>OY755040.1:139295009-139895009 GCA_963576565.1 Aspidapion aeneum | reverse complement strand
CATTTAAAACTGGTGTAAATCCATGTCCCGTGATACGTTTTTTGAATCGGGGTGGGCATGCATTGGTGGAAACAATGAATTATTTTCTGCATTTCGGAAATTGCTGGTAAAAACAAAAACAAACAATTGGAAATGTCATCCACAGCTGACTGTCTGACGTCATACAGCGGTTACTCCAAGTAACAGTGACGTCATTTCGAGTAACTTAAATGAGTGACTAGTAACCTCGAGGAAAAAGACTTGTTGTCAACATTGAAATTAATTTCTATTTAAATTTAAAAAAGTTTTTTGGATTTTGGAAGACAAATATTTATCTTGAATTGATGCAGCTGCTTACTTGGCTTGTTTTTAAACAAGCTAAAAGGTATTATATTTATCCAAAGGTAACTGATAATGGGTGTTTTTAAGCGTAGAAAAGAGATTGCGCTGAGAGCGCGGCACCCATTATCAGTACCCTGAATTTATCCAAGCGATACGTTTGGGTTCATTTGAAATCCAACATGCCGGTACGCTTGTAGCAGTTATTTTTAGAGCGCATTCCCAGTACAGATATATTTAAGACGTTGTATATGCTAATGGCCTAACTAGATCATTGGCGCCAGGAACAAGCAGTAAATTAAGGAATTTCAATAATAAATATATGGTTCATATCATTAATTTTGAGACAATTTTTTTTCGTTGGCCAATGCTATTTGTTATGGTAAACAGCTGATAACTGTCAAAAAGTTATCTCAAAAATTATGATATGAAGTTTACAAGAAATTATTATGTATTTTGTTTTTAGATCTTAAAAATTCATACGTCGACGTCTTTAACCCCGGCGGAGGTCCAACAGCAACCAGCAGCGGGCCTTCTTCATTGTTGGGTATCGACAAAATGGCGGCGCCCACGCAACCAGCAATGAATTTCTTTGTGCCGCCGCCGGTGAACGACCCCAACGCGCCCCTCGATTTTTTGACGCCTGCGCCGCCTATGCAAGTTGGAGAACAGGTAAGTTTGGTCGTTTAACGTAAAGGCATAATTAAAAATACAAGCTTTTAAAATACTACCAATGATTACACAACATGTACACAGATAGGTAACCAAACAAACTTCATAACAGCAGCGGACAGATGGCTCTGCCGCTTAGAACATTGAACTACTACAGGTTTGTTTGCGTAAATGATCTCCAGACATTGTTGTCAAGTCAATTTGAAAACATTCCTAAACCTTTAATGATAAAAACATTTCTTTGTAAATCTGAAAAATAGTATAAAACCATAATACAGCATTAAACCAGAGAATACTTTTTTATATTAAAAATGGTTCAACATTCTATTGTAGCAAGTATATTATTTTTTGAATCTCAAAAGTAAAAATACAAAATCGTGAAGGTATAATACATTTAAAACAATGTGGCAGCGTAAGAACCGGCTGTTTGTTTACATAATAATGCTTAAAATATTTAACTACACCTACGTTTTTTTTACAGATAAATAAGCTGTTTACTTATTTGTAAAAAGACTGTTTATTTCCTACGGCATAGGATGTTTTACACACCTCGCACTTTTTTTACCATATTGCTTTTAACGCAAAAAAAAACAAAAAATCACAGGCTTTTTAGCACAGATCACCTTTTAGTCCTCAACGATTCAATATACAATGACGTCCATCAACAACAAGTGACAGTACGTCATCGACCACGCCGTTATTGGCGAGGTTGCCGCGCTGTTAATTTTTTCGAACGTTTAAAGGACACAATTATTATTAATTAATGTAATTTGACAAAAGTAAAAATCACAGGCTTTTTAGCACATCACCTTTTAGTCCTCAACGATTCAATATACAATGACGTCCATCAACAACAAGTGGCAGTACGTCATCGACCACGCCGTTATTGGCGAGGTTGCCGCGCTGTTAATTTTTTCGAACGTTTAAAGGACACAATTATTATTAATTAATGTAATTTGACAAAAGTAAAAATCACAGGCTTTTTAGCACATCACCTTTTAGTCCTCAACGATTCAAAATACAATGACGTCCATCAACAACAAGTGACAGTACGTCATCGACCACGCCGTTATTGGCGAGGTTGCCGTGCTGTTAATTTTTTCGAACGTTTAAAGGACACAATTATTATTAATTAATGTAATTTGACAAAAGTAAAAATATTTTATTGTATTTATCTTCGTGAAACTAGTAAGATAGGCATTTACATTTTATTTTGAATGAAAATAATGTTAGTTTTTAAAGAAAATACCGTTTATTTAATTATGCCTTTTTAATTATTTTACCACATTATGTAAACGTGGCAATTTGGGTTCTTTTCCCCCCTGGCCCCTTTGTAAATATTAGAGTCAATCAATAAGAAAGCATGCTGTTTCTACGGGGTTTAATGTTCGAAGCTCTGCCGTATATTCATGTAGTTCAAATGAAGACACGGCAGAGCCATCTGTCCCCTGCTATTATGAAGTTTGTTGGGTTGCCTATGTAATTATTGATACTGCTTACTGATGACCAATCCTGCAATTACAAAGTTGAAGGCACAATTAGATTACCGGATACAAAAACTGATCAATGAAATTATTTTTATTTGATTTTGACAATGACTAACAAACACTTCACTGTCGTTCTTCATGTTTCTTTATCTTTTTTTATAGTTTAAAACATTAAACAATTTTAAAAAGCGGAAAAAATTAGACGGCTGTTTATCACATAAACGACATTTTTATTCAGGTTAATACGGAATCGGAATAAAAATACTCTGCCAATATATGGGCCTCTAAGCTCACACTAGGTACTATAGTTATAATGTACGTGTGAGCTAATATAACTAAAAACTGAAATATATTTTATTCAACTCCAGACTAAATTACCTTTTGTTTGATACCACACAAACCATGTTTTGACTTAAACTCAAATTTTTGAAATCTACCCCCACCCTTAAAAAAAACAAAAACTAAAATGTATTTTGCTAAACTCCGGACTCAATTACCTTTCGTTTGATATCACACACGCCATATTTTCACTTAAACTCTAATTTTTAAAATATACCCCCACCCTTTTTTTTAAATAAATTAAAATGTATTTTGTTTAACTGCAGACTCATCACACACGCCATATTTTCACATAAACTCTAATTTTTGAAATCTACCCCTACCCTTTTATTTGGCTTGTGTTCGGTGGATTTTGTTCAAATGGGACCATCTCGACCCAAAACCCAGCCTGGGTACCAAATTTCATTAAAATCGGGAAAGCCGTTTTTGAGTTATGCGCGTTGGTCGTTACAGACAGACATACAGACAGACAGACAGACGGCGCAACAAAAAAGTTTCAAAATCATCTGAAACGCAAAGATATATAAAAATTTTTGAAATCGGAGCAACTTTTTTTTTTTGAAAAAATTTGGATCACCATAGCTCACACTACTATAGTATAGTAGTAGTGTGAGCTAATAATTTTGTTTTTAAAACTTTTATAAGTTTTAAAAAGACTTAAATTTTAAAAATGGCAGTTTTACGATGTGTTAAATATTTTGAAGGTCTTCTTCTAACATACAATTTAGGGATATGAGGCAATTTGCTGCGGGAACAATTCTTCGATTGCCGCAAGAAATTTTATTTAATTTTAATGTAACTTATTAACCTGGGTCAATCGATCCCAAACATATCTTAACCGGTCCAGATACCAACATTTTACAAAAAAAATGTTTCCAAAAAAAACTAGTTTACGAAAAAAATATTTATGAAAATACTTTTTAAAAAAAAATGTTTCCAAAAAAAACTAGTTTACGAAAAAAATATTTATGAAAATAATACTTTTTTAAAAAGCAGTTTTTCCAAAAATTAATTTAAAAATAAATATTTTTTTTCACATACAGGGTGTCTCTAAAAGGTCTGTACAAAATCTTAGCACATATTCCTGAGGTAAGTCGATTTAATGCAAATTACCTTAGTCCAAAATTGCTCCGTTTCAGAGATACAGGTGATGAATGAAATTTAAATTTTTAAATTTCATGAGCGAAATTGCCGAAAAGCAGCAAACTTGAATAAAGCTTTGAGAACAATAGGTCAGTAGGAAACTGGCCGTTGCTATGACATTTTGCCTGTGTAAAACACTCTAGTGAAATAGTCATTCAAAATAAGTTTAGTATTCCGTTGCGGCATCGAACACTAAAAACGGAAATATCTTTAAAACGACTTACTTTAGCGCATGTTAACAAGAGTACCTTTTTGGCTTTAAAAGATTCAGGAAAACATTTTCTTAACAAAAAAGTTAAAAGTTACACTGAGAAAAAAAGTTACAGTCATTTTAAACTATAAAAAGAGTACTAATTTTTAAAGTAATGCGTTGAGAAATGTTCATAAATTTTAAGACAATCGATTTTTAATTTTTAAATTTACCACCCTGTATCTCTGAAACGGAGCAATTTCGGACTAAGGTAAGTTGCTTTAAATCGACTTATTTTGACCTCAGGAATATGTGCTAGGATTTTGTACAGACCTTTTAGAGACACCCTGTATGTATGTTTACTATACTATAGAAATTGCATTTTTAAACCTCGTCAACGGCGAATTGTCCCCGCGGCGAATCGCTAATATAACTAAAAACTGAAATATAATTTATTCAACTCCACACTAATTTACCTTTCGTTTGATACCACACAAGCCATGTTTTGACTTAAACTCAAATTTTTGAAATCCACCCCCACTCTTAATAAAAACAAAAACTAAAATGTATTTTGTTAAACTCCGGACTCAATTACCTTTCGTTTGATATCACACACGCCATATTTTCACTTAAAACTCTAATTTTGGAAATATACCCCCACCCTTTTTTAAAAACAAATTAAAATGTATTTCGTTTAACTCCAGATTCAATTACCTTTCGTTTGATATCACACACGCCATATTTTCACATAAACTCTAATTTTTGAAATCTATCCCCACCCTTTTATTTGGTTTGTGTTCGGTGGATTTTGTTCATTTTTAAATGGGACCATCTCGATCCAAGACCCAGCCTAGGTACCAAATTTCATTGAAATCGGCCAAGCGCTTTTTCAGTTATGCGCGTTGGTCGTTACAGACAGACGGCGCAACAAAAAAGTTTCAAAATCATCTGAAACGCAAAGATATATAAAAATTTTTAAAATCGGAGAAACTTTTTTTTTCTCGAAAAAATTAGGATCACCATAGCTCACACTACTATAGTATAGTATGTATATGTGTGAGCTAAATATGTGATTATTAATTTTAAGTGAGAGCTGCTATCAGTGCATACCTATTTAGACATTTTAGTTTTTTAGAGTATTATTTTATGTATTTATTTAAAAATCAGCAAGTTTTAGTTTCTTACTCTTTACAGCTCTAAACCAAAATAATAATAATTTTGATTTTTTTTTAGGGTCAAAACAGCTAAGATAGCTTCTTGGACTGCCAGTGGGCAAATGGTAAGTTTTTCAATTTTTTTGGGATTTCTATTATCAAAATACTTCTGACCCTTCATAGTTTTATTTCCAAAATCATAACAAAATCATGTTAATGATTTGTAAAAATTACTGTATGGAGTAATAGATTTGTACTTTTTTAATTTAGGAGCGAGAATAACGAAAAAAAAAAGCCCTCATTCAAGAAGGCTTTGAAAAGAAGCTTACAGAAGGGATGTGCAAAAGAATAAATAGAATGTGTTATATTAATGCGGAGAATTCTGTGGTTATGGTATTTTATTTTAAAAAATATTTTATTTGTGATTTTATTAGTGGAATTTTATCAATTATTATAGATAGCTATTATACAATTATTATGGCTTTTATATAGACCTACATAAACAAAAAAAACAGTAATAGTTCTACAAATATACCAATCTGTAAGAAAATGGAATACTATATCGTTTGTTTAGTCAGCTACATGTTTATACAACGATAGAAATATGGTGCTATTTGTACTGCTTTTATCTGTCTCAATTTATGTTTTTGTAGGCCTAAATCCAGCTTTTTCATTATTAATATTTGGAGGTCCATCCATTGTCATTTATTTTAAAATCGGGACAATTTGTAAAAAAAAACGTTCTTTGAAAACACAGATTTTTTACGAACTGTCCTGTCAATATTTTTAACAAATATTAACCACAATGTTTACATGATTTAAAAGACAAAATTAAATAAATTATAAAATGACAAGGAAATAAACCTCCACCATTAATGTTGTTATATAGGGATATAAACTCGGATATAAATAAAATTTAGTGAAGGTTAAAATATTTGTAGACTTTTTTTCAATTGCAATTAAAATATATTTCATTCATTCGAATACTAGTACATATTTACAAAACGTTTTTACATAATATCTCAGGAGGTATGGCATCTCTAAAGATTTTATAGGCTACTATAAACCCTCGATATCCCCAGTAAGGGGTGATTCATTTGGGGATACATTTTTCAGAACAGATCTTTTGACAAATCAAACATAGTTGGAGTATTTTCGTTCAATATCCTGTGACATTCACGTACTTATATGGATGATTCTACAAAAAATAGTGCTGTGGAGTGGGAATGCATATTTTTCAAACACAGACTGCAAATGAAGCATAGTTTTAGTTATAAGATTTAAAACGAAATGTTTTCTTTATGGAGCATTTGAGTTTAATGTATAAAAAAAATTGCAAGTTTATAATTTTTTTTATTACAAAGCAAATACCTCATTCCTCTGGTGTAGTCCCAAACCAAATATTAAAAACTCAGATTGAAAAAAAATATCCTAATAAATAATATTTAACCAAGTCTTAACTATTTATCAAAAAATTGATAAAACTATAATGTTTTGTACACAATTAAGTCTTGAATTACTTCCAGGATTACCCGAACCCGAACTTATAACTGCCTCAGACATATTCGACACTTGTACATAATAATTAACCCAAAAATTACAAACAAGAAGCCGAAAACAGCATAAAATTCACTTAAAAACTGCGTAAATAAATTTTAATTACGCCCAATACACGCATGAATACATAATAATATAAACAGTAATCAGCTGAGAACTATAAAAAAACGATGCAAGTGTGTATTGATTTAGCGCACCACCCCGCCCTTTTCTTCGCCGATATCCCGAGCATTTCCGATCCAATTGCGTGGCAAAAATTAGATTAAAGAGGAACGCCGAATCCACGCGCACCTCCAGATTCAAGCCTGCCCTCTCATATCTCTAGATTCAAGCGAGGCGAGGCGATCGAAGGCCACCGTATGCGGAAGCAAGCGTCAAGTCGAAAAGATATTAATTACTTCCGTTAATGGCCGGTAGATGCCACTAGCGGGATCGGGATCATTAAAATTTAATTTAATAATAGTTTGTATTTATTTTTTTTCTTATTTTTGCTGGGGGTGCGCGCGCACCAGCGCTTCTATGGACGAGCCGCCCCTGAACGATAGTGCTATTTGTACTGCTTTTATCTGTCTCAGTTTATGTTTTTGTAGGCCTAAATCCAGCTTTTTCATTATTAATATTTGGAGGTCCATCCATTGTCATTTATTTTAAAATCGGGACAATTTGTAAAAAAAAAAAACGTTCTTTGAAAACACAGATTTTTTACGAACTGTCCTGTCAATATTTTTAACAAATATTAACCACAATATTTATATGATTTAAAAGACAAAATTAAATAAATGATAAAATGACAAGGAAATAAACCTCCACCATTAATGTTGTTATATAGGGATATAAACTCGGATATAAATAAAATTTAGTGAAGGTTAAAATATGTGTAGACTTTTTTCAATTGCAATTAAAATATATTTCATTCATTCGAATACTAGTACATATTTACAAAACGTTTTTACATAATATCTCAGGAGGTATGGCATCTCTAAAGATTTTATAGGCTACTATAAACCCTCGATATCCCCAGTAAGGGGTGATTCATTTGGGGATACATTTTTCAGAACAGATCTTTTGACAAATCAAACATAGTTGGAGTATTTTCGTTCAGTATCCTGTGACATTCACGTACTTTTATGGATGATTCTACAAAAATGGTGCTGTGGAGTGGGAATGCATATTTTTCAAACACAGACTGCAAATGAAGCATAGTTTGAGTTATAAGATTTAAAACGAAATGTTTTCTTTATGGAGCATTTGAGTTTAATGTATAAAAAAAATTGCAAGTTTATAATTTTTTTTATTACAAAGCAAATACCTCATTCCTCTGGTGTAGTCCCAAACCAAATATTAAAAACTCAGATTGAAAAAAATATCCTAATAAATAATATTTAACCAAGTCTTAACTATTTATCAAAAAATTGATAAAACTTAAGTTTGCAGTCATATTTTTGAAAATCCGAATTTACATTTTCTCCTGAAAATTTTACAATTTTAAACGTGCTCCATTTAATAACACAATATTTGTGAATACCACCGGTTAATTTCTAGAGAAAGAGACGGCCATGGATATCTAATTTACTTGTGAGGGTGACAAGTTGTGACAGATAATGTCAACTTTAGTTTGGTTTAAGTTATAGATCTTTTTATTTTCGGCAGAAAATTAGTTTTTTTCAGAGAAATCCAAAAGAAACGGTTCAATTATCATTCCTCTGGTAAGTAAATATTCGACTGATATCAATAGTATAATTTTTTTGTTGATTCTTTTAAAATTATAAGTATAGGAACTTTGTTTATATAAAACTTAAGTTAGTAGTCTAAATGGACTTTGATTTAAATTGGAAAACCATTAAAAAACTCATTCCTCTGGTACTCATTCCTCTGGAATTTTTATACAATAATTCTAAAAATTCGGGAAAATAAATGTTTCTTAGCTTACACGTTATTAGTTACATAAATTTAAAAAAAACAAAATTATTTACTGTGCTGTACTGTTATTTAAAGGCAATGACCAAAAATGATATCCATATAGCCCACTTTTGGTAGAATCATCCATATACGTTTGTAACTGGGAAAAAGCTCCTCCCGGCATTTTGCATTTGAAAAGAACATCAACCACGTATGTCTTATATATATATATATATATATATATATATATATATATATATATATATATATATATATATATATATATCTGTACTGCTAAAGCGTATTAAAATCATTAATGGAAAATTACTACTATAAGCGTTCCGCCATATTGGACTCAATTAAACCCAAACGTATGGCTTGGATTAAACAAGCAAACGCTTTCAATAAAATTTGAAAGAGACTGCTTCCAAATGACGTTGATAATTTGTCAATATGGCGATTTGACGTCGTCAAAATTGGGATTTATTTTTACTTTTTATTTAAATTTAAGTTCCTTGGATTTTGGAAGGCAAATCCATTATCTTGAGTTGATGTAGCTGCTTAATTGGCATTTTTTTAAACAAATTAAAAGGTATTTAACATGTCGGCACGTTTGTAGTAGTAGACTCTTTCCCAGTACAAATATATTTAAGACGTACGTGACCCCAACGTATGGCTTGGATAAATTAAGGCTACTGATAATGCGTGCGCTCTCAGCGCCATCTCTTTTTTAAGCCTAAAATTATTCTATACTTTAGGATAAATGCCGTTTAATTTTTTTCAAAAAATATCAAGTAAGCAGCTACGTCAACTCAAAAATCCAAAGAATTTTCTTAAATTTGAATCAAAAATAAGAACAAACCCTAATTTAGAAAACGTTTAATTCACCGCATTGACAAATTGTTAACGTCATTTAAAAACAATGTTCAAATTAATAATAACATGTCAAACAAAACTGAAGGAAAATACAGTAACAAGTTGATCTGTCAAAAAATCTCTTCTAAAAAATAGTTCCACTAAATAAATCACCCCTTACTATCCAACAAAACTTTTAGAAAACAAACAAAAAAAGTCAGAGCTTTAAGAAAAAAGAACCACTTAAGTCACATTTTATGCAAATCGAATATCTTGGCTTTATAACGACAGATGGCACCGGAATTACCTTAGTGGCCTTATTAGAAAATCACATATTTCAGGCAGAAATAAAGGATCCAAGCAGGACTTAATAAAAAAATGGTTTGAAAGTTTGACTTCTGGCCTTTATAGTCCAGTCAATATACAGGGTGTCTTATAACTTAGGAGCCATAGTGCAGCAGGTGTTAGAGGACGTTATTTCTGATAAAAAAGTTTATACAGTGTGTCCCAACGAAAACGAAATAGAGGCGTTTTTGGGTATTTAGAATATTTTTTCGAAAAACTCCTCGGACACGTCGATTTAGTTTTTCAGGGGGACACTTTTTGGCTATCTTGAAATTTTGTAGCACGAACCCCCTTCGAGGGGTATACTTTACCCCTATATTTTGAATAGGGAAAGTGGGTCTAGTGATACCTTATTTTGAAGCTCTCTTGAATATCTTTACAACCGTGTAAAAATTTCGAAAATCCATCGATTAGTTTTTGAGATATTTGCCTTCAAACTTTCAAATTTAACATGGACTGATAAAATAAAAATTTAATTAGAAATTTATTATTTTTCGGATTTAATTTTTATTTTATCATTCCATGTTAAATTTGAAAATTTGAAGGCAAATATCTCAAAAACTAATCTATGGATTTTCGAAATTTTTACACGGCTGTAAAGATATTCAAGAGAGCTTCAAAATAAGGTATCACTAGACCCACTTTCCCTATTCAAAATATAGGGTAAAGTATATCCCTCGAAGGGGGTTCGTGCTACAAAAATTTCAAGATAGCCAAAAAGTGTCCCCCTCAAAAACTAAATCGACGTGTCCGAGGAATTTTTCGAAAAAATATTCTAAATACCCAAAAACGCCTCTGTTTCGTTTTCGTTGGGACACACTGTATAACACTCATCTGTTTTTAGGATATAGGATTTTTAAAGTTAGAGGAGAGACAGGGAAAAGAGTTTTACAAAAAAAGCAAATCTGTCACCCCCCCCCCCAATGAATAATTAGCTAATTGTGATCCAAAAATGTAGTATTCCCTTTTTTGATAAAATTACCTAAAGTTGAGGCGATACAGGCTGTCAAAATATGTATAAAAAATAATAATTTTTAATATTTTTTATTTTTGCTTACTTATTGTTTTAAAAAAATATCAATAATATTGTATTATTATCTCTAAAGACTTATTTTTAATAACAAAAACCATTTAGAAAAAGATTGCGTTTATTATGGTATTCATAAAGTTTATAGCAAAAAAATTGTTTTTTCAAAAAAAAATTGAGCGCCTAATTTTTTTTTTAAATTTTGATGTTTTAAATAATTGCTTTTGTTTTAATACACGACGTTACTAAATTTCATATTTTTACTGCATTTTTTAAAAAAGTTATTATAAAAAAGTTTAAAAAAAACGCCAATTTCGCTCTATATCTTGATGACGAAAGAGTTTTGACCCCTGCATTATATGAAATTTTCCATCAGAAATTACCTCGTCAATCACCTGTTGGCCTATGGCCCCTAAGTTATGGGATACCCTATAGAATTTTAGCTTGCAAAAGGTCGTGTGGTTGCGATTCTGACATGTCTTTCACATTGGAGTCCTAAAAAAGATTTGAGTAACATTCGACCTTGGGGGGGCTCCCCCCGCATCTTAAATTAGTGTGCAAAAATTTTTTTTGTTTAAATTACTTGGTTTCTCTACATTCTAGAAAAAAAAAGTTTTAAACAAACGTTTAAGACAATAAGATTTCAAGAATAACGACACCGAGGGTCTTTTCTTCACTCTAATCTTATACAGAATATAGAAAATTGCTTTCTAAAAAAGCTATTTAACTAAAACTTGAGAAAGTTAGTGGAGATATCGAAGATTAAAATCATACAATCTTCAATTATTCATATAACACGATTCACAAAAATCAACAGCCTTTAAATAAATTACTATAATAATGCATAAAAAAATTGTTGATAAATACTATTAATATTCTCAATTAAGCTACAATTTTTTCTGTTAAAAATTATAATTTAGCTAATAGAGAAGTGGGACGCATTGTCTTAAACCATATAAATAAGGTGGTTAACAAAAGCACCAACCGAGGATGTTCACAGGATTGAGAATTTAATTTGACGCCCCGAAGCGCTCGGCAGTTCTTCTATACAAAGAATTCCTAGTAACGAAAGGCTTTAGACAGAGATGTTAGATCTCTCCAACTCTTTTTAAAATATATATCTCAGTAGCTCTAAAACACTGGAAACGTAAAGTACACGGCATGGGAATCCAACTTAATGACCGATTTACCATATACACACTACAGTTTGCTGACGATGAAGTAATTATAGCTAATGATAAAGAAGACATAGAGTATATGATGAGAAAGTTTACGGAAGAATACAAAAAGTGGGGGTTAACAGTGAACGTGGACCAGACACAGTACTTATATATTGAAAACGAATCAAGTGAGAGAGAACTAAACAATAAACAAACAATATCTCCATGCAATGAGTATCTATACTTGGGTGTCATATTTGATAAGACAGGAAGAGACTGTAAAGAACTGGAAAAAGAATAGTAAACGCAAAAAAGGTTATTGGATGCCTTAACAGTATTCTATGAAACAGAAAGATAAAAAAGGATGTAAAATTGAATATATATGAAACTGGTGAAAAGCACGCTGTTGTATGGATAGAGCCTTGTCGCATAACAGAAAAATACAAAACAAAAATCGAAAGTGTCGAAATTGATGCAATAAAAAGATCAATGAAAATATCTAGAACAGATCATATAAGGAATGAGATCATAAAAGAAAGAATGGGAATCGAGGAAAGCATTACGAATGACATAACTAAAAGAAAACTGATATAGTACCGCCATGTATAATAGATGAACAACAAAAAAATTACCAAAGCAGGTCCTAGAATGCCAATAGGGCACAGAAAAAGACGGCGTCCTAAACTAGAATGGCAGTCCATCCAAAGATCAATGAGTCAAAAAAACTTGACAGAAGATGATTGTCAGGATCGAAGGAAGTGGAAAATAGGCGTCGAACAACGTAGAAAAACGTTCTAAACCAACATTGTAGTAGTAAAAAAAAAGAGGAAGAGCTGCCGAGTACTTCGGGGCATCAAATAAGACGCTCGAGCCTGTGAACACCGTCGGTCGGTGCTTCGGCTAGCTACCTTGTTCATATGCTTAAACTATCTTATAAAGTTTTCGATCATTTTACGAAAAGGTAATTTTTTGAATTTAAGACAATGCTGAGTTAGTTACAACAAAAACTCTTTACGCGTTTTCTTTAAAAACGAAAACAAGTAGAATTATGTTTTAAAAGACAATACATTCTACTAGGTACATATAAAATGAAGGCTTACGTAATTTGCGAGATTTTAAATGAATTTTTGCAAATAGGCGTACCGCGTGTCTCATTTTCGATGGGATTAAATGGGAAACTCGGTTATTATTAAAGATATTGATTTTCTGATTGCACTTTACCGTGCTCTGTTTTCAAGACCTTAAAAATGGTGTATTCAGATTTTTGCTATACCCCGTAGTTTCCCTAATACAGGGAGTTTTTGAAAAAATTGCATTTTTAATAATTCCTTGTGCCTCGTTTATTTTGCATATTTTTATTCTGTAAAAACTTTTATGTGGCAACTTTTTTGGAAGAAAATAATGACGTTGTCAATTTTTTAAAATATTGTTTAGTTTTTGAGAAATGGTATTTATCATAAAAAAATTAAATACGGACCTGGATTTTTTAAATTATTATTTTGATTGGTTTTATGCTATTATTATCACAATATAATAAAAAATTAATATTTTTTTGTATTAAGGTAAAACAAATATTTTATATTTAAAAAAATAATTTTAGTCCGAACCTGGAAATTTTCAACATAAATATAAATTAAAAATTGCTAGTTGAACGATTTTTAGTTTAAATGTTTTGAAACTTAGCAAATTAAAATGGTTTTATTTTAATTTAAATATTTATATGAAACAAAGTCTACCACAAAAACAAAAAAAATAATGAATTACAAAAGTTAATAACTAATTTTATTTAGTGATATAAATGTTTAAACTGACTGCGATTATGTGTAAGTGTTGGCATTTTCGAGTAATTTTCTTAGCGCATAAAAATATTTCGCCCGTTTAAATATTGGGATTTTTTTACTTGAATAAAGCAGTCAAACATATCATTTTTCAAAATCTGGATATGGTCGATTTCTAGCCATTTTAGAATAATTTTGAGTGACTTATTTACAGAAATGACAAGTAAAATGTCAATGTCAATTCTACGCTTTTGTTTTTCCATGTTGAAGTAAATTTCATGAGTTGCTGTGCTATCAAATAATTACTATGATATTTTTGTAACTTTTTTAACTTTATTTATTATTCTTTCAATTAAAGTTTCAAACAGATAAACTAAAAATCGTTCAACTAGTGTGTCTTGCAATTTTAAAATTTATATTTACGTTGGAAATTTCCAGGTTCGGACTAAATTTTTTTTAGAAATATTAAATATTTTTTCTAACCTTAAATTAAAAAAATATTAAAGTTTTATCATTTTAAGATAATAATAACATGAAATCAATCAAAATATTAATAAAAAAATCCAGGTCCGTATTTAATTTTTTTATGATAAATACCATATCTCAAAAACTAAACAATATTTAAAAAAGTTGCCAACATCATTATTTTGCTCTAAAAAAGTTGCCATGTAAAAATTTTTACAGAATAAAAATATTTTGGAAAATAAGCAAAATACAAGGAATTATTAAAAATGCAATTTTTTCAAAAACTCCCTGTATTAGCGAAACCACGGGGTATAGCAAAAAT
The DNA here is from genome assembly GCA_963576565.1 of Aspidapion aeneum. Taxonomy (NCBI): domain Eukaryota; kingdom Metazoa; phylum Arthropoda; class Insecta; order Coleoptera; family Brentidae; genus Aspidapion; species Aspidapion aeneum. The sequence continues at coordinate 139,880,298 of OY755040.1, read as the reverse complement.
CTGATTACACCATTTTTACCGGCTCAAAAAAAGAGGACGGTAAGGTGCAATCAGAAAATCGATATCTTTAATAATAACCGAGTTTTCTATTTAATCCCATCGAAAATGGGACACGCTGTACATCCAACACGCATCGTCAATGCAGGCAGACTGAGAAGCAACGCGCTCCACAACGAAGCACTAGCAGCTAGCTGTTTGGGGCGGAAAAAAATTGGGAGATTAACTTTCTATGTACCTAATAGAATGATCCTGTCTGTATACAGGGTGTTCGGCACATGAACCGTCAAAATTTTTTGGGATATTGTTGGGGTCATTTGCTACCTTTTCAACCTTGGAACTTGGGTCCTAAGAGTCACGGCTAAAGAGATATGAATTTTGAAAAAAATTTTCTCAAATTATCCAAAATCCCACCTTTAAACCCTCGTAAGCTTTTTATTAATGTCTAGAAAAGCACCATTTTTTTTTTATAATTCTGTAATCTTATGCTTCATCAACTAATTAATAGATTTGTTAAAATTGATGTACCAAAGGGACATACGAGGTTTTTTATTGGTTTAACAGTGATTTTGTGAAAGAAAGTCAATTTCAAAATCATTGGCGTAGCTAGGGGGGGGGGCTGGCCTCCCCTGAAGTCCCTCAGGCCCCCCCTAAGATATTTTAGGCCTCTCCTACCGACTACTAGTAAAAGAACATGACGCTGAAAATACATACTTTTCTATTATTATTCGGGAAATATTCAAATAAAATAGGTGCATTAAAATTTAAAATCATTCAGATAATGTTTACATTTCAGGAAAAAGCCCTTGTCTTGCGGAATTAGGCTTTTTCTCTTTAAATTATCGGTAACTTTTCTGCACTTATGCAATTTCCCGAAAATATTTTTTAAATTTAAACATAATTATGCATATTGAATATTTCATACATATTGGCGACATCTTGTAAAATATTATAGAAGTGTAAGTTAAATTTCGCATTTAATAAAGACAGCGACCTTTGCCCCTCTGTTTCCGAAATCGGGTTGTAGATGTCGTAAGGTTATAAAAGACCTTTTTAAACTGTTTTTCTAAAATAAATATAATAATCTTTTTAGTTTTTTTGAGGTTAGCGTTTAGTGTCTTATGGAAATTTTCCGATTTTGGTGACAATTTCATAACCATTTTCATATTAAGTTTTCCCACGTCGTTAAATGGAATAAATTCGTCGAGCAGTACCGGGAAATTTTTAATATTAATACTTCTGCTCTAAGAGCAGAAATAACCGTTTTAAAGAATTGTATTTTTCGGTTAAATCAAACTGTTGATCATGATTCTATCAAACAACATATAGCAGAAAACACCTATCCAAACCTCTACCAACTTTTTAAAGTTGCGAGTATTCTTCCAATTTCAAGTGCAACTTGCGAGAGGTCTTTCTCTGCCGTGAGAAGAGTTTTTAATTGGCTTAGAACAACTATGACTCAAGAGAGACACTCAGGTTTGTCAATGTTATTCATAGAAAAAGATGTTGAGGTCGACTTAGACAGTGTGGTAGACGCTTTCAGTCAGCGACGTAGAAAACTTTCTTTGTAGAATTGCTGATTTACATACTTCCTGTGTATACATATAAATAAGTTGGTAAATGTATTATTAAATTTGTTATATTAAAATATTAGAACATTTAATGCGCGTATTTTTTTTATTCATTGCACACTTTGCACGACTCTTTAAAACCTATGTTTGCTTTTTGTTCAAGATAGACCGGGGCCACGGCCCCCCCTGAAAAGCAAGGCTAGCTACGCCAATGTTCAAAATTAAAAATCAAAAAAAGTATCGACAATTGAGAACTTCATTTTTTTTTTTAAACTTCTTTAGTTGATTAACTTTCTAACGGTATGCTACACATTAATTAAAAAAAAACATTTCTGCTTTAAAATGGGGATATTCCGTCAGAAGGGCGTGACTCGTTCGGAATTGGTACGAAAAAAAATTTGATGTTTATGATCGTTTACCTACTTAAACAAAAGTTAAACTTTTAACAATAATGTATTGTGTTCTTTATTTATAAATTTTGTTCGAAACGATCATAAACATCAAATTGTTTTTCTTATCAAGTCCGAACGATGATTGCTCGTCTCACGGAATATCCGTATTTTAAAGCAGAATTGTTTTTTTAATCAATGTGTACCATACCGTTAGAAAGGTAATGAACTGGAGAAGTTTTTAAAACAAAATGAAGTTCTCAAGTGTCGATACTTTTTAAAAAATTTTATTTTAAAATTGATTTTCTTTCACAAAATCACTAATATTCTTCAATAAAAAACCTCGTACCCTTTGGTACACAAATTTTAACAAATCTATTTATTAGTTGAAGTAGCATAAAATTACAGAATTATAAAAAAAAAATGGTGCTTTTCCAGACATTAATAAAAAGCTTACAAGGGTTTAAAGGTGGGATTTCGGGTAATTTAAGAAAAAAAATATAAAAAATTCATATCTCTTTAACCGTGACTCTAAGGACCCAAGTTCCAAGGTTAAAAAGGTAGCAAATGACCCCAACAATATCCCAAAAAATTTTGAGGGTTCATGTGCCGAACATTAGACTTTCCTAAAATACGTAATGTTTGGCAAGTTTTGAAAATAGGGAAATTAAAATAGCTTTACTTTCCCTTTTTTTTTAACTTGTCAAACCATATTTTCAATAGTAATTTGTGTTTTTTTTTTTACTTTAATAAAACAGTCTTAATATTATTATTCTGATAAAACTTGACTAATAACAGGACTATAGTTTATTTTGGTGAATGACTGAGTAGTAGAAAAGTGCAAAATAAGAAGTAAATAACCACTTATAGTAAACATTAATACTTTCATGAAATTGGCCAGATTTCACTTTAGGTCGCAAAATTAAATTTTTCTATAAAACAATTTTTTTTGTTTTTTTATTATTAATAGGGACTTATAAAACCTGACTTTATTTTAGAGTCGGCTTTATTCTGACAGATTTACAAAGAAAACTGACACGTGACCTCTCAAAATTGACAAACCAAAGTCAAGTTTAAAAATAAAATCGCTAACTTACTAATAAATTCGGTTCTTAAATACACAAAGGCCGAATTTTGAAAGAAAGCAGCTGCTTTTTATATGTAAATCTGTCACAATACTGCCGATTTTAAAATAAGGTCAGGTTTAATTCCAATAAGTCCCTAATAATATTTTAAAGCCCAAAATTAGGACACGAATTGTTAAGTTTTAAATTTAAAATAACTTGACAATATTTAACATAATATCAGTATCTTTATCGTGAACAGTAGTTTTTGTCGATCGTAAACAATATGATGTGGATTAAAAAAACCGAACTTTTGAAATAACGTCAACTGATAAAAGGAGCTCGTTTTAAACAATAAACTGGCATTTGTCGCGTTTGATTATACGCGTTTGCTAACCGCTGAAGTTAGTGTATTTATCCTCATATTTATATAGTCTTTGCCAACAAGACGCTAGCCCTACCAAGTCCACTTCCAATCCCTGACTTCGCATGCGTAGATCTACCAATATTATTTACCTCATGTATTAGAATAGATGTACAGGGTGATTTTCACTTGAATGATTCTAACCACATGAAAATAGAAAGTTTCAAAAACCTAACCTAACGAAACCTAATCAGATCTAACCGAACCGAACCAAAGCAAACTAAACCAATATTTAAAAAAAAAAAACTTTCCTGACTCCCTACTCGGGATCCTCGAGGATGTGAATCCGAACCGGACCGTACCGAACCGAACGTATTCAAACCTAACCCTACCCAACTAAACCTAATTCGCAGTACGTGTTGTAGTTTAGTTTGGTTAGGTTAGGTTTGGTTCAGTTTAGTTAGGTTCGGTTTGGTTCGGTTCAGATTCACATCCTCTAGGATCCCGGGCAGGAAGTCAGGAAAGTTTTTTTTTTCGGTTAGATTTGATTAGGTTTTGTTAGGTTAGATTTTTGAAACTTTCTATTTTCATGTGGTTAGAATCATTCAAGTGAAAATCACCCTGTATTCATCTATTCTAATACATGAGGTAAATAATATTGGTAGATCTGCGCATGCGAAGTCAGGGATTGAAAGTGGACTTGGTAGCGCTAGCGTCTTGTGTCTTTGCCATAGGCAGTTACACTTTAGTGACATTTCCAACCTCTTTGTTTATCATGTGCATAATGACAGCAACAAGAAAAATTCTGAAAAATGGCATGTCTTTGAGTTGTTTTTATCTATGTTTTTTTTTGTCAAAATACAGTCAGCATCTCTTTACAAGCTTTTATTTAGCTTCAGATGTTCTGTCTAACTATCTATCAAATCTTGTGAAGCGTTTTTGACACACTTCCCATTATCCGATTTGGATGAAATTTGGTACACACATAGTGGTCCCATGACAATACAACATTAAGAAAAAAATGTCCTCCCACCCCTACCCCTTCTATAGAAAAATATGTTTTTGACACATTTCCCGTTATCCAATTTCGATAAAATTTGGTATATCCTCCCACCCCTACCCCCCCACCCTTCCATAGAAAAATTTGTTTTTGACACACATCCCGTTATCCGATTTGGATGAAATTTGGTATACATATAGTGATTCGATGACAATACAATATTAAGAAAAAAATATCACAACATTGAAAAAAAAATCCTATCACTCCTACCCCCACCCCCATCTATAAAAAAATGCGTTTTTGACACACTTCCCATTATCCGATTTGGATGACATTTGGTATACATATAGTGGTCTGATGACAATACAACAATAATGAAAAAATGTCCTCCCACCCCTACCCCCTTCCATAAAAAATGCGTTTTTGACACACTTGACTTCAAATGACTTTTATAAAATTTGGTATATGCATCAATACAGCCCAAACAAAAAATATATTTCTACCTCTACCCCCACCCTCTCCTTCCCCCAATAGAAAAATGAGTTTCCAAACAACTCACGATCAGCGATTTCATTATAATCTAGAATAAACTCTTCTGTTCTGTTATTGAACAAATATTTTCATTTAATAGAGTAGATAGCTGAGACTAAAAAGTAGAAAATAAATTGGTAAAAAAAGCTTTTATAAAATGCACTAAAAATTAAAAAATAATTTTCTAATTTTATCATAATAATAAAAGCGATGGCCGGAAATCAAAGCATAAGTTAATCTAAATTTGTGATCTAAACACTTAAAGAATATTCAATATAGCAGGTCATCAAAGATATGTTTGATGTGCCGCAATGTTATGCCATTGCTATACCTATGTCAGAGAAATTCTGGGGTATCTTGGGTCGGGTTGGGTGGGTTTGGTACCTCTGCATTTTTCTGCTAGATTGATTCTTGCAAATAGTGATATTTAATTGATACAGATATCTTATCGTGCTAACATCGTCAAAATTTCCATCAGTCGGCCATCGCTTTTATTATTATGATAATATTAGAATGTTAGAAAATTATTTTTTAATTTTGAGTGCATTTTATAAAAGCTTGTGACTTAAAAAATTTTTTTTACCAATTTATTATTTAAGATAAAGACAGTTTTGCCTTGAATTTTATACCAACATGACATTTTCAATTTTTCAAATATTTCTGGTTAGGTAAATATGTTTATATTATGTCAAAATCACAAAAGTGTAACTGCATATCGCAAGGAGGATATAAATTTTTAGGTGTTCTAACTCATTCAATTAAAGAACAATACATTTTAACTTTTTTTATACTATTTTTGGCGTTGATCAATAATCCTGAATGATTAATGAAAATTTACCATTTATATTGTTCCAAAAATGAGAGGGCAATATTTTGACGAGGCAGAAAATAGGTTCAGAGAGAAAGAGAGAGAGAGATTAATAAAATTTGAAAACGACTTTTTATCCTGGAACTTTCCAACCATAGCTAGGCCGAGATATGCCTTGTTGGGACAATAACGGTGTTGCCAACCCTACATATTTTATTTACTATCCGAGTTAATTATATATTTAATTAAAAATCGATATTAATTTGATAGTCTAACTTTACACATAAAATCAAAACATTGGGGTTTAAAATTTTATATTGTCCTGGTAATTCTCTAGAAAGTTTATAAAGTTCTTATTTTATTAATTTTTAGAGAGGAAAGGTAAAAATAGAGTGTTTTTTTGCAAGATTATGAGACTAAAATATTTTTATGGCGCTCCGAAAAAACGAGTATAAACACCCCATAAGCAAGTGCACAAATTGTAAAAAAAAGCACTAGGATAGAGGGCGCGCATACCTGTTTACACTTAGGGTCACTGCATCCTAGAGGCGTCTCCAGGGGTAGCGACACCAAACATAACCTCATTTACGAAAAACGCAAATCTGACAGTGTCAGGAGCGTAGCTTTTTTTATGTTCAAAAAAATTAAATGGTTTACAAATGTTACGTAAAGAACTGTCCGTCACACCCGGTATATAAATTTGACTGTCCAAATAAACAAACCTAAAAAAACTAAGTTTTTTGTGATTTCAATTTTTATTAGGACCCTGTGTTAGGACCCACACAGCGCAAGAAACCAAAAATATAGTTTGCATGTTTTATATACAGTGTGTCCACGTAAGTTGGCGGCATATGGGAAACTTTTTTATTATTCGCTTTACGAAAAAAAGTTATTCTTCATAAAAAGTTCTGCATGGTCCAAAACCTAAAATGCAACCATCAGATGTTAAATTTTTTCAGTCATATTACGAGGTTTGTCAAAAAATGTGATTTTTGCTCCAGAGTAAAGTACCTTTCTTTTTGACAATATCGAAAATTGTTATAAAGAAAAGATGTTTAGAATTAAAAATAGCTTTCAAATATTCAACATTGTTTATTTACATTAAAAAAAATATTTTTTTCTACATTTTCTCTGCGATTACGTTGGAAATTTAAGTTTGTACATTAAATAAAAAAAAATATTTTTTTAATGTAAATAAACAATGTTGAATATTTAAAAGTTATTTTTAATTCTAAACATCTTTTCTTTATAACAATTTTCGATATTGTCAAAAAAAAAGGTACTTTACTCTAGAGCAAAAATCAAATTTTTTGACAAACCTCGTAATATGACTGAAAAAAATTAACATCTGATGGTTGCATTTTAGGTTTTGGACCATGCAGAACTTTTTATGAAGAATAACTTTTTTTCGTAAAGCTAATAATAAAAAAGTTTCCCATATGCCGCCAACTTACGTGGACACACTGTATATTCTAAAATATAGAAAACTATTATGTTGGGTTTTCAAATAAATGTTTTGAACAAATTTCCATTTTAAAAACATATTTTCAAACAAATTTCCGGTAAAAGAAAATGTTTTAGAATAAATTTCCGTTCGAAGAAAATGATTTCGAAAAATTTCTGTTTGAAGAAAACGTTTTCGAACAATTTTCCTTTCGAAGAAAACGTTTTCGAACAATTTTTTGTTCGAAGAAAATGTTTTCGAACAATTTTCGGTTTGAAGAAAATGATTTTCGAAGTTTATGCTTTCGAACAATAATATTAAGATATTTATATGAAACGTACTATAAAATTATAAGTAATTAAAGCCGAACCTTACTAAAACTCGAACTGTTTTTGGGCGTTTTTTGTCTTTTGATAAAATGTAAAAATCGGGATAAAAAGTGACTAAAAAAGAACCACAAAACCTAAAAACACCGAAAAAATAGAAAAATTAACTAAACAGTGCAAAAAATAGCGTATGAACCGTGTGATTAAAGTTTCATTTTGTCCCTTGATATACAGGGTGTCATTAAAAGTTTGTAACAAACTTTGACAGGTGATAGTACACATAAAAATAAGAAAAATAGTTCATATGAACATAGGTCCTAAAATGCATAGTAGGGGAGCTACGGGCACCAAAAGGGTTAATATCAAAAAGGTTTTTTTTATACAGCAACTTTAAAAAGCTATGGAATTTTACAAAAAATTGCAAATGTTAATTAATTTTGACCCTTCACATTGTGGTAAGGTAAAAAAATAATTACTTAACTCAAAAGGGTACTTTTGGTAGGGGTGGGGGGTTGTTTTAACAATAATTTTTTTTGTATTGCATTTTTTTACATTTTGAGTCTATTTTTAAAAACTACTCCCTCTAAGTAAAAAAGGTACTCTTGTCTAAAGTCGCCCAGAGCAACGGTTTACGAGATAATTGAGCGTAAAGATTTTTAGTACCTTAGAATTTTTTTTTGTATTGCATTTTTTTACATTTTGAGTCCATTTTTAAAAACTACTCCCTTTTTTAAGTAAAAAAGGTACTCTTGTCTAAAGTCGCCCAGAGCAACGGTTTACGAGATAATTGAGCGTAAATTTTTTTAGTACCTCCCATAAGCAGAATAACTTTTACGTTCAATTATCTCGTAAACCGTTGCTCTGGGCGACTTTAGACAAGAGTACCTTTTTTACTTAAAAAAGGGAGTAGTTTTTAAATATGGACTCAAAATGTAAAAAAATGCAATACAAAAAAAAATTCCAAGGTACTAAAAATCTTTACGCTCAATTATCTCGTAAACCGTTGCTCTGGGCGACCTTAGACAAGAGTACCTTTTTTACTTAAAAAAGGAAGTAGTTTTTAAAAATGGACTCAAAATGTAAAAAAATGCAATACAAAAAAAAATCTTGTTAAAACAACCCCCCACCCCTACCAAAAGTACCCTTTTGAGTTAAGTAATTATTTTTTTACCTTACCACAATGTGAAGGGTCAAAATTAATTATTATTTGCAATTTTTTGTAAAATTCCATAGTTTTTTAAAGTTGCTGTATAAAAAAACCATTTTCGATATTAATGTATGTTCATATGAACTTTTTTTCTTATTTTTATGTGTACTATCACCTGTCAAAGTTTGTTACAAACTTTTAATGACACCCTGTATATTATATTATAGTATTAATACACATTTGACATAAAAATGTATTTCTGTCCTGTTTGTTTATTTATTACGTTTTTTTTTATACAAAAAACACAAATAATATTTAAAAGAAAATGATTTTTAACAATAAATATACCTACAATAAATATTCATAACCCAAAAACTCAAGGAACATATTTTTTATTTCTTAAGCTGTATAAAAACGAGTTCTTTTTAAGTTTTATTAAAACATTTTTTTTTTCTCAGACTGTATAAAAACGAGTATTTTTCACGAACGTCTATGGAATTTTGAGTACGGTTTTGACACTGGTGTCGCTACCCCTGGGAGACGTCAGGATTCCAGGATGCAGTGACCCTATTTACACTTGTCTAAACGCAGCATATTTTTAATCCCACAGGGAGCTCATTTTGCCTTTTGTGCGCGCTATTTTAAAAGATCCGCCTTTTTTAAACACACCTCATATAAAACTTTTGCATTAACCTTTACAAATATCAAGATGACAGTATAAATATCTTGGGTTTAATTTGGCATTTGAACTCAAAGGAAAATATACCATTTACAGCAAAAATCATATTAAAGAATTTTATGAAATTTAATAAAAATCCGTTAGATAAACGTGAAATTTCGTACCCGTGAATTTAAAAATCAATCAAGTTTAATGGCTAATCGGGCAAAAAGGAGTTTTTTGTTTCCCTTATATTTTTCCGTGGGTAGCTTGAAAGCTTAACCTCACGGGGGTCCAAGATCTAATGGACACCTAATAAGTGTTGACAGTTAACCGTTTCGTCCTTATGGGACTCCTCAGAACACTGCTGGTCAAGTGACAAATCTTGCGAAGTTAATCAGACAATTTTGTCTCTAATTAAATGTAATTAGTGAGCGAACTATAACAAGAGGCGCCATCTACCGAGATACGAGAGAAACAAAAAACCAAAAGCAGGGAAAACACTGCTATACAATATCGATCAATGAAAAGATCGAATGCAAATAAAAGAAAACAACTATAGTCCGTGACCTACGACAGCTCTTTGTCTTTTCAGGCCGGATCAACGCATTTTGCATTTTTACCCGTCATCAAGACAGTGAGCGTCAATCAACGGAATTTTTAAGCCAAATAATACTAACAAACGTGAAATTTCGTACCCGTGAATTTAAAAATCAATCAAGTTTAATGGCTAATCGGGCAAAAAGGAGTATTTTGTATCTCGGTAGATGGCGCCTCTTGCTATAGTTCGCTCACTAATTACATTTAATTAGAGACAAAACCGTCTGATTAACTTCGCAAGATTTGTCACATTGACCAGCAGTGTTCTGAGGAGTCCCATAAGGACGAAACGGTTAACTGTCAACACTTATTAGGTGTCCATTAGATCTTGGACCCCCGTGAGGTTAAGCTTTCAAGCTACCCACGGAAAAATATAAGGGAAACAAAAAACTCCTTTTTGCCCGATTAGCCATTAAACTTGATTGATCCGTTAGATATTTTTTAAGTACTTCATGTAAATAAAAAAAATTAAAAAACATACACTCACCTAACTGTGCAAAAAATATCATAAAATTCTTTAGAGAGAGTTTGCTGATTTGAGAACGAATGCCTCGTATGAATGTTACTAAAGAATACCTTATATCTTCCTCAAGTTTTAAAACCTAAATGACTTGTTTGAAAAACAGTATCAAACCCTCAACACTAGTATTTACTAAGGCGTAAGTTTTAGTCTAGGTTTTGGTTTAAGTTTAGGGTTTAGGTTTAAAATTTAAATGTGCATTGGTTTGGAAAAATTGATTTTTTGCCGAAACAGGCCGCAATTGATTCGGTATTTTTACCTGTATGGACGATAAAATGTCCTAAAAATTGAAATTTAAGACGATTTGTTCTTGAAATGGACCATATAGACCGGAAAAAATAAGAAAACATGGAAAACTGATTTTTCTACAACTGTCTAATTTAGGCTACTAAGTCACTTTAAACCCCTAGGTCATGGGATTCCGACTAAAAATCGTCCTAAATTTTAAACTACCTCCGGGGGGTGGTTTATCTCATTGTAATTTAAAATAATCACGTTTTTGTTAATTTATTTGTTAAAAATGTAAAATTTGATCATATTTAGGAACGATATGACAAAATTTTATACGATTTTTAGCTTCAATTAACTATTAGAGTGAGTTTTTTAGGGCAATGTACAGCGTGTCCCATTTTCGATGGGATTAAATGGGAAACTCGGTTATTATTAAAGATATTGATTTTCTGATTGCACCTTACCGTGCTCTTTTTTTGAGCCCTTAAAAATGGCGTAATCAGATTTTTGCTATACCCCGTGGTTTCGCTAATACAGGGAGTTTTTGAAAAAATTGCATTTTAATTAATTCCTTGTATCTCGCTTATTTTGCAAGATATTTTTATTCTGTAAAAACCTTTCTATGGCAACTTTTTTAGAGCAAAATAATGATGTTGTCAATTTTTAAAAATATTGTTTAGTTTTTGAGATATGGTATTTATCATAAAAAAATTAAATACGGACCTGGATTTTTTTTATTACTACTTTGATTAGTTCCATGCTATTATTACCTTAAAATGATAAAACTTTAATATTTTTTTGATTTAAGATTAAGAAAAGCTATTTAATATTTGAAAAAAAAAATTATAGTCCGAACCTGGAAATTTCCAACGTAATTATAAATTAAAAATTGCAAGACACACTAGTTGAACGATTTTTAGTTTATCTGTTTTGAAATGATAATTAAAAGAAAAAAACTTTAAAAAGTTACAAAAATAATATCATACTAATTATTTGATAACCAAACAGCAGGTCGTGAAATTTACAAAACAAAAGCGTGGAATTGACATTGTCATTTTACTTGTCATTTTTGTGAATGACTTACAATTATTTTAAACTGGCTAGAAATCGACCATATCCAGATTTTGAAAAATGTGATATGTTTGACTGCTTCATTCAAGCAACAAAATCCCAATATTTAAATGGCAGAAATATTTTTATGCAAAATGCGTTAAGAAAAATTACTCAAAAATGCCAACAATGTCTTACACATAATGGTAATCAGAAAGATTAGTTATTTTTTATAATTTGTTTTTTTTTTTGTATTTTTCGTAGACTTTATTTCAAATAAATCTGTAAATTAACGTAAAACCATTTTAATATGCTAAGTATCAAAACAGTTAAACTAAAAATTGTTTAACTAGCAATTTTTAGTTTATATTTATGTTGGAAATATACAGGTTCGGACTAATTTTTTTTTTAAATATTAAATATTTTTTTTTTTACCTTAAAATTTTTTATTATTTTATGATAATACTAACATGAAACCAATTAAAAAAGTAATAAAAAAAATCCAGGTCCGTATTTAATTTTTTTATGAAAAATACCATATCTCAAAAACTAAACAATATTTTTAAAAATTGACAACGTTATTATTTTCTTCTAAAAAAGTTGCCATAAAAATGTTTTTACAGAATAAAAGTATCTCGCAAAATAAGCGAGATACAAAGGTTTATTAAAAATACAATTTTTTCAAAAACTCCCTGTATTAGCGAAACTACGGGGTATAGCAAAAATCTGATTACTCCATTTTTAAGGGCTCAAAAAAAGAGCACGGTAAGGTGCAATCAGAAAATCAATATCTTTAATAATAACCGAGTTTCCCATTTAATCCCATCGAAAATGGGACACGCTGTACACAAGGCTAAATAAACCGTTTAGTACTAAATTCTCATATCTCTTTTATATTTTAGCATGTAGCTTTTAAACGATATTTGCCTTGACGAGGAAAGTAAAAAAAAACGATCTTCAGATTAAAATCCAAATAAACTCACACGCGATTTGTTTATTTGCAAATAATCTTTAAATTAATATAATAAAAAATGTTTGTATTTATTTATTTATTTATTGTAGCAGTCATTTTCCATTAATGGTTTCAATACGCTCTAGCCATACAGATATATTTAAGATGTACGTGCACCGAGATGACAGCAGATGACAATCCCAGTACTTAGTCCAGCAAGGGTCAGTCAAAAGTCACTTTTACGTCATTTTAATAAATTTACAAATATATTTTTCAGTTTCGCTTTGTTTGTGCAAGTTATATAATAAAAATTACGAAATTAGAACACATTTTCCGACAATGTCAAGTTTGGGAAGTAAGTGTAAATTGAAAAATGTAAGTACTTCACTTAAATATCGCTGCATTTTCACTTAAACCTCGTTCCCTACAAACTTAAACCTATCGTTTAAACCATTTCTTTTCCATTTTTTCAATTTTTTTTACGAAATCCTTGCAGATTCTTATTTAAACCGGTTTTTTTTCCATTGCGATATAACCTATGTAGTTATAATTAGTCTAAAATGCCATTAACTTTTATTAAGTTTGAAAGAAATTCAGTTAAAACTTTTCACAAAAGATAAATTAAAAGTTAAACCTAAACTTTAAACTTAAACCCTAAACCATCTTAGTAAATCCTGGTGCAAAAGATTAATACAGCCAGCAGTGACTTTAAAAAGGATGCGAAAGAAACACCATAAGTATATCTCATATTTTTTTGTCAGTAATAACACTTCACTGGCAATAGAAATAAATCTGCTGCGCTTTTCCTTTTTTTTAATTCAAAATTGCCAGACTAGTACATGAACTGCCACATTTCAATAAAATATACTACCTGAAAGCACCACAACAACTTTTGACTAGGTACGCGTAAAGCGACAGTGCGAACTTCCATTGTTATGAATCGTTGCTGGTCGCCTGGAACACCCTCCGTTGTGGTTCCGGCGTGTAGTGGAACCTCGCTCTTAGATGCTGAGGAGAGCCCGGCACCGAGGTACTTTCCGACAACCTCCTTGGTGGGGGAACAGGGGGAGAGGGCGAGACATATCTGAAACAAGCATTTTATTGACACGAATCTCTCACCTCTAAGAAGAGTTCATTCGTCTCATAAGAACATGTAAGTAGGAAAATATATGGAACTTGCTTCGACCAGTGGTCTCTATAGCAGTGGCGGCTAGTGACGTTATAAATTGGGGGGGGGGGGGCAGAAATTTATATTGCATGGAAAAGAAGATAAAAAAACTTTTATTTTAGCATTTCACAAACAAGCAGCTACTTGGTGTTTGTTTATTTATTAATAAATAAGGTCTATTTGCCCTTCTTTTACATGCGCAAAGTGCTTGGATTAGCACCCGTTTCAGACTCATCATGGCCCCGTAGAGCAACCTCAAAAATCTCACAGAATTTTAAACAGTCTATTAACCTACTAAGTATATGTCTATTTATGTTCGGTAATGTTTTGCCTATAGGCACTATTCAATTGGCACCTAATATCAGTCTTGCCTAGCATAGCAAATTCTATGTGGTTATTTAGATAAGTAGCACTTATCTTTGTGTCATTAACTTTTCACTAAAGTTTTAATATCACACATTCCTTCCTTTTGCCACCCACGCAGGATCACTTCGTGGATTGTTCATAATAAGAAAAATAAAGCAAAAAAATGCATTTCGTTTTTCACAGCCCCACAAACAGTTTTGAGCATCGTATAATTTTTTATTACTTGCACTAAAATTTTGGTTAATTTTTAGGATTTTTAGGTCCGATCCACAGTATACTAATTATTTATAGTAAGGAAAGCACCCCGGTCTTGTTACAATACTGTTATACATACCCCCTGTATACATTAGTTCGGAATACAAAGTTCGAGAGGCGCTTATTACAGACCGTCACCCCTGGTATAAAAATATTATGTACAGACTCATGTGCTGTCGCCATGGACACTAACCGCTACTCTCGGTATATGTTTTTGATTATGACTGACATTGGCAAAACAGATAAAAATATGACGTAAATGTAATTCGGCATTTTTCATTTGTGGTTGCAGTTTTTCGTGATTTTTCGACTTTTTACCTTATTTTTAAAAGTGTTTTTTGCTAAATTGTGGCCTATCGGTAATTGTGGCCTATCGGTAATTGAGAAAACAATTTTGTGTTCTTGGGTGCGAAGACTATGTTAGCAAGCGCCTTTCCCAAACGGAACCTAAAAAAAATACTTCGGCAAAAAAACTAACTTTGACGAAAGACGAAATTCACAAATATATAGTGTGTGATGGACACGTTGAACCTGGACGGAGTTTTAAATGTTTAGTTTTAAATTTTAATATTTGAAAAAACATAGATTATTTCACTATACTTATATACAGGGTCCGGCAGAATGATCTCCCTCAATAAAAACGCCATTGTAAATGCTATTTATATTTCATTTTTTTCGGTACACAGTCGAAGCTGATTTCTGAAAGTTTCACTCGTGCAGTAACTCTAAAGCGATATTCCTGTAATTTCTTGGTGTATTGCTGCTTTCAATTCGTCAATGGTTCGGGAATAGTGTTCAGATATTCCCAAAGTATCTAGAACTAAAGCATGCCTACCAAGTGCGAAGTGAGTACGAAAAGTTCTTTGTATCGTAATCACAGATTCGTTACCTACTTTTGATTAATGTCTCGATAACGAAGACACGATGGCAAGGTAATGGCAAGCCGCGAGCTACCAACCAACTACGCTAAGCTTCCCCTCTCTTCAGTGATTCAGGCACAGTGGCAGTGCAAAATGTGGGAGATCATTATGCCGGATCCTGTTTAATTAAATGAATAACCGGCAATATTCACTTTACTTACGTTACATTTTTTTATTTTTCATGAAAAAACAATTTAAAAAGTTTCCGTTTATAGAAACATAACCTATATTTGCAACATTATTAAGTATAAAGCATTGTAAAAGTATACATTATTAATTTAAGTTAATTTAGAATGTGTCAATATTTTCTATGCACTAATAAAAAGGAATTTACTGTAGAATATTCGTCAAAAAGCCTTTTTTTAACTAGGAAATTAGCCTCTCAAGGAAATTTATATACCTAAATGAATGGGAAACAAACTTTTAAACCTTATAGATTTAATAAAAATTTAACTTTCCTTTTTTTTATTGCTAGTAGTCATTAATTTAAACATTATTTGATTAAGCTTCCTTATTGATTTGTGTTTATAGAGTATTTTTAAGCAAATTTAGCTTTGACACAAAATAACTCATTTTTATCAGCGCGCATCGTGTAAATTTAAAACTATGTAATTGACGAGCAGAATGAGTTTTTTAGTGTTAAAATTTAATTTGATAAAAACTGTTCAAAACACTATATTAAAAGATGTAGCTTGATTGGAGAATGATTTCATTGATGGCTATGAGCATCCGGTATACAATTTGAAAAGCCATCCTGTAGCTTAGAGACAAACTGCGCAAACGTTATATTGTTTCAAATCCCCCTGTAAATGTTTAGTACGGTTCACAAAGTTGGAGAGGCGCTGATTCGTGCACGACACCCCGGTATACTGCGCCAATTTAGTAATACAACTCCCACCGTGTAAGTGTCTGGTCTATCTCTGTCATTCGTCTATGGTCCGATCTATGTGGCCCTAAAGATTTTATTGATAATCGAAGTTCATATGTAAATGTATTTAGATTTGCACAGTTAATTATGTAATCAACGGTATTTATTTCCATTTTATAAACAAACAATAACCAAAATAAACAATGACACGCGACCGGCAGTTCTTTTTACAACTGACGTACCCCAAATCAAAACAAACTCATACGTCTTCACTAAGGATAGAACCGGCAACGTGTAGAAGGGCAACGGACATTTCCGCACGATGATGATGGCCGACTTCAACTAAAACAAACATTCCTCCCGCCCCCGCTCGAGAACAGCCACTCATACCACGCTAAAAAACGGGTGAAATTGAAACCTTGCCCCGCGCGGCGCTGCCGGCTTGTAATTATTTACGCTAAAAAAGTTCACTCAATTAATCGCTTGTTGTTAACCACAGACAATAAAAAGAACTAGATAATCATGTCCTAAGGGAAGAGTTAACTTTTTTTTAAATAAATCAATTAAAAATACTGTTTTTTGTCTAGTTTTGGGAGGGCACTGCCCCGTTGACCTCCCTGTAACACCCGCCACTGCTAATAAGAATATGTAATGAGAACTTGCTTCGACCACTACGCAGAGGTCTCTGTAGGGAACAAGTATGGTATAAGCCGCCACATCCAGAGGTCGCCGTGATGGACAGGCAGTTAAGACTGACCGCTGTCATTATCGCGTTTCCGCAGCCCACGAGAAAGACCGGTCCGGGCGCGGAAATATCACGTGACCGTAGGAGGCAAACAAAAAAACGCCTCACGGCCCGCTGTCATTATAAAACATGTGTGTGTTCAGTTTTGGTAAGTTTGTTTACGTCGATTTTTTTTTAATTCGGGCACGAATTTTATGTGAATTTTATCAAAGTTATTAAAATAACGCAGCCCGCGAAAAAGACTGTAGTGGGCTGCGTTAAAATAATTAATGGCTAATGAGTAAATTATAAAGAAAATACCTATAAGATAAACAATGCCGCGAACGTGTAGTTAGTGTTGTTCCTTGTAGGTCCAACTATAAAACTGAAACCTAATATGTTGCAAACGGGAAAGAAGTGGTAAAAGATAAGATCTTGGATAAGATTGATCAAGTAATAGACATCCTTAGTGACATTTTCGATAGTGAGAGTGAAAAATGTGTTCAGTTGTCATTTCTTATTGAACAATTAGGTCTCTTGAAAAGATAACCTGAGAATCGAAGATATGGTGGATACACTTTAATGTTGGCTTCATCTTTGTTTATCCAGTCATCCAGTGCATACACGTCAATTTACAATTCTAAGGTAATATGTCTTCCGCAACCTCACAATATTAAAAAACTGATTTGTAAAATATTGTTAACAGATAGTAATCTCTCTGGTAGTGTGAAATATTTAAAAAGTAAGATACAGCTTTTAAAAGAACATGAGTTGGTAGTTAACTTACACTTTAATGAAATATATATTAAACTTTGTGCTGGGTAATTTTTCAAAAAATTATTGACGACCACTACATTCAGTTCATTGAATGTGAAAGCCATCTCACTTATTCACAAAATCACTTGTTTTTTTTTTAAATAAATTATTGTAAAATGTTTTATATTGACAATTTTTCTTTAGATAATTCTAGCGAATGTTTTTGTGGAGAAAAACTATTGTCAACGCTTGAAAAAATTAGTTTAAGGGCATGTAAAGTTTTTTTAAATAATTTTATTAAAAAGCACAATGATTTAGTGTCTGCTAATAAATCTTTGAATAAGAACTCAGACAAAGATGATGACACTCAAGAAAAATTAAAAAACTAAAAGCTTAGGTTTGATATGTCCAATTTTGAAAGACTTGTATAGATTTGAAGTTACTAACGATATTATGTACCTAATATATGTACCTGAAGATATTAGAGTGCAAATTTTGTATAATTTTTTATTTTATAGATTCAGTTCTTTTATCCATAATAAACACATATATGAGCAAAATATTTTTTTAATTTTTGCCTATAAAAGAACAAAATTTTTTTGTTAATTTATTTAAATTGTGTAAAAACATATAATATATTAAGCAATACAATAAGAATCCTGGGACTCCTAAAATCACGTGACCGCTGACTTGCTTATAACGCGCCATGGCCGGTCTTTATCGTTGGCTGCGTCGCGTTTCTTTCTTTTCAACGGTGCATGCATAAAGTTAAATTTTGTTTTTTTTTATGTAATTCTTGTAGAAGTACCCATAAGTGTGAACTCACCTTTTTGAGAGACTAGGCGAATTAGGAGCATAAGTTTCCAAAAATGCTTTCCTTAGAGCAAGAGGGCTTTCTCCCGTGCTTGTGCCTCGATTCAGTCGAGGAGGCGGTTCTGGACTTTGATTCCTCGACGATCTGCCGCTTTTATCTCCACTTAGCTGCAATTTGATGTACGAGGAGAAACGCTTTTTACCTATGAATTAAAAGACAAATATAAAAATCACGCCATCTTGTATTTAAAAATTGCAGGTATAGTCCTTGCAATACGGCTAGTCGTTTTGTTTAATCACCCCGTAATTCTGGTAACAAAACGCACGTGTATTCTTAATTCAATTTTAAACCAGAGGTTCCTAAGGTATCTGATAATAGGTGCTGCGAAACGAATTATCAGCTACCTTAAGGTTAACATGATCGGTCACCACCCACTATCATAAGGGTGGTGGATCGGTGTTTAAACTGTCAATCGTTGTGAAATTTCTGACTTTGAAACATTATTAGCTCACACATATACTATACTATAGTAGTGTGAGCTATGGTGATCCTAATTTTTTCGAGAAAAAAAAGTTGCTCCGATTTCAAAATTTTAGCTCACACATATACTATACTATAGTAGTGTGAGCTAGGGTGATCCTAATTTTTTCGAGAAAAAAAAAGTTGCTTCGATTTCAAAAATTTTTATATATCTTTGCGTTTCAGATGATTTTGAAACTTTTTTGTTGCGCCGTCTGTCTGTCTGTCTGTCTGTCTGTGTGTCTGTATGTCTGTCTGTAACGACCAACGCGCATAACTCAAAAACCGCTTGGCCGATTTTAATGAAATTTGGTACCTGGGCTGGGTCTTGGGTCGAGATGGTCCCATTTAAAAATGAACAAAATCCGCCGAACACAAACCAAATAAAAGGGTGGGGATAGATTTCAAAAATTAGAGTTTATGTGAAAATATGGCGTGTGTGATATCAAACGAAAGGTAATTGAGTCTGGAGTTAAACAAAATACATTTTAATTTATTTTTAAAAAAAGGGTGGGGGTATATTTCAAAAATTAGAGTTTAAGTGAAAATATGGCGTGTGTGATATCAAACGAAAGGTAATTAAGTCCGGAGTTCAACAAAATACATTTTAGTTTTTGTTTTTTTTAAGGGTGGGGTGGATGTCAAAAATTTGAATTTAAGTCAAAACATGGCTTGTGTGGTATCAAACAAAAGGTAATTTAGTGTGGAGTTGAATAAAATATATTTCAGTTTTTAGTTATATTAGCTCACATAACTATAGTACCTAGTGTGAGCTTAGGGGCCCACATATTGGCAGAGTATTTTATATATCTTTGCGTTTCAGATGATTTTGAAACTTTTTTGTTGCGCCGTCTGTCTGTCTGTCTGTCTGTCTGTCTGTAACGACCAACGCGCATAACTCAAAAACCGCTTGGCCAATTTTAAAGAAATTTGGTACCTAGGCTGGGTCTTGGGTCGAGATGGTCCCGTTTAAAAATGAACAAAATCCACCGAACACAAACCAAATAAAAGGGTGGGGGTAGATTCCAAAAATTAGAGTTTATGTGAAAATATGGCGTGTGTGATATCAAACGAAAGGTAATTGAGTCTGCAGTTAAACAAAATACATTTTAATTTATTTAAAAAAAAAGGGTAGGGGTATATTTTAAAAATTAGAGTTTAAGTGAAAATATGGCGTGTGTGATATCAAACGAAAGGTAATTGAGTCCGAAGTTAAACAAAATACATTTTAGTTTTTGTTTTTTTTAAGGGTGGGGGTAGATTTAAAAAATTTGAGTTTAAGTCAAAACATGGCTTGTGTGGTATCAAACAAAAGGTAATTTAGTCTGGAGTTGTATAAAATATATTTCAGTTTTTAGTTATATTAGCTCACACGTACACTATAACCATAGTACCTAGTGTGAGCTTAGGGGCCCATATATTAACAGAGTATTTTTTATTTAAATTCTGATTTAATTGCTATTTGAAACAGTTTTTTAAGACAAGTTTCTGTTCCAAAATGATTTTATGTTGTGAAAAATGTGTGCTTTACTGGTATGCATTAATCAATCAATTGGGGTGCCGTGCAGACAAAGTTTCTCCACTGGAAGATTTTCAATGCGACAATAAATTAATGATGATTTAATTTTTTTTAAATGTTATTATCTAAAATATATTCCTAGCTGGAGTTAGGCTAAGCTTTGCAATTTGTTTTGGTAAAAATTATGATTCAAATAGGATTAGGCCCTATTTATATTATATTTTTTTGTAAATTGAAGTTTTAAATATTAATACCTAAGCATAAAGATTTAATAAAAGATAAATTAATATTATTTGTAGTTTTCACAAACGAACTTCAGCTCGACTCATATTAATGTATGTTCTTACTTATTTTTTGTTGAGAGTAAAAACAGTATTTTATTATATTCTTTAATAAAAAGATGTTCATACAAAAATCTTACGCTTTTTATGGTCGACACATAGATCTTTAAAAAGTGTGAAGAAGTTTCCAGATCCAGGCTTTGTAAATTTCAACATAAATAGTATTGAGGACAAAAGACATACAGACTCTTTCTGAGTGAATTTAAAATAAAATATCAGACACAATATATAAACTAAAAAGAGCTATATTAAGGTTATTATTAATTACCAATATATTAAGCTTTAAGCAAATTTCTATGGTTTTGTAAACCTTTTTTCCTGAAATATAATAAAAGTTATGGGCTTTGTATTTTAACAACCCAATCAAAATAAAATAAATTGAACGAACAAAAAAATTGAAAATCTAACAAAAAAAACAAACTACGCAAAAATCAATTATTCTCATCGTCCAAAAAACTTCATCTTATGAACTGCCATCGTCAGTTATTACGAGAGGAACGCCATTACGAGTTGTTTCATTTTCCCAGTCTTTCAAAATTAGTTTGCCGCAATGCATCATGTAATTTTTATTTTTTTAAACAATATAGCTTTACAAACTTTTTGAGGTAGTTTTCTAAAGGCATTGTTTTAAATGGCATAATAAATTCTTTATATTTTTGTCATTACGTATTACTGTTTGTCCGAAAAAAGCGTGGAATTTTCGTATGAACCTTTTATCTTTCTTGCAAATTTTTCTGAGAATATTATTTGACTACTTATCAGAACATCTTTGTTTACTTTCATTGTCAAGTTAATCAGACAGACAGGATTGCAACTGTCAACTGCAATCTGGGGCCAACAATGATTTTCGATGCTATGTTCTGTCTTCTTGATAGCAGAAAAATAAAAAAGGATAGCAAAGGGACTTGGGGTATTGCAAAGACTATAGTTTCATTCATTTCAGAACAGCCACGATAGACTAACACACGGTATGCATTCTCACAAGCGATACTTCAAGCCATAACTCAAAAACCGCTTGCCCGATTTTAATGAAATTTGGTACCTAGGCTGGGTCTTGGGTCGAGATGGCCCCATTTAAAAATGAACAAAATTCACCGAACACAAGCCAAATAAAAGGGTGGGGAAGATTTCAAAAATTAGAGTTTATGTGAAAATATGGCGTGTGTGATATCAAACGAAAGGTAATTAAGTATGGAGTTAAACAAAATACATTTTAGTTTTTTTTCTTCAAAAAGGGTGGGGGTAGATTTCAAAAATTAGAGTTTATGTGAAAATATGGCGTGTGTGATATCAAACGAAAGGTAATTAAGTCCGGAGTTAAACAAAATACATTTTAGTTTTTGTTTTTTTAAGGGTGGGGGTAGATTTCAAAAATTTGAGTTTAAGTCAAAACATGGCTTGTGTGGTATCAAACAAAAGGTAATTTAGTCTGGAGCTCGCACGTACACTATAACTATAGTACCTAGTGTGAGCTTAGGGGCCCATATATTGGCAGAGTATTTTTACTAGTGCTTCTGAAAATTATCCATTATCTTACCTGGATCAGTCTTTCCCACCTCCTCAGCATCCTTGATAAGCTGTTGCTGTTTCTGCTGGTGATAGAATCGCTGTAATATGATAGGACTAGTGTTGCCGGAATGGTATTGGGGCTGATCCCCTTCCGTCTGAAATTGCGTGCGCAGAGGGAGGGGCGAGGGACACGGCGATTTCCAACGGGTTTCGCTGGATGCGCGGGTTTTCTAAATACAAAATTTTATGTTTTTAGCATCTTATTTAAACCCTCAATACATAAAAAAGGAAATAACCAGTACTTTATGTAGATTATACATCGCACCGACTTTTTTTTTCGTTACTTAGCCTTAAGTGTTCCTTATTACATATTATGATTATATTAAGAAACGCTTTAAGCTAAGTAACGAAAAAAAAGTCGGTGAGATGGACCCTTAGAGACCTAATAGAGAATGATTTTCATGACCAAGAAGAAGAGTGGAAAAGTGGGGTTCGTGCAGGCAGATATTGTAGTGATAATGTTTTTTGTCTTAAACAAGTAATTGAGAAAAGGAATGCCAGAAATATAGAGACTCATGTTACCTTTGTGGACCTACAAAAAGCATATGATACCGTTCCAGTAGAAAAACTATGGACAGTGTTAGAACAAACTAATATCAATCATACATATATAAAAGCTATAAAAGAACTATACAAAGGGTCAAAATCTAAAATTGGAAATCGAGTTTCAAAAGAATTCCTGGTAACGAAAGGCTCAAGACAGGGATGTTGTATTGTCAGGAATGCAAATAACCCCTGACTGTGCCACTGTACGAAACCATCTTGGAAAAGCCACAAACACAATTATGGTTCTGTTAAGATGAGAAAGTGGTTCCGCCTCCCTCCAAAATAGAAAACATTTGGTTGCCGCCTACCACACAGCAGATGGTTATGGCGAGAAAAACTATTGAAAAGTCTTGAGTGGGAGTCGTAATGTTTGAGCGTGGGGATACAGCAAGTAGCGAGAGGATTTTCCCTTTAAAGTGATTGGACATGGAAAAACTATGAGATAAGAAAATGTTGTCTATAAAATGTATTTTATCTCTGTTTTTGTTTAGCTTATCTTGTTTAGCTCATTAGCTAGAATGTAAAGTAAATTTTAGGATTATCAGCAACGCCACTGACTTGGTTCCTCCAAGCTCTTCAAAGAGGGGATAATGGATTATTTAGGTCCAACCAACCCTTTATAAAAACCCAAACTTTGAGAAGACAAGTCGGTAGTTACATTCTAAGTTTTGTTGAATTTAACTAAAACCTCTAAAATGAATTGTCAGTAAAGAAACATAAGATTTTTATATTTAAAGAATATTTTGAAGTTTGTTATTTTGGTAAGTTAAAGTTTTATTTTAATATTTTGGGTCTTGTTTGTTTTATAGGTCATAAGAAAAGTCTTGTAACAATTTGCAAATTGCAACAGTTTTATTTTGTATTCATTAAAGTTTGTAACGTTTTTAAAACTGTTTCATATTTATTTTATTCACATAAGAGATCTACTACGGTTTAAGGGTTCGATTTAAAATAAAATCCTACCCGACAGTATCTCTCCCACTCTTTTTAAAATATATATTGCAGTAGCTCTAAAAAACTGGAAACGCAAAGTACACGGCATGGGAATACAACTTAACGACCGATTTACCATATAAACACTGCAGTTTGCTGACGACCAAGTAATTGTAGCTGATGATAAAGAAGACATGAAGAATATGATGAGCAAGTTAACGGAAGAATACCAAAAGTGGGGGTAATATTTAGTTAATGAACTTACGTGGACACACTGTATGAAACAATGGTGAAAAGCACGCTGTTGTATAGAATAGACAATTGTCGTGTAACAGAAAAATACAAAGCAAAAATGGAAAGCGTCGAAATGGAAGCAATAAGAAGATCAATGAGAATATCTAGAACAGATTATATAAGAAATGAGATCATAAAAGAAAGAATGGGAATCGAGGGAAGCATAACGAATGACATCACTAAAAGACAACTGTTATGGTACGGCCATGTACAACGGATGAACGACGAAAGATTACCAAAGCAGGTCCTAGAATGGCAACCAATAGGGCGCAGAAAAAAAGGGCATCCTAAACTGGAATGGCAACAGTCAATCCAAAGATCAAGAAAAACGTTCTAAACCGACATAGTAGTAGTAACATCTTATTCAGTAAACCCCGTAAAACGGGAATGTTGATCTTGGTCTTAAGTTACCTGAAAAGGGGATCCGGTGGCGCCACCAAACTTTCTCTGAGGCAATGGCGAACACAATCCCACGGGAAACCCCCTACTCCTATCCTCATCTCTCTTCTGCATAGATGCCACATGATTTTGGTAAGCTTGTAATAAAGAAAAGGTCCTGTTTGGCGCCTTTTTGGGTTCTATGAAGTGCTGGTGCGAAAAATCTGGTAAACTACTCGGCTGTTGGGAGCTTTCAAATGGTCTAAGTGAAGCTTGTAATTGACTAGGAAATGAGTTAGGGTCCGGTACGGTTACGTATTGAAAGGTTCTATGCTGTAAAGGGTCTTCTGTTCTTTCAAATGGTCTAAGAGAAGGTTCTATTTGACTAGGAAATGATTTAGGTTCCGGTACGCTTGCGTATTGAATGGTTCTATGTTGTAAAGGGTCTTCTGTCCTTTCAAATGGTCTAAGGGAAGGTTCTATTTGACTAGGAAATGATTTAGGGTCCGGTACGGTTGCACCTTGAAAGGTTCTATGTGGTACAAACGGTACAAGTGGAGGATTTTTTTGACTAGGTGCCGACGACGTAAAATCTGGTACATTCGAGCCTGGAAAAGTTTTATGTGGTTCTTGCGGGTTTTGGGTTCTATTAGGTGTCTTTTTGAGTTCGTTTTGATAATGCGCGTCAAATCTTGAACTGCGCGCACCCTGTTGGACAGGTATGTGACTTGTTTGGATCTTTGGTAGCTCGTGCTTTGGTAGATAACCGCCATTTTGTATCGGTTGCAGCTGCGGTTGACTTTGAAGCTTTATCGGTACTAGTGGAGGTTGGTAAGGTTGTAGTTGGGGTTGGTAAGGTTGTATTGGGGGTTGGTAAGGTTGTATTGGGGGTTGGTAAGGTTGTAGTGGGGGTTGGTAAGGTTGTAGTGGGGGTTGGTAAGGTTGAATTGGAGGTTGGTAAGGTTGTAGTGGGGGTTCTTTGTATGGTTGAAGTGGGGGTTGGTACGGTTGAAGTGGGGGTTGGAAAGGTTGATGGGGAGCTTGGTAAGGTTGTCGTGGAGGCTCCGCAGCGTCAGTTTGGTCATCGATGAGGTTTTGTTCGTCGTGGACGTTGTTGTTAGACAAAGGCGGCGATTCCCTAGGAGGAAAACGTAAGACAGTCATAATATTTTAAAAACAAAGTGTGAAATTTTAAATTCCATCAGAACAAGGCTCACGTACAAGGTGTTCCTCCTTTCTCTACGTTTGGTCTTTGCGAGTTTATTGTTTGCAATAGAATAAAAGTGTTAACTTATCATTTGTTGGAAAAATGTGCGTGTATTTCGATCATTTCAAAAATTTTTATACATATTGTGCCAAAAAAGTTTTTAAAAAAATATATTTTATTACATAAATTAACGATAAAAATGTCATATTTAGCTTTTTAAGTTTCGGGGATATTATCGGAATATTTTCTACTATTATCCACTAGGGGTATAGTCCCAAAACTTTACTAAATCTACATAATAAATTAAAATATAAGAAAATGTATGTAAATTTTTGAGGTTTGCAAATGTCAAAATTTAAATTGACATGTATGATTTTTATTCAGTTTTATCAACACATTTATTCACATTTCACAATGTTTTTTTTTGCAAAATGGTTTTATTTAAATTAAACTTTTGGGGACTTGCCTTAAAAAAATATTTAATTAGCAAAATAACCGCATATTTTGTTCCTACAATTAATACATTAACACTTTTGTCCTATAATATATTATATCTTCACAAAAGTCAAACACACAGGCGAAAATATGACGCGGATGGAGGGCAAACAAAACGTTTTTCCATTAGGTTTTGGACTAATAATAATTTAAAGTTACGCCAAACCGGAATAACTCTTTGTTTGAAACTCGTAGACAATGATTGAGTAGAAATAAAATTTCAGACCATTGTCGTTATTTATTTTAAATACAACGATTCGGTTAGTAAGTATCTTTAACCGTTTTCAAGTGTAAACTAAACAATCCAGTCTACAGGCTAGTACTTATACTAGTTAGTGTGCAGTCAGGTCTTTTTTAATCGTAAGGCACTTATTTTACATAAGGAGTAGTTTCCAGATAATTCGTATGTCCGTGCTTCGCCAATGCGACTATTTATGCAAAACTTTGGGTACTTTTTTGGTGTTCATTTACTCTAACCTGAAGAGGGCGTTTCGTTTTCATCTACATATGATTTACGACACTCACACGGGATTTGTAAAATGCATTTTTTATTATTTGAGGGATTTTCTGGTTTTGTTTTAGTTATCGTATTTCCCGATGAAAATTAAAATTATAGTGTTTGTCTATTCCTCTTATGTTTTCTGAAATCAATTGAACATATGGAATGTTAATAACACCCATTTGGTTTGTTTTCCGGCCATACATATAATAAATGTGTCATCCATGTATCGTAGCCATAGTTTTGGCTTGACTCTTGCTGTGTTGATCGCATGGTCCTCGCATCGCATTTTCTACATCTGAACGGTATTCGACCAACAATCAAATGAACAATGGAAATTGAAAAAGATTTGGCCTTACCTTTTTTGGAAGTTTTTGTCAAACGAATAGACAGAAACATTTAAACCACTGTATATAGGAAATCTACACAGACAGAACAGTACTAAATTTTAAGTCTAATCATTCTGTTGCTACAAAACAAGGAGTTATAAGAAGTTTGTATTTAAGAGCCGTAAATATTTGTGGTAATAATGAAGAATTAACCACAGAAATCTACAACATTAAAAATGACTTATAACAGAATGCCGAGAAATCAATAAACTCAGCGATCTCCAAAATTAAAAACAAAGCAAATGTAGCAAATTCTCAAAATAATAATCCGTTAGGTGTTATTAACATTCCATATGTTCAAGGGATTTCAGAAAACATAAGACGAATAGCCAAACACCATTGGCGTAGCTAGCCTTGCTTTTCAGGGGGGGCCGTGGCCCCGGTCTATCTTGAACAAAAAGCAAACATAGGTTTTAAAGAGTCGTGCAAAGTGTGCAATGAATAAAAAAAAATACGCGCATTAAATGTTCTAATATTTTAATATAACAAATTTAATAATACATTTACCAACTTATTTATATGTATACACAGGAAGTATGTAATTCAGCAATTCTACAAAGAAAGTTTTCTACGTCGCTGACTGAAAGCGTCTACCACACTGTCTAAGTCGACCTCAACATCTTTTTCTATGAATAACAATGACAAACCTAAGTGACTCTCTTGAGTCATAGTTGTTCTAAGCCAATTAAAAACTCTCCTCATGGCAGAGAAAGACCTCTCGCAAGTTGCACTTGAAATTGGAAGAATACTCGCAACTTTAAAAAGTTGGTAGAGGTTTGGATAGGTGTTTTCTGCTATATGTTGTTTGATAGAATCATGACCAACAGTTTGATTTAACTGAAAAATACAATTCTTTAAAACGGTCATTTCTGCTCATAGAGCAATTTCATAACCATTTCATATTAAAATTTCCATAAGACACTAAACGCTAACCTCAAAAAAACTAAAAAGATTATTATATTTATTTTAGAAAAACAGTTTAAAAAGGTCTTTTATAACCTTACGACATCTACAACCCGATTTCGGAAACAGAGGGGCAAAGGTCGCTGTCTTTATTAAATGCGAAATTTAACTTACACTTCTATAATATTTTACAAGATGTCGCCAATATGTATGAAATATTCAATATGCATAATTATGTTCAAATTTAAAAAATATTTTCGGGAAATTGCATAAGTGCAGAAAAGTTACCGATAATTTAAAGAGAAAAAGCCTAATTCCGCAAGACAAGGGCTTTTTCCTGAAATGTAAACATTATCTGAATGATTTTAAATTTTAATGCACCTATTTTATTTGAATATTTCCCGAATAATAATAGAAAAGTATGTATTTTCAGCGTCATGTTCTTTTACTAGTAGTCGGTAGGGGAGGCCTAAAATATGGCCCCCCTGCCCCCCCCTATCTACGCCAATGCCAAACACTATAATATAAAAAAGTATTTTGATTGGGAAATACGATAAGGAGTTTTGTAACTAAAAAAAAAATCCCGTGTAACTGTGGTAAATCATATGTAGATGAAACAAAATACCCTCTTCAGATTAGATTAAATGAACATCTAAAAAGTACCCAATTAGGGGACATTGAAAAATCCGGTTTAGTGGATCATGCATGGTCAAATGATCACAGGATTCAATGGTCAGAAGCTAAAGTATTGCATAAGGAGTCGCATTGGCGAAAACGAAAGTTTTTTGAAGCTGCGTTTATAATGCAGAATTAAAATAAAAAAAGACCGATGTCCGAAATTTTATTTCTACACTTTGAAGAGTATTAAATTTGTATTGTATTCAGTCGCCTAATTGAAACTAAAAGCACCTACCGATAGAGGTAAAAAATAATAATTTCACGAATAATTTGTCAATTCAATAAAGAAACAACTGCAGTATTAGCTTAATTTAGTAAATTAGTGGTCATTAATTACCAAGCACCAAAAATTAGGTGAAATACAAGTCATGCGTTCTTTGTGATTATAAAAAGTTCTAAGAAAGTGCAACATTTCAACACGTGTGTACTGGAGAAATCTAGAGAGACTTGCCCACATTTTTCCTTATTGAATCTCGAATTATATTTCGCAGACTTTTAGGAAAAATTATCCAAAAATTTGGCACGTGACTTTATGACAGAAAGTTAATTAGAAGGTTTTGTCTTTAATCCTATGTCTATAGTGAAAACCCCTTGCAAGAAGCGCCATCTACCGAGATACGAGAGAAACTAGAACAAGAGCAAACGAGAATAAAATGCAATATATTGTCACAGAGGGGTCTTTAGTTTGGGGGCGTAGAAAATTATCGGAAACGGGGGAAGTTTAATACATATATTTCGTTTATAATTATCGGCTGATAAATCGACAGAAATTATAGCTTACGTTAACCTGCCCAAAAAAATATGGAGAACCATAAATACGGCCATTAGGGCGTTCCTATGAATTATTGCCGGGTAGGACTCGGGGGACGCAGTACAGCGTGTCCCATTTTCGATGGGATTAAATGGGAAACTCGGTTATTATTAAAGATATCGATTTTCTGATTGCACCTTACCGTGCTCTTTTTTGGAGCCCTTAAAAATGGTGTAATCAGATTTTTGCTATACCCCGTGGTTTCGGTTCGGTTCGGTTCGGTTGCCAGATATTTTTATTCTGTAAAACCTTTCTATGGCAACTTTTTTAGAGCAAAATAATGACGTTGTCAGTTTTTTAAAATATTGTTTAGTTTTTGAGATATGGTATTTATCAAAAAAAAATTAAATACGGACCTGGATTTTTTTTATTACTACTTTTATTGGTTGCATGCTATTATTACCCTAAAATGATAAAACTTTAATATTTTTTTGATTTAAGGTTAAAAACAACTATTTAATATTTGAAAAAAAAATATAGTCCGAACCTGGAAATTTCCAACGTAATTATAAATTAAAATTTGCAAGACACACAAGTTGAACGATTTTTAGTTTATCTGTTTTGAAATGATAATTAAAAGATTTATAAATAAAGTAAAAAACGTTACAAAAATAATTACAAAAATAATATCATACTAATTATTTGATGGTAGCACAGCAGGTCGTGAAATTTACAAAACAAAAGCGTGGAATTGACATTGTCATTTTACTTGTCATTTTTGTGAATGGCTTACAATTATTTTAAACTGGCTAGAAATCGACCATATCCAGATTTTGAAAAATGTGATATGTTTGACTGCTTCATTCTAGCAACAAAATCCCAATATTTAAATGGCAGAAATATTTTTATGCAAAATGCGTTAAGAAAAATTAATCAAAAATGCCAACAATGTCTTACATATAATGGTAATCAGAAAAATGAGTTATTTTTTGTAATTTGTTTTTTTTTTGTATTTTTCGTAGACTTTGTTTCAAATAAATCTGTAAATTAACGTAAAACCATTTTAATATGCTAAGTATCAAAACAGTTAAACTAAAAATTGTTTAAATAGCAATTTTTAATTTATATTTATGTTGGAAATATCCAGGTTCGGACTAATTTTTTTTTTTATAAAATATTTATTTTTACCTTAAAACAATTTTTTTTTTAATTTTTATTGTTTTGTGATAATACTAGCATGATACCAATCAAAATAGTAATAAAAAAAATCCAGGTCCGTATTTAATTTTTTTATGATAAATACCATATCTCAAAAACTAAACAATATTTTAAAAAGTTGACAACGTCATTATTTTCTTCTAAAAAAGTTGCCATGAAAAGGTTTTTACAGAATAAAAATATCTCGCAAAATAAGCGAGATACAAGAGATTATTAAAAATACAATTTTTCCAAAAACTCCCTGTATTAGCGAAACTACGGGGTATAGCAAAAATCTGATTATGCCATTTTTAAGGGCTCAAAAAAAGAGCACGGTAAGGTGCTATCAGAAAATCAATATCTTTAATAATAAACGAGTTTCCCATTTAATCCCATCGAAAATGGGACACGCTGTACACAGGACCACAGGTTTAGGGTTAAAAAAAGAGACGACGTCCAGAAACTGGTTACGAAGCTCAGCAGGACGTCCAGAAACTGATTACGAACGCTTAGTTAAAGGGCAAATGAGACGACGTCCAGAAACTGGTTACGAAGCTCAGCAGGACGTCCAGAAACTGGTTACCAACGCTTAGTTAAGGAGTGGACCCCGGGTACTGGTCACTTGTATGGTGTATTACATCGCCTTTTATATTAAATTATTGCAAATTCAGCAATATTGCTAGTGACGATGGTTTTCGATAGGTACCACAATTATTACTGCCAATACCTTGGTATTTTATTATAATAGATGTACGTCTTTAATTTATATGGATCCCAATAATTTAAAGTAATACGAAGTGCATCTATTTTATTTAGATAAGTGCATCACTTTGGGATAGTTTAATTATAATCTGTGTAACAATATATCGATCGATTGCAATTCTCAATATTCTCGCTTGCTCTTGTTCTAGTTTCTCTCGTATCTCGGAAGGTGGCGCTTCTTGCAAGGGTTTTCTCACTATAGTCATAGGATTGGAGACAAAACCTTCTAATTAACTTTACAAGACGCTAGCGCTACCAAGTCCACTTTCAATCCCTGGCTTCGCAAGCGCAGATCTACCAATATTATTTACCTCATGTCTTAGAATAGATGCATACAGGGTGATTTTCACTTGAATGATTCTAACCACATGAAAATAGAAAGTTTCAAAAACCTAACCTAACAAAACCTAATCAAATCTAACCGAACCGAAGGAAACTGAACCAATAATTTTTTTCAAAAAAAAAACTTTCCTGACTTCCTGCCCGGGATCCTAGAGGATGTGAATCCGAACCGAACCAAACCGAACCTAACTAAACTGAACCAAACCTAACCTAACCAAACTAAACTACAACACGTACTGCTAATTAGGTTTAGTTGGGTAGGGTTAGGTTTGGATAGGTTCGGTTCGGTACGGTCCGGTTCGGATTCACATCCTCTAGCATCCCAGGTAGGAAGTCAGGAAAGGTTTTTTTTTTGAAAAAAAATATTGGTTTAGTTTGCTTTGGTTCGGTTCGGTTAGATCTGATTAGGTTTCGTTAGGTTAGGTTTTTGAAACTTTCTATTTTCATGTGGTTAGAATCATTCAAGTGAAAATCGATTCTAATACATGAGGTAAATAATATTGGTAGATCTACGCATGCGAAGCCAGGGATTGGAAGTGGACTTGGTAACGCTAGCGTCTTGTATTAACTTTGCAAGGGTGTCGCATTGGCCAAGCAGTGTTCTAAGAAGTCCTATAAGGACCAAACAGTTAACTGTTAACAATTATTAGGTGCTCATTAGATCTTGGACCCCCGTGAGGTTAAGCTACCCACGGAAAAAATATGAGAGAAAGAAAAAACTTCTTTTTACCCGATTAGCAACGAAAACTTGTTTTTATTTTTAAATTGACAGGTACTAAAATTCCCGTTTGTTTAAAATTTTTGAAAAAAAAGAGTTTTTTTCTAAAAAAAAGTCTGCGAACGTGGAAAAATAAAAAATTAATGCACATACAAACCTACGGAAAAACGGTGACGAGCACTAATTAACACACTAACACTGTTGCAACTGTACCGCATTCTCTTGTTTATGGGGTTCAGCTGTCCTAAATTAAATAATCAAATCAAAACACTACTCGTTAGGCACGTTCAAGTGACGTCCCAATTGGGATTTTGCAACAAAGTCACGTGACCGGTTCCGCTGATCAACTCTAATTTGCTTAGTTTGGGCCTTATGACAAGTTTTCACCAATAAAAATACGAAGATGGGTTAAAAAGTTTACGACCTAGCCTATAGCAGGTCCGATTTGTTTTTGTGTTCCAACGTGTTTGTCTAGCCTTGCTTGTGATCAGTATACGCTCAAAGTTTAAAGTAAGTGTGTCAAATAGTTTGTGTCCGGCTTATTTTATACAGTGTGAAAACGAGATAAGAGCCGTGATATAGTTATTTACCTAACAAGTGCGGAAAGTGACCCTTTTCCGCACGAACGGCAGTTACACGAACGACGCGAAGCGGAGTTCGGAAAGGCCGTTAAGGGCGGAAAAGACACTTTCCGCGCGTGTTAGGTACAATATTTTTCCTACTTGCGTAAAAAACTTCTTCCTACATAATGTATTTTGTATTTTTATTGACAAGTTATGTTTTCGTTTTAGTTTTAAAATTCAAGTTCATTACTATAATTATTTTATTTTTATTTGCTTTCATAAAATCACCAAAAAAGGTAGCGTGCGTAAAAAAAAAATTACGCACGCCGTGCGCAAAAAATTCTTTTACGCACGCTACCTTTTTTAAAAATTTTGTAAAATAATTCCAAATTGATATTCAGGCACTCTATTATTTTGGTGTCATTTTGACATTAATTAGTGACAAGCTATTTTTTCGGATTGTGTTATTGTTGTTACTATGGGATTAAAAATACAAACATTGCAGCAAGTGTCATTTCAGCGTTATTTTCGGTTTATCTACAAAGTTTTCTTTAAAATGGATTTCGACGACAGCGATATTGAACTTCCAGACAGTATTTTGAATGACGCAGCATCGGCGAGGGAGGAATTAGTTCCAGAAAAGTCCCGTCCGAGATACGAAAAAGAGTACCACGCTTTTGAAGATTGGTTAAAAGCAAAGAACACTTCATCGCTAAAAGAAGAGATATTTTTGGCCTATTTTTCTTATTTGTCAAAGAGTTTCGTGTCTAGCACGTTATGGTCAAAATTTTCAATGCTTAAAATGTGTATAAGACTATGAAAAAATATAGATATTGGGCGATATTATAACTTAATATCATTTATTAAACGAAAAAATGTCGGTTTTAAACCAAAAAAGTCTCAAGTACTGCAAAAAAATGAGACCGATAAATTTTTGAAAGACGCTCCCGATGAGATTTATTTAATGAACAAGGTGGCCACAATATTCGGCATTGCAGGAGCCTGCCGAAGAGCGGAGTTAGCGAATTTACAAGTATCCGACATCAAAGAGAAAGGCGACATCCTGGTGGTAACAATTTCAAACACTAAGAACCATACTTCAAGGAGTTTTGTGGTCTGCGATCCCAACAAAGACGATATAAGCTATATCAACATCGACAAAAAATACAAAAATTTGCGACCACCTGACACACCGCACCAACGGTTCTTTGTTTCCTACCATACCGGTAAATGCTCGAAGCAAGTGGTGGGTATAAACACATTTGGCAAGATCCCCGGTAACATCGCCGGGTTTCTTAAGCTGCCAAATCCGGAAACTTATACGGGCCATTGTTTCCGACGATCTTCTGCCACAATGTTGGCCAATGCCGGAGCAAATATAACCAATTTGAAGCGACATGGTGGGTGGAAGAGTGCGTCAGTAGCCGAATCCTATGTGGAAGAATCCGAAAAAAACAAGAAAAAAATTGCAACGCAAATTTTGCAGAAAAAAAGTGACACAAATCAGGAGACAGGAGAACGCCAACCATCCACCTCAGTACTACCCTCCACCTCAGAACTACCATCCATATCAAAGGGTTATCGCCGACGGAAATAAAAGCTGAACTAGATGCTACACTAGGGGAATCTGCTCCTTCCTATACCACAGTTAAAACAAGGGTATCGGACTTTAAACGTGGTCGTACTAGCACTTTTAAACTACAAAGAAGAGCAGTTAGAATTTTGGCTGGCCTTTCTTATAGAAGTGATTGTGTGAAAGCTTTCAGGTCCCTAAAAATACTTACCCTTCCATGTCAATATATCTTACAATGCCTGTTATATCTTAGAGAAAATCTTTCGACTTTTACTTTCCATCGAGATCTTCATACTGTTAATACCAGAGGGAGAAACAATATTGTGCTACCATCACAGCGCTTGACAAGGACCAGAAATGGTACATCATATTATTGCATAAGATTTTATAACGTTTTGTCGAATAAAATAAGGGAACTGGATTACAAGAACTTTAAAGGAACCATAAAGACATTTTTGATTCAAAACTTCAGTTTTTAAATGCGGATTTTGCCATTTAATAATGTTGTTGCACTCCGATGGCTCAGATTGGGTTTTGGTAGATACAGTGGACTATAATTAACATTGGCGCAAAAAATTCATTTAACTAAAGAAAGTAAATAATTTAAAAATTGTAGGTTAAATTTGAAAGAGAAATAAAATTGTGATATAGCCTCATGGAGAGGGACTTTTTTGAAGTTCCAAAGTGCAAGGTGTACACCTTTCCATAAGAGCTATGTGACTTGAAGTTCCAACAGGATGATGGCACGATAATTTTAATTATTTGCGGTATTTTAAAGCGAATTTTAACTATTTTTTAAATTTAAATTTTTAAAGTTGTCGTTTTCTAGACATGGCGACGCGCCGCACACTTTTTCTCTCAATCCTGCGCTTGCAGTTTTTTCGCACATGCGCACAGCACTTCACCCTCTATAGGAAACCATATCACTATATTTTAAATTTTATGGATATGTGAAAAACACGATAGAGGACGCTTGTAGTGCCAAAGTATATAAAAATAAAGAAATAAGAAATAAAATGATAATTCTTAAATTTAGAATAGAAATTACATTTTTTGCGTTTAATTTTCGCATTTTATGCAATTTTGCTTTAGGTAAATTTTATAATAACTAATAGTTGACCCATTTACTTAGGATTAATATAAATTTAAGACTAATAATTTTATGTTCAAGACAAAATTTTAGTCTATGAAAAATAGGAAAAATAAAAGTAAAATTCAAAAATAAAAGAAAAATAAAGAGGTTTTTTATGGAAACCGAACAAATGTTTTCTGTTTTTTTTTTAGCTTTGTAATGTTAGTTTGCGTTTTTTGTTTGTTTTTGTTTACTGTGGTGCCCTGGTTGAACTTGGATTGTGTTCCTGGTACATACAAATTTATTATTTTTTAGAAAAAGCGTTTTTAGGTTTTTTCATTATCTACTTTTATTTGTAAATTTTGGTTGTTATTTTTAAGTAATTTTAATTAGTTGCCCGTGGTGGGACACCCTGATCGTGCCCTTTGTGATTATTTAAAAAAAAACAGGGTTTTTAATTATTTACAGTTTAAAATTTAAAATTTTTATTCTGACTTACATATAGATTATAGTACTTAAGATATTTTTTGTAACACATTTTTCTTTACTTTTGACTTGTGTAAATGCGAAAGCATAATTAACACCAATAAAGAAACTGAAACTGAAGATGCTCCGCGTTCTGGCACGCCAAAAACGGCAACTTCTGAAGAAATGGTGCAAACCATTCACAAACTAATTCTAAAAGATCGCAGATTAAGACTGGACGAGGTAGCTGAGGCTGTGGGCATATCAAAACAGCGAGTTCACCATATTTTATGTGAAGTTTTAGGTATGAGAAAGCTATCCGTCCGATAGGTGTCGCGTTTGCTCACGCCAGATCAAAAGCTCGTGCGTCTAACCATTTCAGAGGAGAATTTGGCACTGTTTAAACATGATTCAGGGGACTTTTTGCGTAGATTTATTACGGTTGATGAAATATGTATTCATCATTATACCCCTGAAACTAAGCAACAGTCCAAACAATGGACGGCAAAGGACCAACCAGTTCCAAAGAAGGCAAAGGCAGTACCGTCTGCTTATGGTCGAAACTTGTCATAAACCCAATTTAACCAATTAGTAAAGTTTATCATTTTGCTAATTATGTGACTGAAAATTCGTGAGAATAATTAAATATGGCGTCCCAGAAGGTGCCTTGTAGAAAAATTGCAAGCAACAAAAATTGTATTAAAAACAAAATAAAAAAAGTTAATCAACAATAGAAAAAAAGAAATTACTTGTAAGTAGGTATTAAAGATTTAAAAAAAAATTAAAACAGATGCAAAAATTTTTTAACTAGAAATCTTTCTAGAACAATGTATTCCAAAAATATTAAGTATGATAGCACTTATGATGCTCGGCTTTCTGGCAGGCCAAAAACGGCAACTTTTGAAGAAATGGTGCAAATCATTGATAAACTAATTCTAAAAGGTCGCAAATTAAGACTGGAAGAGGTAGCTGAGGCTGTGGGCATATCAAAAGAGCGAGTTCACCATATTTTATGTGAAGTTTTAGGTATGAGAAAGCTATCCGTCCGATGGGTGCCGCGTTTGCTCACGCCAGATCAAAAGCTTGTGCCTCTAACCATTTCAGAGGAGAATTTGGCACTGTTTAAACGTAACTCAGGGTACTTTTTGCGTAAATTTATTACGGTTGATGAAATATGTGTTCATCATTATACCCCTGAAACCAAGCAACAGTCTAAACAATGGACGGCGAAGGACGAACCAGTTCCAAAGAATGCAAAGGCAGTACCGTCTGCTTATGGTCGAAACTTGTCATAAACCCAATTTAACCAATTAGTAAAGTTTATCATTTTGCTAATTATGTGACTGAAAATTCGTGAGAATAATTAAATATGGCGTCCCAGAAGGTGCCTTGTAGAAAAATTGCAAGCAACAAAAATTGTATTAAAAACAAAATAAAAAAAGTTAATCAACAATAGAAAAAAAGAAATTACAGTCGAACCTCTATAACTCGAACTTAACGGGACAACCAAAACAGTTCAAGTTATGGAGAGTTTGAGTTATAGAAATTCGAGTTAAAGAGGTTAAAATACATCAAAAAAAATGCAGGGACAACTTAAAAGGGTTGAGTTATAGAGGTTCGATTTAAAGTAAGTAGGTATTAAAGATTGAAAAAAAAAATTAAAACAGATGCAAACATTTTTGAACTAGAAATCTTTCTAAAACAATGTATTCCAAAAAAATTAAGTATGATATTGGCAGTTAGGTAATAAGCAATAGTTAGGTTAAAGTCGGTAACCCTATAAAACATCAGGTTAGAATTATTAGCCGGTTAATATGGATTAAAAAAAATCTTTTTTGGGACTACATTATTCTATAAACTTGTTTTTTTAAATTTTATCTCAGTTACGAATTTGTATTCTCAAAATCTTGATCTGTTTTAAGTACAGTTATAATACTCAATCCGTAACTGAGCTTGACCTTCAAAACCTTTTCTTTTGCACTATTTTTAAAAGTTTGATTTGCCAAATTGTGTGTAAAATATGTCAATAACATGGTAGTAATTATTTATTGATTTTTAGCATATTTTATAATAATTTAATTTTATAAGTTTTTAGCCATCCATAGGTATGGAAAATCTTATTTGGACCTAAAAGGCCTAGCTGCCTTAGGATGGTGTCTGTCTGTTTCAGTGGCGGGTGCTGCATGGGCAGTGCCCTCCCAAAACGGAATTTTTAATTGATTTATTTTAAAAAAGTTAAATCTTTCCTTACGACATGATTGTAAAGTTCTTTTTTTTCAACCGACCAGAAAACATACACTTTCTGTACATTTTTTTGTACAGAAAGTTTCATTTTACAGTGCGGGTTTAGTTCAGATTCTTTCCGGTCTCCAAAGTGATCTTTATTTTTAATTTTCCAGTCTCTTGTTCTCTTTCCGGTCCCTATTTCAGTCAAATTAGCCATGACTTTGTGATGACAGCTTATAAAAATTGTTTTGTTTTGACAGCTTTGACATTTAAAATAAATCAATATGGCTGCCTTTTAAATAAAAAACTTGTGTTTAAAAAGAGATATTTAAAAAAATAATAAGTAAATTATGGACTTGGACATGAATGAAGAATTAAATCCGGAAGAAATAATTGAAGCAGCATCAAAGGTAACTTTCGACTTGCTACCAGAAAAATCCAAAGAGAGATATACTAGAAATTATGATGTATTCCTTAATTGGTGTCACACAAACAAAGTTAAATCAATTGATGAAAATGTCCTAGTGGCATATTTTGCCGAAAAATCAGCCACATTGAAGTCCAATAGTTTATGGAGTTTATTTTCAACAATAAAAACTTGCTTATCATTAAGGAGAAATATTGATATTAGTCGCTACTACAAGCTAATTGCATTTTTAAAGAAAAAGTCTGCAGGATATAAGCCTAAAAAGGCCAGAGTTTTCAGTGGAGAAGAAATTAATAAATTTTTGGAAGAAGCAAGGGATGAGGAATTTTTAATGCTCAAAGTAAGTAAAATACAAACAAACCTAATTATTCTCCTTGCTATTTTTGTTATAAAAACGTGTGTTTCAATCCCAACAACTGCACTGTAACTTTTAACCAAATTTTAAAATTTTATTAGCTTCAATTAACAATTTTTTCTGTAAAAACAAAAAACAATTCTATTTATTAATTTTCATTCAATGATGCCAATTTGTTTTATATAGATTCTTTGGAACCAAATAAAAAACTCAAATTGGAATTCAATTACAACTATTATTTATTACAAACAAAAGATTCATACAAATTTTGCCATTTAAATTACAAAAAAAAACATACAACACAGATTTTTTTGTTTTACCATCTTTATTTTTATCAAAAAATAATATAAAAAATGTATACTTTAACTAATTACTTAAATAATAGTGGAAAAAGTATTTTTAAAACTATCTAGGTTAGTACTAGCACAGCCTACCTAGGTAGGCTGTGGTACTAGGTATCCGATTGTTTAATAACTTAGCATTCTTAATGATAAAAATAATAAAATCCGGCAACGCTCGACTGCGGCTAGTGAAAAGAACAAGACGAGGAAAAATACCAGTTTTTATTACGGATCGGTTGCATATGGGACTGTTCACAAATTGTAAAGTTAGCAAAAATTTTAAATTTACTTTTTGATTTTATGTTGTAACGATCATGGCCATTTCGGGAGCAATGAGGAGGGAAGAAATTACTAAATTAACCCTAAAAGACGTCACTGAGAAAGAAGACATGATAATAGTCAATATACCAAACACTAAAACAAATGTTTCAAGAACTTTCGTAATTCTTGGTGAAAGAAATTTGAAGTTATTTAAAAAATACAAAAATCTAAGGCCCCCAAATGTTCCGCATGAAAGATTGTTTTTATTTTACTCTCAAGGAAAATGTAGAAAGCAGCCAGTAGGTCTTCATGGCGTAGGAGGGGCACCTGCCAAAATCGCCAAATTTCTACAGCTTAAAAATCCACAAGAATTCACCGGACACACATTCAGGCGCACCGCTGCCACACTCCTAATAGAAGGCGGTGGAGACATATTAAACCTTAAAAATTTGGGCGGCTGGCATTCAAACTCTGTTGCTGAAGGATATATTCAGCACTCACTGAGACAAAAAGTTGATAATGCTAAAAAAATTGGAGCAGGTGCAGGCGGGAGCTTCCCAGTAGCAGCCAGCAATGGAAGTTCAACCAGAGATTTTACTACATCTAATGTGTCTGATGCTCAAAATAATATGTTGTCAAACATTTCAGAAACAATAAATATACAGCAGAGAAATTCACCAAAAATTGAAAATACTTCGGCTGCAAATATAAATATCCAAAATGTGCATAACTGCATTTTTAATATTTATACTCAAGAGAAAAAGTAATGATGCATTAAAATTGTTTGAATTTTATATTAGGTACATATAGGTAACTTACATATAAAATGGTTACTATAGTTATATAGGTAGTTGCGTATAAGAATTGTTCCTAATTGTAGCATAAATATTGTTTAAATATAAGTAGTCAAACATATACTTACTCTAGCTTTTGAGTAAGACAGACAGCTGTGCTTCATTATGTCGGTTAAAAAAAAATATACGTACGATACACGACCGGAAACTGACTTTACAGGTCTCCGCAGGTTTACAGGTCTCGCCTGCGGCTCGCCCTGTAAATTTCCTGTGTCGACCTGTAAAGTCCTTATTTCCGGTCTAGTAACGTAAATACCTATTTTATTATCTGTGGTTAATCACAAGAAATTAATTGGGTGAACTTTTTAGCGTAAATAATTACAAGCCGGCAGCGCCGCGCGGGGCAAGGTATCAATTTCACTCGTTTTTTAGCGGGGCCTTGGTGGATGTTCTAGAGCGGGGGCGGGAGAAATTTTTGTTTTAGTTGAAGTCGGCCATCGTCATCGTGCGAAAACGTCCGTTACCCTTCATAGCGTTGCCGGTTCTATCCTTAGTGAAGACGTTTGATTTGGGGTATGTCAATAGTAAAAAGCCTTGCCGGTCGCGTGCCATTGTTTGTTTTTGTTATCGTTTGTTTATAAAATGGAAACAAATACCGTAGACTACATAATTAACTGTGCAAATTTAAATACGTTGACGTATGAACTTCGATTACAAATAAAATCTTTAGGGCCATATAGACCGGACCTAAAAATCCTAAAAATTAACCAAAATTTTAGTGCAAGTAATAAAAAATTATACGATGCTGAAAACTGATTGTGCGGTTGTGAGAAACCAAATGCTTTTTTTGCTTTATCTGTATTATTATGAACAATCCGCGAAGCGATCTTGCGTGTGTGGCAAAGGGAATGTGTGATTTCAAGCACTTTAGTGAAAAGTTAAAGAATTTTCTATGCTAGGCAAGACTGATATTAGCTGCCAATTGAATAGTGCCTATAGGTAAAACATTACCTAACATAATGAAAATGTGGCAAAAAATAGACATATACCTAGTAGGTTAATAGACTGTTTAAAATTCTGAGGGATTTTTGAGGTTACTCTACGCGGCCATGATGAGTCTGACACTGGTGCGAATCCGAGCACTTTGCGCATGTAAAAGAAAGGCGAATAGAGTTTATCTATAAACTATAAACTACACCAAGTAGCTGCTTGTTTGTAAAATGCTAAAATAAAATTGTTTGGGTAAGTTTTTTTTATCTCCTTTTCCATGCAATATAAATTTCTGCCCCCCCCCCCAAATTTATAACGTCACCAGCCGCCACTGGTCTGTTTGTCGATCTGTCTGGTGAGCTGTCTGGTATATATATATATATATGTATATATATATATTTATTTGATTTATTTGATTTATTTTATTTATTTTATTTATTTTATTTATTTTGTTTATTTTGTTTATTTTGTTTATTTTGTTTATTTTATTTATTTTATTTATTTTATTTATTTTATTTATTTTATTTATTTTATTTATTTTATTTATTTTATTTATTTTATTTATTTTATTTATTTTATTTATTTTATATATTTTATTTATTTTATTTATTTTATTTATTTTATTTATTTTATTTATTTTATTTATTTTATTTATTTTATTTATTTTATTTATTTTATTTATTTTATTTATTTTATTTATTTTATTTATTTTATTTATTTTATTTATTTTATTTATTTTATTTATTTTATTTATTTTATTTATTTTATTTATTTTATTTATTTTATTTATTTTATTTATTTTATTTATTTTATTTATTTTATTTATTTTATTTATTTTATTTATTTTATTTATTTTATTTATTTTATTTATTTTATTTATTTTATTTATTTTATTTATTTTATTTATTTTATTTATTTTATTTATTTTATTTATTTTATTTATTTTATTTATTTTATTTATTTTATTTATTTTATTTATTTTATTTATTTTATGTATTTTATTTATTTTATTTATTTTATTTATTTTATTTATTTTATGTATTTTATTTATTTTATTTATTTTATTTATTTTATTTATTTTATTTATTTTATTTATTTTATTTATTTTATTTATTTTATTTATTTTATTTATTTTATTTATTTTATTTATTTTATTTATTTTATTTATTTTATTTATTTTATTTATTTTATTTATTTTATTTATTTTATTTATTTTATTTATTTTATTTATTTTATTTATTTTATTTATTTTATTTATTTTATTTATTTTATTTATTTTATTTATTTTATTTATTTTATTTATTTTATTTATTTTATTTATTTTATTTATTTTATTTATTTTATTTATTTTATTTATTTTATTTATTTTATTTATTTTATTTATTTTATTTATTTTATTTATTTTATTTATTTTATATATTTTATTATACAGGCACAGAATGTGGACCCAGACGCGCGTTTCTTCGAAATCAACCACGTAAAAGATCGGCAACGTTGGAGAAATATTCGATTTATTTGGACTATAAGCCTGGAATTTAAAATAAGCATCGATTAATCGAGAGCCACTACCGCTGTTGGCATTTCTGATCTTAGGGCCCCCCACATTAACACACATTTTTGTGCAGATTTTTCAGTAAAAAGTTGAGTTAATGTTCAGTAACGAATTAAGAATTATAATAAATAAATAAAATGTTATATTCTAAAAAGTATGTATGTAGTTTTAACCGTTTTTGTGTATAGTTTTGACCTAAGCTTCAGATGACTGAGAATGACCCTCCTGTATTAAAACTTACGAGCTGCCCCTGCAAATAACTTATTTTAAGTGAAAATTTTCTTATTTTGTATATTTTTTTGTTGTGTGTTTTGTTTTACCACTGTTTTAAATATTTTTTTTTTCATCACTTTAATCTTTAATCGATAATTAGAAGTGATTAATTTATGTTGTTTGGGTTAATCTAGACGGAGTTTTGATGTGCTTTTAAGACTATCTGGCGGTTTTATAATTATTATTTTATTTTTAATTTGTCTGTGCCTGTCTGTCTGAAATCTGTGAGAGACCGCTGAAGACCTTTTTGTGAGATTTTTAAATACATTGTGACCTGTGAAGAAGTTAGTTAAATAATATCGGCTCAGTGGTTGACTTTGGGTATATGATATATTTAGAGAGTAGATTAAAGCATG
Source organism: Aspidapion aeneum (assembly GCA_963576565.1). Lineage (NCBI taxonomy): Eukaryota > Metazoa > Arthropoda > Insecta > Coleoptera > Brentidae > Aspidapion > Aspidapion aeneum. Next base: position 139,836,487 of record OY755040.1, on the reverse strand, counting down.
TAAAACCCAACACATAAAGTAGTTATAAAACTACTTTATACTCTGTATAACTACTAAGTACTCTCTTATTTTTTACATCATTAACCTATATTTTTACATTTAGATTAAGCATGGCTCTGTTAATGTATACATTGGTATTCTTTACAATAAAGCTACTTTTAAATTTAAATGAATTTGAATTAAAAAATGACGTCACATACCCTTCCATACTTAGCTAAAAAATAGAGTAAATAAGCTTAAAAAAGCATTTTTATTGTTATGTAATGTTAAGTAAATAGGCATTTATCTAAACTTTTAAAAGTGCAAAAGAAAAGTTTTTAAGGGGATGATAAAAAAATATATAAACTTTAAAACGGTAATCTAGTGAATCATGCCAGTATTTCACTTACCTTGCTGCAAGCCTATTGTCTGCCTGCCACACCGTTTCGTTATACCACTGGCCCACGTCCACATGTTCCGACTCGTAGATTTTTATAAATTTATGTTTTTTCAGTTCTGTGTATTTCGGTCTTTGTCTTCTGTCTTTTATAAGACTAAAAATAAAGACAAAATTTTTTTAGAAATATTTTTTTCGTGTTCAGGAATAGGAATTTTTTCTAGACCTTCTAGTTTTTTTGAAACCATAGCCCACTTTCAAACAAGTTTCGTGGCTAATCGGGCAAAAAGGAGATTTTTTGTTTCCCTTATATTTTTCCGTGGGTAGCTTGAAAGCTTAACCTCACGGGGGTCCAAGATCTAATGGACACCTAATAAGTGTTGACAGTTAACCGTTTCGTCCTTATGGGACTCCTCAGAACACTGCTGGTCAATGTGACAAATCTTGCGAAGTTAATCAGACGGTTTTGTCTCTAATTAAATGTAATTAGCGAGCGAACTATAGCAAGAGGCGCCATCTACCGAGATACGAGAGAAACAAAAAACCAAAAGCAGGGAAAAACACTGCTATACAATATCGATCAATGAAAAGATCGAATGCAAATAAAAGAAAACAACTATAGTCCGTGACCTACGACAGCTCTTTGTCTTTCAGGCCGGATCAACACAGATTGCATTTTTACCCGTCTTCAAGACAGTGAGCGTCAATCAACGGAATTTTTAAGCCTTATAATACTAACAAACGTGGAATTTCGTACCCACTTTGTTATTTCTTATGACCGCCATATTGGATTTATAATTCAATAAATAGAGCATAAAAGCAGCTTTTTAACCGTGTATAATAAGGCTATCTTTGGATGACGGAAATTGTGAATTTATTTAAAAAATAGTTTTTCACTTAGTTGGTTGTGAAACAAATGCCTTTTAAAATTTTTCAATTTATTTAATTTATATGCAAATCTTTAGGGCCCTTATTTTTTAATTTTTCTCTGGCTAAGAAATAGTACAATTTCATAAAATCTATCTTTTGTTTCTAAAACAAAAGTTTGCATTTATTATTTAATTTAAAATAAAACTAAAAACCGATAACAAAGCATTGAATTAAATAAGCAAATGTTCGAAAATCCACAAAAAATCAGATAAAACAGATATTACTAACTACAGGCCCATTACGATAATAAACAACTTCTTAAAATGCCTTGAAATTCTTGTACATAACAAACTTTTTCATCTAGTAAAAAACAGAATTTCCCCTTTACAGCATGGTTTTTTGAAAGGACGTTCTACAACAACCAACCTGGTGATCACCACACAAATTATTGCTGAAACACTAGATAGCTCTTCCCAATTGGACGTCATATACACTGATCTATCCAAAGCATTCGACAAGTTAGATCATCAGATCTTATTATCTAAACTTGAACTTTTTGGCTTTTCAGATAATCTCTTACAGTTTCTGAAATCATGGCTTTCAGATCGAATGCAATTTGTCTCAATAAATGGAATTGACTCTCCCGAATACATCTCATCTTCGGGAGTGCCTCAAGGGTCGGTGTTAGGACCATTATTATTATAATGATGTGTGTGCTGAACTTAAGTCAATGACGCTACTGTATGCTGATGATCTCAAGCTTCTCCTTCGTATTGACTCACTGGAGGATTGCCAAAGTCTCCAAAAAGACTTGGATACACTTATCGCTTGGTGTACCATAAATAAACTATCCATGAACATAGACAAATGTCAAGTACTATCATTTACATTAAAAGCAAATCCAATTCTATATAACTACTCAATAAACCAAACATTTTTATCTAGACCTGACTCTCTTCGCGACCTAGGAATAATTTTTGACAAGAAATTATCCTTCACAAAGCATATTGAAACTATAACATCAGAAACGACTAAGACCTTGGGTTTTATTACCAGACTAAGCCGCGAATTTCAAAATATAAAAACTCTGAAAACATTGTTCTTCTCCTTTGTCAGGTCAAAATTAGAGTATGCTTCTCTAGTGTGGTCACCTGAATATAACATTCAGATTGAAGATCTAGAAAGGGTTCAGCGAAGATTTCTTAAGTTACTTTACTTTAAAACGTATGGAATATATCCTCCTCAAGGTTTTGCAGAGGAAAATTTACTTGAAATGTTCGATATGCAATCCTTATCTAACAGGAGGAGCTATTTCTCTCAGGTATTTCTGTTTTAGGTCCTGCACAACCAAATCGACTGTCCTGATATATTAAGTAAAATTAATTTTCTAGTTTCTCGTTTGTCTTCACGTCAAAATCTGACATTCTTTTTACCAAGAGTTCGAACAAATAAATTACAGTTTTCTCCAATTCATGTTATGTGCAGAACTTATAATAAATGTAACAGAGACCTTGACATATTTAACACCACAATCTGAAAAATTCGTGGTTATTTTACAACGTTATTCCCCACTCTCTGATATAGTAAACATTCTGTCCATAATTTTTAATGTAGTTTTTATTTATTTTAAATTTAATTTTATAACCATGTCCTGTGTGTATTTTTAAAATTATTTTACATTTAATGTATTTAGGATGTGTAATTTTTAAGATTTTCTTGCTTTGTAATTGGGTTTTTTCCTGTTAAGCAGTGTAATAATAAATAAATAAATAAATAAATAAATAAATAAAATTCCACCGTTGTTATTCATGCAAATCCTGCATCGATGAATTAGATACATGCATGCATCCTTAACCATTTGTTCAGGAATTTCTTCTATGGCTTGAACAACGACTGCCTCAGGTTCTTCTATCGTATTATGAGTAGTAGAATAAACTTTATCCTTTAAGTATCCTCAAATACAAGAATCAAGAGGCGAACGTGCAGGCCAACTGGACCTCGATTTCCGATCCAGGTATTTCCATGTTGCTGATTCAAATAGTCGGTTATGATTCTTGGATTATGTGGAGGTGCTCCATCTTGCTGGAACCACATGTTTACTACATGTTGAAGACACAAATTTTCTAAAATTTGGTCAAGAAATAACAAACTTGGCTATGGTTTCAAAAAACTAGAAGGCCTAGAAAAAATTTGTTAATGTTTTTTAACTTAGTTTATTGGTTGAGTATTTAGGTTGTGTAATTTTTAAGATTTTCCTGCTTTGTAATTGGGTTTTTTTTCCTGTTAAGCAGTGTAATAATAAATAAATAAATAAATAAATAAAAAAAATTCCACCGTTGTTATTCATGCAAATCCTGCATCGATGAATTAGAGACATGAATGCATCCTTAACCATTTTTTCAGGAATTTCTTCTATGGCTTGAACAACGGCTACCTCAGGTTCTTCTATCGTATTATGAGTAGTAGAATAAACTTTATCCTTTAAGTATCCTCAAATACAAAAATCAAGAGGCGAACGTGCAGGCCAACTGGACCTCGATTTCCGATCCAGGTATTTCCATGTTGCTGATTCAAATAGTCGGTTATGATTCTTGGATTATGTGGAGGTGCTCCATCTTGCTGGAACCACATGTTTACTACATGTTGAAGACACAAATTTTCTAAAATTTGGTCAAGAAATAACAAACTTGGCTATGGTTTCAAAAAACTAGAAGGCCTAGAAAAAATTTGTTAATGTTTTTTAACTTAGTTTATTGGTTGAGTATTTAGGTTGTGTAATTTTTAAGATTTTCCTGCTTTGTAATTGGGTTTTTTTCCTGTTAAGCAGTGTAATAATAAATAAATAAATAAAAAAAATTCCACCGTTGTTATTCATGCAAATCCTGCATCGATAAATTAGAGACATGAATGCATCCTTAACCATTTGTTCAGGAATTTCTTCTATGGCTTGAACAACGACTGCCTCAGGTTCTTCTATCGTATTATGAGTAGTAGAATAAACTTTATCCTTTAAGTATCCTCAAATACAAAAATCAAGAGGCGAACGTGCAGGCCAACTGGACCTCGATTTCCGATCCAGGTATTTCCATGTTGCTGATTCAAATAGTCGGTTCATACTACCAAATTTTATTAAATTTGTTTGCAAGATGGCGGCGTTATTTAAATTTTTCAAAAAAAACACAATTTTTAGTTTTTGCTCAATATTTTAGTAACCCCTGTAGATATCTTTTATATTGATACAGCACCTGATTGGGCTTAGAATAACGCAATTTTTTTCTCAGTTAAACAAACTCGTACCTCTTACCGTTTCCGAAATTCCCATGTAGTTCTGGGACACCCCGTATATCACCGATTTTATTTTAAATATTTTTCGAATCTTTTTGGAAACCCTGTATAAAATTTATATAAAACTTCGTCAAAATAACTGCTGGCACTATAAAATACTTACCAACGTTTGACAAAATCCCTCATCTCAGGGCTAAAGTCTTTGTCTTGAGGTAGCGAAGGCGGGTCTGCATCCAACACCTGCGTGAGCACTTCGAAGTCGGTGTTGCAACCCTGGTAGGGAAATCGCGCGGTTGCCAGTTCCACCAACGTGATGCCCAGTGACCACACGTCCGCTCGGACGTCGTAGTTTTCGCCTTGCGAGTCGGGTTCTATCCTTTCCGGCTGAAATATTACATGTAATAATATTACTACTCTCAACTATGTATGTACAGCGTGTCCCATTTTCGATGGGATTAAATGGGAAACTTGGTTGTTATTAAAGATATCGATTTTCTGATTGCGCCTTACCGTGCTCTTTTTTTGAGTCCTTAAAAATGGTGTAATCAGATTTTTGCTATACCCCGTGGTTTAGCTTATACAGGGAGTTTTTGAAAAAATTGCATGCTTATTAATTCATTGTATCTCGCTTATTTTGCAAGATATTTTGATTCTGTAAAAACCTTTCTATGGCAACTTTTTTAGGGCAAAATAATGACGTTGTCAATTTTTTAAAATATTCTTTAGTTTTTAAGATATGGTATTTTTCATAAAAAAAATAAATACGGACCTGGATTTTTTTTATTACTATTTTGATTGGTTTTATGCTATTATTATCTTAAAATGATAAAACTTTAATAATTTTTTGATTTAAGATTTAAAAAAATATTTAATATTTAAAAAAAAAATTTAGTCCAAACCTGAAAATTTCCAACGTTAATATAAATTAAAAATTGCAAGACACACTAATTGGACGATTTTTAGTTTATCTGTTATATTATAACTAAAATAAAAAGCGTTAAAAAGTTACAAAATTAAAATTATAGTAATTATTTGATGGTAGCACAGCAACTCATGAAATTTACTTCAACATGGAAAAACAAAAGCGTGGAATTGACATTGTCATTTTATTTGTTATTTTTAGTGAACAGATCCCTCAAAATTATTCTAAAATGGCTTAAAATCGACCATACCCAGATTTTAAAAAATGTAATATATTTTGACTTTACTTTGACTGCTTTATTCAAGCAACAAAATCCCAATATTTAAACAGCGGAAATATTTTTATGCAAAATTACTCAAAAATGCCAACAATGTCTCACATATAATGGCAATCAGTCTGAACATTTATATCATTAAACAAACATTAGTTATTATTTTTTGTAATTCGTTATTTTTTTTGGACTTGTCATAGACTTTGTTTCACATAAATTTTTAAATGAACGTAAAACCATTTTAATTTGCTAAGTATCAAAACAGTTAAACTAAAAATCGTTCAACTAACAATTTTTAATTTATATTTATGTTGGAAAGTTCCAAGTTTGGATAAAAAAAATTTTTTAATAATAAATATATTTTTTTTAACTTTAAAACAAAAAAATATTAAATTTTTATTATTTTGTGATAATAATAGCATGAAAATATTCATAAAAAAAAATCCAGGTCCGTATTTAATTTTTTTATGATAAATATCATATCTCAAAAACTAAATAATATTTTAAAAACTGACAACGTCGTTATTTTCCTTTAAGAAAGTAGCCACAAAACGGTTTTTACAGAATAAAAATATCTCGCAAAATAAGCGAGATATAAGGGATTTTAAAAAATGCAATTTTTTCAAAAACTCCCTGTATTAGTGAAACTACGGGGTATAGCAAAAATCTAATTACACCGTTTTTAAAGGCTTAAAAAAAGAGCAGTAAGGTGCAATCAGAAAATCCATATCTTTAATAATAACCGAGTTTCCCATTTAATCCCATCGAAAATGGGACACGCTGTACAGACAAGGCCAACACAAAAATAGAGGCCACGACCCTGAAAAAATCAGCTGTTCTCCCGGGGCTGAATTTTACATTGGGTCTTATGGGAGGTCAGAGGTTTTTTTATGATATTTTCAAAATGGCACTACAGATTTCCGCAAAATTTCAGTAAAATATTCTCAGACACCATCCCGATATTTCACCAAAGGTTTGTAAGGAAGCAACATGATTAAAAGGTTAAAATCTTCAAGATTTAGCATTCCCTATTTTGAATTCAAATTACCCGCCATGTACCACATGCCAACTGTTATATTTGACATGTATTTGAATTTGTCATATGTGATTGTCACATTCGCTTCTGCTTTAAACATAATTTTTGTGTGAGCTAATGAAGCGGCTATGAAAAATACACAATCAAGAAATACTTGAAGAAACATTGGAGTTGGGAGTCAATACTCCCATGGCAAAACAAAATAAACGTGAAATGCATAAGATCATATAGAAGAAATACTGCATATACTACCTCAAAAAATATTAATCGCAGCACGTAGATATTGTATATTTTTGAAATCAGAAAGAAAAGACGAATCTTAAAATGCAAAAATATACAGGATGTTCCCTCTCACAAAATCGACTTCATTGACACACCGTGTACAGGGTGTCCCAAATTCGTTGTTTTTTTGTGGTGTCAGGTATTTCTAGGGGAGATAGAAAAAAACTGACCCCCATTTGCGACGCTCAAATTTCAAGAGAAGCCTAAAGGTGAAAACCACATTTAGATATAGCAAGCCGTTTTTAAGCTACGGAGTGTTTTTGTCTGCATTTTGGGAGGGCGTCTATAACTTTTTTGTTTATGAAAATTTTGGTTTTGTGTAAATAAATTTCTTATAGATCTTTTCTTGAAGAATTGACAGATGTAAACGGTTTTTATGTATCTCTTAAAAAGTTGTTATTTTTCTTACAAAATAACTCTTTTTTTATTCGATTTTTAAAGTCAGCTTAAAATTTCCTTTAAAATGATGTATCACACTCAATATTTTATTTTTTTATTGTTTTCTTTATTTTTATTTTTGAATCACCTCTTTATTATTTTTTTATTTTTATAATTTTATAATATTAAAATATTTTAAACCCATTAAGCAAACTAAAATATGTGGTAAAAATAAAAAAAAATACAAAAATATAAAGAAATAAAGGGATCCTCCCATAAAGAAAAATTAATTTTATGTGATATCTCAAAAACTAAACTTGACAAATGAAATTTAATTTAGCAGTTGAATTCCTCTTAAAAAAGTGTCTTAAGAATGTTTTCACAGAAATAAAAAATATTAATAAATAAACAAGTTATAGACCCCTTCCCAAAATGCAGACTTTTTAAAAACACCCCGTAGTTTAAAAACGGCTTGCTATATCAAAATGCGATTTTCACCTTTAAGCTTCTTTTAAAATTTGAATGTCGCAAAGGGGGATCAGTTTTTTTTAGCCCCTCTAGAAATACCCGAAACCCCCCAAAACATCGAATTTGGGTCACTATGTACATGGTGACGGATAGAAAAAAATTATGTTTGCTTTTAAACTTGTCATAATTAACCAAAAAAATCTCAATTTATTTTCAATGATAAAGTTGCTGAGTGCTCCGGTTATAAAAAACCACCCGGTACCGACATAAAATCATACCTAAAAATTAGAATTGACCATTATTTTATACCTTGAATTTTTTATTATACGTTAAGCTCTTCGATCTCGCACCAATCACGGTATTCGCGCCAATAATTTAAATTAGACATTTTGACGTTAATTTTGGCGCATGCTCCTTTAATGGAATTCATCTCGGTATTTAACGACTCGTATTTAAAGTGCCTTTTAATATCAGTTCTCATTAAAGCTAAGCACACTAGAACGCCTACTAACCAATATAAATTTAATGTAACCGCAGATAGGGGGCTGCGGGTAGAGATTCGAGTACCTTTAGTTCACTCAAAATTTAACATAGGAAATGACATCTGATACATAATCCAAAAGATAATATGGAAAAAATTTTACTAAGGTTTTTCTAGCCCTTACGTTAACCCTTAATAAAGGCCACCCAAATATAACCAACGACCTTGTACTTGAAAATATTCTATTGACATTGATTTGTTTTTGCAAATTTTGAAATAAAAATATAGGTATTTGTAACAGAATTTAAAGTGTCTTTTAATATCAGTTCTCATTAAAGCTAAGCACACTAGAACGCCTACCCCCAAATAAATTTAATGTAACCGCAGATAGGGGGCTGCGGGTAGAGAATCGAGTACCTTTAATTCAGTCAAAATTTAACATAGGAAATGACATCTGATACATAATCCAAAAGATAATATGGAAAAAATTTTACTAAGGTTTTTCTAGCCCTTACGTTAACCCTTAATAAAGGCCACCCAAATATAACCAACGACCTTGTACTTGAAAATATTCTATTGACATTGATTTGTTTTTGCAAATTTTGAAATAAAAATATAGGTATTTGTAACAGAATTTAAAGTGCCTTTTAATATCAGTTCTCATTAAAGCTAAGCACACTAGAACGCCTACCCTCAAATAAATTTAATGTAACCGCCGATAGGGGGCTGCGGCTGGAGATTCGAGTACCTTTAGTTCACTCAAAATTTAACATAGGAAATGACATCTGATACATAATCCAAAAGATAATATGGAAAAAATTTTACTAAGGTTTTTCTAGCCCTTACGTTAACCCTTAATAAAGGCCACCCAAATATAACCAACGACCTTGTACTTGAAAATATTCTATTGACATTGATTTGTTTTTGCAAATTTTGAAATAAAAATATAGGTATTTGTAACAGAATTTAAAGTGCCTTTTAATATCAGTTCTCATTAAAGCTAAGCACACTAGAACGCCTACCCTCAAATAAATTTAATGTAACCGCCGATAGGGGGCTGCGGCTGGAGATTCGAGTACCTTTAGTTCACTCAAAATTTAACATAGGAAATGACATCTGATACATAATCCAAAAGATAATATGGAAAAAATTTACTAAGGTTTTTCTAGCCCTTACGTTAACCCTTAATAAAGGCCACCCAAATATAACCAACGACCTTGTACTTGAAAATATTCTATTGACATTGATTTGTTTTTGCAAATTTTGAAATAAAAATATAGGTATTTGTAACAGAATTTAAAGTGCCTTTTAATATCAGTTCTCATTAAAGCTAAGCACACTAGAACGCCTACCCTCAAATAAATTTAATGTAACCGCAGATAGGGGGCTGCGGGTAGAGATTCGAGTACCTTTAGTTCAGTCAAAATTTAACATAAGAAATGACATCTGATACATAATCCAAAAGATAATATGGAAAAAATTTTGCTAAGGTTTTTCTAGCCCTTACGTTAACCCCTAATAAAGGCCACCCAAATATAACCAACGACCTTGTACTTGAAAATATTCTATTGACATTGATTTGTTTTTGCAAATTTTGAAATAAAAATATAGTTATTTGTAACAGAATTTAAAGTGCCTTTTAATATCAGTTCTCATTAAAGCTAAGCACACTAGAACGCCTACCCCCAAATAAATTTAATGTAACCGCAGATAGGGGGCTGCGGGTAGAGATTCGAGTACCTTTAGCTCAGTCAAAATTTAACATAGGAAATGACATCTGATACATAATCCAAAAGATAATATGTAAAAAATTATGCAAAGGTTTTACTAGCCCTTACGTTAACCCCTAATAAAGGCCACCCAAATATAACCAACGACCTTGTACTTGAAAATATTCTATTGACATTGATTTGTTTTTGCAAATTTTGAAATAAAAATATAGGTATTTGTAACAGAATTTAAAGTGCCTTTTAATATCAGTTCTCATTAAAGCTAAGCACACTAGAACGCCTACCCCCAAATAAATTTAATGTAACCGCAGATAGGGGGCTGCGGGTAGAGATTCGAGTACCTTTAGTTCACTCAAAATTTAACATAGGAAATGACATCTGATACATAATCCAAAAGATAATATGTAAAAAATTATGCAAAGGTTTTTCTAGCCCTTACGTTAACCCCTAATAAAGGCCACCCAAATATAACCAACGACCTTGTACTTGAAAATATTCTATTGACATTGCTTTGTTTTTGCAAATTTTGAAATAAAAATATAGGTATTTGTAACAGAATTTAAAGTGCCTTTTAATATCAGTTCTCATTAAAGCTAAGCACACTAGAACGCCTACCCCCAAATAAATTTAATGTAACCGCAGATAGGGGGCTGCGGGTAGAGATTCGAGTACCTTTAGTTCAGTCAAAATTTAACATAGGAAATGACATCTGATACATAATCCAAAAGATAATATGGAAAAAATTTTGCTAAGGTTTTTCTAGCCCTTACGTTAACCCTTAATAAAGGCCACCCAAATATAACCAACGACCTTGTACTTGAAAATATTCTATTGACATTGCTTTGTTTTTGCAAATTTTGAAATAAAAATATAGGTATTTGTAACAGAATTTAAAGTGCCTTTTAATATCAGTTCTCATTAAAGCTAAGCACACTAGAACGCCTACCCCCAAATAAATTTAATGTAACCGCAGATAGGGGGCTGCGGGTAGAGATTCGAGTACCTTTAGTTCAGTCAAAATTTAACATAGGAAATGACATCTGATACATAATCCAAAAGATAATATGGAAAAAATTTTGCTAAGGTTTTTCTAGCCCTTACGTTAACCCCTAATAAAGGCCACCCAAATATAACCAACGACCTTGTACTTGAAAATATTCTATTGACATTGCTTTGTTTTTGCAAATTTTGAAATAAAAATATAGGTATTTGTCACAGAATTTAAAGTGCCTTTTAATATCAGTTCTCATTAAAGCTAAGCACACTAGAACGCCTACCCTCAAATAAATTTAATGTAACCGCAGATAGGGGGCTGCGGGTAGAGATTCGAGTACCTTTAGTTCAGTCAAAATTTAACATAGGAAATGACATCTGATACATAATCCAAAAGATAATATGGAAAAAATTTTGCTAAGGTTTTTCTAGCCCTTACGTTAACCCCTAATAAAGGCCACCCAAATATAACCAACGACCTTGTACTTGAAAATATTCTATTGACATTGATTTGTTTTTGCAAATTTTGAAATAAAAATATAGTTATTTGTAACAGAATTTAAAGTGCCTTTTAATATCAGTTCTCATTAAAGCTAAGCACACTAGAACGCCTACCCCCAAATAAATTTAATGTAACCGCAGATAGGGGGCTGCGGGTAGAGATTCGAGTACCTTTAGCTCAGTCAAAATTTAACATAGGAAATGACATCTGATACATAATCCAAAAGATAATATGTAAAAAATTATGCAAAGGTTTTACTAGCCCTTACGTTAACTCCTAATAAAGGCCACCCAAATATAACCAACGACCTTGTACTTGAAAATATTCTATTGACATTGATTTGTTTTTGCAAATTTTGAAATAAAAATATAGGTATTTGTAACAGAATTTAAAGTGCCTTTTAATATCAGTTCTCATTAAAGCTAAGCACACTAGAACGCCTACCCTTAAATAAATTTAATGTAACTGCAGATAGGGGGCTGCGGGTAGAGATTCGAGTACCTTTAGTTCAGTCAAAATTTAACATAGGAAATGACATCTGATACATAATCCAAAAAATAATATGGAAAAAATTTTGCTAAGGTTTTTCTAGCCCTTACGTTAACCCCTAATAAAGGCCACCCAAATATAACCAACGACCTTGTACTTGAAAATATTCTACTGACATTGATTTGTTTTTGCATATTTTGAAATAAAAATATAGGTATTTGTAACAGAATTTAAAGTGCCTTTTAATATCAGTTCTCATTAAAGCTAAGCACACTAGAACGCCCACCCCCAAATAAATTTAATGTAACCGCAGATAGGGGGCTGCGGGTAGAGATTCGAGTACCTTTAGTTCAGTCAAAATTTAACATAGGAAATGACATCTGATACATAATCCAAAAGATAATATGGAAAAAATTTTGCAAAGGTTTTTCTAGCCCTTACGTTAACCCTTAATAAAGGCCACCCAAATATAACCAACGACCTTGTACTTACTGCCATGTATGCCGCACAACCAGCACTCCTCGACTGGGCCATCGAGTCAACTAGTCTTCCACTAATTCCAAAATCACAGAGTTTTAAAATAAAAATATAGGTATTTGTAACAGAATTTAAAGTGCCTTTTAATATCAGTTCTCATTAAAGCTAAGCACACTAGAACGCCTACCCCCAAATAAATTTAATGTAACCGCAGATAGGGGGCTGCGGGTAGAGATTCGAGTACCTTTAGTTCAATCAAAATTTAACATAGGAAATGACATCTGATACATAATCCAAAAGATAATATGGAAAAAATTTTGCTAAGGTTTTTCTAGCCCTTACGTTAACCCTTAATAAAGGCCACCCAAATATAACCAACGACCTTGTACTTGAAAATATTCTATTGACATTGATTTGTTTTTGCAAAATTTGAAATAAAAATATAGGTATTTGTAACAGAATTTAAAGTGCCTTTTAATATCAGTTCTCATTAAAGCTAAGCACACTAGAACGCCTACCCTTAAATAAATTTAATGTAACTGCAGATAGGGGGCTGCGGGTAGAGATTCGAGTACCTTTAGTTCAGTCAAAATTTAACATAGGAAATGACATCTGATACATAATCCAAAAAATAATATGGAAAAAATTTTGCTAAGGTTTTTCTAGCCCTTACGTTAACCCCTAATAAAGGCCACCCAAATATAACCAACGACCTTGTACTTGAAAATATTCTACTGACATTGATTTGTTTTTGCATATTTTGAAATAAAAATATAGGTATTTGTAACAGAATTTAAAGTGCCTTTTAATATCAGTTCTCATTAAAGCTAAGCACACTAGAACGCCCACCCCCAAATAAATTTAATGTAACCGCAGATAGGGGGCTGCGGGTAGAGATTCGAGTACCTTTAGTTCAGTCAAAATTTAACATAGGAAATGACATCTGATACATAATCCAAAAGATAATATGGAAAAAATTTTGCAAAGGTTTTTCTAGCCCTTACGTTAACCCTTAATAAAGGCCACCCAAATATAACCAACGACCTTGTACTTACTGCCATGTATGCCGCACAACCAGCACTCCTCGACTGGGCCATCGAGTCAACTAGTCTTCCACTAATTCCAAAATCACAGAGTTTTAAAATAAAAATATAGGTATTTGTAACAGAATTTAAAGTGCCTTTTAATATCAGTTCTCATTAAAGCTAAGCACACTAGAACGCCTACCCCCAAATAAATTTAATGTAACCGCAGATAGGGGGCTGCGGGTAGAGATTCGAGTACCTTTAGTTCAATCAAAATTTAACATAGGAAATGACATCTGATACATAATCCAAAAGATAATATGGAAAAAATTTTGCTAAGGTTTTTCTAGCCCTTACGTTAACCCTTAATAAAGGCCACCCAAATATAACCAACGACCTTGTACTTGAAAATATTCTATTGACATTGATTTGTTTTTGCAAAATTTGAAATAAAAATATAGGTATTTGTAACAGAATTTAAAGTGCCTTTTAATATCAGTTCTCATTAAAGCTAAGCACACTAGAACGCCTACCCCCAAATAAATTTAATGTAATCGCAGATAGGGGTCTGCGGCTGGAGATTCCAGTACCTTTAGTTCAGTCAAAATTTAACATAGGAAATGACATCTGATACATAATCCAAAAGATAATATGGAAAAAATTTTGCTAAGGTTTTTCTAGCCCTTACGTTAACCCCTAATAAAGGCCACCCAAATATAACCAACGACCTTGTACTTACTGCCATGTATGCCGCACAACCAGCACTCCTCGACTGGGCCATCGAGTCAACTAGCCTTCCACTAATTCCAAAATCACAGAGTTTTACATTGCCCTTTGAGTCTAGTAAAATATTTGAGGGTTTGACGTCCCTATGGATTACATTGTGGACGTCTTTGAGGTAGGCTAAAGCTTCAACAGTCTACAACAAAAATTACTGTAATAGCTAAAAAATTAATTTAAACAAAAAAATATGTTAATGATGTCTTTGAGTTATTTTCTAAAAAACCAAAGTCAAACATTTTTTTCAATTATTTTTTGACATTTTAGTTAACCAGAGCTTTTGAATGAGGTACGGCAAGCAACAACGCTGCAGCCAGGGAATTACCTCTTTCCGTTTTAATGCGGAGACTAAATACTTCTGTCGTATTTAGAACATATTTTATTCGGCGGGACACAAAAATACAAAAATGTCAAAAAAGTCATTGACATACTCTTTTTTTTTAACAAAGTATTTGCTAAGGTCATCCCTGGTACGCCACTGGACTTGCTAATTGCAACTTCTTTAGAGCCAAAGTAGGCCCTTTATACTAGAAATATCTCTGCCAATTTTCAATGAAATCAAGCGAACGATGTTGAAGATATTTACAAAAAACAATTTTTTTTTCAAAGTTTAACACCCTGTATCTTGCTGGATATGCATTTTCTGACCTATGCTTATTTAAACTTTTCTTCCTAAAATGACTCCAGGAATCGCCCCCTGAAGTTTGGCTACATACTTTATTAACACCCTGTATATTAAAATTACACAGTTCTGTCTCATAAGCGGACACCTCCAATAAGCGGACAAACTCGACGAAACCGTGAGTGTCCGTTTATAGGATGTTTCACTGTATTTAAAAAATAAATTTTTGGCATTTTAACTGACATATGTTAAAAAATTATTCTGCTTTTTTTATTTTAAATAACCTTTTAAACAAAGCATCGCAAAATTAACCATTGAAAAAATTACTCATGTAGAGCTCTTCTGAGGATCTGACCAAAAATTTTTTGTGTAAGAAAGAAAGCCCAAAAAATCTAACTTGATGTTTTTTTGTTTTTTTTTTCAAAAAACCAAATATTAACCTGCTGGATATACTGTTTACTTACTGCTATTGAAACTTTTCCCAGAACCTTCTCTGGTATGGGTTGTTTTATCCTCTTCAAAAGCTTGTCGAAGCATGTGTCCATGTGTTCCATACAAATCCACATCTCAGATTCGGTAATAAAGCACCCTAAACATTCCACAATGTATTTACAGTTTGATTTTAAAATCACTTCAATGTCCATTATGATGCGTTTGTTTTCGTCTGCATTTCCTGAGCGTCTCATTTGCTGAAATTAAAGGGTGAATTTCAGTTCTATTTCGTTCAAACATGCCTTATTATAAATTGTGAAAGGCTTTCGCGGCCATCGTCCAATGGTGGGTGTGCTTTCGGGCTGTTCGGCCGTCGTCGTTGGAAATTCGTTCTCGACATTTCGCCATCTCGAGTGGATGGCATCTTCAGGAGATGTTGACTGTTTGTCGGCTTCTCGAAGACTGGTGGTTAGTCTGTCGCGGGCACAGGTTATATACGCTATGGTGGGCGGGGCGTATATCAGAGCTGGTCGGTGATTGGTCACTTTCCCGAAACGTCGAGAACGAATTTCCAACAACGACGGCCGAACAGCCCGAAAGCACACCCACCATGCCTTATTATACATGGCATTTTTTTAAAAGTCTGTAAATCCCAGCAAAACAGTCAACCACGTAAAAGGAAGCTACATTTCCTGACTCCTACAAAGCTTAACGGTGAAAGAATTCCATTTGCGTCAGGGGGAAAATACCTAGGGGTCACCCTAGATAAAACTCTTAACTGGAATGCCCATTTAGGAAAGGTAACCCGCAATCCCAAACTTGTGCAGTATCCTCAAACAGTCATTAGACCAATGGTTGCGTACGGCGCAATAGGCTGGTTCAAGAAGGGACATCAAAGAACCTCAAGGGCAAAATAACCAGCTTACAACGGCAAGCCAGTCTTGCCATATGTGGTGCAATAATCTCTAGCCCATATACTATAGAGATGCGAAAAAATCACACCCTGAGTTAAGATTCGAAAAAACGTCATGTAACTCCGAACCGAACCGAACCGAAAAAACGTCATTTAGCGAATTTTAGGGTAGAACTTTGAAAATTCATATTTCAAAAACTATATAGGTTTATCAACAAAAGCACTAAGTTGCTTTATGGTAGGGCCATAGAGATGTGAAAAAACCACCCACGCCCTGAGTTAGGATTCGGAAAAACGTCATTTAGCGAAATTTAAGGTAGGGAATCCTATAAGACCAAAATGGCCAAACTTTGAAAATTAATATTTTAAAAACTATACAGTTTATCAACAAAAACACTTAGTTGCAGTATAGTAGGGCAATAAAGATGTGGAAAACCACACTCTGAGGTAAAATTAGGAAAAACTCCATTTAGCGAATTTTAGGGTAGGGAATCCCATAAGACCAAAATAGCCAAACTTTGAAAATTCATATTTTAAAAACTATACAGTTTATCAACAAAAGCAGTATGGCAGGGCCATAGAGATGCGAAAAAACCACACCCTGAACTAAAATTCTGAAAAACATCATTTAGCAAATTTTAGGGTAGGAAATCCCATAAGACCAATTTAAAAATTTTATTTATTTATGAAGATATTTTATTTATTATATGGTAATAAGAAACACAAAAACACTATCATAATTTTAATCAAGATTCCAATCTATTTCAACTATTTTTCATTAACTAATAGCCAATGTCTAGTGCAATTTTTGAATTCTTTTGAAAAAACAAGTGCTAGTTTTTGCATTTCATAAGTAGTAAGTAAATCTCCAAGCTCATAGCGATTTTGTTCTAGTGCAATTTTTGTACGCACCAAAACAACAACACCAAACTTTCTCAAAACAATTTGCTACCTATAACACAGACTTAAAAAAAAGAAATACAAAATTAAAAAAAAAAAACTCAATTTTATATACAGGGTGTTCGGCACATGAATCGTCAAAATTTTTTAGGATATTGTTGGGATCATTTGCTACTTTTTCAACCTTGGAACTTGGGTCCTAAGAGTCACGGCTAAAGAGATGAATTTTTTATTTTTTTATCTCAAATTATCCAAAATCTGACCTTTAAACCTTCATAAGCTTTTTATTAATGTCTGGAAAAGCACCATTTTTTTTATATCTCTGTATTCTTATGCTTCTTCAACTAATTAAAAGATTTGTTAAAATTAATATACCAAAGGGACATACGAGGTTTTTTATTGAAGAACATTAGTGATTTTGTGAAAGAAAATCAATTTCAAAATTAAAAATCAAAAAAATTATCAACAATTGAGACCTTCATTTTCTTTTAAAACTTTCTTTAGTTGATTACCTTTCTAACGGTATGCTACATGCTTGAAAAAAAAAACATTTCTGCTTTAAAATACGGATATTCCATCAGAAGGGCGAGACTCGTTCGGAATTGGTAAGAAAAACAATTTGATGTTTATGATCGTTTACCTACTTAAACAAAAGTTAAACTGTTAACAATAATGTATTGTGTTCTTTATTTATAAACTTTGTTTAAAACAATCATAAACATCAAATTGTTTTTTTTATCAAGTCCGAAAGATTATTGCCTGTCTCACGGAATATCCGTATTTTAAAGCAGAATTATTTTTTTTAATCAATGTGTAGCATACCGTTGGAAAGGTAATCAACTAGAGAACTTTTTAAAAGAAAATGAACTTCTCAAGTGTTGATACTTTTTTTAATTTTTAATTTTGAAATTGATTTTCTTTCACAAAATCACTAATGTTCTTCAATAAAAAACCTCATATGTCCCTTTGGACATAAATTTTAACAAATCTATTAATTAGTTGAAGTAGCATAAGATTACAGAATTATAAAAAGAAATGGTGCTTTTTAAAAGTTTACGAGGGTTTATAGGTGGGATTTTGGGTAATTTGAGAAAAAAAATAAAAAAATTCATATCTCTTTAGCCATGACTCTAAGGACCCAAGTTCCAAGGTTGAAAAGGTAGCAACTGACCCCAACAATATCCCAAAAAATTTTGACGGTTCATGTGCCAAATACCCTGTATATTTATCAGGACTGAAAATTTAAGTTTTTATTTGAGAAAAGTAAAACCGAGGGGTGAACAGCTCTCACAATCGGTGTACACATTTCTCACAATCTGTTCACAATCCTTCACAATCTTTACACAATCCCTCCCAATCACCCACAATCTCTCACAATCCTTCACAATCTTACCACAATCCTTCACAATCTTACCACAATCCCTCACAATCTTTACACAATTCCTCACAATCTTATCAAAAGATTGTGGATTTTCACAATCGGCGTACACATTTTGGGATTAGTTGGTCACCCCTCAGTTATTAAGTAGTAGGGCAGGTAACGGTAAATTAAGAGGGCGGCCATGGAAACTATTTTTTTTTTTTTTTTTGTCGCTAGAATTTTTGTTGGGAATGCCCCCCCCCCCTCTTCAGGTACGCAGGTACGCTACGCCGCTGCACAGTCCTCCACAATCTTCCCACAATCACTTACAATCTTTCCACAATCTTAGCAAAACATTGTGGATTTTCACAATCGGTATACACATTTTGGGTTAGCTGTTCACCCCTCGAGTAAAACTAAGGTTACCTTAACTGCTATAATCTTTCCACTAGGTGTATGCTTCATTTTGACCACATGACCACATGTCCCATTCCCAAGCTCTTCTAAATGCTGCATATCTCTGATTTCAGTTCTGTAAGATTCCCCATCAATAGTCAAGATGCCACTTTTTTCTTTAATTGCTCTCAAACGCATTTCAGACTCGGCATTGTCTTGTTGTCTGGGAGGGATAGGGGAAGGGAATGGGGGCGGGCGTCTGCCAGTGGTAGGGCTGTTACCTGGACCTGGAACTGTAAAAAATATGTTAAGGTTGGTTGAGCCAGTCAAAATTGTCATTTTGAAAAGTTCAAACTGCTGTCATTTGTTACTGGTTGAGGCAGAAATCTTAAGAATACAGTAAATTAGAGTATCTGAGGGCACGGCAGTGCCTCGCCAAGTTCGCGCGCCATAACCATCTTTTCTTGAAACATTTCAGCCGATATTTGACCTACCTAGAACTCTACTTCGGAATGAGCTACGAATCTCAAACTTGGCACAGTCGTAGATCTCCATCGAGTTAAAAAACCCTCCAAGTTTCATAAAATTCCATAAATTAGTAAAGTAGTTGCGAAATTTCAAAAAACGTCGAAATTGCCACTCACTAACTCACTCATGTATAGATCATCAATATTCTACTGTACTTCCAGACATGCTACAAAGCTGAAAGTTGGCAGACTGATAGAAATTATGACCAAACCCCTGGAAAAAATAAAAAAACCCCAAAATTTTAATTTACTCCCCTCCCCTATACATTTAGTTTTGTAAAAGTAGCATCGCCCACTTCCAGAAACGCTAGAGAGTTGAGCTTTGGCAGACTGATAGGAACTATGATAAAACTAAAGGAAAAAATCAAAAAACTCCACAATTTTAATTTACTCCCTTCCCCTATACATTTAAAGATATGTAAAAGTACCATTGCCCACTTCCAGAAATGCTAGAGAGTTGAGCTTTGGCAGACTGATAGGAACTATGATAAAACTATAGGAAAAACACACCCCAAAATTCTAATTTACTTCCCTCCCCTATAAATGTAAACTTAAGTAAAAGTAACATTGCCTACTTCCAGACATGCTAGAGAGCTGAGATTTGGAAGACCGATAGTAACTATGATAAAGTTAAAAATTAAAACACCCCAAAATTCTAATTTACTTCCTTCCCCTATAAATGTAAAGTTATGTAAAAGTAACACTGCCCACTTCCAGAAACGCTAGAGAGCTGAACTTTTTAAGACCGAAAGACAATATGATAAAACTATATGAAAAAATTTAAAAACACCAACATTTTAATTTACTTCCCTCTCCTATAAATGTAAAGTTATATAAAACTAACATTGCCCACTTCCAGAAATGCTAGAGAGCTGAGCATTGGAATGCTGATAGAAATTATGATAAAACCATGGGCAAAAATTTAAAAAGTCCAGTATTTTCATTTACTCTCCTCCCCTATAAATGTAAAGTTATGTAAAAGTAACATTACCCACTTCTAAAAACGCTAGAGAGCTGAGCATTGGAAGACTGATAGGAACTATGATAAAACTATAGGAAAAAGCTTAAAAACACGACAATTTTAATATATTTCACTCCCCTATACATGTAAAGTTATGTAAACGTAACATTGTGCACTTTCAGAAACACTAGAGAGCTGAGCTTTGGCAGGCTGATAGGAACTACGATAAAACCATGGAAAAAAATTAAAAACCTCAAAAATTTAAGTAAGGCATTGCAAAAGTTTTGAACAATATTCCGCATATTTTACTACTTTAAAAATTAAGTATTATCCAATTCCTTTAAAAAAGAAGTGAAATCATAACAAAAACATTTCATGTAAAAAAAAGCCAAGTACGCGAAAAAGGCATTCTGTAAAAAGAATTGAGATGAAAGTAAAGCCAAGTTCTCCAATACAAATTTTAAAATGAAAGGTTCTTACTAGTTTGGAAATATTTTTTTAAACTTGGCTATTACGGCTGTAAATGACCCTTAGGCACAGTGCTAAATTGAACATAAAGAAGTTTGGCTGTAATAGCAAAGTTTAAAAAAACATTTCCAAACTAGTAAGAACTTTTCATTTTGAAATTTGTATTGGAGAACTTGGCTTTACTTTTATCTCAACTCTTTTTACGGAATGCCTTTTTCGCATACTTGGCTTTTTTTACATGAAATGTTTTTGTTATGATATCTTTATTTGCATAAATGTTCACAACATAATTGAGCAACAAAAAAACCCATGTTAACTAATGATAAAAAATATAAAATGGGTATAAAAAATGTTTTAAAAATATCATAAATTTTTTTTAAGACTTAATGAAAAGGCCAAATGGAGGAAGAAACAGTTAGGGACTGGTTTATGTGTCAAACATAATGCTGTTACTCTGTTTTTTTGACTTTTCTGTAAGTTTTAGGTCATTTTTTGGAGTAGTTATTTTCTTTTTTATTATTTCTGAAATATTAGTGATATAAACTTTATGAACAATTTAAAACTATTTTTACAGATCACCATAGATGTGCTCTTTGATCAATTATATTGCAAATAAAGATATACTACTACTCCAGTGGTGTATATAGAAAAAAGTTTCGGGTGGGCCCGAGACAGTTTTGGGGGGGGCCTGAGACCTCATGAGGCTGTATTTTATGCTATTTTATGTTTGTATTCATGAAATATATGAAAAATATCCAAAACAATTTTAGCTTCAGGGGGGGGGGCGGTCCCCCTCCCTATATACGCCACTGTACTACTCTGAGATGGGCAAATGAGGCATTATAGTAGTATATCTGAGGGTTTCCACATATTTTAATTGTGAGGCTGAACTGACCTTTACTTTGTACTTGAAAGGTGAGTAAATGAGGCATAAGATCTAAACAAAAGATAGTGTTAACAGCATTCAACAAAAAGGTACTTACGAGACAAAGGTAACCGAGGCTGCGGTCTGGGCATTGGCTTACTGGGGGCCGTATTACCAACAATGGTTGCTTCTCCATGGGAAGGCCCTTTTAGCCGGCCCAGCAGCCCGTTGATCTTGTCCTCAGTGCTAGACATCGCGGACTGGGACCCGACAAGACTACGTCCCTGCCACTGCTTGCACGTATACTTCCAAATCAAAACAGTCCCTTTGTTTTCGAAAGGCAATCAAAACTTCGCCCCATTTGACATTTCACAAGACTCCATTCGCAATTTTGCAGAGTTGTCTTTTCCGAAGTTACAATTGCCATTCTCCGATTTTTTTTTTAGCAAAATTCTTAAGAATCTGCTTATTTCCTAACAGATTTGACAACGCCGCGGCGCTAAATGACAAGGGAATTGATAAGAACAAAGTGTACGAATTCTGGTCTGTAGGTGCACGGTGCACAATCAAATATGCGATTCTCATATCAGAGATCAGATTTCTATTCCAGTGCAGGGTGTATTCACAAATTATTTGTATCAAAAAAGTCGAGAAACAAAAATTTGTGAACAGTTAAAATGAGCAGAACGTTTCTTTATGTTTTGGTCGATTTTAATTTTTAATTATTGTGTTTTCTTGGTGATTACAAAAAATAAATAATAAATTCATTATAATATTGCATTGTGTGGAGAAGGCCTGCAAAAGTTGGTAAAGCATTTTTTTAGAATATTCACCTGGTTTTAAACTCGGTATTAATTTTTTTTTAATTCTAAAAGCGAAAGAGACGCAACTCAAAAAATTGAATCGCACAAAATATTCCGAATATCTCGGTTGCCCCCCACTTTCCCCATAAAATGTCGATAGGGACTCGTGCAAAGCAGAAACCTAGTAAGTCAAAAACTAGTGTTTTGGGAAGTAGAGTTTGAAGTTTATTTAACTACATACTAACTATAGTTTATTTAACTACATACTAACTACATAAATTCCTTGTTTTTCAAGATTCTAGAAAAACTGGCCGGCGCTGTTTTTTACGGCGATTTCAATGATATAAAAATCTCATTTTCGAGTAAGTCGAGTTACTAGGTTTTTGCTTTGCACGTCAGTATATGTATGACATATTTTAAAGAAATAGAGACGCAACACACCCATCAAAGTTAAGGTCACTCATCGTCAAGCAACCTTGCTTGACGATGAGTGACCTTAGCCTTAATCAAAGTCCCTCAGACTCACATTTTTATTATTATTATTATGATATTTTCTTGCCATGC
Organism: Aspidapion aeneum; assembly: GCA_963576565.1. Lineage (NCBI taxonomy): Eukaryota > Metazoa > Arthropoda > Insecta > Coleoptera > Brentidae > Aspidapion > Aspidapion aeneum. The sequence continues at coordinate 139,813,311 of OY755040.1, read as the reverse complement.
TCATTGGCGTTTCACTAAAATAATTTATGTTGCCAGTGTGAGTGACATTAATCATCATGCCACATATAAACAAACACGTTTACCCGTTACCCCCTGTAAATATTTGTCTAAAATCATTTATTTTTATTTTCCACCTCATGAATTAACAAGGACGAAAGGTGCATCTTTCTATTTAGGATTTTTGACCCCCCTCCCCCCTTGTAACGCATTTTCAAGAAAAAACACATTAAAAAAACATTGAGTGTAACGCAAGGCCAACCCCCCCCTCCCCCCTACAGCGTTACGTAATTTAAGGACAGGCCCTTACAGTGTTGCCAAATTTGAAGGTTTTCCTTCATAATGAAGGGTTTTGAACAAAAATTTTGAATGTTGAAGGTGTTTATCCGAATTTGAAGGATTTTGAAGCAAAGTTATATATTTTGAAAATATTCCAATAATTTTACCAAACTTAACCTATAGGTATATAGGTTTATATTTTAAATACTTTTTTTTAATTTATGTTTTTATAATTTTTGATTTAAGTTATAAATATTTTATTTAATCAAACAAGTTTCGTGGCTAATCGGGCAAAAAGGAGTTTTTGTTTCTCTCATATTTTTCCGTGGGTAGATTGAAAGCTTAACCTCACGGGGGTTCAAGATCTAATGGACACCTAATAAGTGTTGACAGTTAACTGTTTCGTCCTTATGGGACTCCTTAGACCACTGCTTGGTCAATGTGACACCCTTGCGAAGTTAATTATACGGTTTTGTCTTTAACCCTATGTAAATAGTAAAAAAACTCTCGCAAGAAGTGCCATCTACCTAGATACGAGAGAAACTAGAACAAGAGCCGGCGAAAATAAACTGCTATACATATCGATCAATGAAAAGATCGATTGCAAATAAAAAGAAAGAAACCATCCGTGACCTACGACAACTCTTCTGTCTTTCAGGCCAGATCAACGCTGATTAGAGTTTTTACCCGCCATCAGACACGTGAGCGTCAATCAGCGGAATTTTTAAGCCAAATAATACTAACAAATGTGAAACTTGTTTCATGATAAACAAAATTTTAATTGAACAAAAAAAACAGTACCGATATTTTTTATCAATTTATTTACAAAAACTGCATAATTTATGTCTATAAATTAAAAAAATATACAAAGAAAATCATTCCATCTATCAACAAAAACAAATATTTGTTCACAGAACCCCTTACAATGAATTAGTTAAAGACAGGAACGTGCGGTCCATAACAAATCACAAATATATAGTTAAAATTAAATTGTCTCTATGGTTGCAGAACCAAAATCTATGGAATAAATTGACAGGTCATGTGATGGCCACTAAAACTCTACAGTTATATAAATAAAAAAATCATTCATCATTCAATCATTTCACCGCACGCCATTGGTTAGAATTTGAAACAATGCTTCAGGTTATTCATCACAGTCGGCGCCATTGTAAGATGAATATTGGCCTGAGCGCTGTTGCCCATAGCCGTAACCACCGTTGCCATAGTTTTCGGATCCTGTAATCAATAAAATTAAATCAAAGAAAAATCATTGTTATTTGGATGATTCTACAAAAATGGTGCTGTGGAGTGGGAATGCATATTTATCAAACATAGACTGCAAATGAAGCACAGTTTTTGTTATAAGATTTAAAACGAAATGTTTTTTTTTATGGAGCATTTGAGTTTCATGTATAAAAAAAGTGTGTAGTCCCAAACCAAATATTAAAAACTCAGAATGAAAATAATATCCTAATAAATAATATTTTACCAAGTCTTAACTATTTATCAAAAAATTGATAAAACTTAATTTTGCAGTCATATTTTTGAAAATCCGAATTTACATTTTCTCCGGAAAATTTAACAATTTTAAACGTGCTCCATTTTTAATAACACAATATTTGTAAATACCACCGGTTAATTTTTAGAGAAAGAGACGGCCCTGGATATCTAATTTACTTGTGAGGGTGACAAGTTGTGACAGATAATGTCAACTTTAGTTTGGTTTAAGTTATAGATCTTTTTATTTTCGGCAGAAAATTAGTTTTTTTCGAAGAAATCAAAAAGGAACGCTTCAATTATCATTCCTCTGGTAAGTAAATATTCGACTGATATCAATAGTATAATTTTTTTGTTGATTGTTTTAAAATTATAAGTATAGGAACTTTGTTTATATAAAACTTAAGTTAAGTAGTCTAAATAGATTTTGATTTAAATTGGAAAACCATTAAAAAAACTCATTCCTCTGGTACTCATCCCTCTGGAATTTTTATGCAATAATTCGTAAAATTCGGGAAAATAAATGTTTCTTAGCTTACACCTAATTAGTTACATAAATTTAAAAAAAACTAAATTATTTACTGTGCTGTACTGTTATTTAAAGGCAATGACCAAAAATGATATCCATATAGCCCACTTTTGGTAGAATCATCCATTTCTAGAAAATTATATTTCTGCGTTAATTTTCTCTATATGCATTAAGGACAAAATAAATAATTTTTTGTCAAATTATAAGAAGAGCCCTAGGACATTTACCATAGATATACCGTGTGAACAAGTTCACATCTAGGGGTATAAATTTCCATAAGAGTATAAAAAACAGATAGAGTATAGCATTATTTATTAAAAAGAGACCACTATATATACGCCCGAGTTCCGCAGAAAGCTTTGCAGTGTTGTCAAAGGTAATAATAATAGCCGTTTTCAAGCGAATAACTAGTAATTACCTCTGGTTATCCCTTGGTTGACATTAAAAATCAGCTGTTAAGGCCCTTAGCCTATTACCACAGAAACGCCGCTTGAATAGCTTTTTTTATAACCGGTTATTGTTTGTTGTTGCTTTTTGCGATTTTTTAAAGAAGTTTAGTTGGTTTAGATGAATAATAATCTTCTTGCCATTATTGAACTTAAGTTCTACTCGACCGACTCTGAAATACTGGCGTATTTGATTGGAAAAGGGCATAATTTGGAAAAAAAATAAGTATGATAAACTGTGGTTAGAGGACTACAATGATACTGTTTTTTTATGATATTTCGTGTATTAGTCCACATTGGGTAAATTCGAGTAAGCCAAGGGTTGATGAAAATAAAATTTTGGCAAGACAATATAGAGGAGGCCATCACTTTGTACAATTTTCTTTCATAATTGAGGCACACATGATAAATTTCACTCATTTCAAAAATTCACAGAACATTTTTCCGAAAAAGAAACAAAACAAATGATTGTGAGGTTAGAAAACGCAATAACCTTCCTCAAAAGTGTGGTAATTACCGGTAATAAACGATGACGTCCAAAGGGTTCATTTATGACGTCACTCTTAAAGGAGTGGTATTTACCAAGGCCGCTTGAACGGCAGTGGTAAATACTAGTAATTACTAGTTATTCGCTTGAAAACGATTAATGATATTTGTCTTAAAAAAGTAATAAATGAGCTCTGTGGAACTACTTCTGATTCTCAATACTACCTCTGCCGCCCCCTAAGGTGTAACCACGCTACGTTCATTACCTTTGTTAGGGTTGGACTAAAAATGCATTAAAAGAAACCTAAAATTAAATAATAGTTAGCTTACCAATAGGTTGGTAACCTGTGATGTCAAAAAGTTGACTTTAGTGAATATGAAACGAAAATCAATAACAAGAATAACAATTCTGTTTACAAATTGTGAAAGGCTTTCGCGGCCATCGTCCAATGGTGGGTGTGCTTTCGGGCTGTTCGGCCGTCGTCGTTGGAAATTCGTTCTCAACGTTTCGCCATCTCGAGTGGATGGCATCTTCAGGAGATGTTGACTGTTTGTCGGCTTCTCGAAGACTGGTGGTTAGTCTATCGCGGGCGCAGGTTATATACGCTATGGTGGGCGGGGCGTATATCAGAGCTGGTCGCTGATTGGTCACATTCCCTTGATTCAGTTTTGTTATTGTAAGCGAGCCGTTTAGTGTTTTTAAGAACCGGTACCCATGTTCTGTTAATTTTAAGAGTTTCTTCAGATCTGTTGAAGTTCTGCTGGTGTTTATGAATTTCGATTGCTTCTCTATAGAGTCTTGGATAGTATGAAGAGGAGGCGCAGAGAACTTGTGTGTCTTCGAATTTTATTCGGTGGTCTTCATTGTTTAGTGTGTGGTCTGCAACTGCGGATTTTTCCGTATGTCCGACAGTTGGCTTTGTGTTCTTTGATTCTTGTGTTTACGGACCGTTTGGTTGTTCCGATGTAGACACTTCCACAGGTACAGGGAATGCGGTATACCCCCGAAGAACTTAGTGGGTTCCTTATATCCTTCGCAGATCTGAGGTGGTTCTCGATCTTCTTAGATGGCTTGAAGATCGTTTTTATGTTGTGTTTTCCCAGAATACGTCCGATCTTATCTGTCACTCTAAGGATGTAGGGTAGAAAGGCTCTTGAAGTAACTTCGCGGCTGCTCAGTCCACCGCTACTGTTACTTCTAGTGCTCGGCTTTGGTCGTATACATTTATCTATGTCGCTTTGAGTGTATCCATTTGAGAACGAATTTCCAACGACGACGGCCGAACAGCCCGAAAGCACACCCACCAACAATTCTGTTTGTTTGTAAAAGTAAGTGAATTATTTAAGTTTAGGAACAAGCAGAATTTTAAGGTATTATTCTGGTTGTTTATCACCCCGTTTGATGAATGCACTTACATAAAACTGAAAAGTTGACCTTTCGCGAACCAAGTAGCGGATTATACTGATATTTTCGCTAAACTGGCAACGTTGGTCTGTTCTCCCATGCAATTCTTATGGCCCATACAAAAATCCTACCCCTAGATAGAAGGCTGGTCACGCAGTATCTGTACTGTCTAAGCGTATTAAAACAATTAATGGTAAATTACTGCTTCAAATGAACCCAAACGTATGACTTGGATTAAAAAATCAAACGCTTTTAATAACGTTTAAAAGGGACTACTGTTTAATGCTGCCAACCAAACCTTTTTTTTTTCATTTTTATTTGTCAAACACACTGTGTTTTTTTTTATTACAATCTAGTCAGTAAGACTAATTAGCAATTTTGTTTTAACTTAATTTACTAGAAAAGTCAGATTTAAACTTAGGGTTCACTCAACAGTTCTCCCCGCTTTGTTTAGTCTGTAACTCACAATTGTGTTGTGTTTATAGCATTATTTTGTTTTATGTGTAATTCACTTAGTTTACTAGCTCAAACGGCTTCACTCTTTTTAGTCGTCGAACTAGCATAGTATTGTCTAGAAGCTGAATTGCTTCCACATTCACATGCCGATGGAGTCTATCTTCATGGCTTTTTGCGTACTTTTTATAGTCTCTGCTACAGTTTCGATTTTTAGATCTCGATGAAGGTCACTATTTCGAACGTACCAAGGTGCATTCACAATGTTTCTTAATACTTTATTTTGAAATCTCTGTACAACTAGAATGTTACTCTCTTTAGCACAACCCCATAGTTGAATATCATATGTCCATACTGGTTTCAGTATTTGTCTATAAAGCAGTAACTTATTATGAATTGTTAAATTGGACTTCCTTCCAATTAGCCAGTTCATTTTTCTATACCTTATCTCAAGTTCTTCTTTTTTTTTCTTAACATGTGCTTTCCAGCGCAATTTGGCATCAAGTGTCATACCTAGATATTTTGCCTGATTCGAATATGGTACTGGAATGTTGTTAATTGTTATTTGTATGTGATTTATATTTTTGTTTGTAAAATCAACATGAATTGATTTGGTTTCAATTAATTTTATTCGCCACTTTGTGGTCCAACTGTGAATTTGGGTGACTGCATCCTGAAGTTTTTCTATGCATTTTTCAATAGATTTTTCTACCGTCAATAAATCAGTATCATCGGCAAATGATGCTAAGTGACCATTTTCTGGCTTTGGGATATCACAAGTGAATAATAAGTATAGATAAGGGTCTAGTACGCTACCCTGGGGCACGCCTGCTTGAATTTCTCTTAAATTTGAGTATGAGTCTTCCTGTTTTACTCTAAAATGTCTATCAGATATGTATGATTCCAAAATATCCGAATATTGTTTTGGCAGAAACCTTTTTAGTTTAAAATTAAGGCCTTCATGCCACACAAATGCTTGTGCTACATCTAGAAAAACTGCAGAACAAACTTTTCCCTCTTCTAGTGCTTTTTCTATTATATTAGTAATTCTGTGTACTTGATCTATCGTGGAATGCTTGTCTCGAAAACCAAATTGATGAGATGGAATAATTTCTTGTCTTTCTATGATGGGTTTTATTCTTTTAAGCAATAATTTTTCATAGAGCTTGGATAACCAACCAAACATAACCTTAAATTTTGTTTTGATATTTTTGGGGTCTTTAGCCAAACCTTTAAAAAGAAACTCCTTGCTTGGGAACATTGCGATCGGTGATAATTTTTCTCTTTTGAAAAATTGAAAGTTATTTTCTCTTTCAACACTTGATCATTTTGGCAAAAATCATGCGCGCTTTGCACACGCTGGGAGTTTGAAGTGCCCACCTGTATTTGACAGGGGAATGAAAAACCACTTCCGAAAAGACACTGAAAAGTGTTTTAAGATTAAGACCAAAATTCCATCCACAAGAAAGTCCGCGGCGCCGCGAGTGAAACTGTGGAACTGCTGTTAAATGAAAGAAGGTAAGCTTCTAGCGTGTTGCCGATTTTTTTCCTTTGTTTTAGTTCAATAAACGTTTGTTTTCCCAGACGGGGTGAATTTAACTTTGGGATACTTTTTTTGAAATCTCTAGTTTTGTTCCCTTCAGGCACTCTATTATTCTATTAACCGCCACCCTCTTTATCTATTAACCCACCTCTGGCTGATCTGTAGCTACCTCCGCCGCTACTGCTATGACTGCTGCTGGCGCTGTATGACGCTGACGCACTGTAAGCTTGGGTCAGACCTTGCTGAAGCTGACTGGACAGGTCTCTTTGTAGCTGAGATCTCAGGCTTTCTAGTTGATTTTGACTGAAACCACCTGAAAATTTTAAGATAAATAATTATTTGTAATGAAATATAGATTTTTCTTGTACTCGTTGGCGTCCCAATGTTAAGGTTAATTTTCAAGATCACGAAAAAAAATACGTTTTTTTTTTAAATATTAATTAATTAATTAATTAATTAAAATATGAGCAAAATCCAAAATGTCTTACCTCCGTAAGAGGAAGAGTATGAACCGCCTTCCATGTATTCCTGCAGCTGTCTAGTTAGGTTCCTGTTTAGTTCTTCGGACAATTGTTTTAACGACATGTCGTAAGCTTGGAGTTTGCTGTAACCCTGGGACTCGTGTTGGGAGGCGTATCTGCGGTTTTGATTGATAGCCTGTTGCACTTGACTACTCAGTTGGCTTTCGAGTTGTCTTTGAAGTTCCGCCATTTGTTGACTGCTGCTAACCTGAATAGGAAAACAAAGGTTTTAAAATTGATTGATTGATTGAAGTCAGTTAAACTCTCTAACTGAACCCCAGTTCGCTAACAACTAAATAAAATTTCCAGGATCATAAAAAAAATAATAAAAAAACACCCAAGTGATACATACTTACATACATATCCCAATCGAAAAATATTACCCTTCCTTTCGCCGTTCTGCAGTTGGGTAAAAAGATATTGCACAGATAATCAAAAACTAAATGGTAAGTGACATTAACTAGGTAACTATCAACAGAAAAAATATAAATTGGCCAACAACTAAACTCCATAGCAAACTAGAATATAGACGAAATAATTAAAATAAAGAATATGAGCGGCAAATAAACTAATGTTAAAGAAGATATTATAAATATCACACAAATATTCGATACAGAAACGTACGAAACAAGAAAGGAACCATCGCGAGAAGCTACGAAAAATCTCCAAAGAAAATAAAGAACATAAACTTAGAACTACAACCTGAAATAAGTATAGCGGAAATTAAAGAAAATTAATAATAGAAAATTACTTGCAAAAGACAGAGTAACGACAGAAATGCTAAAGTACGGTGGTAAAGCTGTACCCTTCATATTCTCCTGAATAAAATACTAAAAAATACTAATGGAAAAAATAATTCCAAACTACTGGAAGTAATCCATAACCATTATTCTACACAAGAAAGGCGATAGAGCAAAACTATCGACTTATAACACTCCTAAATGTAATTTGTAAGCTTTTCACGACAGAAATATATATTCACATCAATTAACCCTGAAAATCCTAATTGAACAAGCCAACGAATACAACATTTTACCATATATTGTGTTTATAAACTTTGAAAAACATTCGATAGCATTGAGCACTAGGCCGTAAAAGTATCTTTAATATATATATCTTTATCGGTTTCACAACGTTCTACGTCTTTCGATACCCAATCTCCACTCGTTTCTGTTTGCCCATAATTCATCATCTAGGCCTCTTATTCTTATTTCACTGTCTATTCCTTCTCTCCAGCTTCTCCTTGGCCGTCCTTGTTTTCTTCGGCCAGTTGGTTTCCATTGTAGTATTTGTTTAGGTAGTCTTTCATCATTCATTCTTTGTACATGTCCGTACCACACCAGTTATTTTGTTCTTGTATGATCCACTAAAGTACGTTCACCCACTGTCAAAATTTATCTTATTCTTTGATTTGTAACTCTTTCTCTTTTTGATTTCCCTGCTGCTCTTCTCCAATAGTCCATCTCCGTAGCGGAAAGCATTTTTTCTGTCCTATCCTTGATTGGCCATACTTCTGAGCCATATGTAGTAATACTTTTTACAATGGTGTTATATATAAGCTTTTTGTTATGTTTTGATATACTTTGGTCCCAAATTATTCCATTTAATAAAGTTATTGCTTTTCTTCCTTGTACGTTTCGATCTTTTATAGCTTTGTCTAGTGTTCCGTCAGCTGTAATTTTTAGACCAAAGTATTTATACTCATCACAGGACTGAATTCGCTGCTCGGTATTTAAGATTAGATCCTGTTTCATTCCACCGATACACATATACTCTGTCTTATTGAGATTAACCTCTAGTCCCCACTGATTGTACTCTTCTATTAGTTTTTGTGTCATATATTCGAGGTCGTCATAATCCACTACTATCTGATCATCAGCGAAACATAAAGTATACAAGGTGGTTTCGTCCAACGGAATTCCCATGTTTTGGCATTTTCTCTTCCATACTTTAAGGACTTGTTCCAAGTATATCTTGAAGAGCGTAGACGAGATACAACAACATTGTTTAAGACCTTTATTTACTTGAAAGTATATTTAATTAATAGCCAAATAAATCACAGACTTAATAGCCAATATATATAGCGAAGCAATCAATCAAAATCCACGAAAGATCCACGTCAATCCTCATAAGAAGAGCTGTCAGCAATAGCGACACAATTTACCCTAAAGTATTTAACCAGGCTCTAAAAGATGTTTTTAACAACATACATTGAGAAGAAATTGGCATCAAAGTAAGCGGATAATACTTGAACCATCTAAGATATGCTAGCGATATCGCCGTAATAACAACTGATACAAATGCTGGATACAGCAGTTAAAAATATAGGATTCAGTATAAACTACACAAAAACTAAAATCATAACAAACACAAATAAAGATATCACGATCAGAATAAACCAAGAAAAAAATAGAACAAGTAGAGGAAGAATAAGTGTGTTGGACAAATAAAAAATAAAAAAACTGCCACTAACTTACACTGTAACCCGACTGGGATCCGCCGCTGTATCCTGCTCCACTAGAGTAGCTAGATCTGCCGCCATAATTCGAGCTAGAGCCGTAGCTGTCCTCATGCAATCCGTTTTCAACCAGTGGCACGATAGATGCCGCTGTGGGTCTAGTAGATTGATAGTATCCTACGTGGCTAGATGGCGTTGTGGTATCGTAGTCGATTCTGTTGGCATAGTAATCTCCCTGAGAGTAGCCGCTGTCACCTTTAAATTAAATAAAATGGATTCGTTAGGAGAAGCCAGAGAGATGGCTGATGAGAGATAGAGGTGGGTTAGAAAGAGCATCTTCTACAACTAAATAAAACTTAATTATTTTAGATCCTGGGAATCTCTCTTTTTAGTTTGTGACGTTTTAGTTTATTCAACCATCATCAGACATATCCTTCTCTGTACCTTGCCCTTGTCCGTAGAACCATCCAAGCCTTGAATCCCTGGCATTTGTTATAATTCTACAAACAATTGAAATCATTGGCATTTAACGAGTTGAAGTTTTTTCATTGGAGCATTGTAAAACATTTCAAAGAGAATTTCAGGACACAGTCCTATATTGCCAGGAAAATGGTTTTAACTTAAATTTTTGTAAACGCTTTTGTTTATTCTTTAGTCGTAACAGACACTTAGTTAAATTTGATTATACAATAAATAAAGAAAGCCTAAAACGTGTATTTGAATAAAAACACCTGGGTGTAACCTTCGATGCTAATCTTTAATTTTCATCACATATTATTTCCAAAATTGAGAGTGCCCAAATAGTTGCTGAATTTATTGGTAGAAATAACGTGTATAACATTGAGAATCTATTATTGCCAATACTGGAATATGGAACTGTTATCTGGTCAAGCATAAGTGTTATAAATAATTATGTAATTTGATTTGTTTTGGTATTTATGATGTGTAGTGTAAGTGACCTATTTTATAGAATAGATGTTTTTAATGTAAGGAAGTATCTGTGATTGGCTTTTTGCTGAAGGTACTGTTGAATAAATAAATAATAAATTAAACACCGGTTGTGCATGATCTATTTCCCTTGCTCTCTTTGATCAGTTTCAAAGAGGACGTAAGGCATAGTGTTGTCAATATTTCTCTGCTCACCTTGGTCTCCTCTGGCACCTTGGTATCCTTGAGCACCCTGGTATCCGGTGGCACCTTGGTAACCGCTTTGTGATGAGTAGCTCTGACCGCCTTGGTACTGACTGGATTGAGATCTAAAAAAGTTTTATAGATGTAAGCAGCGGTGTCTATAATAAAACCGATATTTAATTTGCTGATTTAGATTATTGACTTAAACTGATTAATGATAGTGAAAAGTATGGTGTATGTCGTTTAGAAATAATTCGTATCTTACGCGATGTCAAAGATTGATACAAAATTTCTTCTGTTGACTTGCTATAAAGAATTACATTGTGATCTGTTTTATCTTCTTGTTTAGTTAATTTGCTTTGCTATAATATCTTAGTGGTGTCAAACTTGGGCACCGAACAAGAATTAAATTTTGCGCTCCCTAAAACTTATTTTATAGAGAGAGACTCCCTGGTGATCAGGAACTTAGACATTGATCTAAATGCTAAAGTACCTGGCATAATAATTTTGATATTCTCTGTTAAGTTTCCCGATCAAATTCTGCTCGACTTGCTTCCTGATGTTTTCCACGTCTTCCAACTTGTAGTTGTAGCTGTTCTGTTGTCCGTGGCTGAACATGAATCCATCTTGTTGCACCTGACTTCCAAAGTGCCTTCTCAGCTCCTCTTCCAGCAAGCTGCTGATGTTCTGTTTCAAGTCGCTTTGGAGGCGCTCCAACGTGAAGTACTGGTTTTCGTGTGTCGATTGAGATCCTGGAAACAATGGAAAGTTAACTAACTAGGCCCGAGAAGATATTTTTAAGAACTCAGATTGGGAAGAAATAGGCATGACAGTATGCGGACAATACTTGAACCATCTAAGATATGCTGGAAGATAAATATCCTGGAAGAACTGGATACAGTGGCTAAAAATATAGTTAAACTACACTAAAACCAAAATCATAACCAACAACATCCTCAGTTAATCAAAACGTGTATAACCAATGTATCCTTTCTATACTAACCTATGGATCTCAGACCTGGACACAAAATCAAACATGGATAAGGTAACAAAAGCACACAGATCAATGGAAAGTAAATGTTACATGTAAAGCTAACAGATAGAAAAAGGAATGAACGTATTAGAAATAAAAACAAAAGTAAAGAATGTCAGAGGAAAGGTAGCTTAATTAAAATGGAAATTTCTCGGTCACAATATCAGACAAAAAGTCTGGAACAAATGTATTGTAAACTGGAGAACTTGGGAAAATAAAAGAAGTATATGAAGAGCCCAAATGAGATTGGGGACGATTTAAAGAAACATGCGGGAAGAGAGATGAAGATATTGGGGGAGGCCTATGTCCAAAGATGGATCGAAGAAGGCTAAACAGATAGATAGATAGAACGTTTAATCCCATACTCTCAATAATAAATTTTACAACTCTGTTTCGACCTAAGATGTTACCTACCAATCATGCTAAGAAGTCTGTTCAGTTCACTGTCAAGATTATTTTGTACTTTTGAACCAATACTGGTGATGGACTCTGCGGTTTGACTTTGATGGTAGTGGTGAGGCGCTGGAGTGCTTGGTGCCGTTATCCTTATTGGTTCGTAATGGTAGGTGATCCTTTGAGGGGCGGGTTGGTGGTAGACCACTACGGGCCTAAGAGTAGTTTTTTCGTAGTGAACGTAGTTGTCGCTATTATAGGATGATTCGTGACTAACTCTAAAAAAACAAACAAAAACACTTAGTTTGGAATTTATTTTCATCATTCTACTCCGCAGAGAGCTTCAGAAAGGTTTTAAGGGTTCTAGTAGACGTAGTTTTCATTGATTTACACGCTTGTATTTACTTTTGATTCCATTCCCTCCTAAGTGTAGACAAAAGACTGCTTTCCACTTGTCTTTGCAGGTTTTGAAGTTCCTGTTGTTGATAGTTAGGCACAGTTTGCAATCTTCCGTTTTGAATAGAATAGGATTGACCACCTAGAAAAAGATGATAAATTTATTTATTCAGTATTTGTAGAAAAAGAAGTAGAAGAAAGTGTGCTAGTTTGAATGTGGGTTATCTGTGGCAAACTTGCATGTTTTTTGTTAAAAAAATAAATACCAACAAAAATAATTACCTCTAATGCTTTGCTGACCATACTGTTCAGTCAAGGCCTCATTAAACCTCTCGGTCAAATTTCTTCTAATTTCATCTTCCAATGTGTCAATTGAGTTGTGGTAGGCGTTAAGACGACGGAGTGAAGCTTCCATTTCATGCTGTAAATCGCTTTGGACATTGGAAGCAACTGAGTTAAGGCTAGAGTGACTTGAGGATGATCCATAAGAACCTAGAAAAAAAACAGATTTTTTGTTAGGCCAGAAAAGCTAAAGGTTCCAACTGTTTTACATATTAATCTAACCATCCTTTAAGATAAAGTGTTGAGCCTAGACTAGAATGATAAACAGCTGGAGTTTTTAAAATGTTCCTTCGTTAAGAGGACAGAAAATTTGTTACTAGGCAGAAGAAAGAGCCTCAGGCATGGCCGTAAACGCCTACAAGGTGAAATACTTTCTCTGCTCTAGGGCCTAATCTACTTCCACTCTTTGTGTCGTAAAGTAAAAACAAATCTTACCGTATCCACTGTAGCTTCCGTAGCTTCCAGCAGAACCTCCTGCAACCTGGTCCGAAGAGGCCAAGTTTTGAGAGTAGCCACTGCCGTAACTGCCGGAGCCTAAGCTGTGTTGCAAGTTGGAGGACGCACCTCCGTAACCACCTCTAGCGACCAGGTTGCCGTACGAGGAGAGTTCTTGGTTTCCGCCGCCGTAATAAGAACCACCATCTATAATGAGATATCTGTTTTAAAATGTTGTTCTTTTAGAAATACCTTCGAGCGAGGCATCTTCATCGCGAGGATTCCATTGCGAGTTTTATTAAGGAAAATGGTTCATCATGGTTTTAATCCCTTTGAAGGATTTTAAAAAATAAAAAAATTGATAATGTGGTCCACAAAAATTTTGTGTGTTGTTTTATTCATCAACCCACGCCCCTAAATAAAGAACAACCTGACTCTGATGGATTAGCCTCACAGGTGGAAATCATTCTCCAACGAGACTGACTTGGTCAGTTTCTGTTGTGTTGGATAAAAAGGGAGTAGAAACTGTTCAGAATCTGTCTCGACAGTAGAAAGCTTAATGATGTTAGGAAGAAAGATAATTATCCGCTACCCAGTATTGGTAACACAATAATGAACGATATTCAGCGTGGTGGCATATTAGGGCATCCAGTAAAGGTTTTGCTGCAGTTTTTTCAACAATTTTAGTTTCTATAATTTTTTTTATCAAGGGTTAGACAGAAATGTAGATGACTTATTCAGAAAGTTATGATAGACCCTGGGGCGAACTGTGCCTTATGGAGTCTTGTTGAAAAATAACAATCACCGAAGTAGAAAAACTGTGTTGTTTTCTGAATTGGACTTTTCTATTCGTTTGAAACTCGTAGACAATGATTGATTAGAAATAAAATTTTGATATAATTCAACCCTTACAGAATCTTTTGTCAAAAACTCGGAACATTTTGTCGAGGTTTTAAAAAGGATCTAATTAGATCCCGACCATAGATTTGTAAGTTTTGATGTAGAAAGTCTGTACACCAACGTGCCAATAACTGAGTCACTCATTATATTCAAAAACAAATTCCAAACTGATGATATACAGAACAACGCTGGAGGGGGTGATGGATTTATTAGAGCTCTATCTCCGTAACTCTTACTTTCAAGTGAAAGATAAGTTTTACGCACAAATTGATGGACTTCCAAGGGGTCGTCTCTTTCGCCAGTGGTAGCAAACATCTACATGAAGTGGTTCGAGGAACATGCGATCAACACAGCAAGAGTTAAGCCAAAATTATGGCTACGTTACATGGATGACAAATTTATTATATGGCCAGAAAATAATAACGAACTGCAGAATTTTCTATACCATCTCAACGGTATTCGACCAACAATCAAATGCACAATGGAGATTGAAAAAGATTCGGCATTTTTTCGATGTTCTTTTTAAATGAATACACAGAAACATTCAAACCACTGTATATGAAAAACCTACACACACCGGACAGTACCTAAATTTTAGATCTAATCATTCTGTTGCTACAAAACAAGGAGTTATAAGAAGTTTGTATTTAAGAGCCGTAAATATTTGTAGTAATAATGAAGAGTTAACCACCGAAATCTACAACACAGCAACCAAATGTAGCAAATTCTCAAAATAATAATAATCCGTTGGGTGTTATTAACATTCCACACGTTTATGGGGTTTTTTCATAGGGAAATACGATAAAGAGTTTTGTAACTAGAACAAAACTAGAAAATCCCTCAAATAATAAGGAATGTATTTACCAAATCCCTTGTGACTGTGGTAAATCATATGTAGGTGAAACGACACGCCCTCTTCAGGTTAGAGAAATAGAACATCTAAAAAGTACTCAATTAGGAGATATTGGGAAATCCGGTTTAGCGGATCATGCATGGTCAAATGATCACAGGATTCAATGGTCTGAAGCTAAATTTTTTCATAAGGAGTCACATTGGCGAAAACGAAAAGTTTATTGAAGTTGCATTTATAATGCAGAATAAAGAAGTTTTTAGCAAACCAAGCACGGACATACCAAACATATGGAAACCACGTCTTAGGATTAAAAAAAAGGGGGTGAGCCGTCGCACCTGACTGCACACTAAGTAATATAAGTAGTAGTCTTTAGACTGGATTGTTTAGTTTACACTGGAAAACGGTTAGAGATACTTACTAACCGAAACGCCGTGTTTAAAATAAATAAAGACAATGGAAGTCCGAAATTTTATTTCTGGACTTTTCTAGTTTATGGTCATGCCCTTTGGCTTGTGCAAGTTTTTCTACTTATACTTCTTACCAAGGCTTGCTTAGTAGTAAAATCGTTTTAAAAAAATATCGATATTCGCATTTGAAAGATCCCAATTTGTCACTTACCGGTATAGGCCGCATTTGCGTTCGGGTTGACATACTCGGAATGCTCACTATTGGCGGCAATCTTTGGTTTGACGCGACCCTCCAAGTCACCTTCTCTTTGGTAGAACCCTTGGTCGTCGACTTTGTGTTGGAGTTCATTGTTTTTGAACGACGCAGAGGAAGTCTTGAAGTTGTACTGCTGATGATAGAGGCCATTGGGGCTGGCGGATATCAGGGCACAATATGCCGCCGTCAAAATGAAAACGGCTGTCTTCATTCTTCTTTATTTGTAAAATGTAAAAAATATTTTTAATTTGATTTGGCAATAGACACCAAAATGGTGGGTTTTTGTCTCGGTAACGACAAAAATGGTTTCTTTATTTCCGCATTAAAGAAAATTAAAAATAACAAATCATCTGATAAAGATCGGTTCAGTAATAATGAGTTTATAAGGAACTAATTGCAGACAGGATTGGCAATGCAATCCTATAATCTGTAAAAGAATGGCGTTTTTGAGAACCAGCACACCGATTTTACCAATTTGTACCTCGCTGTGCGGGGGAAAAGTAGAGCTTTTCTATAAATTAAACGAGCCTAAAACATTTTCAAAAAATAATAATAAACACGCCATTTTGAAGAATCAAATATGATTCTGTCCGCCATCTTAAATTTTAAAATGGCGATAAACTTTGATCATGTGTGTCTAAAAAGCAATCAATTCTAACCAGGATGTTTTTTATTTTATTAAAATCGGTTCAGTAGTAATGAATTTATAAGGAAATAAATGCAGAAATTATTGGCAAGGAAATCGTATAATATGCAAAACAATGGTTGAAACAAAAATATTTTTTTTTAGAACCACTGAACCGATTTTGCTAATTCGTACCTTATTGTGCGTGGCAAGAATGCAGCTTTTTCACTGATTTAAAAAAATAATTAAAAAATATTCGCAGCACAAGAATAAACGAGCATCTTTGAAGGTTATATTTTAATTTCGTCCGCCATCTTGGATTTGGAGATGGCAGACAAAAAATATATTTAGCTAAAACTCTGATTAATTCCCTGCCTAGTGCAGTTTGTGTCATTAAAATCGATTATATAGTTCAAAAGTTATAATAAAAAGAAATTGTCCGGTTTTTTTGGCCCACCCGGTATATGCCATATAATACGCAGAGATCCCTCAAGCTAACGGTGTAGATGATATTTTTGTTCATTAACATTATTTATCAATAGGTTTAATTCATAAATTATTATTTTTATATCTATAGTGTGACAAAATATTTGCGTCTTTTACTTAGTTTACCCTTCCAAAATATCTTTCCATTTATCTGTTATGTCGTAGCTGACCTTTTTGTTAACATGAGTCCAGTGCATGTTGATGTCATAAAAATATCCAAATTTAGCTATTGCGAAATAATTTTATTTCTTGATTATAATTTGTTAAATAAATTTATTTTATAGAGGGTCTAATAAAATAAAATGCGAATATTTATAAAAGTAATTCTTGGATTTATTTTAAGAAAAAAAACTTATTAAATTAAATTAAATTAAATTTGAAAATACAGGGTGTCCCATTAAGGATAGCAGCCGGCTTTAACTCAGAAACTACTGTCTCTACGACTTCAAAAAAAAAATGTTATAACCAAATTGGCTTTCGCGCATGCAGCTAAAATATTTTTGTTTCTGTAGCTCTCCGCTAGGGGGCAGTAATTCATCTATCTACTAGAATAATTTCATTTTTGGGCGAAACAATATGATTAACATACACCATTAGACCAGATTCATATTCCCTGAAGAATTCTGCATAATTTGGACCCCGGACATGTACGCTCATGTCACTTCCTTGGAGCAATGAAAATGACACTTTTTATTAAAAAATTAATTAGTGCTACGTGGTACGTAAATCTCTTCTTATTAGTTATTCATATTATTAACAAAAGCCTAAAAAATGCAAATCTTATTCTTTTTTTGTCCATACTTGTGTCTTTTTCAAACAAGAAATTTTAAAAATTATCAAACCTAAAAACTTTAATTTTTCAATTCTTAAATCTCAAAAACAAGGCGCTTTAAAAATAAAGTATAAGTCCGGTCGCTCCGGTAGATTGAAACTGTGTATTCATTTTTCAAGTATTTTTAGCTCACACACATACAATACTATAGTAGTGTGAGCTATGGTGGCTAATTTTTTCGAGAAAAAAAAAGTTGCTCCGATTTCAAAATTTTTTATATATCTTTGCGTTTCAGATGATTTTGAAACTTTTTTGTTGCGCCGTCTGTCTGTCTGTCTGTCTGTAACGACCAACGCGCATAACTCAAAAACCGCTTGGCCGATTTTAATGAAATTTGGTACCTAGGCTGGGTCTTGGGTCGAGATGGTCCCATTTAAAAATGAACAAAATCCAACGAACACAAACCAAATAAAAGGGTGGGGGTAGGTTTCAAAAATTAGAGTTTATGTAAAAATATGGCGTGTGTGATATCAAACGAAAGGTAATTGAGTCTGCAGTTAAACACAATACATTTTAATTCATCGAAAAAAAAGGGGTGGGGGTATATTTTAAAAATTAGAATTTAAGTGAGAATATGGCATGTGTGATATCAAACGAAAGGTAATTGAGTCCGGAGTTTAACAAAATACATTTTAGTTTTTGTTTTTTTTAAGGGTGGGGGTAGATTTTAAAAATTTAATACAAAACATGGCTTGTGTGGTATCAAACAAAAGGTAATTTAGTCTGGAGTTGAATAAAATATATTTCAGTTTTTAGTTATATTAGCTCACACGTACACTATAACTATAGTACCTAGTGCGAGCTTAGGGGCCCATATATTGGCAGAGTATTTTTTTCATAGGTGTATTTTTAAAAAAATATGCTTTGTTTCTATTCACCTGGCAGTCGGGGTGAAAAGAACCACCTGTCTGGTTTTCACTTTATCGGCCATTATGTCACTCCAAGGGTGAATAGAAACAGTTTAAAGGTTTGTATAATGAAATTATTTTATTTTCAAGCATTTTTGAGTGAAAAAATCCGCTAAATATCAAAAATATTTTATTTTTTATAGAATTTTATCAAAAAGAAATTAAAAAAATTAACAAAAACACTTCTGAGAGAAACTTTTCCCAAAAACTATTGGGTAAAAAAACGAGAAACAAATTGCGATACTAAGTAAAATACTCTGCCAATATATGGGCCCCTAAGCTCACACTAGGTATCTACTATAGTTATAGCGTACGTGTGAGCTAATATAACTAAAAACTAAAATAAATTTTATTCAACCCCAGACTAAATTACCTTTTGTTTGATACCACAAAAGCCATGTTTTTACGTAAACTGTAATTTTTGAAATCTACCCCCACCCTTAAAAAAACTAAAATATATTTTGTTTAACTCCAAACTTAATTACCTTTCGTTTATTTGGCTTGTGTTCGGTGGATTTTGTTCATTTTTAAATGGGACCATCTCGACCCAAGACCCAGTCTAGGTACCAAATTTCATTAAAATCGGCCAAGCGGTTTTTGAGTTATGCGCGTTGGTCGTTACAGACAGACATACAGACAGACAGACAGACGGCGCAACAAAAAAGTTTCAAAATCATCTGAAACGCAAAGATATATAAAAATTGTTGAAATCGGAGCAACTTTTTTTTTCTCGAAAAAATTAGGATCACCATAGCTCACACTACTATAGTATAGTATATGTGTGAGCTAAAATATGTAATTATTAATTAATTATTTTTAGATTTTTCGTTCTTATCTGAATTGCACGATCAATGGGTGCTAGTGATAGAGCACTATCTGTAACTTACTTTTTTTGCACAACACTCCGCTCAATAATAACCTTACTGCAGTGCACAGTTGAAAACACTGATTTTTGAAAAAATTGCTTGGTAGTAAATCAGTTTATATATTGGATTAAAATAATATTCTTGATATAACCTGACCTTAAAGGTCAAAATTCCGTCAATATTATTAATATCATTGTCAATTAATTGTTTTGCTAATTCAGATTATCTCCTTGAGCTCATGTTCCAAATAGAATCTGCGATTTGTTTCTTTCAAGACAAAATAAAATAACTTTTGCTTTTCCACGAAATTACTTGAAGCAAACATCAAAATAATATTTCACATTTTATTTTATTTCAATATTTTTATCACATACTTATCCATTTCATCACTATTTTCGTCTTCCGATATGTAGTAATCGTCTGGTGGTCTCTTAGGGACCCTGTGTCAAAGACGGTCTCTAATCTTCTCTCGATATTTAATTATGGTAAATTCTATTTCTTTAGTATCAGTATAGCCAGGGTTATTAAAATACTTTGCCAATGTATGGGCCCCTAAGCTCACACTAGGTACTATAGTCATAGTGAACCAGGGCTATCAAAATGGACGGGCCACGATCCTCCACTTTGTTGACGTCACATCCGGGGCTGATTTTTTTTTGATGGTCACGTTACGACACAGCTGATTGTCTTTAAAATATTGAAGTTGGAATGACGGTTCATGGATATTTGATTTTTTTTTAAACAAAGCCGTTTTTGAGATTGTTTTTACTTTATTCTGGCAGAACAATTTTTTTTAAATGTATAGTAAGCCCTAATTTTTCATAGCCGCTTCATTAGCTCACACAAAAATTAAGTTTAAAGCAGAAGCGAATGTGACAATCACATATGACAAAGTCAAATACATCTCAAATATAACAGTTGGCATGTGGTACATGGCGGGTAATTTGAATTCAAAATAAGTAATGCTCAATCTTGAAGATTTTAACCTTTTAATCATGTTGCTTCCTTACAAACCTTTGGTGGAATATCGGGATGGTGTCTGAGAATATTTCACTGAAATTTTGCGGAAATCTGTAGTGCCATTTTGAAAATATCATAAAAAAACGTCTGACCTCCCATAAGACTCAATGTAAAATTCAGCCCCGGGAGAACAGCTGATTTTTTCAGGGTCGTAGCCTCTATTTTTGTGTTGGCCTTGAGTGAACGTGTGAGCTAATATAACTAAAAACTGAAATATATTTTATTCAACTCCAGACTAAATCACCTTTCGTTTGATTCCACACAAGCCATGTTTTGACCTAAACTCAAATTTTTGATATCTACCCCCCACCCTTAAAAAACTAAAATGTATTATGTTTAACTCCGGACTCAATGACCTTTCGTTTGATATCACACACGCCATTTTTTCACGTAAACTCTAATTTTTGAAATCTACCCCCAGCCTTTTTATAAAAAAACTAAAATGTATTTTATTTAACTCCAGACTCAATTACCTTTCGTTTGATATCACACACGCCATATTTTAACATAAACTCAAATCTTTTAAATCTGACCCCACCCTTTTATTTGGCTTGTATTCGGTGGATCTTGTTCATTTTTAAATGGGACCATCGCGACGTAAGACCCAGCCTAGGTATCAAATTTCATTAAAATCGGGCAAGCGGTTTTTAAGTTATGCGCGTTGGTCGTTACAGACAGACATACAGACAGACAGATGGCGCAACAAAAAAGTTTCAAAATCATCTGAAACGCAAAGATATATAAAATTTTTTGAAATCGGCGCAACTTTTTTTTTATCGAAAAAATTATTACTTTAAAAATTAATATATGTGTGAGCTAAAAAACGGGCCCACAGTCCTTCATTATCGTGACGTCGTATTTGTCAAGCAGCCCCCGCATCCGTTTTGTTTTTCTCGTGCTCAAATACATTATCTGGGGACACGGCAGTGCCCCGCCAAGTTCGCGTAAACTGATTTACCACCTTTTCTTAAAACATTTTAGCCCATTTTGACCAATCTAAAACTCTACTTCGGAATGCGCTACGCTAAAAAAAAAGCCAAGTACTCGAAAATGATATTCCGTAAAAAGAATTGAGATAAAAGTAAAGCCAAGTTCTCCAATACAAATTTCAAAATGAAAGGTTCTTACTAGTTTGGTAACTAGTAAAAACCTTTTATTTTGAAATTTGTATTGGAGAACTTGATAAAAGTAAAGCCAATTTCTCCAATACAAATTTCAAAATGAAAGGTTCTTACTAGTTTGGTAACTAGTAAAAACCTTTTATTTTGAAATTTGTATTGGAGAACTTGATAAAAGTAAAGCCAAGTTCTCCAATACAACTTTCAAAATGAAAGGTTCTTACTAGTTTGGTAACTAGTAAAAACCTTTTATTTTGAAATTTGTATTGGAGAACTTGGCTTTACTTTTATCTCAATTCTTTTTACGGAATGCCATTTTCGCGTACTTGCGTCTTTTTTTACATAAAATGTTTGTTTAGTTTGGAAACTAGTAAAAACCTTTTATTTTGAAATTTGTATTGGAGAACTTGACTTTACTTTTATCTCAATTCTTTTTACGGAATACAATTTTCGTGTACTTGGTTTTTTTTTACATGAAATGTTTTTGTTTATTATTTTTCTGGAGTGCAATTCTGCGGCTTTGAGTTAAAACAAAGAACAAGATTGACGTGAAAACGACGGCTCTGAAACGAAATAGCGACGTACGAAATAGCAAGTAATGAAATAGCGACTATCAAAATAGCGATGTAATGAAAGAGCGACTATCAAAATAGCGACAATCAAAATAGCGATGTATCAAAATAGCGATGTATCAAAATAGCGATATATCAAAATGGCGATGTATAAAAAAACCGAATCAAACCAAACCGAATCGAATCAAACCAATCCAAATCGAAACGAACCGAAATGCGCTATTAGCTTATTTAAAAAAAAAAACTATCCTGATTCTTTTCCGGGATCCTAGAGGGTGTGAATCCGAATCGAACCGATCTGAACCGAATTCGGTTCGGTTCGGAAGAGAGAGTTTTTTTTGAAAAAATATGCTGGTTCGGTTCGGTTCGGTTCGGATTCACACCCTCTAGGATCCCGGGAAAAAAGTCAGGAAAGTTTTTTTTTTTTTAATTTCTTAGAAGGAAAATGTTTAGTCGAGCTATATGTCAAAACTAAACCGAAATATCGCTATTTTGATAGTCGCTATTTTGTTACATCGCTATTTTGATAGTCGCTATTTTGATAGTCGTTATTTTGTTACATCGCTATTTTGATAGTCGCTATTTTATTACATTGCTATTTTGTTACATCGCTCTTTCGTTACAATCGCTATTTTGTTACATCGCTATTTTGTTACATCGCTATTTTGATAGTCGCCCTTTCATTACATCGCTATTTTGATTGTCGCTATTTCGATACCGCTATTTGAATACTCGCTATTTTGTACATCGCTATTTCGTTCCAGAGCCGAAAACGACGGATTCATGCGACATTGGGACTACTAAGGAGCCAATTTTTTTTACTGTTGTAGGTTATAGTTATAGTAAATTCCATAATTTCTGAGATTTATCTTATCTCTCCCTATTTTTATAACCATTAAGAAGTAAGAAGTGGGTCACATAATTTAATTTATTTTTTTAATATCGTATTTATGAGTAATGTTTATATTTATTAACATTGATCTAGATATTATTGTTATCGATATTCTAGCCTTTAAAAAACGTCGGACACTGCGTAATTAACTCAAGAAAAAAGGGGGCCCGATCGGGGATGTCGGGGTTATTAGGGTCCTATTAGGATTAGTCACTTTTTTGATCTAACTTGCCGCCATTTTTGATGTTGATGAACGGTGTCATATTATTTATTACGTAGCTGAGAAAATAGTTTTATGAAAAAATAATTAAATACGAGTACAAAAAACTAAAATTAAAACAGAAGTCGGCTAGTTTAAATTAGATTTTTTTATTAAAAACACACCTACTTACTTCAGTACTTAAGATGAGTTGATTAAAAACTAAAAACAAAATATAAAATATTATAACAATAAAGAATCAAACAACATTCAACAGAACATAACAAAAAATTATTTAACACAGAAAATTACTACAATACATTTACTTTTAACATTAATTTGTATCAATCAAAATTAGTTAAAATTAAATTATTTTTTGGTGGGATTTAGAAAGAGATATTGTGGAGCGGATTCTTCAAGATCTAACAAATAAATTGGGTGGCATATTTTTTTAAATATTCTTTTTATAGATACAATTGTTTTTTTAACATTTAAATCAATCATAAAATTACCGTTTGGATAATAACCTAACCAATCTTAACAATAAAAACAAAAAAACAAAGGTTATTAATAACAGAAAAAGCACCATTCAAAATACAAATATCAAGCAAATCAAGATTAAACGCTGAAAATTTCCTCAAACCCTGGTTCCTCACGAATGGTGCCCATCACTGGATCGCAAGACTTATTCTCTGGGCAATGAAGCTACGAGACTGGTCAGAGCATATTTTCGAAGCTATATCAAGGACCAGCCTCTTAGCCTCATCTCCCCAGGGCAAAGGGAACAAAAATATATCGATCCAGGAGTTCACCATATTTTTTTCGCTTTTTATGCTCTGCAAGAATAGAAGCTGCACCTGATAATTTTGAAGTTTTTTCCAAGTATGACTTAGCCAAAGTATGAGAACATGTAGCATCCCATATTGGTTTTTTTTTTCTAAATAAAAAAATTCCTAAATAAAAATATTTTAGAGAGTACTTTTTCTAAAAAATCCCAAATTTTTCTTAAAGGTTAATTTATAAGGTGCAAGGCCAGCTAGGTGGCGCTAGCATTGACCTAAATATTTTAGATTTTAAGATTTTTTTTCAACATATGACAGGAAATCAATAAAATTAAAATTATACCTGTTTTGAATTCTACTCAGGGCTATCAAAATGGACGGGCCACGATCCTCCACTTTGTTGACGTCACATCCGGGGCTGATTTTTTTTTGATGGTCACGTTACGACACAGCTGATTGTCTTTAAAATATTGAAGTTGGAATGACGGTTCATGGATATTTGATTTTTTTTAAATAAAGCCGTTTTTGAGATTGTTTTTACTTTATTCTGGCAGAACAATTTTTTTAAAATGTATAGTAAGCCCTAATTTTTCAAAGCCGCTTCATTAGCTCACACAAAAATTAAGTTTAAAGCAGAAGCGAATGTGACAATCACATATGACAAAGTCAAATACATGTCAAATATAACAGTTGGCATGTGGTACATGGCGGGTAATTTGAATTCAAAATAAGGAATGCTAAATCTTGAAAATTTTAACCTTTTAATCATGTTGCTTTCTTACAAACCTTTGGTGGAATATCGGGATGGTGTCTGAGAATATTTCACTGAAATTTTGCGGAAATCTGTAGTGCAATTTTGAAAATATCATAAAAAAACATCTGACTTCCCATAAGACCCAATGTAAAATTCAGCCCCGGGAGAACAGCTGATTTTTTCAGGGTCGTGGCCTCTATTTTTGTGTTGGCCTTGTTCTACGTTGCAACCTAAAATTTTGACGTTACACTGGGAGGTTCAAATGCGTTTAAACAAAGCTTAAACTTGCAATATGGCAAAATTTATGACTAAAATTTGACGCGTCAAATTTTGCCAGATTTGGTCAGATCTTGAAGCATTCTCCCCTGAATTTCGAATTTTGTGGAACCGGATTACATTGCATATTTGGGAACGGTACTATCAATATGTTTTCTATTAAAAGTCTTGTACTGCCTCAGAGTGTTGGTCTGACTTTGATGGTACGGATAGAGATTCAGTGGCGGTAGGTTGGGGTGCTCGATTCTTGAAGGAGATGATACTACAGCTCTTCCAAGAGTGAGGTTGTTCTTCCAGGTTACTGATTGGTCCAGTGGGTCAGGATAATGCGTATCTGCGGTATCTACAAGAAGAAAATAGTATTCAACCTGGACAAAAGGAACCTAGGTTAATATAATTTATATAAATCATGTATTTCTTTTCTTTTTTAGAAATCCCTGATATTGTGAGGATAGAAAATGTCCTATTAACTAGTTACGTTTATAATCAAGTGCACATTAATCCTAAACAATCTAAGGAAATGAACTTATATAGTTCAATTTGTATTAAAACGTGTAATAAACTGTATACGGAATTAAAAGCAATAAGCGATTGACCGGTCATCGATGATGTTTATACAGGAAACAAAACACATCTCGATATCCTATCAATGACAAACGGTTTTTAATAAAAGCATCTCCAAAAGAGTTTAGCAGTTAGTTGTAAGCTGAGAATGTAACGTCCCACACGTACAAGTTAACAGTGAAGACTAGTAGTAGTCAGAAGTCGAGCGTATCTAGAGGATACGCATTTATTTGCAAGATGTATTTAATATAAGTATTAATTATTATTATTCTTAAATAAAACCTAACTTAAACTGTGTTACGTCACGTTAATATAAGTGTTTGTTTTGGCCATATATTACTACGAAAAGTGTTAATAGAGTATGTCGCCTTTAAAGGATGATTTTTTGAGTGATTTTAAAAAAATAACTTCAAAAACATGGTTGATGATGATTGATGATGATTTATATGTGAGTGGGCCTTGCAGCCCTTCCACTACGACCACCAGTGGGTCTATTGTGGCTCACTTTTGCGTGATTTCTCACCACTGTATGCCTAATCCTCCAAAAAGGTTAGCTATCAGTTTGGGTTAGACACTGTTCAGATCTCCTGAATCAATCTTGACCGAAAGTGTTTTGACGTAAACGTGCAATAGCACAGTACATGTCTAATTGTTTCATCATCCTCCATACAGAGCCTACATTGGGTCTCTTCTGTTCTGTCCAATTCTGTACATCGGTACTCTTAGTCGACAGTGACCCGTAAAAAGTCCAGTCACTATATGGATCTTCTGTCTCGTCCAATTCCTGGCTCTCTTTTGACAAAGTCTTTTAATGAACTCTTTAGAGTGAGCCAGTTCTGGCATATTTAACCAGTATTGTTAGAAGCTGTTCTCCATCAATTACAATAGGGTTAATTTAGCAGCATTGCATGATATTCCCAGGACTGGGTTAGGGCCGAAAAATTCGGCAGATGCCTCTTTCATTCGCTGCTTGGTCTGCGGCCTCATTTTTTCATGCCCAGAATGCCCTGGTATCCATATTAATGACATATTGTTAGCGCATTCAGCAAATTCCTGCAGCTCTTCACGATTCTCGATGAGACCGTATAGAAATCAAGCGCTCTTAAGGCTGCTTGACTGTCGGAGAAGATTTTTATTTTCCTGTTGGTTGATTCGTAGGCAGTAATCCAGAGGGGACACAGTTCAATGGCTACAAGTTCTATTTCTTGTTCTGTTTGTATTGCGGTTTTGTTCTAGTAAGACAACTTACCGGATTTTTGTAAAAGCTGAAATTATTGGTTTAACCACGCATAAAAAACTAAAGCTAGATTTCTGTGGTTAAACTTTGAAATTGAGAAATAGTATTTTTTATGAGTAAAGAAGTTACCATTCTGGCTACAAGTCTTTCTTTAATGTCTAATAATTCAGTTTCTAGGTTGTCGAGATTTTTTTAAAAAACCTATAGATGAATAATGCCCAAAACTGATTTTTTTTTCGATTGTGATGCAAGTAGCAATTGTTCGAGCTCACAAAATTAGTCTAAGGACGACCAACATTCAAACTTCAAATGTGCCAAGTTTCAAAACTTTTGAACCATTTGAACCATAACATGATGGTTGTCTGAAATTTTAAGATTTACCTTTTTTGTATGGGATGTATCCATTTACTTCTGGAATCGACATATAATCAATCGATTCGTAGTGGTTTTCTTCATCCATTTCAACCAAATTTCTAAAAAATATATGTATAAAAAGTTTTAATTTTTTAGATCTATACCTACATAACTATTTTACCGTGAAATTGAGTACCCGTGAATTTAAAAGTCAAACGAATTTTCGTGGCTAATTGCGTAAAAAGAAATTTTGCTTCTCTTATATTTTTCCGTGGGTAGCTCGAAAGCTTAACCTCACGGGGGTCCAAGATCTAATGGACACCTAATAAATGTTGACAGTTAACTGTTTCGTCCTTATGGGACTCCTCGGAACACTGCTTGGTCATAACACCTTTACGAAGTTAATTAGACGGCTTCTTGTCTCTAATCCTATGTCTATAGTCTATCAACCAAAACCTTCAAAAGACTATGCATGGAAACCATCTAAACATCCATTATAAATTTTTGTTAAAATCTAGTTTACCTGGGATATTTTTCCGAAATAAAATGCTGGGTTCCCTTTGGAGTTAAGGCTGTCCACAACACTCTGTTATCATGGGTGGCATTCATCCCACCATGGAACATTAGGCTTTCCAATGATGCATTTAGTTTATGTCCGTTGGTCAGGACTGAGCAATTCTTGGCATCGATGTGCTTTATTTGGTCCACACTTGAGCAAACGTCGCCACTACTGAATAAAGTCATCCTGTTGCGGAAAAAATTATAGTATCAGTATCAGTGCCATTTATTACAGAGGAATTTCAGGAAGCAGTACCCTAAGTAGATTATACGGTAGGATTCTTAGAAATCTAATAGAGAATGATTTTTATGAACAAGAAGAAGAAGAGCAAAGTGGGTTTCGTGCATAAGCAGATCTTGTAGTGATAATGTTTTTTTGTCTTAAACAAGTACATATTTGAGAAACGTAGTGCCAGAAATATAGAAACTCAGACAAATTATGGACAGTGTTAGAACAAACTTATATCAATCATACATATATAAAAGCTATAAAAAGGGTCAAAATCTAAAACTAAAATTGGAAATCGACTATCAAAAGAATTCCTGATAACGAGAGGTTTAAGACAGGGATGTTGTATCTCTCCAACTCTTTTTAGAATATATATCACAGTAGCTCTAAAAAACTGGAAACGTAAAGTACACGGTATGGAAATACAACTTAACGACCGATTTACCATATACACACTACAGTTTGCTGACGACCAAGTAATTGTAGCTAATAATAAAGAAGACATGGAGTATATGATAAGAAAGTTAACGGAAGAATACCAAAAGTGGGGGTTAATAATGAACGTGGACAAGACACAGTACTTATGTATTGGAAACGAATCAAGTGAGTTGACATTTGATAAGACATGAACAGACTGTAAAGAACTAGAAAAAAGAATAGTAAAAGCTAAAAAGGTTATTGGATGTCTCAACAGTATTTTATGGAGCAGAGAGATAAAAAATAATGTAAAATTTAACATATATGAAACAATGGTGAAAAGCACGCTGTTGTATGCAATAGAGACTTGTCACTTAATAGAAAAAAACAAAACAAAAATGCAAAGTGTCGAAATGGATGCAATAAGAAGATTAATGAAAATATCTAGAACAGATCATATAAGAAATGAGATCATAAAAGAAATAATGCGAATTGAGGGAAGCATAACGGATGACATCACTAAAAGACAACTAATATGGTACGGCCATGTAGAACGAATGAATGACGAAAGATTACCAAAGCTTAATATTCGGAGTATTATAGCCAAAAACTTCGTAGGAGCTTTCGTTTCTAAGATATTTACAAAAAACTTCTTTCAAGGCTGATATTATGGAGTTCACTTGAAGTGTGCAAATAGACTATCTAGGAAGCTCTCAGATCCATCATGGATCCATTTATTTTTTTTGAAAATCGATAAAAAAATTAAACAATTATATATTCTTTTAAAATATCGGGCGAAAAGTTTGACCGTCATCTTTGATCGGTCATGTATTTTTTTTTAATTTGCGTTTTAATAAAGAGGTAGTTTTTATAAGTTTCTCCAAAATTTCATGCAATATTCGTTATTTCAATTTACTTACTCTCGACATTTTAAGAGAAACATAGCCAACATGGCACCCAGAAATAGAACTCCAATGGATGAAATTAAAATCAGAATCCATGTTTCATCTATTCCCGATGGAGACCAGGTCGTTCCAATTTCTAAAAATAGAAAAAGAAAAACAAATAAACTAAAATTCAGGGTATTTTTTTTTTAAAAATATAAAATATAAAAATTTTAAAAAGGAATAAAAATAAAAGCGATAAAAGGGGTCAAAATCTAAAATTCAAATTGGAAATCGACTTGCAAAAGACTTCCTGGTAACGAAAGGCTTAAGACAGGGATGTTGTATCTCTCCAACTCTTTTTAAAATATATATCGCAGTGGCTCTAAAAAAATGGAAACGTAAAGTGCACGGCATGGGAATACAACTTAACGACCCATTTACTATATACACACTACAGTTTGCTGACGACCAAGTAATTGTAGCTAATGATAAAGAAGACATGGAGTATATGATGAGAAAGTTAACGGAAGAATACCAAAAGTGGGAACTAACAGTGAACGTGGACAAGACACAGTACTTATGTATTGGAAACGAATCCAGTGAGTTAGAACTAGACAATGGACAAACAATATCTCCATACAATGAGTATGTATACTTGGGTGTCACATTTGATAAGACAGGAACAGACTGTAAAGAATTGGAAAAAAGAATAGTAAAAGCAAAAAAGGTTAATGGATGTCTTAACAGTATTTTATGGAGCAGAGAGATAAGAAATAATGTAAAATTTAACGTATATGAAACAATGGTAAAAAGCATGCTGTTGTATGGAATAGAGACTTGTCGCGTAACAGAAAAATACCAAACAAAAATGAAAAGTGTCGAAATGGATGCAATAAGAAGATCAATGAGAATATCTAGATTAGATCACATTAGAAATGAGATCATAAAAGAAAGAATGGGAATCGAGGGAAGCATAACGGATGACATCACTAAAAGGCAATTGATATGGTACGGCCATGTACAACGGATGAACGACGAAAGATTACCAAAACAGGTCCTAGAGTGGCAACCAGTAGGGCGCAGAAAAAGAGGACGTCCTAAACTAGAATGGCAACAGTCAATCCAAAGGTCAATGAGTCAAAAGAATCTGACAGAAGATGATTGTCAGGATCGAAGGAGGTGGAGAATAGGCGTCGGACAACGTAGAAAAACGTCCTAAACCGACATAGTAATAGTATAAAAATTTATATTTTGCAAAACAAGTTTTAGTTTTCTTTTTAGGAGTTTTTACTCTTTATCTCTAATCTGTCGTTTTTCATCCCTTGTTTTAATTTCTATCCCTGATTTGGCACCTTTCATAACTAATTTTTACTTTTTATCCCTAATCTCTCACTTTTATCCCTAAAATTAGGGATAAAGACTGACGTTTTATCCGTATAGTGCGAAATAGTAGATTATAAACCAGGAGGATAAAAGACACTTTAGTCACATGATTTATATACTATTTTATGCCCTTAAGTCACAGAGCTCTGTAAAAGACGAATAAAATAACACTATTTAACTTCAAATCTGGGTATGTCTTGATAAGTAGGTTTTTAATCCCTAGGGATTAAAATCGGCCCTTTAGTCTCTAAAACTAGGTACTAAAGTAATCTTTTTAGTCCCTAAAGTGCATAAAATTCTATTGCGTTACCTTTTCTGGACATTTCCACAAACTCCCTCTTGTCGGCCACTTTTTCCAGAGTGGACCATTTGGGGAAAGTGTGACAAACGTCCGAAAAACAATCGCTGTCATTTAGTGGGGGAAATGTCAATTGCAGAAAGGCTGGCACTGGAGGAGGCGGAATGGATAAAATTAAATCTGGTGGTCCTCCCAGGTCCATGCAGTCTCCTAGGCAGGACATTTTACTGACCTGTCAAAAAAAATTCAAGAAAAACTATCTATCTATTTTTACCGATTTGAGGATTCCTAGAAATATATTTTTTTTATTCTAAGGCGCCTGTTTTAGAAAGGTATATCTAACTTATATAATATGTAACTGTATATAGGTTTTTGACTAAAAATATTTTTGGAGAACAACAATGTATCAAAAAATAGTACAAGAAAAAACAAAAAATTAAATTTTAAAAATTTACTCCTTTTTGGTGGCACGTGCACTACTGCTTTCAGAGGGGACTTCGATTCATCGATGGAAAGAAAATTTGACCATTCAAACTGAAATACTTGAATATAAAAGATATTTTTAGCTCACACATATACTATACTATAGTAGTGTGAGCTATGGTGATCCTAATTTTTTCGAGAAAAAAAAAGTTGCTCCGATTTCAAAAATTTTTATATATCTTTGCGTTTCAGATGATTTTGAAACTTTTTTGTTGCGCCGTCTGTCTGTCTGTCTGTCTGTATGTATGTATGTCTGTCTGTCTGTCTGTCTGTCTGTCTGTCTGTCTGTCTGTCTGTCTGTCTGTCTGTCTGTCTGTCTGTCTGTCTGTCTGTCTGTCTGTCTGTCTGTCTGTCTGTCTGTCTGTCTGTCTGTCTGTATGCCTGTCTGTAACGACCAACGCGCATAACTCAAAAATCGCTTGGCCGATTTTAATGAAATTTGGTACCTAGGCTGGGTCTTGGGTCGAGATGGTCCCATTTAAAAATGAACAAAATCCACCGAACACAAACCAAATAAAAGGGTGGGGGTAGATTTCAAAAATTAGAGTTTATGTGAAAATATGGCGTGTGTGATATTAAACGAAAGGTAATTGAGTCTGCAGTTAAACAAAATACATTTTAATTTATTTAAAAAAAAAGGGTGGGGGTATATTTTAAAAATTAGAGTTTAAGTGAAAATATGGCGTGTGTGATATCAAACGAAAGGTAATTGAGTCCGGACTTTAACAAAATACATTTTAGTTTTTGTTTTTTTGTAAGGGTAAGTTGTAGATTTCAAAAATTAGAGTTTAAGTCAAAACATGGCTTGTGTGGTATCAAACAAAAGGTAATTTAGTCTGGAGTTGAATAAAATATATTTCAGTTTTTAGTTATATTAGCTCACACGTACACTATAACTATAGTACCTAGTGTGAGCTTAGGGGCCCATATATTGGCAGGGTATTTTTTCCGTGTATTTGGAACAACGTAGTTAATAAGGCGATTTTTAAGGAATTTAGTTGTATAAGCACTATATTTAAATAATGGTTACTCTGTAAATATAATGTGCGTATTTGAACAACCCACTTTTATCTTATAAAATTTGTTATCCATTTATTTTGTGACGAAAAACAAGTTCACAAACTAAACCTCAGAGTAAGCCAGGATAGACACCACCTACTCTTATCTACTTACCTGATATTCTTTTCACACCTTTCTCCACAATCAAAACAATCACAATAGAAAAACACTGTCGAATAATGCTGGACCCTTATAAAAATCCACCCCCTTCGATTGTCTGCTATCCAGACGTTTCCCCCTCTAGCTATTGATCTTTAGCGCCCCTTTTTCGTGCATCGCGCATTTCCCCACAATTAGGGTCACTGCATCACAAAAACTAACGTCTTTAAATAAATATTAGCAATTTCTTTTCTAAAATTGTAACACCCGGTTTCCACCTATGCATGCCCACCCTGATTCAAAAGACGCATCAGGTGACTATAGTCCTTGCAATACCCCAAGTCCCTTTGCTATCCTTTTTTATTTTTCTGCTATAAAGAAGACAGAAAATAGCTTCGAAAATCATTGTTGGCCCAGATTGCAGTTGGCAGTTGCAAGCCTGTCTGTCTATTAAAGCTTAAATTGACAATGAAAGTAAACTTTCAAATCAAAAAATTTTTGTCAAGTAGTCAAAATATTTTGTAAAGTAGATATTTAGAAGTATTCACATATTCTCAGAAAAATAGGCAAGAAAATTGGCGACAAAGATAAACTGTTCATTCGAAAATTCCACGCTTTTTTCGATCTTCAGTCCCATCCGTGATAACTATAGAGCAGAATTTCAAGAAACACAGTAATGACAAAAAGTATGAAGACTCTTTGATGCCCTTCAAAAAACGCCTTTAAAAAACTAATTCAAAAAGTTTGTAAAACTACTGTTAAAAAAGATTTATAAAACAAGAAGACTGAGAAAAAAGATATCAGTTCACGAGATGGAGTTTTTTGGACGATGAGAATAAATTATTTTTGCCTAGTTAGTTTTTTAGTTAGATTTTTAGTTTTTCGATTGGTTTTATTTTATTTTAAGAAAATAAGTTTACAAAACCATACAAATAAAGCTTAGTATAATAATTTTCATCTTTCAACTTCTAGTTTATCTAGTTTAAATATTGTGTCTAAAATATATTTTTTAATTCACTCACAAAGAGTCTGTCTCAATACTGTTTTTGTTGAAATTCCCAAAGCCTCTGCGGTTAAATCAGTTAGGAACTTTATATTTTTTAAAAGATCTATGTGTCCACCATAAAAAATGTGAGATTTTCATATGAACAACTTTTTTATTAAAAAGTATAATATAATACTGTTTTAATTTCAAAAAATATTAATGCTTATATACTTATTGTAACAAAGAAATGAGTATGTACTACATTAATATGAGTCGAGCTAAAGTTCATTTGTGGAAACTACAAATAATATTAATTTAACTTTTATTAAGTCATTTTGCTTAGGTAATTTAAAAACTTCAATTTACAAAAAATATAATAAAACAGGGCCTAATCCTATTTTTAAATAATAACTTTTACCAAAACAAATTGCAAAGCTTAGCTCAAATCCAACTCAAAATACATTGTAGAAAATAACATTTTTGAAAAAATTAAATAATCACTAATTTATCGTTTGTTCATGGTTTGTAGTTCTATGGTCAGTCGCACTGAAAATCTTCCAATGTAGAAACTTTGGCGGCAGGGCACCCCAATTGTTCATAAATTTTTCACTAAATAAAATCATTTTGGGACAGAAACTTTTCTTAAAAAACTATGCCAAATCAGAATCAGAATTTAAAAATAAAATAAGCGATAATGTTTCAAAGTCAGAAATTTCAAAACAATTGACAGTTTAAACACCGATCCATCACCCTTATTATAAAGGGTGGTGACCGATAATATTAACCTTAAGGTAACTGATAATTAGTTTTGCAGCGTCCATTATCAGTTACCTTAGGAACCTATGGTTTAAAACTGAATTAAGAATACACGTGCGTTTTGTTACCAGAATTACGGGGTGATTAAACAGCCTTATTGCAAAGAGTATACTACTATGTCGGTTTAGAACGTTTTTCTACGTTGTCCGACGCCTATTCTCCACCTCCTTCGATCCTGACAATCATCTTCTGTCAGATTTTTTTGACTCATTGATCTTTGGATTGACTGATACCATTCTAGTTTCGAACGCCCTCTTTTTCTGCGCCCTTTTGGTTGCCATTCTAGGACCTGCTTTGATAATCTATCGTCGTTCATCCGTTGTACATGGTCGTACCATATCAGTTGCCTTTTAGTGATGTCATCTCGATTCTCATTCTTTCTTTTATGATCTCATTTCTTATGTGATCTGTTCTAGATATTCTTATTGCATCTATTTCGACACTTTCCATTTTTGTTTTGTATTTTTCTGTTACGCGACAAGTCTCTCCCAACTAACATTTATAGTAGCGGCTACATGTTCTAAAGGCTTTGCTACTTTCTTATAGTAGAAATGTGGTGATCCCAACCAAAATTTGTTACTTTTTACTTCTAACAACTATTTAGTATCAGGAAATAGTAGATGTTTCGTAAAAACGACCCTCTAAACTACTTCATAAGATTGTTTCTTGATAGTCGATTCTGATAGTCTTCTCTACCACAATAGGACGTTGCTAAAGTTTTACTTTCTTTTTAGTCGTTATTTCGTAGTCGCCCTGACTTTTATATCCTACTTAATTACCACTAGAAAGTTAAGCTTCATTGGAGTCCCAAACAAGTGTATCCGACAACTACATTATAACTTTAATTTTTACCACAAAAGTTTGTGTCATCATAGTAACATCTGATGTAACAATGTAAACAAAATAACTTTTTGGATCAACTTTAAAGCCGCAACTACTTTCAAGTAACCTTTTCGACTATCAGGGAATAATATAGTTTGGGACGCCATGTTTTTATGTAAAAAAGAAAATTTAATATTTTTGTTGTCGTTTTATGAGCTCATATTAAAGAGCCATACTATTTTATAAACAAATTAGTTGAAGCTTACCAAAAATGCGCTTCTTAAGCACCATTTGTTGGAGTTAACTGTCGATTATGAAAACATAACCTCCAAAATCACAACACAAAAATTCCATCAGCTACCAGAAAACGGCTCAATTTTACGGGCGCACCGGTTTTTTGCAATATATATAATGCATGTTATACAAAAAACTTTGCGTCGCACTCGAATTTTGATCCTCTGCTCGTAAATTCTCACACTTTTGGATAACATAGTTCATATTATAACCATAACCAAACAAAAAAACTAAGCGAGTCTGTTTACTGTTGTGTCCACCATATTGTATAACAATTCTACCAAAAAGAAACGATTATATTATTTGCAACTACATCGCAACTTTTATGCCATTACGGAAAAAAAACAGCCTCTACGACGTAGTAGATACCTGGCTACGACGTAGACGTAGTTTAAACACTTGGCCAAGTAGTTATAACCAGAAATTGGTTCCCCACTTAGGGAATTATAACGTCGCTGTATGGTATACTGAGACGTAGCGGGAGTACGTTGCGGTTACTTTTAAGAAATTCTTTCTAGTTGGGGTTTCGTCGTTACAACTTTAATTGTTTGTTGGGCTATTCCATACAACAGCGTGCTTTTCACCATTGTTTCATATATTATGTTAAATTTTACATTCTTTTTTATCTCTCTGCTACATAAAATACTGTTAAGTTAAGACATCCAATAACCTTCTTTGCTTTTACTATTCTTCCAGTTCTGTACAGTCTGTTCCTGTCTTATCAAATATGACACCCAAGTATACATACTCATTGCATGGAGATATTACTTGTCCATTGTCTGGTTCTAACTCACTGGATTGGTTTCCAATACATAAGTACTGTGTCTTGTCCACGTCCACTGTTCAGGTGACGCTGCATTTAAAACCGGTGCAAATCCATGGCCCATCACGTGATGCGTTTTTTGAATCGGGACGTTAAAATTGAAAGGAACCCCACAGAAATAAGGGTAGCCATAGTTTCTTATATTTAGATTATTAAAGATCATATTTGATCCCAAAACTATAGAACATTAAAGATACTGTGTGTTATTGTAAAAACAAAGACTTTCTGATGTCGACGTAGAACACAAAAATAAAAGTTTTGAAGTATTTTAGCTCACACGTATACTATACTATAGTAGTGTGAGCTATGGTGATCCTAATTTTTTCGAGAAAAAAAAAGTTGCTCCGATTTCAAAATTTTTTATATATCTTTGCGTTTCAGATGATTTTGAAACTTTTTTGTCGCGCCGTCTGTCTGTATGTCTGTCTGTCTGTATGTCTGTCTGTAACGACCAACGCGCATAACTCA
Organism: Aspidapion aeneum; assembly: GCA_963576565.1. Lineage (NCBI taxonomy): Eukaryota > Metazoa > Arthropoda > Insecta > Coleoptera > Brentidae > Aspidapion > Aspidapion aeneum. The sequence goes on along the minus strand of OY755040.1, from coordinate 139,776,445 downwards.
AAAACCGCTAGGCCGATTTTAATGAAATTTGGTACCTAAGCTGGGTCTTGGGTCGAGATGGTCCCATTTACAAATGAACAAAATCCACCGAACACAAGCCAAGTAAAAGGGTGGGGGAAGATTTCAAAAATTAGAGTTTATGTGAAAATATGGCGTGTGTGATATCAAACGAAAGGTAATTGAGTATGGAGTTAAGCAAAATACATTTTAGTTTTTTTTTCTTCAAAAAGGGTGGGGGTAAATTTCAAAAATTAGAGTTTACGTGAAAATATGGCGTGTGTGATATCAAACGAAAGGTAATTAAGTCCGGAATTAAACAAAATACATTTTAGTTTTCTTTTTTAAGGGTGGGGGTAGATTTAAAAAAATTTGAGTTTAAGTCAAAACATGGCTTGTGTGGTATCAAACAAAAGGTAATTTAGTCTGGAGTTGAATAAGATATATTTCAGGTTTTAGTTTTATAGCTCGTACACTATAACTATAGTACCTAGTGTGAGCTTAGGAGCCCATATATTGGCAGAGTATTTTAATAAATCATGTTTTTGCACAAAGTTTACCTGATTGGAAGCAAGGCAGAATCATAGGAATATGACTTTAGAAACTATAACAAATTTACAAAAAAGGCAAAATTTAGAGTAATTCCTCAGAAATTATATTTTTGATCATATTATAGGTAAGTACTATTTAATAACTAATAATATACACGGTGTTTCGCGAATATCGAAACAGAGGCCTTTTTGGGTATTTTTCGTGTGAATTTGGAGAAACGCTCGTACACGTCGATTTTGTTTGCGAAGGAGACACTTTTTAACTTGAAATTTTTTAGCACGAACCCCCTCCGGGGATATATTTTACCCCTATATTTTGAATAGGTAAAGTGGATCTAGTGATACCTTGTTTTGAAGTTCTCTTGAATATCTTTACAAACGTGTAAAAATTTTGAAAATCCATCAATTAGTTTTTGAGATTTTTGCTTTCAAATTTAACATCAAATGATAACATAAAAATTAAATCCGAAAAATAATAAAATTCTAATTAAATTTTTATTTTATCAGTCCGTTAAATTTAAAAGTTTGAAGGCAATTATCTCAAAAACTATTGGATAGATTTTTGAAATTTTTACACGGTTGTAAAAACATTCAAAAGGCCTTCAAAACAAGGTATCACTAGACCCACTTTCCCTATTCAAAATGTAGGGGTAAAGTACACCCCTCAAAGGGGTTCGTGCTACAAAAATTTTAAGATAGCCAAAAAGTGCCTCCCTCGCAAACAAAATCGAGTGTTTCAATGTTCGTGAAACACCGTGTATATCTAATAGTAAAATTGTATGCGTAAATTGTTTTGTAGTTTTTTTGTATTAATTTACATTTTAAAAATAAAAAGCTGGTCAAAAACTTAAAATATGAGGTTTATTTACAAAATTGTAAAAAAATTGCTTGTAGGTACTCTAATTTTTCCGAGGTAATTTGACGCGTTGCCCACGCAAATTCCGAGGCAGGTCACGTGGGCTTGTCGCTACCCCTGAAGTCGCTAGGCTTCCAGGATGTAGTGACCCTACCCACAATCGATGCCTTGCGCCACGTTTAGTTGGACAATGCACTGGAGCTGATAATGGGGTGGAAAAACTGTCTCCATATTGGAAAGCGATTGATTTATGTTTCTCCTGCATAACTCTGCAATAAATGATGTATATAAAGTTAGCAGGAAAACTTTGGAAATTAAAAAAAATATATAAAATTTGCCGTGCTCATTTTTTACCTTCCTAGCCCGCGCAGCAATGGCTAGAGAAGGTATTGTTTTTGACAAAAAAATTTTTTTTGAGTTAACGCCGAAAATGTGTTATTTGGGTGTATTTTGACGTATCCTAGCAATATCGTCGTGATGTCTATCTCTGTGTGTGTGTGTGTATTTTTTTTTTGTCCGTAACATGATAGCTCATAAACCGCTGAACCGATTTTCATAAAATTTTTAGGTAAACTAGTTTTCGACACTCTAACGAGCTTATTAGATTTTGATCAAAATCCATTAATTCTAATGACAGTTTTTTGACAATTAAAATTTTTTTAAATTGCTAACATTTTATCGGAGCATCGCATCAATATGCGGTTTTCGGAATACAGTACACGGTAAAAAAAATTATCTACAATGAAAACACGTACTTTTCTTAAACAAATTGTTTTACCTTAAGAAAAATGCTGATAAAATCTTTATTTTTAGTAGTTTTATTAAAAAAAAGATAAAGTTACAAATCTAGCGGGATTGATTATTGAAAATTGAACACTTAAAATCATCGTACACAGGTAAAGTTTACTTCCCTTTCTCCAATATTTAAGTTTACTTCGATTAAAATTTTAAAATAAAATAACAAATAATAGATGTATATGTTGTTACAAAATATTTTATATAAATAGGTGTAAAAAATATAATAATATAAACAGAGTAAGTTATTATAAACTATTTTTATTTAAAATTATAGAAAACTTGATAAGAATATTCCTCTACTATTTGAGTTGCTTTTCTGCAAAGAAATATATATGAAACTTATAGACATGCCAACATTCGCTGCTTTCTATAATAATAAATAAAAAAAGAAAAAGCGGGTATAAAAAATCACCTCGTACAGAAGTTTGAAAAAGCTCTTCTGAATAATGTATTTTATAGAAATAAAATTTCGAACTCAAAAACGGTTAGAGATACTTACTAACCGAAACCTCGTGTTTAAAATAAATAAAGACAAGACGGCCATTTCAAGCGATTTGGATTTTTTTTATAAAATACAAAAGTGCATTAAAATATATTTTTAATGCACTTAATGGTAAAACCAATATAAATCTTATCTACGTTTCAAGCCAAAAGATTCAGGAGAACAAAAACATGTTAACCTCTCGATGGGAAAGCGTCCTGCCCATTGTAGGGCTCCAATCATGCCACTTTTTTAGGGCTGTGTCCGAAAAAATGTTGGAAATTGGTCACACCCATCAAAACAATATAAGAAAGATATCTATAACAAAACATTAATCATTAATTTATTGTTAAAATTAGTTCGTCGTTATTGTTCCCTTTAATTTAGTTGATGTTGTTATTTATACTAAAATAAATTATAAAAAAATATTCCATAATTCTTAAGGTTTTTTTGTTCCGTCCACAACCGTCCACAACCAATAAATATTATTTTTTCGTCACGAATTCTTATAGAAAATTTATTTCTTAATCCATTAGTGTGATTTACTAGTATTTTGTTATAAACTAAAAACTATATCTTTTTTCTTAAAACAACCATTTCAGAAATTTTTGTTGTTTTTATGTTAACTAAAATGATACGGATTTTTCCTGTCCCGTCCACAACCGTCATTTATTGATATTATCTCTACTATAAAAACATGTTGCTTGCATTTATATTTTCCAAAATATTGTCTAATTAATGAAGAATATATTTGCTAATTTTGGTGTTAAAATATTACATAACAAATTGGCTACAATTTTTTTTGGATGTCATATTTTGTGATTTTCTTGAAATGGCCGAATAGAAGTCCGAAATTTTATTTCTACTCAATCACTGTCTACGAGTTTCAAACAAATGTATTTTATATTCATTCTGCATCTATTTATAAGAAATACCCAGTATAATAGGTTTGTAAATATAAATAATGTAACAAATAAAATAACTTCAAACAAAAACAATTAATAATTATTACGAATAACTAGTTAAGGCACTTTTTACGATAAATTAAGAATTTCATATAATTTATTAATAATTAAAATTTTCTAAGTCTATCTAGAAATATGTATATATCGGGTGTTTCACGAATTTTGAAACAGAGCTCTTTCTGGGTATTTAAAGTGCGAATTTGGAGAAACGCTCGGACACGTCGATTTTGTTTGCGAGGGGGACACTTTTTGACTATCTTGAATTTTTTGTAGCACTAACCCCCTTCGAGGGGTGTACAGCGTGTCCCATTTTCGATGGGATTAAATGGGAAACTCGGTTATTATTAAAGATATCGATTTTCTGATTGCACCTTACCGTGCTCTTTTTTGGAGCCCTTAAAAATGGTGTAATCAGATTTTTGCTATACCCCGTGGTTTCGCTAATACAGGGAGTTTTTGAAAAAATTGCAATTTAATTAATTCCTTGTATCTCGCTTATTTTGCAAGATATTTTTATTCTGTAAAAACCTTTTTATGGCAACTTTTTCAGAGCAAAATAATGACGTTGTCAATTTTTTAAAATATTGTTTAGTTTTTGAGATATGGTATTTATCATAAAAAAATTAAATACGGCCCTGGATTTTTTTTATTACTACTTTGATTGGTTCCATGCTATTATTACCTTAAAATGATAAAACTTTAATATTTTTTTGATTTAAGGTTAAAAAAAATTATTTAATATTTGAAAAAAAAAATTTAAGTCCGAACCTGGAAATTTCCAACGTAATTATAAATTAAGAATTGCAAGACACACTAGTTGAACGATTTTTAGTTTATCTGTTTTGAAATGATTATTAAAAGATTTATAAATAAAGTAAAAAACGTTAAAAAGTTACAAAAATAATATCATACTAATTATTTGATGGTAGCACAGCAGGTCGTGAAATTTACAAAATAAAAGCGTGGAATTGACATTGTCATTTTACTTGTCATTTTTGTGAATGACTTATAATTATTTTAAACTGGCTAGAAATCGACCATATCCAGATTTTGAAAAATGTGATATGTTTGACTGCTTCATTCAAGCAACAAAATCCCAATATTTAAATGGCAGAAATATTTTTATGCAAAATGCGTTAAGAAAAATTACTTAAAAATGCCAACAATGTCTTACACATAATGGTAATCAGAAAAATTAGTTATTTTTTATAATTTGTTTTTTTTTGTATTTTTCGTAGACTTTGTTTCAAATAAATCTGTAAATTAACGTAAAACCATTTTAATATGCTAAGTATTAAAACAGTTAAACTAAAAATTGTTTATCTAGCAATTTTTAATTTATATTTATGTTGAAAATATCCAGGTTCGGATTAATTTTTTTAAAAATATTAAATATTTTTTTTTACCTTAAAACAAAAAATTTTTAAATTTTTATTATTTTATGATAATACTAGCATGAAACCAATCAAAATAGTAATAAAAAGAATCCAGGTCCGTATTTAATTTTTTTATGATAAATACCATATCTCAAAAACTAAACAATATTTTAAAAAGTTGACAACGTCATTATTTTCTTGTAAAAAAGTTGCCATGAAAAGGTTTTTACAGAATAAAAATATCTCGCAAAATAAGCGAGATACAAGGAATTATTAAAAATACAATTTTTTCAAAAACTCCCTGTATTAGCGAAACTACGGGGTATAGCAAAAATCTGATTACGCCATTTTTAAGGGCTCAAAAAAAGAGCACGGTAAGGTGCAATCAGAAAATCAATATCTTTAATAATAACCGAGTTTCCCATTTAATCCCATCGAAAATGGGACACGCTGTACTGTACCCCTATATTTTTTTAGGGAAAGGGGTCTAGTGATACCTTGTTTTAAAACTCTCTTGAATAACTTTACAACCGTGTAAAAATTTCTAATTTTCAAATTTAAGACGGAATGATAAAATTAAAATTAAATCCGAAAAATTCAAAATTCTAATTAAATTTTTATTTTATCAGATCATGTTAAATTTAAAATTTTGAAGCCTAATGGATATATTTTTGAAATTTTTACACGATTGTAAGGACATTCAAAAGGCCTTCAAAACAAGGTATCACTAGACCCACTTTCCCCATTTAAAATATAGGGGTAAAGTATACCCCTCGAAGGGGGTTTGTGCTACAAAAATTAACCAAAAAGTGTCCCCTGCACAAACAAAACCGACGTGTCCGAGCGTTTCTCCAAATTTGCACACTAAATACCCAAAAAGGCCTCTGTTTCGATGTTCGTCAAACACCCTGTATGTATAATATATAATATCAGTATAATTCGCAACATCGGAGATTCAGAATGCAAATCCTATATCTTATTAACGAATTTTTATATTTGATCGAGTCCTGCAGCCATTATTATAACAGTATGGGGTGTTATTAATAACATGCTAAAATTTAAGAAGGTAGAGTCAATCCAACGATCCTAAACACACAGGATTGCTTATTTCCATTTAACTCTATGTTAGCGTCGCTCAAGCGAGACGAACAGTGTCTGCTTACGTCACCAGCGGACCAGTTGCTTTGTTTGTATTGAGATTTCGTGTGATTTTAAGGTGTTTTTGACGTTTTTATCTCCGTTTTTTTGCGTTTTTTCATTAATTTGACGGTGTGGTTGACTATTTAGGAGGTAAATAAACCTTTAGAAATGTGAATTAAGTGAATTGATATAAAGAAAGCACATTAATTTATTGTTGAAACAAAAGCTTTGTGTTCCCTCTTTCAGTGTAGAAATATAAATATATATACTTTTATATTATTATATTCATATAAACTTTTTTTTGGATTTTTGGAAACTCCTTGCTCATTAAATTAATCACATTGCAGAAAATTGGTAATTATGCCGCAAACGCATTTCTTTTATTAAACTGATTATTGGAAAGTTTATTTTGTAGACAGTTTCGCCAAGTTTAGTTTCAGTTTTTTTCTTAAGTTTTTTAGTCTCTTTATAAAAGTTTTCAGAAACATGTTACAGGAGAAGGAGTAAAAACGGGCGCTGGGTGGGATAAAAACAACTCATAACACAAACAATGTAAATCATTTTAAAAAAACTTATGAAAATCTATTGATTTAAAGCATAAGAAGTTGAAAAACACATCTTATTTGGCTGTTTTCTCCAAAAAGTGACTGGTTTTTGACACAATAATATAATAAATATTGCAATTTTAGATCTGTAATATCAAATAAATACCTTTTTGTTACTACATAATATAAGTGTATTTTATTATATCCAAAACAAAAACAATACATTATACATCTAATGATTTAAATTGATTAAACTTTTAGAAAAAATCCTACTTCTATTCTAAAACTTTCAACTATTTAAAAAAGAAACTCCAACATATCTACTGATAGGAATATTCAGCTCTCAGAGCAAACTTGATTTATCAAATCATTTGTTTTAAATGAATAAAATTATTAATTATATTTACTAACATGGATAAAAAATTTGTTTGCAAATAAGCAAGAAAAAAAGTGTGAAAAATTCACGATTGCAATGTGTAAATGAAGCGCGCTGAGCAGAGGTCCACTAGTGACGTAAGCAAGGCGCCGCCTACCGCTGAAAGATTCGAGCTAATAGGCAATCCTGTGTGTTTATAATCGTTGGGGTCAATCGGGGTTAATGTGATACAACCTAAAAAATGAGGCTAATCTGATACACTTCAAAATATTTATCTAAAGTTAGTCAAATACTGTAAAAAATACATTTATTAGGACAATAAATTGTATAACTGTTTATCATAATTAAAAATTTTAAACAATAAATTATTTAGTGGTAAGAAGCTGAAAAGCGAGTTGGCCAATACTTTAAGGTCAAAACTTTTTCATGATGGTTCTGTAACTTTTCTGATAAATTTATTAACAACAACTCCTTTAGCGGGACTAATTTGATACAGGTGTTTTTATATTTTTTTTAAACAGCTTTTTTAGTTCAGTAAAAAATAAAAATTATTTTTATAATTGGGTGTCAAGACTTGTTAATCCCAAGTTTTTTTCGCAAAATGACCCAATTGCCTCCCCAAATATTAGTATGTTATTTAATAACACCCTATATATAGTTTTTTCTATTATATATTAAAAAATTAAATATTGGATACTACAAATAATATGTTATATTTGAAATATGATGATAGCAAACAGATGCGAAATTCCAACTCAAATAAAAAAATACTACACATATGCAAATACTACACATATGCCTATCCTTTGCACGTAGTTATAGGTAGAGTCCTTGTATGTTGACATATTTGGATATATAATCAGGGCTATCAAAATGGACGGGCCACGATCCTCCACTTTGTTGACGTCACATCCGGGGCTGATTTTTTTTTTGATGGTCACGTTACGACACAGCTGATTGTCTTTCAAATATTGAAGTTGGAATGACGGTTCATGGATATTTGATTTTATTTTAAATAAAGCCGTTTTTGAGATTGCTTTTACTTTATTCTGGCAGAACAATTTTTTTTAAATGTATAGTAATCCCTAATTTTTCATAGCCGCTTCATTAGCTCACACAAAAATTAAGTTAAAGCAGAAGCGAATGTGACAATCACATATGACAAATTCAAATACATGTCAAATATAACAGTTGGCATGTGGTACATGGCGGGTAATTTGAATTCAAAATAAGGAATGCTAAATCTTGAAGATTTTAACCTTTTAATCATGTTGCTTCCTTACAAACCTTTGGTGGAAATCTGTAGTGCCATTTTGAAAATATCATAAAAAAACCTCTGACCTCCCATAAGACCCAATGTAAAATTCAGCCCCGGGAGAACAGCTGATTTTTTCAGGGTCGTGGCCTCTATTTTTGTGTTGGCCTTGATATAATATATCCAATAATGTCAACATAGAGGGACTCTAGGTATAGGTAATATCTTTTTTTTTAAAATCCATTACTATAGAATGGCTGAAAAATAATAATATCTGTAAGCTTTCTCTGTACACTTCGCTAAAATGAAAGAGCTGCCTTTTGACAGAATACTGTCGAAACTGATATGAATACAGCCACATAATCCCAAACGAAAAAATATTAAGTACACATTAATACATAGAGTAGTAGCCACTTTTTTGTGAATTATACTGACAAAAGTATTTAAAAAATGAGCACATGTAATAATAATGCCAGTTCATATATCGAGACAATAAGCTATTATTATTGATGTATTGTTTAAAAATTTTGTTTTACTAACACTTCCTCGCCCAAATTTTCAAAAATATCACTGATAAAATGTTCTGTTATTATATACTAGTATGTAGATACTGTACAGGTATTTCATATTTTATTTGGTTGGAAGTTAAAATTCTATTAGGTCACTTTGGACCCATATAAGAGATATAAATTCTTTGTAGAAAAAAAATCTTATTGATTACCGTAGAACTTCGTGACTGTCTCACAAATGTGTAAAATAGGCTTCCCGTGGCCTGGATATATCCTTTGGCCTAGTTGAAAGAAATCGTTTTTTTAACCAAATTATTCTACTATATCTTTTCTTAGTTTAATTTAAACAAAAAAAAATTGATAACTGATAGTACCCAATACCATGCAGCGAAAAATTGCCTTAAAAAATTGCGTTAGTAAAAATGTTTTAATTTTCGACGTTAAAATGAGTTAGGTACAAATAAAGACATTGGTGTATATTGTTTTTGAGCTTACATTGCTTGCTACTCACACCACTGTCCAACTTAAAAACTATACCTTAGATAAGGGGATAGAAGACTTTAAAATTAATAAAATGTCGTTGAATATACATTATACATTAGAGTTTCTGATAAAGAATGAAAGTGCCCAGAGTTCAGATCATATAATAGTCAAAACGAATTTTATACTTCACACAAAGGTATGTGTGCCTAACTTGCGAGTGTCAGAAGGAGAGGGAAGAGTTGATTTTGGTTGTTTTCCTACTTACACAAGGTTGCATCTCTAAACGTTTCACGTCATCAGTAGAGAATCGCAAACCCAGGTAAGCCAATTTTAACCAAAACCAACTCCTATATATGAAATACTCGCGGCGGTGCAATGCGAGTAAATTACAAGTTGTTGCGCCATCTAGCGGACTGGCTCGAGCACTCGAAAGTTTAAACACACTGGCATCGTCTTGTCTGAGACGCCGAAGCGCCATCTATGACAAGTTTCGTCCATTAATGTGGTATTAAAACCACGTAATCACGTAGCAACTAAAAGGCCGTACTGCCCGAAGCATATGCAAAGAAGAAAGATGGAAATATATAATATCACAGCCAACTTAAGTTAATTTAAGGGGGCTGTGTGTGATAAAACTTCCTTAATATAAAAAACTGCCAAATCTTGATCAAAGCAACGCCAACAATAAACAGCTGTTTGAGTAGATGGATTAAGGTTTGTTTACAATAATTTCAAAATAGCTGACAAATGACACATACTAAAATTTCCCTTATAGTTTTACAAAAAAAAATATTTTAGATTAGTTAGTTCAGTTAAATAAGTAAAAAAATTCCTTGATTTATGTTTAAAAACACTGGATAAGGTCAGGAATTTTCAAGTCATAATAGAAACTGTTCTTACATCAGAGCCCGATCTCTAGACACTTTCTTAGAAACAGATTAGGTATATGGTATTTATAACTTATTTTTTTTACACAACCAAATAATGTCAAACCTTCAAACGATTCAAAACACTTGTTTTCTTACATTACAATGGCTTTGTGAAATTGGCAGGGAACATTCCTTTTTCCCCATTATCTTTGAATCCCATGAGCCAGCCTTCCTCCTGGAAATTAAAAACAGTAGGAGAGTTCAAAATTGGAAGTTCTATTTACTCCATATCCATTTTTCTCGCTTTTGCTCTAATACTGGCGAAACGCAGGCAAATAGATCATTGCGATTCGAACTCGCCAGGAAAATTTCGCAGCGCCCTCTATTTTTGAACATATTTAGCTGTGCTCGCGAATATAACTGAACTAGTGAGATAACATTGTCTCTGTCATACGACAAGTACGAGGATGGGATGAAAAGTTTCCGGTCTAGCCTATAGCAGGTCCGATTTGCTTTTCTGTTCCAACGTGTTTGTCTAGCCTTGCTTGTGATCAGTATACGCTCGAAGTTTAAAGTGAGTGCGTCAAGTAGTTTGTGTCCTGTTTATTTTGAAAGTTTATACAGTGTGTCAATTTTAAAAGATGAAAAAAAACGAGATAAGAGCTGTGATAAAATATTTTCATATCGCCGATGGAAATTAAAGCTAAACTAGATACTACACTAGGGGAATCTGCTCCTTCCTATACCACAGTTAAAACCTGGGTATCGGACTTTAAACGTGGTAGTACTAGCACTGATGATGCTCCGCGTTCTGGCAGGCCAAAAACAGCAACTTCTGAAGAAATGGTGCAAATCATTCACAAACTAATTCTAAAAGATCGCAGATTAAGACTGGAAAAGGTAGCTGAGGCTGTGGGCATATCAAAAGAGCGAGTTCATCATATTTTATGTGAAGTTTTAGGTATGAGAAAGCAATCCGCTCGATGGGTGCCGCGTTTGCTCATTACAGATCAAAAGCTCGTGCGTCTAACCATTTCAGAGGATAATTTGGCAGTGTTTAGACGTGATTCAGGGGACTTTTTCCGTAGATTTATTACGGTTGATGAAACATGGGTTGATCATTATACCCTTGAAACTAAGCAACAGTCCAAACAATGGACGGCAAAGGGCGAACCAATTCCAAAGGCAGTACCGTCTGCTGGAAAGGTCATGGCAACGGTCTTTTGGGACGCTAAAGGGATACTCCTCATAGATTATCTCGAAAAAGGAAGAACATTAAATTCAGAATACAACAGCGACTTACTAGACCAGCTCAAGCAGAATATAAGCGAAAAACGCCCTGGTTTGGCAAAAAATAAAATTTTGTTTCATCAGGTCAATACACCTTGCCACAAGTCCGCTAAAATCGATCAGCTAGGCTTTGAACTGTTAAACCATCCACCTTATTCGCCAGACCTAGCCCCGTCAGACTTTTATTTATTTGTTTCCAAACCTAAAAAAATTCTTGCTGGAAAAAAATTTTCCTCAGATTTAGAAGTCATTGCAGCTACAAACGGCTATTTTGACGAGTTGGATAAATCAGACTTCAGTGATGGCATCAAATCAGTTAAACATCGTTGGGCCAAATGTATTACCTTGCAAGCGGACTATGTAGAAAAATAAATTATTTTTTTGTCACTATGGTGTTGCGTTCTATGTTAGGCCGAAAACTTTTCATCCCATCCTCGTAATTTGAATTAGCCAATCTTTAAGCTGAACCAAGAGAGAAAACAAACGCCTATTACACACTACGGTCTTTTAAACACATTTTAGGCTTTTTTTTAAATGCATAGAGTATAATTTTGATTTGTCAACATTTATGGCGAGTAACAAAATATTCTGAATTGATTTAAGACATAAAATGAACAAAACTATGCGATTATGTGGAGATTATAGTTACATTAATCAACCACTCCTATTGATAAACATACCTGTTCCTCGGGATCATCATATTCTATAACCGAAATAACTTCGCCTACATCGAAAGAAAGTTCATCCACGTCTTCTCTGGTGTACTTGTAGGTGGCTTTGACGCGGTATAGAACACCTGGTGGCAAATTTTCAGTGCTAGCTCCTACAATATAAATGAAGAATTATTTAAATTTTAGGTTCTGAAATTTTTTTCCTAAAATTTCACATGGACAAACACCTGTTTTCATACAATCCCAAATTGGAACAAGACATTGGTGACACAATCGCATAGGTACAAAAACGAGGATCTCAAAAATGTTTCATATCTCAAAGAGTTCGACATGACTGTCTGTCTTTTAAAATGTGAAGATACAATTTTAAAAAAGTGCACACAAAGGAGATACCCTATCGACCATTTTGTTTAACTGCCCTATTAAAGCTTGAGATTTGTGGAACTCTCGCTTCCAAAAGCCGACAATTGAAGGTTATGCAGACAGTGACGCTAAAGAAATAGGATTGGAAATAAAATGAGATAAGAATTATGACGAACACAGATTTGCAGTAAAGAACTACGAATATGAGAGTATCATCAAATTTATTTATATTTATTTTTTGCTGTCAGAAGTTTGTTCATTTTTCTAAGGCGTTAATGTCATTTTTAAGTTGTTGTGTTTCATAAAGACACAAAAGATAAGATGGTTTCGTCAAATTAAAAGAATTGTTAATCAGAACAACTAAAATAATTACAGACTTAAAGTAGTGGAAACCAACCACCCAAGATTTTAGAGTTTACGGGTGTTGAGAAAGAATTTAGAATCCCAGAACTCCAAAACTGGAAAAAAGTTGTCCAAGGTTAAAGCAGATAGAGCAAGATAGTCCAAGGGGCCAACATACGAAAAATAAATTGGCTTGGTCAAATTAATAGAAATGTTAACCAGAACCACTAAAATAATTATAGACTTAAAGTAGTGGAAACCAACCACCCAAGATTCAGAGGAAGACCTTAAAATGGTTTACGGGTGTTGAGAAAGAATTTAGAATCCCAGAACTGAGAAACTGGAAAAAAATTGTCCAAGGTTAAAGCAGATAGAGCAAGATAGTCCAAGGGGCCAACATACGAAAAATAAATTGGCTTGGTCAAATTAATAGAAATGTTAACCAGAACCACTAAAATAATTACAGACTTAAAGTAGTGGAAAGCAACCACCCAAGATTCAGAGGAAGACCTTAAAATGGTTTACGGGTGCTGAGAAAGAATTTAGAATCCCAGAACTGAGAAACTGGAAAAAAATTGTCCAAGGTTAAAGCAGATAGAGCAAGATAGTCCAAGGGGCCAACATACGAAAAATAAATTGGCTTGGTCAAATTAATAGAAATGTTAACCAGAACCACTAAAATAATTACAGACTTAAAGTAGTGGAAACCAACCACCCAAGATTCAGAGGAAGACCTTAAAATGGTTTACGGGTGTTGAGAAAGAATTTAGAATCCCAGAACTGAGAAACTGGAAAAAAATTTTCCAAGGTTAAAGCAGATAGAGCAAGATAGTCCAAGGGGCCAACATACGAAAAATAAATTGGCTTGGTCAAATGAATAGAAATGTTAACCAGAACCACTAAAATAATTACAGACTTAAAGTAGTGGAAACCAACCACCCAAGATTCAGAGGAAGACCTTAAAATGGTTTAAGGGTGTTGAGAAAGAATTTAGAATCCCAGAACTGAGAAACTGGAAAAAAATTTTCCAAGGTTAAAGCAGATAGAGCAAGATAGTCCAAGGGGCCAACATACGAAAAATAAATTGGCTTGGTCAAATTAATAGAAATGTTAACCAGAACCACTAAAATAATTACAGAGTTAAAGCAGTGGAAATCAACCACCCAAGATTCAGAGGAAGACCTTAAAATGGTTTACGGGTGTTGAGAAAGAATTTAGAATCCCAGAACTGAGAAACTGGAAAAAAATTTTCCAAGGTTAAAGCAGATAGAGCAAGATAGTCCAAGGGGCCAACATACAAAAAATAAATTGGCTTGGTCAAATTAATAGAAATGTTAACCAGAACCACTAAAATAATTACAGACTTAAAGCAATAGAAACCAACCACCCAAGATTCAGAGGAAGACCTTAAAATGGTTTACGGGTGTTGAGAAAGAATTTAGAATCCCAGAACTGAGAAACTGGAAAAAAATTGTCCAAGGTTGAAGCAGATAGAGCAAGATAGCGTCACTGAACTAAGAAAGTTTTTTCTAAATATTTGGTTGGGGTCACCGACCACGGTCCCTAGCATAGACCTGTCTTCGGATCTTATATATATATATATATATATATATATATATATATATATATATATACACGTGAAAAATTCGACATTATATAAGATCCGAAGACCAGTCTAATTCTAGGGACAGAAAGAAGAAGTGTTAAACATCTAGTTAAAGAACTGGTTCTAAATTTAACTTACCATCAGGTATGTCATAAAGACCTTCCAACTTCGGACTATCAGGCGCCTTAACTATGCTATTTTGGTTAGTACTAATGGGACTTTTATCAACACTCGTGTTAAAGTTCGCATTATCGTAGTTAGGTGGCGGTGTTTTTGGCGTTTCCGGGTTGCCATTGGTCTGAGCAGATGGCGTTAGCTCCGCTTTGCTTACGTCTTCGGTAAGAAAGCTGTCGCTTTTCGATTGTTTTGCGTGCGCAGTAGGCGACGCCTCGTCTGAGGAGCTGGCGTTGGAAGATGGCGTTTGTTTGGTTGGAGAGGAGGCGGGGGTGGTACTGCAGGTGTTATTGTCAGCTACAAAACACAAACAACACACACTCTAGGAGGAGGAATAGCAAAAAACGGGTTAATTTGCAGCAACAAAACAAAACGTGATTTTTTACTTCAGAAATACGAAGTGCGGCCAGTAGATAACGAGATTTTACCTATCAAACCCTGTGGGGGCAACCGGATTCCATTAAAATTGGTTCAGTATATGTGGAATCAAGGTCTGTAAAGGACAGGTTGCCTGGTAACTCTATGGTCGAAGCGGCATGAGAGGTGACAACGCGTCATTTGGAGGATGGTTTATTTTTTACATTTGTGTTGTTTTTTCTGACTATATTTGTTTAAAAACTGTAAATACTTGTTCTAGTTTACTTATACTTTCTACTTGTAGTTATTTTAACGGACTTAAGAATCTAAAAGCTTCCTAAGATATTGTGCATTTGGGATATTTGGTATAAGACAAGGTTTATATTTGAATTAGTTGATGTGTTTTATGAATATTATTATTAAAGACACTTAAAGAAAAATAAAAAAAATATTTACATTTAAATCAATAAAGGAACACAAGAAACTTGAAAATTTCCTACTATATTAAATGCTTTTTATTTAAATGAGCACTCCGGGTGACGTCATTTCCCGCGTTCAACAATTGGCGCTGATTGGTCAGAAAGTTACCAGGTAACCTATCCTCTAGAGACCTTGATTTGGAATGTCTAAATTATGTGACAGTGTTGCCACTTTAATTGCTAAAAAGAAGTCTCGTCATTTAATTGCCGCACCATTTAACTACTGGCTCATTGATATTTTTCCTTCTTAAACCCTGACAATAAAAATTTTTTTAATTTAAACGTTAAAAAATAAATCCCCTTACCATATAGGTGAAAAACTTTAAAATAAAAAAAATTATAATAATTTTATTATACATATGCGTAAATAAATATTTTTAGATTTTTAAAAAATATATTTCTGAAAAGAAAAGTGTTTTGTAACGCAGCAAAAAATTATTTTGATGATATGAAGTAATTAAGTACTTTTAACGTTTTATTATTTTAAAAAAATTTGAAAGATTAGTACTATCCAACAAAATTGAGTTAAATATGAAAAAAAAAATTAAAATCTCATAAACAAATCTTACTTGTGATGGGGTTGGCATTCATTATGATTTCGGGGGACGGAGACTTGGTAAGACTGGAAGGTCTTGGAAGACTAGAAGTTCCATTCGATTTCTTAATGCTATACGGTCCTCGCGTACTGTTAGTTGCTAGTTTGTCCACAATGTTTTCGAGTTCGCCAAATACCTGCGAAAATATTTTAATTTTCAGATTTGGTATATACAGTGAAGTCCGCCCATAACGAACCCGTTTA
Source organism: Aspidapion aeneum (assembly GCA_963576565.1). Taxonomy (NCBI): domain Eukaryota; kingdom Metazoa; phylum Arthropoda; class Insecta; order Coleoptera; family Brentidae; genus Aspidapion; species Aspidapion aeneum. The sequence goes on along the minus strand of OY755040.1, from coordinate 139,760,163 downwards.
TAGCGAACTTCTGGTTAATACCAACCTTTTTTCTTTATACGAAAAGTCATCCATAAATACTCATGTATTGTCTTACTGGTTATAACGATCCCGCTTATAACGAACTTCCGGATATAGCGAACCTAATTTTAATAATCTAGAATATGTATTTTTCTTTTAAAACGAACTTTATATAAGCAGACAATGGGCGTTTTCACACTAGACGATACGGCAACGACACGAATGGTTGCAAAGACATGCACAAGACCCAGAATATGATCACGAGTATGAATTCGATAAAGATATGCTTGATTTAGTAGAAGAACAAGCTAAGAGAAAAATGTGTGACTTCGATTTTAACGATTATGTGACTATTGATAAAGACATTGTAGCAAGAGAAACGTTGACTGATGAGCAAATTATAATCTCTCCGTAACCTCAAACATGGTTTGAAGTGATATTGACGAAGATAATGATGATCCTGTTCAAGAAAATTCTGTTAAAGTCACTAAGGTTTATGTTCCAATCATTCGTGAAATGGAAAACAAAATTTCGGAAACTCGTAATGTTTTGAAATCACGCCAAGTTCCTGATAAAATATGGGCATCATTTTGTAACCTTGAAAGCTATATAAATAGGGAATATTTTTCAAGTAGAAATGTACAAACAAAAATTATGGATTTCATAATAAAAAAAAAAAGATTTAGGCTTCTTTTATGTAAGTATTACATACCATCATATTATGTAATTTACATATTTATATGTATAACAATAATAATAAACGTCTTTATTCGTATGTATTCTGCCTTTTTCTAAAAATATAAAAATGTATAGTATTTTTTGTAATATTTTTAGTTTTCTTAATCTTGGATACTATTAAAAAAAGAAACACAAAAAATTAAACAAAATTTATTTATTACTGTTTATAACGAACCCCGGATATAACGAACCGTATTTAGTTCATTTTTGAGGTTCGTTATATCCGGACTTCACTGTAGTTTACTTTACAGATCAGACACAGTGACTGTGAAGCACTTCTTTTTGAATCGGATAAAAATAAGTAATAATAAGCTCCAAATTCATAGTTTAAAAGACTAATAATATAAATGGCAACAGTGCATCAAGCGTCAGCACGGGTTTCAAGAGTTGCCAAATGATGGCGCCAGTTTCCAAGCCTTTAAACATTTCTCCATTACTTTTTGATGCAAAATAACTTCATATACTTGTTATAAGTAATCGAAACTTGTAACCGTATCTGCAGTAGATACCTCTACCAATTTTTTTTGGGGGGTCGAAATCGGTGTTAGCCTAACCGTCAAGTAATCGCAAACAGATCCTATCCTGTCCAAGACCACGGTTAGGTTATACTTACTATATGTTAATACTGTTTTCGACCTCCCAAAAGGACAGGGGAGATATCATTTTAACAAACCCGTCTAAATATCTTTATTGTTTACATCCTATAAGTTCATACTAACACGTAGAACTCGCAACAAACAAAAAAGTCAACCCTCTCCACAGTCCTACATATAATATATTGTTCTTTTAGCTCTCTCATATATACACGGTAGAAAAGCGTTGTCTCTCTCGGTTTCACCTGAAGATTGGCCAATTGAATAAGAGATGGAGTTACTTGTCGCGTGAGAGAGACATTGCTACCTAGACCAAGAGAAAAAAAGATGAATAGAAAGCAAATAGTTCCCTTGAACTTCCAATTTTGAGTATATCTTTAACAATTTAAAAAAATGCTAATTTTTTTCTGACTCAGACCTCAAAAGATTAACCTGTCTGTACAAACCTTTGCTGATTCCGAATGAAACGTATGTTCGGCACTAAATAAAGACTGTAGATTGTTGACTAAAAACAGCACTCTAGAGTCGTACAAAGCGGGCAGTTCGTCGTGAAGTTCAGAGTTTAACATTTCGTAAGTCCTTTTCGCCTCCTCCAGCTGTTCTCTTCCTTTGGAGATTTTGACGTCATCGCGCTTCTTCATGTTTGATTGGAGGGCTTGGAAGTTATGTCTCTGGCTGTCGTAGTCTACTAACTTCCGACCACGTTTGTCAATCTTTTTCTGAAAATAATAAAGTTTAATCTGTTAGTGGCCAATCCTTCTAATTTTTTAGGAATCGCCTAAAGTCTCTTAAATTGTCCGCTTTTTTCCAACAATTTTATAAATAATAGGAAAGAATAAATCAGGATCTTGGTACAGTCGGGGACTTAATAAATGGCCGCTGCCGTTTTCAGAAGAGCTTGAATGAGAATCCCAATACCGGGCGAGGTTTATGAATGAATGAAAATCGTATCGCGTATTTCATTCCTTTGACTCCACGTCGATCGGCTGTCGCTGTGCACTTTTGTGCAATGCAATTTTTGCTATTGAAATTAATAACTATTTGGAATATTGGCCGATAAACGGGCTAAGCCATATACGTTTTTTGGATACACACATTTCTTTTTTTAGCTGTTTTCTTGTTTACTAGCATTGGATGTGTGTATTGTGGCGGGATTAATACAGACTTTTTATTTAAAGACTAATCAAACCTTGTAGAGATATTTTTATTTAATACCTGCTTTTTTAATTGTTTAACATAAAGGATGGCCCACCGGAAACGTAAGGTATAACTATTCGAAAAAATTAAAAATTTTGTCAAAAAAAGTCCATTTTTTTGCTATTGGATACAGGTCAAAACAATTGTTATATTTTTATTGCTTGCCTCACAAAGTAATAAAAAAGACCCCAAAAGTTGGTCTAAAGGTTTGTGCTTGTAAGAAATAAATAAAAGTTTAAATTGCCAAAACTCAAAACTGAAGTGACTTTGGCGGCCTCTCGCGGCAATATTATAACCACTTGTCCTTAACCTTTTATATGGTGATACAGAGGGCCTGGAGAAGTTTAATTTAATGTATTATAATATAAATTTTTACAAAGTTAACATTTAAAAAAAATTAAAAAACTGCACTTTTTGGGTACCCCTTTGGTCAGCAAAATTTTAATCAAAAATTTCAAAAAAAACATTTAGTTGATACTGTGCCACAAAGAAGCTAGCGAGTCCCTTATACTAACCTAAAAATATTACAGTTGTAGATGTAATGGTTTTCGAGAAAAATAAAATCAAAAGTGGTAAATTTTCAAAAAATTAAAAATTTTGTCAAACAAAAGTCAATTTTTATGCTATTGGATATACGTCAAAACAATTGTTATATTTTTATTGCTTGCGTCACAAAGTAATAAAAAAGACCCCAAAAGTTGGTCTAAAGGTTTGTGCTTGTAAGAAATAAATAAAACTCAAAACTGAAGTGACTTTGGCGGCCTCTCGCGGCATTATTATAAACACTTGTCCTTTACCTTTTATATTGGTGATATAGAGGGCACCGAGAAGTTTAATTTAATGTATTATAAAACATATTTTTACAAAGTTAAGTTTTTTAACCGAACATTCAAACGGACTACAGACCAAAGCTCATTTTTTCCGCAAATATGTGTATTTTTTTAACCGAACATTCAAACGGAATACAGACCTAAGCGAAATTTTTCATGATTAAATTTAACCCAGGAATGCGAATAAATTATATGTGTTGAACGACGCGCCACGAAATCCGGTCAATAACCTCGGCCGGTATTGGGATTCTTATCTAAGCTCTTCTGAAAACGGCAGCGGCCATTTATTAAGTCCCCGACTGTACCTATAAATACAGGTGTATAATCATGTGTAAATACTTTAAAAGATAAACTTACTCTCATTTCGGGAAACTGTAGTTGGTACGTATTTAATGGAAGCAGTACTTGGTCGGCCAATTTATGACTGAAGTCTTGCCACAACATGTCTACCGATTGGGTTTGAACGTAAAGGAGGTCGTGTCCCGTCCATTGGCTCTCGTATGTTTCCCCTATCGCGTCCAGGAGCGATTTGGAAGCTGCCTGGGCCGCTGAAAATAATAACGCGTTTTAATATTTTTTATATTTACACGCCAATAATTTTATGGTTTCCTTGCGCAGCCCACGAGAAAGACCGGCCCGGGCGCGGAAATATCACGTGACCGTAGGAGTTTCACAAAAAAACGCCTCACGGCCCGCTGTCATTATAAAACATGTGTGTGTTCAGTTTTGGTATGTTTGTTTACGTCGATTTTTTTTTAATTCAGGCACGAATTTTATGTGAATTTTATCAAAGTTATTAAAATAACGCAGCCCACGAAAAAGACTGTAGTGGGCTGCGTTAAAATAATTAATGGCTACGGAGTAAATTATAAAGAAAATACCTATAAGATAAACAATGCCGCGAACGTGTAATTAGTGTTGTTCCTTGTCGGTCCGACTATAAAACTGAAACCTAATATGTTGCAAACGGGAAAGAAGTGGTAAAAGATAAGATCTTGGATAAGATTGATCAAGTAATAGACATCCTTAGTGACATTTTCGATAGTGAGAGTGAAAAATGTGTTCAGTTGTCATTTCTTATTAAACAATTAGGTCTCTTGAAAAGGTAACCTGAGAATCGAAGATATGGTGGATACACTTTAATGTTGGCTTCATCTTTGTTTATCCAGTTATCCAGTGCATACACGTCAATTTACAATTCTGAGGTAATATGTCTTCCGCACCCTCGCAATATTAAAAAACTGATTTGTAAAATATTGTTAATAGATAGTAATCTCTCTGGTAGTGTAAAATATTTAAAAAGTAAGTAATTCTTTTCAAAATGATGTATCATATGTCATAGTTTCATTGAGCGGTTTACGAGATATTCAGCTTTTTCAATTATTTCTAGTGCGCTATGATTTCCTGCTGAGGCAGGTCAAGGCACTCCAGTATTTTTATTATTTTACACAGTCAAAAATATAGTAAGGCTGGTTTGGAAAAGTTATAATTCAGCTGACGGCCCTCAAAGCCTAGTTATAAAAAGTAACAAAAATGATACATATTTCAAAATAAAATTGAAACGCTTTTGTGCAAAATAATTTCATATCAAAGCGTAATGTCAAATTGTTTAAACAATTGAAAACAATGACAAAACGCCAAGATGCAAGGCCAACTATAGGAGCATTGAAGTAGCATTTGACCGCAACGCTCTCATGTCAATGGCGCATGACGTCATTCAACGCATACTAGACAAAAATAAAAAACTTTAATTATCTCCGAAACCGCTCAATCAAACTATGACATATGCTACATCATTTTGAAAAGAATTCAATGACGAATTCGAAAATTAATTAAAATATAGGCCATTCCATAAGAAAAAATGCAACTTTATGTCATATCTCAAAAACTAAATGTGACAGTTAAAATTTAATTTAGCGGGTGAATTCCTCGTGACAAAGTCTATAAAATTGCAATTTACTCTAAATTAAAATTTCGACTAATAACGAAGTTATAGACCCCCTTCCAAAATGCAGACTTTTCAAAAAGCCCCCGTAGCTCAAAGACGAGACGATATTTCAAAATGCGGTGTTCACTATAAGTCTTCTCTTGAAATTTGAGCCTCGCAATGCGTGGTCAGTTTTTCTCTGTCTCCCCTAGAAGTACCTTAAACCCTGTAAAAGTGCCCAATTTGGGACACCCTGTATATGTACTCAAAATATGACAGAAAAAAAAAAGATCCCATAAGTTCAAACTAAGTTTATATGTACGTATTGCATAAAAAGATAACAGAACACAACATATAATTCTACATAAGGTTTTGGTCGAGTGATTTCCGGTAACGCTATTTCGATAGAACTTCAAAAACACAATTTCGATGCTGGGAAATCATAGCACGGATAATCCGCAGCCCGGATAATCCGCGCACGGATAATCGGGGTTCTACTGTACTATAAAAAATAAAAAAAAGTTTGAAAAACGGATTATTACGTAGTTATCGTCTAAATTGCTTCTTGAACTGAAAGAAAAGATCGCCGCGCAAAGGGAAACAATCGGTGTCAGAAATTTCCTCCCTTTAGTTTACCGGGGCGCAGAGAGAACAGGTATTGGCTGTGTGTCCTTAAACCCTCCAAAAGTTCCCAATAGCGATCACCCTGTATAACATACGCGCTTACCTCGAACACATCGGATGTAATTAGAGAATTCTTTGTGTAACCTATTTGCAGCGTTCTGCTGTCTTTGGAAGTTCTGTAAATGCTCGTCGAAAATGTCGTCTGCTGTTCTGTCTACTTTTCCTAGATTCTGTAATATCTGAAAAAAAAATAGATAAACAGTATTAGGATGGATCCACGAAAAATGAGTATTTTTATAAGATTTTTGACTAAAAAGAAAAGAAATAATTTAAAAAAAAACTAATTTAATTTAATCTAAAGATAAACAACTCATCGACATTTACCACTTTTGAAAAGTTTGATCATAACAAAAACATTTCATGAAAAAAAAAGCCAAGTACGCGAAAACGGTATTCCCTAAAAAGAATTAAGATAAAAGTAAAGCCAGGTTCTCCAATACAAATTTGAAAATGAAAGGTGCTTACTAGTTTGGAAATGTTTTTTTAAACTTTGCTATTACAGCCAAACTTCTTTATGTTCAATTTAGCACTGTGCCTAAGAGTCATTTGCAGCCGTAATAGCCAATTTTAGAAAAATATTTCTAAACTAATAAGAACCTTTCATTTTGAAATTTGTATTGGAGAACTTGGCTTTACTTTCATCTCAATTCTTTTTACAGAATGCCTTTTTCGCGTACTTGGCTTGTTTTACATAAAATGTTTTTTTTATGATTTCACTCCTTTTTTAAAGGATTTGGATAATATTTAAGTTTTAAAGTAGTTAAATAAAATATGCAAAAATATTGTTCAAAACTTTTGCAATGCCTTATAAACTATGAAACTATAAAGACTTTGAAGGTTTTTAATTTTTTCCTATAGTTTTATTATAGTTCCTATCAGCCTTCTAAAGCTCAGCTTTCTAGCGTTTTTGGAAGTGGACAATGCTAGAAAACAAAGAGTTGGGCAATGCTACTTTTATATAACTTTACATGTATAGGGGAGGAGAGTAAATTAGAATTTTGTGGTTTTTAAGTTTTGCTTTTTTCCAAGGGTTTGGTTATAATTTTTATCAGTCTGCCAAATTTCAGCTTTGTAGCATGTCTGGAAGACAGTAGAATTTTGATGATACATACATGAAATTAAATTTCGTAACTACTTTACTACTTTATGGAAGTTCATGAAACGTGGAGTGGTTGTTAACTCTATAAAAATCTACGACTATGCAAAATTTGAGTTTCGTAGCTCATTCCGAAGTTTTAGATAGGACAAATATGGGCTAAAATGTTTCAGTTTACACGAATTTATCGGGGCACTGCCGTGCCCCCAGAAAAATAGTACTTTTTGGGCAAATTTGAAACACTGGAATAAATAAAACAAAAATTTCTGAATAAAAAAAAAATTTTTTAGCTCACACATATACTATACTATAGTAGTGTGAGCTATGGTGATCCTAATTTTTTCGAGAAAAAAAAAGTTGCTCCGATTTCAAAATTTTTTATATATCTTTGCGTTTCAGATGATTTTGAAACTTTTTTGTTGCGCCGTCTGTCTGTCTGTCTGTCTGTCTGTCTGTATGTCTGTCTGTCTGTCTGTATGTCTGTCTGTAACGACCAACGCGCATAACTCAAAAACCGCTTGGCCGATTTTAATGAAATTTGGTACCTAGGCTGGGTTTTGGGCCGAGATGGTCCCATTTAAAAATGAACAAAATCCACCGAGCACAAACCAAATAAAAGGGTGGGGGTAGATTTCAAAAATTAGAGTTTATGGGAAGATAGGGCGTGTGTGACATCAAACGAAAGGTAATTGAGTCTGGAGTTCAACAAAATACATTTTAATTTATTTAAAAAAAAAGGGTGGGGGTATATTTCAAAAATTAGAGTTTAAGTGAAAATATGGCGTGTGTGATATCAAACGAAAGGCAATTGAGTCCGGAGTTTAACAAAATACATTTTAGTTTTTGTTTTTTTTAAGGGTGGGGGTAGATTTCAAAAATTTGAGTTTAAGTCAAAACGGCTTGTGTGGTATCAAACAAAAGGTAATTTAGTCCGGAGTTGAATAAAATATATTTTAATTTTTAGTTATATTAGCTCACACATATACTATAACTATAGTACCTAGTGTGAGCTTAGGGGCCCATATATTGGCAGAGTATTTGTTTGGAAATAGAGAGTAACTAATAAACAGTTTTTGATTTTATATACACCTATCACCCTACCTTAAGAAAGAAAGTTTTTTTAAAAGTTTTTAACGCAAAATTGACAATCAACAACTACGTCATTTGAAATCAACAAAAATTTTTTAAAATTATAAAAAATTGAAGAAACATTAATAAGTAAGTAGTAATTAGGGGATATTAGCGACGAATGGAAGTCCGAAATTTTGTTTCTACTCAATCATTGTCTTAAAGTTTTCAGTGGCGCACCCAGGAATATGCTTTGGGGGGGGGCGAAAGTCTTGGGGGGGCCAAGACCCCATGAAGCCTTGTTTTATGCTATTTTATTTATGAAATATGTGAAAAATATTTTTTTTAAATTTAAGCTTGGGGGGAAGGCGTGAAGTTTTAAACAAAGAGCATTTGCAGAGTTACGACAACAACGCGCTAAGAGGTGAAGGGGGCAAGGCCCTAATAATCTTCCTGGTGACTCCACCACTGGATGTTTGTCCAGGCACTTATAATAAAATATTTTAATATATAAAAAAATACTTTTTATCTAATTCTCGACTAATAATGTCAATATAACAGTATAGTAATTTGTGGGTGGGTGTGCGAATGTAATAATTAATTAATTCCTATTAAAAAAAAAACACAGAGGAATAGGTTGAACTTAATTACGTAGAATAAATTTTCAAGGTCCAATTAAGTTAAATTTGGATTACCTGTATATCTAGTTTTAAGCGAATATTATTTCCGACATATATTTTTATTTTAAATTTCAGGTCAAAGGTAAAAGTAAAAAAATTAACCCAATTTTAAATGAGATTTAAATAAAAGTCCTAATTTTTTCGAGAAAAAAAAAGTTGCTCCGATTTCAAAATTTTTTATATATCTTTGCGTTTCAGATGATTTTGAAACTTTTTTGTTGCGCCGTCTGTCTGTCTGTATGTCTGTCTGTCTGTCTGTATGTCTGTCTGTCTGTCTGTATGTCTGTTACACGAATGTATCGGGGCACTGCCGTGCCCCAGATTTTGGGAAAAATAGTACTTTTTGGGCAAATCCTAATAGGATCACCATAGCTCACACTACTATAGTATAGTATATGTGTGAGCTAAAAAAATATTTCCAAACTCGTAAGAAACTTTCATTTTAAAATTTGTATTGAAGAACTTGGCGTTACTTTTATCTCAATTCTTTTTACGAAATACCACTTTTGCGTACTTGGCTTTGTTATGATAGAATATCAGCATTTTCAAACAAAATGTTTTTAAAATTTCTATGAGTAACCGTTTTGGTAGCTAGGCAAAGTTTTTTAACAGTCTTTCAAAAAGTTGTGCTAATTTCGTTTAGTAATGTCCCCTGAAGATGTAAGTTTCTGCTTACGAAATATGTCGGGACTATTTGTTTAAAACAAATTAAAAATTAATGGAGGAAGACAATAATAACTTGTTTGATTTCGTTTTCCTTATTAATTAGAGTATACCAGCCGATTTATTCAAAAATAAAATTTTTCTAAACATGACATAATTTTGGCCAACTTTCAGTATAAAATACCACTATGTGCAGTGGTTAAAAAGTTTTTTTTTTAATAGATAATGACTCCTTTTCCCCAAGATGGAGGCTCGGATACGTCACTGTGTAGTTTTATCAAATTATATTAGGTAAGTGGGATTAAAAGGCTGTTTGTCATCGTATATTCGTTCTTGTAATTCCGTGTAGGTATCAAGTTGTGTAAAATGATCCCACATCAACTCTTACTTGCCCAGTTTTTTATGCAATAGAAAGTGATCATTACCATTTTAACCACTGTTAATTCCTCGTTCGTGGTATACGCGATATTTAATACCTATCTAATTTTAATTTCGTTTCGTAAAACTATGCAACCTAATTAATGCGTCTTTTAGGCTTAGGTATGTACCTAAACTGTGGAAAGTTGCAGAAGTTATCATGATTCCAAAACCGGGAAAACCACTCCATGACGTGTCATCTTACAGGCCAATATCTTTGCTGCCAATTATATCCAAGCTCTATGAAAAATTATTGCTTAAAAGAATAAAACCCATCATAGAAAGACAAGAAATTATTCCATGTCATCAATTTGGTTTTCGAGACAAGCATTCCACGATAGATCAAGTACACAGAATTACTAATATAATAGAAAAAGCACTAGAAGAGGGAAAAGTTTGTTCTGCAGTTTTTCTAGATGTAGCACAAGAATTTGACAAAGTGTGGCATGAAGGCCTTAATTTTAAACTAAAACGGTTTCTGCCAAAACAATATTCGGATATTTTGGAATCATACATATCTGATAGACATTTTAAAGTAAAACAGGAAGACTCATACTTAAATTTAAGAGAAATTCAAGCAGGCGTGCCCCAGGGTAGCTAGGCCCTTATCTATACTTATTATTCACTTGTGATATCCCAAAGCCAGAAAATTGTCACTTAGCAACATTTGCCGATGATACTGGTTTATTGACGGTAGAAAAATCTATTGAAAAATGCATAGAAAAACTTCAGGATGCAGTCACCCAAGTTCACAGTTGGACCACAAAGTGGCGAATAAAATTAAATGAAACCAAATCAATTCATGTTGATTTTACAAACAAAAATATAAATCACATACAAATAACAATTAACAACATTCCAGTACCATATTCGAATCAGGCAAAATATCTAGGTATGACACTTGATGCCAAATTGCGCTGGAAAGCACATGTTAAGAAAAAAAGAAGAACTTGAGATAAGGTATAGAAAAATGAACTGGCTAATTGGAAGGAAGTCCAATTTAACAAGTCATAATAAGTTACTGCTTTATAGACAAATACTGAAACCAGTATGGACATATGGTATTCAACTATGGGGTTGTGCTAAAGAGAGTAACATTTTAGTTGTACAGAGATTTCAAAATAAAGTATTAAGAAACATTGTGAATGCACCTTGGTACATTCGAAATAGTGACCTTCATGGAGATCTAAAAATCGAAACTGTAGCAGAGACTATAAAAAAGTACGCAAAAAGCCATGAAGATAGACTCAATCGGCATGTGAATGTGGAAGCAATTCAGCTTCTAGACAATACTATGCTAGTTCGAAGACTAAAAAGAGTGAAGCCGTTTGAGCTAGTAAACTAAGTGAATTACACATAAAACAAAATAATGCTATAAACACAACACAATTGTGAGTTACAGACTAAACAAAGCGGGGAGAACTGTTGAGTGAACGCTAAGTTTAAATCTGACTTTTCTAGTAAATTAAGTTAAAACAAAATTGCTAATTAGTCTTACTGACTAGATTGTAATAAAAAAAAACACAGTGTGTTTGACAAATAATAAAAAAAGAAAAATCTAATGTACAACTAGCTTGAGGTTTTCACAAGGAATTAATCGGTGGTGTAGCTACCAGGGTAGCTATTGTGGGTCTTGAACGATGTGATAATTCCCATCACATGCTTTGGCCAATGGCAAGCTTTAAATTAGCTTCGAGCCGTCACGTGCTATGCGAAAAGACCTTCGTTTCGCAAACTTCTCTTACGATCCGACCGCGAAATGTTCAGTTGGTACGGGGCAGGAGAACAGATTTCACTTCAAACGCGTAAAATTCACTAACCCTGAAGAGCGGACGACCATGCCATTGGTCGAGACAAGTCAATTCGCACAACACCCGACCGTTCAGAGTTTGCTATTGGTCCAAGCGTGTGATGTGGATGGTCACATCGTTCAAAACCCAGAATAGCTACCCAGGAGGAGTTGGTGTAGCTACAAGGAGAATTTCTTGGTTGTTTCTTAAGAGGGAGCTCTGCGTATGGCATTTTTTAAATGAGCGAAATTTTTTAAACCTCACAAACACGAACTTCAAGGATCAACTAAAACAGTTCGAGTTATGGAGAGTTCGAGTTATAGAAATTCGAGTTAAAGAAGTTAAAATGCAAGTAAAAAATGCAGGGACCTCTTAAAAGGTTCGAGTTGTAGAGAGGTTTGAGTTATAGAGGTTCGAGTTAGAGAGGTTCAACTGTAACTCTTTTATCAGAAAAGTTTTTAATATAAAGGGGATTTATAAAATAATTAAAATTTTCTGAAGCCGCTAAGTGTTTGGATATCTGACCAATTCTGCTATTTCTACAAGTATGCAAAATGTTCTAGTTTTTTATAAAACGAATTATAGATGTATTCATTAAAAAAATGTTTCAAGTTTTTTAAATTGGTTCTTTTTATAAAAGGTACGTAGTGAAAATTCTTCTTCCGAAACCAGCTTTGAGTTCTATAATAGCTTAAAGTAAAAAAGTTTGTAAATATCGAACTTTGTTGTGAAAAATTAATTGAGTTAAAAAAATAGGTGTTTTTTGTGGCAAATACTCAAAGAGTGCAGCTTAACAGGTTATTTCAAAGAATTAAAAGAAATGTTTTTGTGTAATACTACGTAAAGATACAGTTTTAATATTTTATTTTATGTTTAACTTTATGTCATATTTACTTTTCTCGCGATGCACTCAAAAAATACTCTGCCAATATATGGGCCCCTAAGCTCACACCAGGTACTATATTTATAGTGTACGTGTGAGCTAATATAACTAAGAACTGAAATATATTTTATTCAACTCCAGACTAAATTACCTTTTGTTTGATACCACACAAGCCATGTTTTGACTTAAACTAAAATTTTTAAAATCTACTCCCCACCCTTAAAAAAAACAAAAACTAAAATGTATTTTGTTAAACTCCGGACTCAATTACCTTTCGTTTAATATCACACACGCCATATTTTCACTTAAACTCTAATTTTTGAAATCTACTCCCCACCCTTAAAAAAAACAAAAACTAAAATGTATTTTGTTAAACTCCAGACTCAATTACCTTTCGTTTGATATCACACACGTCATATTTTCACATAAACTCTAATTTTTGAAATCTACCCCCACCCTTTTATTTGGTTTGTGTTAGGTGGATTTTGTTCATTTTTAAATGGAACCATCTCGACCCAAGAGCCAGCCTAGTTACCAAATTTCATTAAAATCGGCCCAGCGGTTTTTGAGTTATGCGAGTTGGTCGTTACAGACAGTTTTGAAATCGGAGCAACTTTTTTTTTCTCGAAAAAATTAGGATCACCATAGCTCACACTACTATAGTATAGTATATGTGTGAGCTAATATTTTAACCCTATGAAAATATAATATGTAGGATAATATTTTTGGAAACTAAAATATTTTTAAGAGATCTTGTTTATAGAAACATAAAAATTAATAATAATAATCTGTACCTCTACAAGTTTATATCGATCTAACTACTTTATAAAAGAGGTTACAAAGGATACACTTAGTGAATTTATTAAGAGACTAGTGGCAAAAACGAGACTAGTTTCTGCTAGTGCAAAAAGCTTTGATTTTGGTAGCAACCATTGACTTCTATACCCAACAGGGCCTTTATACAACTCAATGGTAGCAACCAATTTTCAGGCTTTTTTGTGAGAGGTTCTTTTTACAAGCTTTTATTTAGCTTCAGATGTTCTGTCTAACTATCTAACTAACTATCTAACTATCTGTCAAATCTTGTGAAGCGTTTTTGACACACTTCCCATTATCCGATTTGGATGAAATTTGGTACACACATAGTGGTCCCATAACAATACAACACTAAGAAAAAAATATCCATTTTTTCAAACTCTTCTCTAAGTGTTCATAGGTTTTGGCCAGACTTTTAATAAAACCCGCCTGTGTGAGGAGTTTCAAACAGATCAAATAAGTATCTAAACAATATTTAATACTTACAAGCTAGACTAAATTCTTTTTAGAAATCGTTAAGATTAATAATTCTCCTGCATCAAACAAATTTGAACTTTTCGCGAATTTTTTATTACTTTCTGCAGCCTTCTAATATCTTCCAAACAAAAATACACAAGACAAAAATAAAATTGAACGAAATCCACATAAATCTGTCAGAAACTATAAAATAGGCGTTTTCCGATGAAATTCGAGCGAGAATTAAATAAACTTGTACAAAGATAAAACAAAAAAGATAATAAATTTTTATATGGATCAAACATTTAACTTTCTTTATTTTACGCGCGTAGATTGTTTTTTTACCTACTTGTAGCTAGTTGGGCTGGTCTACTTGTGTTTCTACAAACAAATTTCATCTCTGAAACTGTTTGGTTTTCACTATCTCCAACGTCGATCACAAGGATACAAATGATCCCCGTCTGGAACACGTCCTGACAATCAGGAACAAGTGATCCATGCCAATCCACGACCGGACCGGTTTCGACCTTTTGGGCCATCCTCAAGTGAATGTAGGCGTTTTGTGAAACCAACAGAAACAAGTTGGTTTCTGTTGGGTTCACAAAACTTATGCTCTACACGGAGCTATCGCCTACATTCACCTGAGGATGGCCCAAAAGGTCCAAACCGGTCCGGTCGTGGATTGGCATGGATCACTTGTTCCTGATTGTCAGGACGTGTTCCAGACGGGGATCATTCGAAACCATTGGCGTAGCTAGGGGGGGCCAGGGGGGGCCTGCCCCCCCCCCTGAAGTCCCTCAGGCCCCCCCTAAGATATTTTAGGCCTCCCCTACCGACTACTAGTAAAATAACATGACGCTGAAAATACATACTTTTCTATTATTATTCGGGAAATATTCAAATAAAATAGGTGCATTAAAATTTAAAATCATTCAGATAATGTTTACATTTCAGGAAAAAGCCCTTGTCTTGCGGAATTAGGCTTTTTCTCTTTAAATTATCGGTAACTTTTCTGCACTTATGCAATTTCCCGAAAATATTTTTTAAATTTAAACATAATTATGCATATTGAATATTTCATACATATTGGCGACATCTTGTAAAATATTATAGAAGTGTAAGTTAAATTTCGCATTTAATAAAGACAGCGACCTTTGCCCCTCTGTTTCCGAAATCGGGTTGTAGATGTCGTAAGGTTATAAAAGACCTTTTTAAACTGTTTTTCTAAAATAAATATAATTATCTTTTTAGTTTTTTTGAGGTTAGCGTTTAGTGTCTTATGAAAATTTTTCGATTTTGGTGACAATTTCATAACCATTTTCATATTAAGTTTTCCCACGTCGTTAAATGGAATAAATTCGTCGAGCAATACCGGGAAATTTTTAATATTAATACTTCTACTCTAAGAGCAGAAATGACCGTTTTAAAGAATTGTATTTTTCGGTTAAATCAAACTGTTGGTCATGATTCTATCAAACAACATATAGCAGAAAACACCTATCCAAACCTCTACCAACTTTTTAAAGTTGCGAGTATTCTTCCAATTTCAAGTGCAACTTGCGAGAGGTCTTTTGGCTTAACAACTATGACTCAAGAGAGACACTCAGGTTTGTCATTGTTATTCATAGAAAAAGATGTTGAGGTCGACTTAGACAGTGTGGTAGACGCTTTCAGTCAGCGACGTAGAAAACTTTCTTTGTAGAATTGCTGAATCACATACTTCCTGTGTATACATATAAATAAGTTGGTAAATGTATTAGTAAATTTGTTATATTAAAATATTAGAACATTTAATGCGCGTATTTTTTTTTATTCATTGCACACTTTGCACGACTCTTTAAAACCTATGTTTGCTTTTTGTTCAAGATAGACCCCTGAAAAGCAAGGCTAGCTACGCCAATGTTCGAAACCAAACAGTTTTAACAAGTTCCCAACGAAAGCATCAAGCCATCAGTATAATTCAATGCCGGTAGGGGTATTTTCCCTCGGAGTAGTTGTTTCTGTTGGTTACACAAAAAAATTTCATCTCTTTTCTTCCTTGGGAAACAGATCACTTGTGAAGAAAAATAGTGCGAATTTAAAAATTTAAGAAACTCATATTTGCCATTTTGTGCATGGTAAAAAAAATTGTTTTAGATCAAAGCAAATCGCTTTGAAGTAAAATAATTTGTGCTTTCCTATTCACCAAGAGAATATTTTCTTGATTTAGCACAAAAAATGTCTTGCTTATTTATTTTAATGTGAAACAGAAATTGTTTTATTACATATTGAAACTGAATTCATCAAAGGCACCGTTTTCTCTCGAAGCAAAATATTACTTATATGAAGACAATTTGCTTTGTTATTATATCGGCTTTGGAGAATCCTTTTTCCATTGAAAATGTTTTTTGTAAGCAAAATACAAAATAAAATCTAATTTAGGAAGATAATTCGCACTTTAAACCAAAGCAAACATTACCATCCATAAGAAAATAACACAGAAAATAGGTTCGTTCGAGGCGTGTACTGTTTTGTGACGTCACTCGCAGCTGATTGGTAGACGCCTGTTTTGAATCACGTGGCTAATTGTTTTAATTCAATGAATTTATTTAATTAAAAGAACTATGAATTTGAGAAAAAATTAAACAAAAAAGTTTGTTTTTAGCATTCCCAAGACCTAAAGAGATATCTAAAAATAAATATATATTTATTTTTTACTACTGTCAAACACCCTATTAAAGAAGTAAAATACAGTCTCATTTCAAGATTAAACGCTGCGTTGAACTAAAATAGTTATTTACCTAACTAGTGCGGAAAAGGCACTTTCCGCAAGAGTTAGGTACAAAATTTTTCCTAGTTGCATAAAAAGCTTGGTTTTACATTTTAATATATTTGGTATTTTTTACATTAAAACAGCAAAAAACAAATTCTGTTTTCATTTTTAATTTAATTGAGTTTATAAATGGGTCAATAAGTCTAATTAGGCCTCATTTTTAATTTAATTGAGTTTATAAATGGGTCAATAAGTCTAATTAGGCCTAAAATTCACAGCGTGCGGAAAGTTCAACTTTCCACACGCAAATGCGTGCGTAAAAGTGCACTTTTACGCACGCAAGTAGGAAAAGAGATATTACGCAACGCATTCCCTTTTTTTTCCCAGGGGCGAAAAGTTTGCAGGAAGCGAGTGGCAATTTCTTTCTAGATTAAGAACGTCGACTATGATAACTAAGTTTCATCGCAGATATAAAAGTGTTTTGATTCATTTCCAATAAAAATGACATTAAAATGTCTGGTTAATATCTTTTTTATAGACTATAATTAATCCTTTTTCCTCGTTTTGTTGCCAGCTATTTTAGGTATGTGTTAATAAAAACTTTGCAACTTATCAATGCCATGTGAGTCACACCATTGAGTCGGTCTATAAAGGACTAATTTTTTCACTAAAATTTTAAGGGTAAGTTTAACCCTTTAGCAAGGTCCTGTCCCGCAATTTATAGAAAAAGTTCAAAAATATTCTTTATTAATTAATAAGTACGACGTGCTGAAGGAAGATTCCCTATTTTGGTTCGGTTCGGCAATTTTTACCCAACTCCAGCTCGGCGAAAGGAAGGGTAATTTTTTTCGATTGTTGTATGTATGTAAAACAGCAAAAAACAAATTCTGTTTTCATTTTTAATTTAATTGAGTTTATAAATGGATCAATAAGTCTAATTAGGCCTCATTTTTAATTTAATTGAGTTTATAAATGGGTCAATAAGTCTAATTAGGCCTAAAATTCACGGCGTGCGGAAAGTTCAACTTTCCGCACGCAAATGCGTGCGTAAAAGTGCACTTTTAGGCAAGTAGGAAAAACCATATTCGCATAATTTTATTAAATATCGAGCGATTTCAAAAATTCTTTTTGCATACGCTTTCAGATTTTTTTTCCAACACCATATCCCTCTCCCCGTCTCTCCCTCTCTCCGCCCCGCTATCCTTATTAGTAATAGTTATAGCTATAACTTTCACAAATATCACACTTGAAGATTTTTTTTTTACATCATTTTACTAGTTTCCCCCTCCCTCTCTTCCCCCTTCCTCCTTATTAGTAATAGTTGAAGCTATACCTTTCACAAATATGGAGCGATTTCAAAAATTCTTTCGGCACACGCTTTAAGATTTTTTTCGACACCATTTTACTAGTTTCCTCCTCCCTCTCTCCTCCCCCACCGTCACTCAATGGAAGGTAACACTGTTCGCGTCCGTAGAAAATCTACACGTACTTTTTGGGTAAAGCTAAATGAATTTTTTATACGACTGTCTTGTAAAAGGGGGTTTTGCGCACGGAGAACACGATCTGAAAATGGCATTTTGCGTACGCTGTGTGCAAAACGTTTTGCACACGCTTATGTCATTTTTGCGCACGCCTATGTCATTTCTGCATACGGGTCTCCCGTCATTGTGATTTTTGTTGTTGTCACCAAGGCCAACACAAAAATAGAGGCCACGACCCTGAAAAAATCAGCTGTTCTCCCGGGGCTGAATTTTACATTGGGTCTTATGGGAGGTCAGACGTTTTTTTATGATATTTTCAAAATGGCACTACAGATTTCCGCAAAATTTCACTGAAATATTCTCAGACACCATCTCGATATTCCACTAAAGGTTTGTAAGGAAGCAACATGATTAAAAGGTTAAAATCTTCAAGATTTAGCATTCCTTATTTTGAATTCAAATTACCCGCCATGTACCGCATGCCAACTGTTATATTTGACATGTATTTGACTTTGTCACATGTGATTGTCACATTCGCTTCTGCTTTAAACTTAATTTTTGTGTGAGCTAATGAAGCGGCTATGAAAAATTAGGGCTTACTACACATTTAAAAAAAATTGTTCTGCCAGAATAAAGTAAAAACAATCTCAAAAACAGCTTTATTTAAAAAATAATCAAATATCCATGAACCGTCATTCCAACTTCAATATTTTAAAGACAATCAGCTGTGTCGTAACGTGACCATCAAAAAAAAATCAGCCCCGGATGTGACGTCAACAAAGTGGAGGATCGTGGCCCGTCCATTTTGATAGCCCTGTTGTCACCCATCAATATAAGTTGGCTTAGTTCCGTAGCAACCGTCACTGCTCGTATGTTTTGTTGATTAGATACGTCAAAAAATTGTTGAATTTTTAAAGTTTTGTTGTAAAAATGTCGGAAATAAAAACAAGTTAAATTAAAATTTGTCGTATAAAAAATATTGTAAAAAACTCGTTTGAAAACCTCTTTGCACACTCCTTCGACTTGTAGACCTCGCCTTCGGCTCGGTCTACCAAACTGTCTCGATCGTGTGCAAAGAGTCGTTTTCAAACCTTGTTGTTTAAATAACTAATAAATGCATAGTGCTATTTATAAGGCTGAATAAGACTTAAACCTAAAAGTTGGTAATAAAAAAAAATTAAATAAAAAAAACACCCAACTGCTAAATTTACTTGTAACTACTAGTCGCAGTTGGTTACAAAATTACCCAATAACCTGATTCATGAAAATACAAAACTATATAATTTCGTAAGTGCGCTTTGAACATCAAAACTAAAAGTTGAAGCATGTCGTATATTATTATAGGTATACCTATCAATGTTGTACTCAACTGCGACTAGTACTTACAATTAAATTTAGCAGTTAGATGTTTTTTTTATTTAATTTTTTTTTATTGTTATTTATAGTTTAAGTAAAACCTTACATTATTGCACATTGGTATTTAAAAATAAAATAGATAATATAAATTTCCATTTTGATTAATAAATAAACACGTTAACCGCTGAAGCAGTACTACGCTGTTGCATAGTAGTTTTAGTAGTAGACAAAGGAAGGGGATCATCTATTCGTAGAGCCTCCACTGTTTTGGACCTCGATGCGCTAATCAGTATAAGAAAGCCTATCCTTCAAAATAATATCCATTAATCTAGAAATAAAATTTCGGACCTCCATTGTCTTTATTTATTTTAAAACACGACGTTTCAGTTAGTAAGTATCTCTAACCGTTATCAAGTGTAAACTAAACAATCTAGTCTTTAGGCTACTACTTATGCTACTTAGTGGGCAGTCAGGTGTGACGGCCCGCCCCCTTTTTAATCCTAAGACGCCTGTTTTCCTTAAGGAGCGGTTTCCATATGTTTGGTATGTCCGTGCTTGGTTGACTGAAAACTTCTTTATTCTGTATTATAAACGCAGCTTCAATAAACTTTTGTTTTCGCCAATGCGACTCCTTATGTAAAACTTTAGCTTCTGACCACTGAATCCTGTGATCATTTGACCATGCATGATCTGCTAAACCGGATTTTTCAATATTCCCTAATTGGGTACTTTTTAGATGTTCATTTACTCTAACCTGAAGAGGGCGTTTCGTTTCACTTACATATGATTTACCTCACTCACACGGGATTTGGTAAATACATTCCTTATTATTTGAGGGATTGTCTGGTTTTGTTTTAGTTACAAAACTTCTTATCGTATTTCCCGAAGAAAATACTGTTTTTATATTATAGTGTTTAGCTATTCGTCTTATGTTTTCTGAAATCCCTTGAACATATGGAATGTTAATAACACCTAACGGATTATTATTTTAAAAATTTGGTACATTTAGTTTGTTTTTAATTTTAAATATCGTTGAGTATTAATTTCTCGGAATAACCATTCTGTTGTAAGTCCTTCCTTTAATCTTGTTAATTTCTGTGGTTAATTCTTCATTATTACTACAAATATTTATGGCTCATAAATACAAAATTCTTATAACTCCTTGTTTTGTGGCAACAGAATGATTAGATTTAAAATTTAGGTACTGTCCCGTGTGTGTAGGTTTCCTATATACAGTGGTTTGAATGTTTCTGTCTGATCGTTTGACAAGAACATCCAAAAAAGGTAAGGCCGAATCTTTTTCAATTTCCATGGTGCACTTGATTGTTGGCCGAATACCGTTTAAATGGTGTAGAAAATTCTGTAGTTCGTCTTCATTTTCCGGCCATATAATAAATGTGTCATCCATGTATCGTAGCCATAGTTTTGGTTTGACTCTTGCTGTGTTGATCGCATGGTCCTCGAACCACTCCATGTAGATGTTTGCTACCACTGGCGAAAGAGATGAACCCATTGGGAGTCCATCATTTTGCGGGGGCCTAAAGACTAGATTGTTTAGTTTACACTTGATAACGGTTAGAGATACTTACTAACCGAAACGTCGTGTTTTAAAATAAATAAAGACAATGGAAGTCCGAAATTTTATTTCTACACAATCATTGTCTACGAGTTTCAAACATCCATTAATCTGTTTGATTTTCACTAAC
This sequence comes from Aspidapion aeneum, assembly GCA_963576565.1. NCBI lineage: Eukaryota > Metazoa > Arthropoda > Insecta > Coleoptera > Brentidae > Aspidapion > Aspidapion aeneum. The sequence goes on along the minus strand of OY755040.1, from coordinate 139,739,030 downwards.
TTACATAGATATCAGATTTTTTATTTTGGTTAGGAAAGCTCCGTTTATTTTTATTTTCATGATGAGTTTCTTAGGAAGTAAGATTTATTATCGATCGGGCGCGGATCTAAAAATAAGCATCAGACTCCGAAAATCAGAGAAAATCGCGAATGTATCAACCGGTATCAACCCACTAAACGTTCATTTTATTAAAAACATCTTGGTTTGCTGCCAAATGTTCCAAAATTTGTCAAAAACTGAGCAGACAACGTTGTTTGCACTGGCCAATGTTATGTCATTGAGCGGATATTTTTTCGCAAATACCTGAATTGCTTTTTGCACTACTGATTAGTCGTGACTAATAGCAGAAAAATGCCACCCTATATACATTTAATAAAATACAGTCGAACCTCTATAACTCGAACCTGAAGGGACAACCAAAACAGTTCGAGTTATGGAGAGTTCGAGTTATAGAAACTCGAGTTACATAGGTTAAAATACATTTAAAAAGTGCAGGGACTGCTTAAAAGGTTCGAGTTATAGAGGGGTTCGAGTTATAGAGGTTCGAGTTAGAGAGGTTCGACTGTAATTATAATCAGTGGCGGACCCAGTATTTCCGGGGAGAGGAACCAAAGTGGCAGCAAATATCAAATTTGCGAATTTTTAAAATACTCTGCCAATATTTGGGCCCCTAAGCTCACAGTAGGTACTATAGTTATAGTGTACGTGTGAGCTAATATAACTAAAAACTTGAATATATATTTTATTCAACTCCAGACTAAATTACCTTTTGTTTGATACCACACAAGCCATGTTTTGACTTAAACTCAAATTTTTGAAATCTACCCCCACCCTTTAAAAAACAAAAACTAAAATGTATTTTGTTTAACTCCGGACTCAATTACCTTTAGTTTGATATCACACACGACATATTTTCACTTAAATTCTAATTTTTGAAATATACCCACACCCTTTTTTTTAAATAAATTAAAATGTATTTTGTTTAACTCCAGACTCAATTACCTTTCGTTTGATATCACACACGCCATATGTTCACATAAACTCTAGTTTTTGAAATCTACCCCCACCCTTTAAAAAACAAAAACTAAAATGTATTTTGTTTAACTCCGGACTCAATTACCTTTAGTTTGATATCACACACGACATATTTTCACTTAAATTCTAATTTTTGAAATATACCCACACCCTTTTTTTTAAATAAATTAAAATGTATTTTGTTTAACTCCAGACTCAATTACCTTTCGTTTGATATCACACACGCCATATGTTCACATAAACTCTAGTTTTTGAAATCTACCCCCACCCTTTTATTTGGCTTGTGTTCAGTGGATTTTGTTCATTTTTAAATGGGACCATCTCGACCCAAGGCCCAGCCTAGGTACCAAATTTCATTAAAATCGGCCAAGCGGTTTTTGAGTTATGCGCGTTGGTCGTTACAGACAGACATACAGACAGACATACAGATAGACAGACAGACAGACAGCGCGACAAAAAAGTTTCAAAATCATCTGAAACGCAAAGATATATAAAAAATTTTGAAATCGGAGCAACTTTTTTTTTCTCGAAAAAATTAGGATCACCATAGCTCACACTACTATAGTATAGTAGTAGTGTGAGCTAAAAAATTAAGTATAATTATTTGTGACAAATTTCAAATGGGGGGGATGGGTGCGGGCCCCTCTGGCCCCCTCCTGGATCTGCCAATGATTATAAAGATAAAAATCTGTTAAATGAAATATCATGAAATAAAAAGCCTAACAAATTAGACACTAATCTCAAAAATGCACTTCAGCAAAGACAAAAAATAACAGAAAATCCCCAGTGGAATGTCGTTTGGAATTTGGCCAATGCTTAAATTTATTTCAGCGGTAAAAAGATGTTAAAAACCTGAAAATGCATATTTTTATACAGGTTTTTTTCAATATAGGTACAGGGTGCTGAAAATGCTAGCACCCTTTTTCTCCGTTATCATGCATGCAACAAAAAAGTGGGCATAGGCAAGTTGTGTCTAACTTACTAATTTTTAGAATATTTACGCCAAAGTTGGTAAATATCATTACAAATGTCAAATTTTGACAAGTTTTTTAAAACATTTCAGCCCATATTTGACCTATCTAATACGCTACTTCGGAATTAGCTACGAAACTCAAACTTTGCACATTCGTCGATCTTCATAACAAGACGCTAGCGCTACCAAGTCCACTTCCAATCCCTGGCTTCGCATGCGTAGATCTACCAATATTATTTACCTCATGTATTAGAATCGATGTACAGGGTGATTTTCACTTGAATGATTCTAACCACATGAAAATAGAAAGTTTCAAAAACCTAACCTAACGAAACCTAATCAGATCTAACCGAACCGAACCAAAGCAAACTAAACCAATATTTTTTTGTCAAAAAAAAACTTTCCTGACTTCCTACCTGGGATGCTAGAGGATGTGAATCCGAACCGGACCGTACCGAACCGAACCTATCCAAACCTAACCCTACCCAACTAAACCTAATTAGCAGTACGTGTTGTAGTTTAGTTTGGTTAGGTTAGGTTTGGTTCAGTTTAGTTAGGTTCGGTTTGGTTCGGTTCGGATTCACATCCTCTAGGATCCCGGGCAGGAAGTCAGGAAAGTTTTTTTTTTTTTTAATTATTGGTTCAGTTTCCTTCGGTTCGGTTAGATTTGATTAGGTTTTGTTAGGTTAGGTTTTTGAAACTTTCTATTTTCATGTGGTTAGAATCATTCAAGTGAAAATCACCCTGTATGCATCTATTCTAAGACATGAGGTAAATAATATTGGTAGATCTGCGCTTGCGAAGCCAGGGATTGAAAGTGGACTTGGTAGCGCTAGCGTCTTGTATCTTCATAGACTTAATAACCCCTCCAAGTTTCATGGACTTGCATGCAGTAGTAAAGTAGTTACGAAAATTCAAAAAACGTCAAAATTGCCACTCACTCATTCATGTGTAGATCATCAAAATTTTACTATACTTCCAGACATGTTACAAAGCTGAAATTTGGCAGACTGATAGATATTATGACCAAACCCTTGGCAAAAATCAAAAAAACCCAAAATTCTAATTTACTTCCCTCCCCTATACATGTAAACTAACGTAAGTAACATTGCCCACTTCCAGAAACGCTAGAGAGCTGAGCTTTGGCAGACTGATAGGAACCATGATAAAACTATAGAAAAAAATTAGAAAACCCAAAAGTTTTCATTTACTTCCCTCCCCAATAAATTGCAAAGTTTAAAAAACATTTCCAAACTAGTAAGAACCTTTCATTTTGAAATTTGTATTGGAGAGTACCATTTTCGGGTACTTTCTTTTATTTACATGAAATGTTTTTGTTGTGATTGCATTTTTGAACCAAATTAATATGATGCTGTTAAAAACAAAATTTTCGGTTAACTCAGCAATTTTATTGCAAACAAATCTGGCAAATGTTATTTTTTCTATAAATCTAATAATTCAGTAGTAAATGTTAATTTTCTACGTAGTTGCCCACTGAAAACAAAGCGCCTTTTAATTTTTTTACGCATGCACTGCAATTTTTTTTAAATGTTCAAGCAGTTAGGAACATAAAACAGGTATTATTTTCATGGAATAACTAAGTGGACTTATTATTATTAGACATTATCACCATTATATTTACTATGGCCTTTAAACTTAGCATTTAAGACCAGGTTTAAGTATCAAGTCTATAGACTTGATACCGACCGGTTTAAGTGTATTTTTTAGCTCACACTACTACTATAAGTAGTGTGAGCTATGGTGATCCTAATTTTTTCGAGAAAAAAAAAAGTTGCTCCGATTTCAAAAATTTTTATATATCTTTGCGTTTCAGATGATTTTGAAACTTTTTTGTTTTGATGTCTGTCTGTTTGTCTGTCTGTCTGTATGTCTGTCTGTAACGACCAACCCGCATAACTCAAAAACCGCTTGTCCGATTTTAATGAAATTTGGTACCTAAGTTGGGTCTTGGGCCATGATGGTCCCATTTAAAAATGAACAAAATCCACCGAACGCAAGCCAAATAAAAGGGTGGGGGTAGATTCCAAAAATTAGAGTTTATGTGAAAATATGGCGTGTGTGATATCAAACGAAAGGTAATTAAGTCTGGAGTTAAAAAAAATGAATTTTAGTTTATTTTTAAAAAAAGGGTGGGGGTAGATGTCAAAAATTACAGTTTAAGTGAAAATATGGCGTGTGTGACTTACACCGTTTTTATTCGACATTCCCTAATGACGTTTGGAGGTTTAAATATGGCTACCATTCTTAAACCAAAATATTTTATTCTTTTTATTTATTTCTAACCTTTGTGTGGAAATAATGTCTTTGTTACAACGAAAAAAGATGACCCATATCGCAAGGTATTTGTAAACAATTTATATAAATATTTAAAACTATTGCAGTCACGGGAAAAATAAGCTAAACCTTCAACCAATATCTAGACTTGTAGACCTAAGATAGCTAATATTGGTGTATATTTTAGCTCACACTACTACTATAAGTAGTGTGAGCTATGGTGATCCTAATTTTTTCGAGAAAAAAAAAGTTGCTCCGATTTCAAAAATTTTTATATATCTTTGCGTTTCAGATGATTTTGAAACTTTTTTGTTTTGATGTCTGTCTGTCTGTCTGTATGTCTGTCTGTAACGACCAACCCGCATAACTCAAAAACCGCTTGTCCGATTTTAATGAAATTTAGTACCTAAGTTGGGTCTTGGGCCGTGATGGTCCCATTTAAAAATGAACAAAATCCACCAATCGCAAGCCAAATAAAAGGGTAGGGGTAGATTCCAAAAATTAGAGTTTATGTGAAAATATGGCGTGTGTGATATCAAACGAAAGGTAATTAAGTCTGGAGTTAAACAAAATACATTTTAGTTTTTTTTTAAACTGGTGGGGGTAGATTAAAAAAATTTGAGTTTAAGTCAAAACATGGCTTGTGTGGTATCAAACGAAAGGTAATTGAGTCTGGAGTTGAATAAAATATATTTCAGTTTTTGATTATATTAGCTCACACTATAACTATAGTACCTAGTGTGAGTTTAGGTGCCCATAGATTGGGAGAGTATTTTTGTAATTTGATCATCCGCGAAAGTTACACCCTAAGGGTATTTGACAAAAAAAGCTTTACTTTTAATGAAAGTTTACTTTATTATTGATCAGAGGGGTGTGGGGGAAGCTAAAAAAATTGGGAATTGTGATTTCAGCAGGATATTTTTTGAGAGAACCCAGCGAGCTATTATTGCCGTGACATTTAATGAAAAGGTGAATAACATGATGATGTCTAAGTGAAAAGAAGATTCCTTCGTAACTGCAATTGAAACTCTTGCTGTTAATGTCAATTCTATTAATGTAATGCATATATGCAGGCAGTGGTGCACCAAGAATATAGCTTGGGAGGCCCAAGGCCTCATTATGCTATTTTATATTTTTATTCATGAAACATGTGGAAAATATCTAAAACAATGTTAGGTTTGGGGGCTCCCGGGATAAGAGCCCCCCCCCACGTCTGTGTGCGCCCATGATGCGTGCATGTGATATATTATGGATTCTTATGTAACAGAACCGTTGTTTGATGGAGGTTGCTTTCAAACAACGAATAAAATCGTAGAATTTCTCCAAAACACGAATACTAGTTTTAACATATTCATGTTATGTCTTCTAAATTCTTTAATATCCAATAATTGGTCAACCCGGGCTTACGTAGATATCTTAAAAACAGTAAAGATGCGGTATAGTAGACCAACCCGTGCCTTGTATTTTAATGTGTATTTGTTAATTAGGTATATCTATCTAGGTGAAACGAAACGCCCTCTTCAGGTTAGAATAAATGAACATTTAACAAATACCCAATTAGGGGATATTGAAAAATCGGGTTTAGAGGATCATGCATGGGCAAATGATCACAGGATTTAGTGGTCACGAAGCTAAAGTTTTGTATAAGGAGTCACATTGGCGAAAAAGAAAGTTTATTGAAGCTGCGTTTATAATGCAGAATAAAGAAGTTTTCAGTCCAGCAAGAATGGACATATCAAACATATGGAAACCACTCCTTAAGGAAACATGCGTCTTAGGATTAAAAAAGGGGGCGGGCCGTCACACCGTAAACGCACGTTATATAGATAGAATCATTAAAAAAACACGAATCAAGTCAACATCGAAAACCTCTAAAAAGGTGTATACTAACTAAATATATTTGTATAAAATTTAGAAAAACAAATTCTGGTTAAGATGTTTACACAATTTATTAGAATTTATGAAAAAAGTACACAAGCTAATTAGTATGATTATGACGTGAAGTAAATGATGAAAAAGTTAAGGTAGGTGTTGGGTAAATTTTAAAATAAACTGTTCTAGATTTTGAAGATACAACGCAAAAATGTTTGTTTAGCCAATGCCCAATTCAACCCTTTTTTTGGAATAAAACCAAAAATCAGCAAAAAATTTTTTAAACTGAGCGGGTCAGACTTTAAACTATTATGTGTCATGGTTATTTTTTTGTCCCTTCTGTAACGTGATAGTTTTAGTCTAACAAATGTTTTAAAATATGCCGGAAATAAGATAGCTAGTAAGAAATTAAGTAAAAAAAACCCACAGCAATAACAATAACTAGCAAAATATTTGTTAAAAACTAATTTTTAAAGATTTTGGTTAGGTATTTCTAGTGTTTTATTATCATTATCTGAAATACAATTTATTATTTTACTTAAGTTGTATCTAAAGAATCAGGTATTTTAGGTGTTACAGAAGGGACATCAATGTTACAGAAGGGACAAAAATTAAAAAGCATACAATTTTTGTCATAAAAAAAAATTATGAAAATAAAGGGTCAAAAATATTAATGCCGATTATAAATACAACTATTTCTCAAGGAAAAAATGCAATAAAACATTGTTATCAGAATTTTAAATTTAAAAAATTTTATTATAAGTCGAAAGGTGTACGAAGTGGGGGGTCTAAATATGCACAGAGCTATTCAATTTAAAGTTTTACGACTTTTACGTTCAAATATCATTTTCAGTTGGTAAGATTCTTTTTAGAATATTGTAAGCTTTATAAAAACCATAACGGGAAAACATGCTCATAGCAATCCATTTCCTGACAAACTTAATGATTATTTAAAAATAGTAGTAGGTATTTATTTAAATTTTGAGTTCCTCTGCTTTAAAATAGAAACATTTTTCTAGTTTTTCGGAATAAGATAAGGATTAAACAGGTATGTATGTTAATACAGCGTGTTTTCAAACCGTATTGGGCCTTCTTTACATTTGCCTTTTCTGAGTTTATTAGTCGGATTTGACCAAAGTTAAAGTCAATTTTTAATTAAATTTGGAATAAAATTTAATTGTTAAAAACAGATCAGGGTCTCAAAAAATTACTTTTTTCATTAGAGATAAATGTTCTAGATATTATTTCTTTTTCAACTAAAATAACAACAACTGATAGACTCCGCCATTTTGACAAAGCCGCGATAAAAATTAAAGTACAGTGAAACTTCTTCTTGCCGACACTTCTATTAAGCGGACACTCCCTTTAGGCGGACAAATTTGTTGGAATCAAGCCCATTTCTTTACATGTAAAATTTACACCTATAACCGGACACTCTAACAACCGGACGCGGACAATTTTTTTTGGTTAAAAAATTCTGAAACCTCCCTTAACCGGACGCGAACCTCTGACAACGGGACGGAGCGCTGCACGACATGGGCATGAATATGATGTAGTATGTTGGCAGCAACACACCCTGCAGCGGGAGAATTACCTTTTTCCGTTTTTATATTTACAACATATTTTATTCCGCAGGACTGCTGTGTTTAATTTTTATTGTTCAGTTGGGTAGTAATAGATCTCTTTGGAATGGCGCCTAGTAAAAAACTTCTTAGTTTACGTGAAAAAATGGAAGTTCTTAACGTTTCGGAGAAGAAACATCTATCAGCACGAAAGATCGCTGAAAAATTTAATATCAAAAAAGCTCGAGCAGCGGAAATTGTGAATAAAGAAATATATTAAAATAAATATATTAAAAAACCGAACCGAACCTCCAATAAGCGGACAAAATCGACGAAACCGTTAATGTCCGTTTATAAGAGGTTTTACTGTATAGCAAGTTTGGTTGGACTGCCTAACGGGCTAAGGTCACTATATAACGAAGTAACTTCGTTATACAGTGACCTTATAACGGGCTCCTACTTTTACTACGCTTTGAGTTTTTTTTGCAATGGTAATGTCAAGCGCATGGTTTACCCGTTCTTTTTTTTTTTTGTTAGTTATGAACTCCAAATCTCCAGTTGTCCTAGAATCTCTAGCTATGTGGAGCAATAGTGTTATTATTTAAACAATGGTCTATTTTTTCCTTGCGCTATTTCTCTCTGGTTTGGTTTTAAAGTAACTAATAGAATTCATAAAAAATGTCCCTTTTGCAAAATTATCATTTTGTAAATGTTCTTTTTGGTCTCCTCTACATTTAAGGTAATATAAATGGTCTCTAGTCTCCTACACGTATTTGAATTGGCTTTTTAATTTAGTATCTTCAGTGGATTTACACAAGAATTGTGTACATCTTAAATAAAATCGGTACCGCTATGCGATGCAGGAGAATTCCCATCTTGAACGACTCTGAAGGCTGTCTTTTAAATTTTGCATATAGGAACATAGAGGGCGACACTGATCGAATGTCATTACTAAAACCAGGGCTATCAAAATGGACGGGCCACGATCCTCCACTTTGTTGACGTCATATCCGGGGCTGATTTTTTTTTGATGGTCACGTTACAACACAGCTGATTGTCTTTAAAATATTGAAGTTGGAATGACGGTTCATGGATATTAGATTTTTTTTTAAAATAAAGCCGTTTTTGAGATTGTTTTTACTTTATTCTGGCAGAACAATTTTTTTTAAATGTATAGTAAGAATCTGACAATTACATATGACAAAGTCAAATACATGTCAAATATAACAGTTGGCTAAATCTTGAAGATTTTAACCTTTTAATCATGTTACTTCCTTACAAACCTTTGGTGGAATATCGGGATGGTGTCTGAGAATATTTCACTGAAATTTTGCGAAAATCTGTAGTGCCATTTTGAAAGTATCATAAAAAAACGTCTGACCTCCCATAAGACCCAATGTAAAATTCAGCCCCGGGAGAAAAGCTGATTTTTTCAGGGTCGTGGCCTCTATTTTTGTGTTGGCCTTGCTAAAACTTAACGTTAATCTTTACCTAACCTAAATTCAAAACGTCAGTGCGATACATAATAGATTTAGAGCTACAATGAATTTTTTAAGTTAACAAATCAGTTAAAAAATGGAATTAAACCGAGAACATTTTCAGCCTATAATTTTTTGCAACTTTCGAGGGAAATTATCTCAACAAGAATGCCTTGCCGAGTTGACTTATGTTTTTGGTAATGAAGCACCACATCAGTCGACAGTTTCTCGTTGGAAAGAGTTCAAGAATGGACGGATTAGCCTTAACGAGGATCCATGGCCAGGTGCACCAAAAACGGCTGTCACCCAAGAAAACATCGATGCTGTGCGCATGCGCATCACGGAAGATCAACATGTGACATATCGCTAGATTGAGGCTTCATTAAAGATTTCAAAGACCTCAATTCAAAAAATTTTGCATGAAGAATTAGCGCAAAAGAACGCCTGTTTCTTAATAGGGGATTTCGGTATTTTGAATATTCTAACTTAGCCAATGGTCTGGTTAGGTTGGGTTATGGTTGCCTTAGTATATTAAACTGACCTGGTTAGGTTCTTGTACTACAAAAAACCTAACCTGACCGGAAGGGTTTACTACCTAGAACAAAATAACTAACCTGTTCTGGTAAGGTTAGTTTATTTTTCACTATAGGTACTAATCTAACCTGCAGGTCAGGTAAGGTTCTTTTTAGTGAACTAACCAAGTCGGGTTAGGTTTTTTAAATATACTAACCGTACCAGGAATTCGGGTCGGTTCAATTAAAAAACAAAATTGGTTTTTTGTTTTATTAATGAAAGTATCTACGCTTTCCCGCCAAAACAGTATTTTTAATTGTGAGTACTGCTGGGGTGTAGCGCTGTTACATTTTGGGTCTTATAGTCCGCTTTAACAACATGAATATGGAACATATCTAATGACTTAACTTTATTTCATTTTATTTAAGAGGTACGTGTATGAGACTAAAAGTTGATTTCCTAAAATAGGAATTGTTATAAAAAATTATACACTGGTAGGTAGGTTGGCATGGTATAATAAGTATATTTCAAGTTCAATGTTCATCCAAGTCCAAATTAAGTATTCATACACAAATGACTGAAACAGTAGCGTATAAGTAAGTCTACTATTTCTATTTTTTGTTTATTCCTTTTTAAGTATTAAAACTGAAATATAAAGTGCTTCTTTCAGACAAAAAAAATATTATTTGAAATGGTTTACTTGTGAAAAATATGTTTGAAAAAAACAAAAATTTTAAAGGTTTTTTTCATATATCTCACATGACAAAAAAAAACTGCAAGAGTAGCAAAAAAATATCGTCCCCTTAGTGCAACAACTAGATAACTTGAAATTGATAGTTTTGAGAAAATCTCAAGATATCTTTTTATAAAATATGCATTTTCGGAGTTATCTATTTCTCTATTCACTCTTTAAACAAGTATGGTTGCTCGTATGTACAAGATATCTAGATGTTACATTAAAAAGAAGAGAGAGAGAGAGAGAGAGATAACTCAAAATGCATACATTTCGAGTTATCTAGTTGTTGTACTAAGGGGGCGATATTTCCTATTATCTATTACCCCATCTTCCCCTACGTGAAATAAATAGGTTTTGCCAGAGATTGCTGAATATTCTTCCATCTGTCCCTGGTTCCGCTCAGTACACGGTCCCTAGGGACTGTGCGCTCAACACTGCTGTGACCTGTGCAGCCAACGCCAAAATAGCGCGGAATTTAATAGAAGCTCGCTAATAAAAAAATTTCTATGTTAACCGTCCGTGAGTTTGCGGCGTTCCACCCTCCTTCAAGGGGTAAACTTTAGCGTATATATTTTGAATAGGGTAAGTAAACCGGGGAGAAGAAGTTTGTTAATGCAAAAAAGAATGCAACTTTTGATTACGATATAACGTCAGGTTAGAATGATTTAGATTAATAGGTCAGAGGTTAACCCTATTAACATATTTTCTACAGCTCCATCTTACTTACCTACTTGAATAATTAAACCTAGGTAGGGGAGAGCGGGGCAAGATGACGAACGGGGCAAGTTAACGAACTCAACTTAGTACAAAATTTATAAATGGCAATAAGTTTATTACTGTGCTGTTAGAACTCTTTAAAGTCAAAGTTTTATAGGTTAAAGTGGTTAGTGGCTCATAACCTATAATTCGAGTGGTCGCTAATAAAATTTTGTGCCGAAAAATAAGCTTTTGCGGAAAAATCTAAGGAAAGAATAATATTTGTTAGTAACTAGGAAATTATTTATTAAATTTTCAATATATGAACATGTAAATGACCATCTTTTGTCGTTTTTTGTTTTTATTTTTTATTAAAAAATTGTACCTTGGCAACAAAGTCTTAAAAGTTAAAAAGAAAGTCTTTGAATTATTTTAACCAAAACCTACAAGAAACAAAAAAACCGACGAAAATATTTTTGTTCAGGGTACCAGGAACCATGGATTGAACCTCCAGTACCGGACTGGATTAAATGTGGAAGATGCGAGGGTTGGGGGCATGAGGGGTGTGCGCCTGATATGAAAAGAAGGGCAAGTTCATCTTGACCCAATAGACTCGTTAACTTACCCCGCTAGTGGGGCAAGATGACGAAAATGCATTTTTTAAGTTTTTTGTTGTGTAGATTTTTAGGGTTTAAATTTTTGTGTCTTTTTTTAAATTTGTTTGTAAACTAAAACACCTCTGTAACAATTAAACGAAGTTTTTTAGTCCAAACCGGGTTTGGGTATTTTCCAGTGGCGTCTGTTACAGGGACGGTAACGGCGCAGTGCCCTTCCAAAACTAGACAACAAACAGTATTTTTAATTGATTTTAAAAAAAGTTAAATCTTCCCTTACGAAATGTCTAGTTCTTTTTTTTAGTCTGTGTTTCTTTGTCTTTGTGCGTGCAAGTACTGAAAAATAATGGAATTTCCTTCGACAGGTCGCCGGTTTGGCTTTACAAGCACATTTAAAAATAATTGTCGGTATTGACGATTGTAAATGGAAAGTTACGATACATATGGAATTTTATATGAAAAGGCACCTACCTCGGACTCTCTTGCGGCTCCAGTCAACGTTTAAACGTCCAGTTTTTCACCTCAAAATTCACTTTTTTGGGAACGTGATTTTTCTAGTGTCTTGTTGTGACGGTGGTAGTTTGCGCACTCATCGCGGCGCTGCTTGTCCTCGCACGTGTGCGGTGCCGTGAAAACCCATATGCATATTTAAGAGCGCGAAAATTTAAATTATTTTAAACGCGCAGAAAAGGAAAAGAAAATGAAAAATAGGAAATTCATTGCTTGCACCAACAGTCTTATTATGAACAATCCACGAAGTGATCCTGCGTGGGTGGCAAAGGGAATGTGTGATATCAAGCACTTAAGTGAAAAGTTAAAGACACAAATTAAGTGCTACTTATTTAAATAACCACATAGGATTTTCTATGCTAGGCAAGACTGATATTAGGTGCCAATTGAATAGTACCTATAGGAAAAACATTACCGAACATAATCAAAATGTAGCAAAAAATAGACATATACTTAGTAGGTTAATGCACTGTTTAAAATTCTGTGGGATTTTTGAGGCTGCTCTACGGGGCCATGATAAGTCTGAAATTGGTGCTAAATTGAGCACTTTGCGCATGTAAAAGAAGGGCGAATAGACTTTATCTATAAACAAATAAACTAAAAGCTACTCCAAGTAGGTACTTGTTTATAAAATGCTTAAATAAAATTGTTTAGGTAAGTTTTTTATCTCCTTTTGCATGCAATATAAATTTCTGCTCCCCCCCCCCCATTTATAACGCCACCAGCCGCCACTGGTATTTTCTAGGAAGCTTTATTTCTTAACATCGTCATCTTGCCCCGCTCTCCCCTACTTGAGTATATTAATTGATCATGCAAATAACTTCACACATGCACAAACAGATATACTTACTTACATATACGAGAAACGGCGCTTACATAAATTCAAAGACCCAAAGTTATTTATACACGCCAGCCTTGTCCCGTTATAACTTGGGAAAGAGAAAAGTTAAAAATATAATATTGTACAACATTTTTTCAAAAACCTGATAGAATTAGTTAGGCAGGATGAATAATTATTATAAAATTACTAAATACTTATTTCAATATTAAAAATATATCGCTTAATAACAGATGAAGAACTAATAAAAAAGCTGGAAGAACTGGATACAGCAGCTTAAAATATAACCTTGCGTATGAACTACACTAGAAGTAAAATCAAAACAAACACAGACGAAGATATCACAATCAGAATAAACTAAGAAAAAATAGAACAAAAAGAGGAATATATATATCTGGGACAAATCATCAAACTAAATAAATTTAGAAAAAAAAACTTTTTGAAAACAAGCTTTTATAACATGGACTAAAAAGCATAAAATCATTTTTTGAGTGTTCTAATATCATAATAATAAAAGCGATGGGCGTAAGGAAATTTAACCGTTTTTGTTTTAGCCTTGTTAATTCGAAGTTTAGTGAAAATCCAAATTCATTAAATTATAGCAGAGAAATGTAAGGGTAGACAATTTAACCCAACCCAACCCTACTCAAACACCCTTACATTTTTCTGATATGGATGGACATTATTACGCCTGCTTCATATTAGGCAGATCATCCGCGACCAGCATTGTGTCGATTTATTTTGTCACAATGAAAAAGAAGAGTCGGCCCATCATCGGTTGTGGACGATCCACCAAATGCGCATGGAAAGGCATTTACCTAATATTAAATACGCCCATCGCTTTTATTATTATGATATCTGAACACTCAAAAAATTATTTTATACTTTTTAGTCCATGTTATAAAAGCTTGTTTTCAAAAAGTTTTTTTTTCTAAATTTATTTTTTAATTTTTAGATTTGTCTATGCATTTCAGCTGGCTGTTCGTTATTATTATGATCATTATACGCTAGAATTAATTAATTTTGGTCGAGATCGAACAAACTAAAACCTTACCTCTTCTACGCCCCCCCCCCCTTTTTTTTAGCGGGAGAGCATGTGAATTTTGAAATCAATCAGATACCTACGTGGAAGTCAGTTGAAAGTAATCAGAAAAACTCGTCATTAAATCGTCAATTTTGAATCCGCCATATTGTTTTTTTGTAATCTGATCAAAAATTCGTAATTCTCATCCTCAAAAACCCTCAGATACCAATTTTGATGGAAATCCGACAAACTAAAATTTTACGTTCTCTTCGCCCTCCACGTTAGGGGGGAAGTAGGCAGTCAGTGATACCAGATTAGTGGATTGTCATCGGAACTATAACGATATGCGAAATTTAAAGTCAATCGGACACGTGGAAGTCAGTTGAAAGTAATCAGAAAAACTTGACATTAAATCGTCCATTTTGAATCCGCCATATTGAATTTTTAGAATCTGATCAAAAATTCGTTATCCCCATCCTCAAAAACCCCCAGATACCAATTTTGGTGGAAATTCAACAATCTAAAATTTTACCCCCTCTCCGCCCTCCAGGTTAGGGGTGAGGTAGGCAGTCAGTGATACCACAATATTGGATTGTCATCGGAACTATAACGGTATGCGAAATTTGAAGTCAATCGAATACGTGGAAGTCAGTTGAAAGTAATCAGAAAAACTTGATATTAAATCGTCCATTTTAAATCCGCCATATTGAATTTTTGTAATCTGATCAAAAATTCGTAATTCTCATCCCCAAAAACCCCCAGATACCAATTTTGGTTAAACTCGGACAAATTAAAGTTTTACCCTCTCTCCACCCCTCACGTTAGTGGGGAGGTAGGTACCCGATGAAACCATATTATTGTATTGTCATCGGAACTAAGACGCTATGCGAAATTTGAAGTCAATCGGATGGTTAGAAGTTCTTCAAAAATGAGTTGCAAGATTTGATTACATACATACATACATACAGGTGAAGTTAAATAAAAGCTTGTAAAAAAGAAAACCAAACGGATGAAATCAAGAGAGGAGTAAGATTGGCCTGGGCAGCATTCGGTAAAAAAATTAAGCTACATATTAAAAATATCCTCAGTACCTCAAAATGAAAATGTATAACCAATGTAGCCTCCCTGTACTTACCTATGGATCCCAGACCTGGACACTTACAAAATCAAACATAGATAGGGTAACGAAAGTCCAAAGATCAATGGAGAGACAAATGCTACATGTAACGCAAACAGATAAAAAAAGGAACGAATGGATAAGAAATAAAACAAAAGTAAGGGATGTTAGAGGAGAAGTAGCAAAATTAAAATGGAAATTTGTCGGTCATATCAGTCAGAAAGATCGATGGAACAAATGTATTGTAAAATGGAGACCTTAGGAAAGTAAAACAAGTAGGGGAAGACCCCAAATGAGATGTGCGGACGATTTGAAGACGCATGCGGGAACTAGATGGATGAACACGGCGACAGACAGGCCTATATCCAAAGATGGATCGAAGAAGGCTAATTAGATAGAAGTAGAAATGCGAATATTATTAAATGTGACTTGATTATGATTTACATTCACACAAAGTCGACATGAATTGATTTAATTTAATAAACCAGTAACATCGGTAAATATTGTCGAATGACACCGTGTATAAATTAAGGAAGGTCCATCACGCTACCCTGAGGTACGCCTGCATTTATATTAGATACTTATTGGAATAAAAACTGATCGTATTTTAAAATTGTGACATATAAAAAGCAGCTACTTTCTTTCAAAATTCGGCCTTTGTGTATTTAAGAACCGAATTTATTAGGGTCTGCTTTTATTAAATGAAAGTTGGCGACTTTCGTTTGTCAGGCTTCTTTGTAAATCTGTCAGAATAAAGCCGACTCTAAAATAAAGTCAGGTTTTATTCCAATAATTTTTTAAATTTGAGCCATAAATGTTCCTGTTTATATGAATCCAAAGCATCAGAATTTTGTTTTGACAGAAGCAGTTTTAGTTTAAAATTAAGGCCTTTACTCCATACTTTGTTACATGCTTGTGCTACATCTTGAAAGACTGCTGAACACACGGTGGATAGAATAGACCGATGTTCGGATCTTATATATATATGTCGAATTTTCCACGTCACTGGTGGTCCAGCTGATTTTTGTAAACAAAAGTTGGATCGGTTATGAACAACGGAACAACTAATATTTTTTGAATTTTTTGAAAACTAAGGCCATTTTTCCACTGTTTTCTAGTACACCCTTATAAAATGTAATTTTCTAGATGTATTGTCGTTATTTTTTTTAACCCGCTTTATTTTTTATTACATAAAATTTAAACTAAAAGTCAAACTGAATGTGATCGTTTAGTATCAAAGGTGAACCGAGGACTATTGGGTAGTAAACAAAGAGGTATGTCACCGGATAATTTTTGAAGCTGAAATGAACACATTCATTTCTTCGAATTTTAGTTTTTGTGTAAAGAGAAATGAAGCGGGCTAAAAAAAATAACGACTGGTATGTCTGACAAATATTATTTTATAAGAATATACTAAAAAATAGTACGAAAATTGCCTTAGTTTTCCAAAAAGTCAAAAAATATTAGTTGTTCATATCATATCTAACTTTCGTTTCTAAAAATCAGCTGGACCACCAGTGACTTGAAAATTCGACATATATTTATAAGATCCGAACACCGGTATATTCTATCCACCGTGTGCTGAACAACCTTTTCCCTCTTTTGTATGCTTTTTGTATAATGTTATTATTTCTGTGTCTCTTGGTCTAGTAGAGTATTTGTCTGAAAACCCGAATTATTGAGTTGTGGTTATTTCTTGTCTTTTTATTCCTGGTATTTAACATTGTTTTCCCGGTTTTGGAATCATGACAACTTCTACAAAGCTCCAAAGCTTACAAAAGTATTTTTTAACTAATTCCAGTTTTCGTTTTATCACTGTCCTGGTAGTATATAGTATATTGAATAGGTTTATTTTCAAGAAGTCTTTCATTTAGTGGTTTTATTTAACGTCATTTAGCGAATTTTAGGTTAGGGAATCCCGAGGGGAATCCCATAAGACCAAAATGGCCAAACGAGGAAAATTCATATTTTTAAAACTATACAATTTATCATCAAAAGCACCGAATTGTAGTATGGTGGGGTAATAGAGATGCGAAAAAGCCAAACCCAGAGTTACGATTCGAAATTTAGCGAAATTTAGGGTAGGGAATCCCATATAAGACCAAAATGACCAAACTTTGAAAATTATTATTTTAAAAACTATATAGTTATCAACAAAAGCACCGAGTTGCAGTATGGTAGGGCCATAGAGATGAGAAAAAAACACACCTTGAGTTGAGATTTGCAAAAACGTCATTTAGCGAATTTTAGTGTAAGAAATCTCATAAGACCAAAATCGCCAAACTTTGAAAATTCATATTTTAAAAGCTATACAGTTTATAAACACAAGCACCAAGTTGCAGTATGGTAGGGACATAGAGATGCGAAAAAAACCACACCCTGACTTAAGATTCGGAAAAACGTCATTTAGCGAAATTTAGGGTAGGGAAATGACCAAACATTGAAAATTCGTATTTTAAAAACATAGTTTATCAACAAAAGCACGAAGTTGCAGTATGCTGGGGCCATAGAGATGAGAAAAAAACCACACCTTGAGTTGAGATTCGCAAAAACGTCATTAAGCGAATTTTAGGGTAGGGAACCCCATATAACCAAAATGACCAAACTTTCAAAACTCGTATTTTAAAAACTGTACAGTTTATCAATAAAAACACCGAGTTGCAGTATGGTAGGGCCATAGAGATGCGAAAAAACCACACCTTGAGTTAAGATTCGGAAAAACGTCATTTAGCGAAATTTAGGGTAGGGAATCCCATATAAGACCAAAATGACCAAACTTTGAAAATTATTATTTTAAAAACTATATAGTTATCAACAAAAGCACCGAGTTGCAGTATGGTAGGGCCATAGAGATGAGAAAAAACCACACCTTTGAGATTCAGAAAAACGTCATTTAGCGAATTTTAGGTGAAGAAATCCCATAGACCAAAATCGCCAAACTTTGAAAATTCATATTTTAAAAGCTAAAACACCGAGTTGCAGTATGATGAGGCCATAGCAGTGTCGTAACTATGGTGGTGCGCCCGATGCCATCACACAGGGCGTCATCGCCAGAGGGCGCCATTAGGTGCCTTCTGAGTAAATTTGTCTAGAGGGGCGCCAAACTCTAATATTTAACCGAACGCCAATCACCCTAGTTAGGGCGCTGGTGGACCAGGAGTGGCGCACTAGCTTTCTCAAAAGAGTTCGCTAACTACAAACTTATCAAAGTCAAATTTATTTATTTCAAAATCAAAGGAAGGAAATATCCGTCCTCTGTAGTCTAGCATTGTTTAGAGACAAACGCACCCTGCCGTCCTTGTTAATAAGTGGTGGAAATAAAAATAAACAATTTTTGACAAAATATATCCTGGGGGTGACAGACAAACTTGTTTGTTTATATTTTGCAAGATGATTCATTCACTAGGGTCACTGCATGTGCTTACAGGATTAAACACCAATTAAATTGACAAGAAAATAACATACCTAACCAAAAAACGTGAGTTTTCGTGACTGATTTGTCACGTCTCTATTTCCTTAAAATATGTCTTTAACTTGGCAACGATGACATACAATACAAGTGCAAAACTTGTTCTTGGTAATTATGCAGGATACCTTTATGGTTTTCTTTTGTTATTAATTTCTATGAATTTTTTTAAAGGTAGTTAATAGTACTAAATTATAGAACAACACAAAATTGTCTGGGCAGACTTAAAAAACTGTATTTTGTCATTAAAAATATAATGGATAGATATATACCAGTGAAGATCCTTGGTGTTTATTTAATAGTTTTTTAAACATCCTATTGCCACATTCATTGGGAAGCATGTTAAAAAGTATCAAAGGTCAGGTTATTTCAGTCCTGGTTAAATTAAATCAGGCTAAGGATATGCTAGGTTAAGTTAGATCCAGTTTAGGTCAGTCAATCAAAACTAAAATCCTTAAAGTTAACATTTTCTAAAATCTTGGCAACACTGCAAATACAAAATGTCAAACCCATATGTTTTGAAGGGAATGAAAACAAGATGATATATGATCTGGTATACCTAGATCTATCCCTTAAATTTTCCTTGGTAAAGAAAGAGATAAAATTTACCCTAAATGTGTTTTTTTTAACTAGGTGCTCTTCTCGGGTAGGTACTACAAAGTATAGGAGGTAGGTACCTATGAAGATTTTTTTCAAACAACTTAAAAAAAACATATACTGCTTAAACACTTTGTTTTTAAATAATTTTATACCCTCCTTAAATTTTTTTGTGGACGCCCTAGTCATTTGATTTGGCCATCTGATTAGGTATTCCTAGACCAGTTGCTCATGGGATTCAAAGTAATCTAGAGTCCTAGGAAATAAAATAAGTTACTTACTTTTTCTTTGGCACGTCCAGCATGTTTTTGCATCGATTTCGCGAGAAGTGAACCTTTACTTTCTGCCATATTTATGCACTTATATATACTGCGCCCACGTCCGTCCTATTCACGACGATATATTCTGTGTCGCGCTAGATTCGGTTTCCCGACGTGACGGTGGTGAATTTCCTTAAATAAGATTTAATTAATCAAAACATTAATTGGCGCTTCATTTACCGAACGTTTCCCGTCGTCGTTTTTCTTTTGTTTCACGATTTATTCCGTTTATTTTGCATTTATTTTCGTTCGATTTCCACGGGGTAACCGTAGCAGGTGTTATTTTAAACTAGGGTATGACTGGGTCACGTTTGCGCCAGCACCAGCGCACTTTCTATAAATTCAAGCCCAGCAAACAACACACAACGGCGTCGTCGACGTCGTCGTCGAACGGTAACCACTACGTGACAATTACTATGCTGTGCTTTGCCAATTTCGAGTAGTCAGGCTCCACGGTTCGTACGCAGCCAACGATAAAGACCGGCCATGGCGCGTTATAAGCAAGTCGGCGGTCACGTGATCTTAGGAGTCCCAGGATTCTTATTGTATTGCAAAATTAACAAAAAATTTTTGTTCTTTTATAGGAAAAAATTGAAAAAAATATTTTGCTGATATATGTGTTTATTATGGATAAAAGAACTGAATCTATAAAATAAAAAATTATACAAAATTTGCACTCTAATATCCTCAGGTACATATATTAGGTACATAATATCGTTAGTAACTTCAAATCTATACAAGTCTTTCAAAATTGGACATATCAAACCTAAGCTTTTAGTTTTTTAATTTTTCTTTGACTGTCATCATCTTTGAGTTCTTATTCAAAGATTTATTAGCAGACACTAAATCATTGTGCTTTTTAATAAAATTATTTAAAAAAACTTTACATGCCCTTAAACTAATTTTTTCAAGCTTTGACTAGCCAGTGTTTTTTATCTGAAGAAAAATTTTCAATATAAAACATTTCACAATAATTTATTAAAAAGAAACAAGTGATTTTGTGAATAAGTGAGATGGTTTTCCCATTCAATGAACTGAATGTAGTGGTTCATTCGTCAATAATTTTTTGAAAAATTACCCAGCACAAAGTTTAATATCTATTTCAATAAAGTGTAAGTTAACTACCAACTCATGTTCTTTTAAAAGCTGTATCTTACTTTTTAAATATTTCACACTACCAGAGAGATTACTATCTGTCAACAATATTTTACAAATCAGTTTTTTAATATTGCGAGGGTGCGGAAGACATATTACCTTAGAATTACACGTTCGCGGCATTGTTTATCTTATAGGTATTTTCTTTATAATTTACTCATTAGCCATTAATTATTTTAACGCAGCCCACTACAGTCTTTTTCGTGGGCTGCGTTATTTTAATAGCTTTCATAAAATTCACATAAAATTCGTGCCCGAATTTAAAAAAAATCGACGTAAACAAACATACCAAAACTGAACACACACATGTTTTATAATGACAGCGGGCCGTGAGGCTTTTTTATGGGACTCAGTCACGTGATATTTCCGCGCCCGGGCCGGTCTTTCTCGTGGGCTGCGGGTTCGTAAATAGACGGTTGTCTGCATGGTAACCCCCGGCCAATCAGAACTCGGCAGTCTATGACGCGGCAGTTATCCTGCTCCGCGATCAATAAAGAGAGACATATACCTACATCACATTATGAGAGAAAGTTCTATTTAAAAGACCGGAAAATACAAAAATGTATTAAATAATTTATAATGAAAATTCCAATAATTTTATAAATATAAGATTAAGGACACTATTATAAACACTTTTCCTAAGTTAAATCGACTCTCTTGTACAATTTAATTAGACTTTTTTCGCCGAACACTAAAGCAAACTAGCCACATATTATTGATTTTTTTTGTGGATAAGAAATAACTAAGGTTAGTTTTTTTTTGACAAATTTTATCAAACAGATAAGAGAAAGGAGATTGACAGACAGGCTATTACGAAAAACACATTCTTAAACTACGTAACGCAAAAATTCTGGATTTGTGACCTCTCCACACCCCTTTGTAACGCATTTTTAACAAAAAATATATACAAAAATCATTGAGTGTAACGCAAGGCTAAACCCCCCTCCCACCTTAAATGATTAAAATAACTCTATTAGCTTAGCTAAAAAATACATTTAAAAAGTTTTACAAACAATTGACATATTAGAATGTAAGTAAATTCAGTTACTGAAACTGAAACTTATTTATTTATTAAATTTTACAGATATATTTAAAAAATAAATGAAGAAAACACATTTTTTTTTACTTTTTTTTTATTTACGTATGAAAAAAACTTACTAATTTACTAAATTTTACAATTATATTTTAAAAAATTTATAAAAAAATAGACATTTTTTTACTTTTGTTCAGTTACACACAAAATTAATTCGTTTTGTTTTTTTGGTAGTTATAAATTTTATGCGTATTATCTCTCGTTGTTGAATTTAGCACAAAATAGTATGAGGTGGATAAAATTTGTTTTAGTAAGTCCTTAATACATGTATAGCAAACACGAAACAAGTATTTAAACACTTATAAGACCCAAAATGCACAAACATTTCCTCGCAAAATACGAAATCACCTCATGCACGCCACAAACAGCGTTTGACTGCGGATTCCTATGATATAGCTCTGACGTCACGGCCGTCATGACACCCGAGTTACCAGACAACCGTTTCTTTCCGTGGACAAATCCACCGGCCAGACGCTTGTCAGAGCATTCCTTTGCTGATATGTGTCATTTAAAAGCCGTCGTAGTCGTGGTATTTGCCGCTGCGCCCGAGAAATTTTAAATTCTACATCTACATCAAGCCAGTTTATTTGCTGTTTTACAGCGCTCAGTGTTTAGTGTTCACCTTCACAATATCTTGAATCGACCGCGAGATAACAGCGACAAAACAATCGAAGACCGACATCGAAAAACAATAGTCTACAGGCTGATTTGAGACGCCTAACTTTTGCCTCTGCGATTACCCCCCCCCCCTAGAAAAATAAATATGCACTTTTTGCTAACAATTAACGGGCACACAGGATAATTACCCCCTTCTAGAAAAAAGTTATATTGCAAATAATTTACCCCCCCCCCCCCCCCCCCCTAGATTTTGACCCAGATCCGCAATTGTTCCTAACACAGTGCGCCAGTTTTGCCAGACTTTTCTAACGACTTTCCTTTAACTAAGTGACAAAAACCTTTCATATCCTTCAAAACAGTAACGGGTGTGTGGTCAACAGCAAAACAAAATTATAACATCTGGATCTCCATCAAACAACGATAACATGAACACATTTTTTAAATAAAAATGGAAGAAAAACCCAAACCAATAAAATATTTAAATCATAAAATCCAATATTTAAAATAAAGTAGATAATAGTCAAAATTTTTGTTGACAATCCTTTGTAGTGAAGAAAAGCCTTCAAATCCGGCAACACTGGAGTGCTAACTAAACCAAGCATACGATTTGTAAGACAGTGTTTGATGGAATAAAATTTTTTTCATTTTTGATGTTTGCATGTAATAACATATAATCCAGCAAACATTGACCTGCTGGTACTTTACTAATATTGTACTTTAACTGCTGGCAACTGCTGGCATCGGCAACGATATGCATTACTTTTATTATTTTTGTATTGTCTAATTTGCATATTATTTAAAGGTACAAAAACGCAACATTTTAGTACTTTATTTACATACAACGAAAAGTTATACTTTATTTTTGAAGAATGCCAAGTGCAGCCAGCGTTAATGGCAAAAAAACGCTTTAAAAGTATATTTACGCAGTTGCTTTTAAAGCACTTTATTTTAGTATAAAACAATTAAATATTTTACTGTGAAAATAAAATGCTAAAAAAAAACATTTTGAAGAAGGTACTCTTAAAGT
Source organism: Aspidapion aeneum (assembly GCA_963576565.1). Classification (NCBI taxonomy): domain Eukaryota; kingdom Metazoa; phylum Arthropoda; class Insecta; order Coleoptera; family Brentidae; genus Aspidapion; species Aspidapion aeneum. The sequence goes on along the minus strand of OY755040.1, from coordinate 139,715,491 downwards.
ACATTTAATTTATTATTAAAAGTTTAAACGTTTTACTGCAAAATTAATAAAACAGTGAAAAACATTTTAAAAGTATTTTTAAACAGTTGCTTTTACAGCACTTTATTTTAGTACAAAAATATTAAATATTTTACTGTGAAAATAAAATATTTACAAAAAAACTGACAAGTTGATGTTTGCCGTCCTTGCCACTAGATGGCAAACACTAGTCAACATTTTACTGGTACACTAAGGAATGTCAAGCTTAAGAATGTGAATGATTTTATTTATTTTTAAATTGATGTGGAATGTTCCATAATCCTTGGAAATATCCTCATTTGATATGAAAAGGAAAATATTAACGATCCTTATATAATGATCAAATATTTATTTCCGTAAATATGAGACGTGAGTGAAGTAATGTCCTTACAATATTTATAATAAAAGTAGTTTCTTTGTACTACTAAAAAAATTAATAAAATACAATGCTTTAAAAGTACAGGTTTTTTAAAAAATGTATAAAAATTCAGTTTTTTTGTATTTACTAAAAATACGAAGAAAATACATTGCTTGAAAAGTACATGCTTTTGTGTACAAAGAAGTTTAAAAAAATGCATTACTTTAAAAGTACAGTGTTTTTTGTACTAAAGTATATACATGCTGGCCTGATGCAGGCCGTTATTCCAAATCAATACGAATTAAGTACTTTCTACTCAGTACTTTGCCGTTATGGGCAGCAGTGAAAGCCAGTACTTATAAAGTACGTTTGCTGGGTAGATATTAGCAAAAAAAAAAATTTTGCCACTAAATGATTTTTTTTTCAGCTAAATTGACATTTGGGCCTGCGCCCATGATCAGTTCTTGAAATTTTAGCATCAGTGCGTAAAAGTATTCTATTTGACAAAACTTTATTATTATAACTTAACCTTTCTTTTATTTTCATTTTAAAATGAAAAAGACGCGTCTATTTAGATGACAAAAATAAATTTGATAGATCTCAAAATTTTTGAAATATTTTATTACTTCCATAAAAATTTAAAATTAAATATTATTTTAAAAACTAATACCTAGTTTTAAAAAATTACCTTCTGTAAATGTACTCAAAAGGTATTTTGAAATTGACTCTCTGTTATTTGATGCGCATTAAAGAATTCACTATTATTAGCATCTCTTAAATTTTTACCTGCTCCTATATACTTACTATTATTCAAACCAACTTTATTTGTAATTTTGTCTCGCGGTCTATGAATGCTGATGCAGTAACGTCGAAAACTTTTTTTCTTGGGAGGGTGAAGGCTTTTTAGCTCACACATATACTATACTATAGTAGTGTGAGCTATGGTGATCCTAATTTTTTCGAGAAAAAAAAAGTTGCTCCGATTTCAAAAATTTTTATATATCTTTGCGTTTCAGATGATTTTGAAACTTTTTTGGTGCGCCGTCTGTCTGTATGTCTGTCTGTATGTCTGTAACGACCAACGCGCATAACTCAAAAACCGCTTGGCCGATTTTAATGAAATTTGGTACCTAGGCTGGGTCTTGGGTCGAGATGGTCCCATTTAAAAATGAACAAAATCCACCGAACAGAAACCAAATAAAAGGGTGGGGGTAGATTTCAAAAATTAGAGTTTATGTGAAAATATGGCGTGTGTGATATTAAACGAAAGGTAATTGAGTCTGCAGTTAAACAAAATACATTTTAATTTATTTAAAAAAAAAGGGTGGGGGTATATTTTAAAAATTAGAGTTTAAGTGAAAATATGGCGTGTGTGATATCAAACGAAAGGTAATTGAGTCCGGAGTTTAACAAAATACATTTTAGTTTTTTGTTTTTTTTAAGGGTGGGGGTAGATTTCAAAAATTTGAGTTTAAGTCAAAACATGGCTTGTGTGGTATCAAACAAAAGGTAATTTAGTCTGGAGTTAAATAAAATATATTTCAGTTTTTAGTTATATTAGCTCACACGTACACTATAACTATAGTACCTAGTGTGAGCTTAGGGGCCCATATATTGGCAGAGTATTTTATGGACGCTTTAGAGCCCATTGTTAAATTCTGTAACACTCAAGGGGGGAGAGGGGTTTGGTCTTGCGTTACACCCGATGTTTTTTAATGTGTTTTTTCTTGAAAATGTTTTACATAGGGGGAGAGGCAGGTCGAAAAGCCCGAATTTTTGCGTTACATAATTTAAGAACGTTTACGTATTAATAGCCGAAGCAAAACTCACAATTTGATCGCTATTACCCAGTCCAAGGGAGGGTCCTGCCACTCCGTCGACAAAAAAATTATTTTCAAGTTCTAGACAAAAAATTGCACATGCAGGAACCGCAATTTCATAAAAATGTTCTCTGCTGCTGCACTTTTTATTTGTGTTTTTTTTTTAAATCCTCACCAGTGCATTTTTTTATTTGACTATGGTGGTGATAAATTTAGTTGTTCATACATTTCGTAGCTCAGACTTTAAAAACCATAAAAAAATGTCCTAAGTTTTGTTTTTGGTGATTACATCCATAGCAGCCCGTCATTTCCACTTGTAATCCTGGATCCGCCACTGGCAACACTAGACAATATAATTGTGGGGATATTCCTGCATGCCTACACTATTTTAGTGAGAGGTAGGTAGTAAAGGTCGAATCTTTTTAAGAATTCTTGTCTATTGTCGTGACATAATGCATTTCGTACTTACAGGTAAGAAACCCATTGCGCCTATTAGGCGCGGCGCCTTGTTCTAATAAAATAAAAAATGTTCCACATCAAAAGTTTGCATATCGTTTGGCGGTCTATGGCCGTGGTGTACGCATGGGGGGGGGGAGATTTAGGGGCAGAATCCCTCCACTGAATATTGACCCCTATAACAAAAAATTTAAGCTCAAGCCCCCCAAGATTTATCTCCGCAGTCAAGCCCCCCAGGATTCAATTCTGCGTAAGCCACTGCCTAAGAGCACTTGTTTCCTATACGGTCTCATCGAGAACCGTGAGGAGCTGCAGGAATTTGCTAATAAGATGTCATTAGTATGGATACCAGGACATTCTGGGCAGGCCACAGATTAGGCAGCGAGGTAAGCAGCATCTACCGAATTTTTCGGCCCCGAACCAGCCCTGGGGATATCATACAATGCTGCTAAATTAACCATATTGAGATGGATGGAAAACAGCTTCCAACAATATTGGATGAATATACCAGAACTGGTTCACTCTAAAGAGTACAAGTGACTGGACTTTTTACGGATCACTGTCGACTAAGAGTACCCATGCACAGAAATGGAAATAATAGTAGAGACCGAATGTAGACTCTATATGGAGGATGACGAAACAGTTAGACGTGTACTGTGCGAATGTCCCAAGGATGTGTTAACAAATTGTGCGGGGTGACGTCACCACTTGTGCTAAATCCTTTGTTTACGTTCGTTGTATATGATGTTATTCGTATTTTCAAGAGAGTTTTGTTGATATTTCGCTGAATAATTTGTGTTTTTTAGATTGTTTCATTGCAGTGCTTACTAAGAAAAGACATATTTATTATTTATAATAATATTTTTAATTTATTGTATGTATCTGTACTTTTCTGTTTTTTTATGTTCTATATTCCCGTTTTTTAATTAATAATTTCTTAACATGCTTTAAAAAGCGGTTGTAATAATTAAACTATACATTATGTGCATTTTTTTCTCTTTGTTTTTCATCTATTTGTTCAGAACATTATTTGTGCTTTTCCTTTTTTAAATAATTTAATAAATTTTTCGTCTACCTATATTTCCGTTTTTAATTATTATCGCAAAATAATTCCTTTACATACTTTTAAAACAATTGGACAAATTATATAGGGTGTCCCATAACTTGAGGGCTATAGTGCAGCAGGTGATAGAGGAGGTTATTTCCGAAAAAAAAAGTTTATATAACATGGGGTCAACACACATCTGTTTTTAAGATATAGGATTTTTAATGTTAGAGGAGTGGGGGAAAAAGTGTTTTGCAAAAAAAAGAAAATCTATCACAGACAGCTATTTGTGATTCAAAAATGTGATACTCCTTTTTTTTAAATAAAATTACAAGTTAAGAAGATACAGGCTGTCAAGATATAATTTTTTTTTAAATTAATTTTTGCTTACTTATTCTTTTAAAAATTATCAATAATATTTTATTTATTATTATGTGTCGCTAAAGACTTGTTTTTATGAACAAAAAAAAACATTGCGTTTAATATGGCATTTATAAAAGTTTAGACCAAAAAAATAGTTTTTTCTAAAAAAAATTGACCGACTAATTTTTTTCAAAATAAGTTTTATTTCAATTTATTGCTCTTGTTCTGATACATGCCTTTACCCAATTTCATGTTTTTACTGCGTTTTTTGAAAAAGTTATTATCAAAAAAAGTTAACAAAATTGCCAACTTTGATGCTCTGTATCTCTACAAAGAAAGAGTTTTGACCCATGCATTATAGGAACTTTTTTATCAGACATGACCTCCTCTATCACCTGTTGGCCTATGGCCCCTAAGTCATGGGACACCCTGTATAGGTACTACGACATTATGTGTAGATTTTTTTTCACTTTAAGTATTTCAATTTAATTTATTTAACAGATATTTCAAATATAAAATCATTTATCATCCCTGTAAAGACAATATTTTTAAATGTACAATGCCTCAATTTTGCATAAAATTTAATTTGCATAAAGAAAATAGCCGTAAAAGCATATAAAATCTAATATAACGATAGGCGCGCTTTCTGCCCAGCACAAGTGGTGACGTAACAACGAGTTTGACCTTGAACATCGATTGCAGACAGATTCGGCAAATTGAGCAATCCTGTGTAGTGTATAATCGTTGGAAGGGAATGGGATACTCTTTCATCACGTAGCGCTGTGGACACGAGTCGTTAAATACCGAGATGAATTCCAAGACGTGCGCAAGCGTTGATCTGTCACTTCTGCCAACCAATCAACTGAGAGATATTTCAGTATGGTTTTATACAGCAAAACTTTAATAATTCCCAGTTCTTTTTGATGAAAATTCGTCGTTTTTGTTCTGTGAAAATGCCGGTGACGTGCAAGTTGTGTGACAAATTATTTAGTGCCCAATTTAATTTGAATAAACACTGTCATCGGGGTTCTACTGTATGTCTATGCTACGATAAACATTTTTTTAAAAGATTTAGCGCATTTAAATTTGTCAATACTCTCATGGCAAAACAAAATAAACGTGAAATGCATATAGAAGAAATACTGCATATACCTCAAAAAATATTAATCGCAGCACATAGATATTGTATATGTTTGAAATCAAAAAGAAAAGACGAATCTTAAAATGCAAAAATATACAGGGTGTTCCCTCTCAAAAAATCGACTTTATTGTCACACCCTGTACAGGGTGTCCCAAATTCGTTGTTTTTTTGTGGTGTCGGGTATTTCTAGGGGAGAAAGAAAAAAACTGAGCCCCCTTTGCGACGCTCAAATTTTAAGAGAAGCCTAAAGGTGAAAACTACATTTAGATATAGCAAGCCGTTTTTAAGCTACGGAGTGTTTTTGTCTGCATTTTGCGTTTGTGTAAATAGCTTTCTTATAGATCTTTTCTTGAAGAATTGACAGATGTCAACGGTTTTTATTTATCTCTTTTGGTTTTTAAAATATTGCATAAAGTTGTTATTTTTCTTACAGAATAACTCTAAAACTCTCTCTAAAATTTCCTTTAAAATAATGTATCACACTCAATATTTTAATTTTTTTTATTGTTTTCTTTATTTTTATTTTTTAATCACCTCTTTATTATTTTTTAATATTAAGCAAACTAAAATATGTGGTAAAAATAAAAAAAAAACAAAAATATAAAGAAATCCCACTAATCCCATAAAGAAAAATTAATTTTATGTGATATCTCAAAAACTAAACGTGACAAATGAAATTTAATTTAACAGTTGAATTCCTCTTAAAAAAGTGTCTAAAGAATGTTTTCACAGAAATAAAAATATTAATAAATAAACAAGTTATAGACCCCTTCCCAAAATGCAGACTTTTTAAAAACACCCCGTAGTTTAAAAACGGCTTGCTATATCAAAATGCGATTTTCACCTTTAAGCTTCTTTTGAAATTTGAGTGTTGCAAAGGTTGATGAGGTTTTTTTAGTTCCTCTAGAAATACCCGAAACTCCCCAAAAACATCGAATTTGGGACACCCTGTACATGGTGACGGATAGAAAAAAATTATGTTGGCTTTTAAAGTTCATCATCATCATAATTAATCAAAAAAAATCTACAATTTATTATAGCCCTTTATTTTCAATGATAAAGTTGCTGAGTGCTCCGGTTATAAAAAACCACCCGGTACCTACATAAAATCATACCTAAAAATTAGAATTGATCATTATTTTATACCTTGAATTTTTTATTATACGTTAAGCTCTTCGATCTCGCGCCAATCCCGGTATTCGCGCCAATAATTTAAATTAGACATTTTGACGTTAATTTTGGCGCATGCTCCTTTGATGGAATTCATCTCGGTATTTAACGACTCGTCTGTGGACAGGGTCTGCTCTTTACTTTACTCTGTTGCCAGTTCTACGTAATAGTATGAAATTGTAGGATGTAAACAATACAAATATTTAGGCGGGAGGTTGAAATCAGCTTAGGATCCATTTGTGATCATTTGACGTTTATGCTAACACCGATTTCGACCTTCCAAAAAGAGGAAAGGGGAGCTTTAATTTAAATAAAATGCGCAAAAACTTTTCCGAAAAATGTAGGAGTGGTGTCATGTCCTTATATATATTATACTCTAATTGCCTTCTTTTGGTACGACCACAGCGCCCTCCACCGGTACATGACTGACCCATTTCTACACTTTACGGTTTCTATTACCTACTTGGTTCAATGTTAATTTAATTATTTAAATAGCTTAAAAAAAGGTCCAAAAATAGTTGTAGGTACGTCTTAAATAAAAAATGCTGGATTAAAATGGACATACTTATATTGCATCAAATCGGTTTAAACCAGAATGTTAATCAGTCTAGAAAAATCGCCTGAAAGAACCTGTGAAAAAATGTGTAAATCCAAATTGATTTTTTATTAACTCTATATGTATATCAAAACGCGATTAAGGGCCTCATGAACTTGTCACTTTTGACAATGCGCTGTCAATCATTTCCGCAAAACCAAGCAATGAAAAATGGGTATACTGTAAAAACAACCTACGTCCGAAATAAGGGGTTTTTTGGTTGAGAATTACTAGATTAACATTTCATTACAAACAGTGTCTACAAATGATTTGCTGAATTACAAAAATTAGCACTTTCCAAGGATTGCGTAAGAAGAAAATCTTGGTTTAGATAGTCGGGCTACTGTGCACTATTTGCTGCATCATTGGAAAATTTGAAACCAATAACTATTATTACCCATACAAGATTTTCTAGTAATGAAAATTGGGTTTCAAATGTTTTGATTATGCATCAAATAGTGCTCTTGGCAGACCACAATTTTCTCCACCACAGGCTTTTTACAACACTAATTTTCTAAATACAGCTGTTTAATTTGTAAACTCCAAATAAATTTACAAACGGGAAGAAAAAAATGACTGTAAAGTGTACGAGTTGGTGAGATAAGGTATATAATTCACAGATACATAAAAAGGATATCTAGGTCCATTTGTTTTTTTTATTGGTATTGCGCGGTCAAGGGCGGATCCAGAAGTGCTTCTCGGGGGGGGGGGCACTTTAGGTGACATTCTCTGTTGGTAAAAAACGGTATATAATTTTTGAAAAATTTTGCATTTTTATTAGCAAAAACCTTACTTTTTACTTATTTTTTGTATAGTCAAAAAATTCTCGGGGGGGGGGGGGGGCAAGTGCCCCTAGTGCACCCCCCCTGGATCCGCCAGTGTGCGCGGTTGGCCATGTCTTTCTTGCACACTTGATATCTTTCGAATAAAGAATTGAAATTCACCACCTGGTATACCTTTCTTCAAAACGAACGTGAATTTTATCCAAAATTTAAAAACCTGGTTTTTTTTTGTTTGAGAAAGAATGAAGAACAATGTCAAAAATGTCAAAATTATAAGCCCTTAAATAAGAATTTTTTCAATGGTTTTAGTGGATGAAAAAAAAATAATATGTATAACGTATAAAGGTAGCTAGAAACAAAAAACATTCCGTCAATAATTATTTAACAAAATAAAAATATTATTTTCAAAATTATAAACACTGTTCCAAAAGTCTGAGATCTTTCGATATATTTTTAGTCTGTCAAAATACAGAAAAAAATTGAGATACATCCTTTTACTCAAATTGCTAATATCTTCAATAAAAATCAGCTTTAAGACTGATTCAACTTTTAGTTATTTCATTATATTCTAAAATATATAAAAAATGTTTCAATTTATTTCAAGGGTCAAACTTTCGTAATCTACTTTTGATTCTGTTCAAAATACTGCGATGTTGTCAGCTTAATTTTGGTTCTATAATATAATTAAACTGACAACAGCGCAAGTTTGTTAAACAGCGCTTAACCTAAAAGTTGAAGCAGTACCAATTAAAAAAAAAACATTCGAAGAGATTATTAGTATATCACACTTAATTAATTTAATTTTTTTGTGTGTTTTGACAAGACTGGGCGGGTTCCCAAACTTTCGGAACACCCTATGTATGTATAAAAGGAATTACATTCCTTAAAAACTAAGCAATTAAATTAAATATTTATAGTCTAAAAATTATGTATAGGCAATCAATATAAAACACTTCATACGAAGTGTCTAATTTTTTTTATTAATGAAGTACAGTAACATGTTGCCGGTCCTGTCTTTTTTCTGATATTTTTATGATTTAAGGGTTCATAAATTTGTCATTTTTTGACATTTTGCTGAAAAAGGTAATAATTTTAAACACAAAATATTAATTAGGAACACCCTTTATATTGCTATTCGGCTTCTGGTTGTTAAAAAGAGAGAAATAGCCTCAAACTGCACACTTTTTCATCCATTTTTTTCACGTGCAGTACGACATCTTTGTTGTAATTTACGTGGTCGAAGAAACCTGCAATAGATGGCGAGAGTCCGAAGGGTTGCACACGGAGTCAAATCACCTGCTTTAGGCTATTACTACTAGGTGGTACTTTACTTTCAACTTTTACAAGGAGGCTTCTTCATTCGGAGTTTAAGTTGGCTTGTTTTAGGGACAATGCTGATAAAAGATGAAGTTTAAACACAGATATGTGTCCCATTTTCGATGGGATTAAATGATGTCAATTTTTTTAAATAATGTTTAGTTTTTGAGATATGGTATATATCATAAAAAAATTAAATACGGACCTGGATTTTTTTTATTACTATTTTAATTGGTTTCATACTATTATTATCACAAAATAATAAAAATTTCATATTTTATTGTTATAAGGTAAAAAAAAATAAATTTAAAATTAAAAAAAATACTCTGCCAATCTATGGGCACCTAAGCTCACACTAGGTACTATAGTTATAATGTACGTGTGAGCTAATATAATTAAAAACTAAAATATATTTTATTCAACTCCAAACTAAATTACCTTTCGTTTGATACCACACAAGCCATGTTTTGACTTAAACTTTAATTTTTGAAATCTACCCCCACCTTTTTTTTATACTAAAATGTATTTTGTTTAACTCCACACTCAATTACCTTTCGTTTGATATCACACACGCCATATTTCCACATAAACACTAATTTTTTTAATTTACGCCCACCCTTTTTTTAAAGTAAACTGTATTTTATTTAACTCCAGACGCAATTACCTTTCGTTTGATATCACACACCATATTTTTACATAAACTCTAATTTTTGAACTATACCCCCACCCTTTTATTTGACTTGTGTTTGGTGGATTTTGTTCATTTTTAAATGGGACCATCTCGACCAAAACCCAGCGTAGGTACCAAATTTCATTAAAATCGGGCAATCGGTTTTTGAGTTATGCGCGTTGGTCGTTACAGACAGACAGACATACAGACGGCGCAACAAAAATATTTTAAAATCATCTGAAACGCAAAAAAAAAATTGAAATCGGACCAACTTTTTTTTTCTCGAAAAAATTAGGATCACCATAGCTCACACTACTATAGTATAGTAGTAGTGTGAGCTAAAATTATTCTGAACCTGGAAATTTCCAACGTAAATATAAATTCAAAATTGCTACTTTTGTAAAAAATAACAAATTATTTATATTAATTTTTCTTAACGTATTTTGCATAATTTTTGTTGCTTGAATAAAGAAGCCAAACATATCACATTTTTCAATGAACCATTTTTTTCTTTATTTACATTTTTTAATTAACGTTTCAAAACAGATAAAACTAAAAATCGTTCAACTAGTGTGTCTTGCAATTTTTAATAGATATTTACGTTGGAAATTTCCAGGTTTGGACTAAATTTTTTTTATTATTAAATATTTTTTTTAACCTTGAATCAAAAAAATATAAAAGTTTTATCATTTTAAAATAATAATAGAATAAAACCAATCAAAATAGTAATAAAAAATCCAGGTCTGTATTTAATTTTTTTATGATAAATACCATATCTCAAAAACTAAACAATATTTTAAAAAACTGGCATTGTTATTATTTTGCTCTAAAAAAGTTGCCATAAAAAGGTTTTTACATAATAAAAATATCTTGCAAAATAAGCGAGATACAGGGAATTATTAAAAATTCAAGTTTTTCAAAGTATTAGCGAAACCACGGGGTATAGCAAAAATCCGATTACACGATTTTTAAGGGCTCAAAAAAAGAGCACGCTAAGGTGCAATCAGAAAATCGATATCTTTAAAAACAACCGAGTTTCCTATTTAATTCCATCGAAAATGGGACACGCTGTATATTCGTCTCGGGATAAGTGTATGTATTGAGTGTTACCAACTGCAGAAAATTTTCTCTTTTTATGGAATTTTTGAATTTGAAAGGAACAAAGTAAAATTTTACAGAAAAACGAAGATTTTTAAGACAAAGGTATTTTCATCCCATGTGCCGTTGTTTTTGGTCGTGAATGTCACTTAAAAAGATTATTATTGTTTAAAGCGATGAGGTGAAGGCTTTTATTGGTTTTCATGATGTCACTGTGTAGAAAAGATAAACAAATGATATGAAATAGTTTACTTTACATGCGTTCATCTCTCTCACATATTTTAGTGGGTTATAACCAACCAAAAACTTTTTAATTTGAACTATTTTTGTTCAAAGTCCCAGAATTAAAGAATTAATGGCTGTAAAGGCATCTAGACAAAAAATGACAAAACTTACGCAGCCCTAAAATACTCTTTTAGTAAAGATAAAAAAATTACGGCACCATTTAATTACTTCATTTTAAAGTTTGTATGCACAGAAAAAAAAACTACCTAAAGTAAACCGTGGTTTAACTACAATCTTCTTAACTATACTAATAAGAAGACCACGGTATATTTCAGACAATTTTTTTGAACATTATTTGGCATAGCCATATAGACATGAGCTAAATGTTTTAGCCACCACACTCAATTATCTAATGCGTGTTCAAAATATGTTTTAAGTCGGTAGTACACTATCAAAGATCTTTAACAAATAATTTAAATTTTATAAATTCTTAAACGGTGTTATAACCTCAGAGTAATAACATATAAAGAGAAGTAGTAACCCCGGTTTCGGCGGTCATTCATTCATTTGTTGGTAAACAATGTAGCTTTTCCGCTGTTGCCGGCTCCTCTGCCTCTGTAAAATTTTATAAATAATAAGTAAGGTTCAACTTCTTACCTTACCAAAATATATAGTGCTTTGAGTTGGTTAGGCTATTCAAACCGTGCGATAATTTGTCATGCGCTTATTAGCCCGCGTCGCGTCGTTTTATGCTGTGTATTTCGTATTACAATCTGCGATAAACACTCATTTACACCACATAATTTATGAACGGCCCCTTTTCCCACAATTTTTTTCAGGACGTGGAAACAGGTGTATGACATCATATTACGGATTTCGTGTTAGCAGGGCCGGGTTTCGTTTTGAGCTACTTGGACTATATCCACGCGATACTATTTTCCGAAAACCGTATATTGATGCGACGTTCCATTAAAAAGTTAGCATTTTTTAAACTTTTTAACTGTCAAAAAACTGTCATTAGCATTCACGAATTTTGACTAAAATCTAATCAGCTCGTTGCAGTATCGAGTACTATTTTGAAAATTTCATGTAAATCGGTTAAGCGGTTTAGGAGCTATCGCGTTACGGACAGATATAACTACTTTACTACTCTATAGAAGTCCATGAAACTTGGTGGGGTTGTTAACTCTATGAAGTTCTACGACTGTGCAAAGTATGAGATTCGTAGCTCTTTCCGAAGTAGAGCTTTTGATAGGTCAAATATGGGCTGAAATGTTTCAAGAAAAGATGGTACGGCAGCGCGAACTTTGCGGGACACTGCCGTGCCCTCAGATAAAGACAATGGAAGTCCAAAGTTTTATTTCTACTCAATCATTGTCTGCGAGTTTTAAACAAAAGATTATTTTTTCACTTATATAATGGCAACACGTTTAATTAGGTGGGTCCTCAAGTCGTGAACGGTTAGCCCAGATATTCCTAAGCTCTAAGGTCGACACTGACAGTAACATGTGTTTGTATTAAATGCAGTGTTGTCTTGGCCGTCGGCTCGGTATATTGAATTTTTGGTGTTTTTTTTCTGTGTGCTGAGTTTTATTTTTGTAAAAAAGAACTTAGTTGGACGTAAAAATAAACAAGAAGTGCTATGTTTCTGAAAATACTGTAAAAATTCAGCCCAGTGTGGTTTTTTCGAGATGATTCGAGTGACGCAGCTATGTTGCCATCGCCGGGGATTCTGCAAATTCTAAGTTTTCAGGAATGACCGCCACGAATAGGGAAAATTTACACGGGGCCGCGGTTTACTTCTTCTCTTTATATTATTATTACTCTAAGGTTATAACCGATCAGTTAGCTTTATTTCTGTGTCAAAGATCTTTGTTAGTGTAATGCGGGCTTTACACACAACCCTTTACAATAATGGAGAAGGTAGAACTTCTTGTTTTGTTTATGTAGAGTGTTTATTTAATAACTTTTCACTTGAAATATTTTAATAATGTTTTTTGCAAAAAAGTACGACACAATAATTTTGGTTTTAATTTTTGCCGTGGACAGTGTTGTCTTTTTAATTAGGAGTAATTAATATACAGTGTGTCCACGTAAGTTGGCGGCATATGGGAAACTTGTTTATTATTAGCTTTACGAAAAAAAGTTATTCTTCATAAAAAGTTCTGCATGGTCCAAAACCTAAAATGCACCATCAGATGTTAAATTTTTTCAGTCATATTACGAGGTTTGTCAAAAAATGTGATTTTTGCTTCAGAGTAAAGTACCTTTCTTTTTGACAATATCGAAAATTGTTATAAAGAAAAGATGTTTAGAATTAAAAATAGCTTTCAAATATTCAACATTGTTTATTTACATTATTATTATTTGCATCCTAGATTAATTATGCATTAATGTGCAAACTTAAATTTCCAACGTAATCGCAGAGAAAATGTAGAAATTTTTTTTTTTTTAAATGTAAATAAACAATGTTGAATATTTGAAAGCTATTTTTAATTCTAAACATCTTTTCTTTATAACAATTTTCGATATTGTCAAAAAGAAAGGTACTTTACTCTAGAGCAAAAATCACATTTTTTGACAAACCTCGTAATATGACTGAAAAAAATTAACATCTGATGGTTGCATTTTAGGTTTTGGACCATGCAGAACTTTTTATGAAGAATAACTTTTTTTCGTAAAGCTAATAATAAAAAAGTTTTCCATATGCCGCCAACTTACGTGGACACACTGTATATGGAAATATGAAAAACCTTTTGATTAACAATTTTTCATGTGGAAGGTTGAAAAAATAAACATCCTGTGTAATTTTGTATACAGGGTAAGGCCGGTATTACAATATCAAGGATAAAATAAAATTTGACAAATATAAAACATTTTTTTTTAAAATGTGCTATTATACTGTCAAATATATTACAAAATTTATTTTTTATAAATTCTTTTTTAAAGATAATGTAATACCAACCTAAGCAAACTCTTGACATTTCTTTAAAAAAAAACCATACTTTCAGGATCCTCCTAGATTTATTGTGGAGTCATTTAAAAAAACTAATAATTCATTTTTGTAATATTTTAGGTATTTACAACATATTTTGGGTCTGAAATTACTTCAAATCTGGTTCAGGTCGGACCTGACGTCCAAAGCTCAAGATCTATATGGATAGATACTACTAGTAACAGCGATCTGCACTAAAAAATTAATAATAATAATAAAAAATAAAAAGAAACAACCAAAAAAACGATTGCTACTAAACAGCCTTTTTTAAAATGCGATACAAAATTAGCCCTCAGGAACTTTGCAAGAATTAATTTCTAGTTCGAGCATTTGGTCGACTTTACAAAAACAATAATATTGTAAAAAATACATATTATATTGTAAACAATTACAATATTAGTAATATTAAACTAGTTATATTATAATATTATAATTTTACAAAACAATTTTGTGCTGATAAAGAATCGAGTGCCTAGCTCCAATCATTTTTTTAAAATGAATATTTGTTAACATTGAAAAAAGACTCCATTTCTCAAAGTGGAATTTGCAAATTACAAAGAAAAAACTCTACGTCTTCTTTATTGTTTCAGGTTTTATTTAGGACATGTTTCGAGTCTAACAAGACTCATTATCAGCTGAAACAAGGTAAACAAAACAAAGAAATGTAAACATCCGAAGCAATTTTCAGTGCTTATTATATAGCTTATTGTAAATTTAAACTGGAATTATACAGGGTGTCCCAACTAAAAGGTAACAGAAGTGTTTTGGAGTATTTTTCGTGCAAATTTGAAGAATCGTTCGAACTTTTTTGGCTATCTTAAAATTTTTGTAGCACGCACCCCTTCGAGGGGTATATTTTACCCCTATATTTTGAATAGGGAAAGTGGGTCTAGTGATACCTTGTTTTAAAGGCATTTTTAATGTCTTTACAATCGTGTAAAAATTTCAAAAAACTATCAATTAGTTTTTGAGATAATTGCTTTCAAACTTTCAAATTTAACATGGACTGATAAAATAAAAATTTAATCAGAATTAATTATTTTTTTGAACTAATTTTTATTTTATCATTCCATGTTAAATTTAAAAGCAAATATCTCAAAAACTAATCGATGGATTTTCGAAATTTTTACACTGTTGTAAAGACATTCAAAAACCCTTAAAACAAGGTATCACTAGACCCACTTTCCCCATTGAAAATATAGGGGTAAAGTATACCCCTCGAAGATGGTGAGTGCTACAAAAATTTCAAGATATCCAAAAAGTGTCCCCATCGCAAACAAAATCGACGTGTCCGAGCTTATCTCCGAATTGGCATGAAAAATACCCAAAAACACCTCTGTTACCTTTTAGTTGGGACACCCTATATAATAAGCACTGAAAATTGCTTCGGTTCGGTAATTACATTTTTTTGTTTACCTTGTTCCAGCTGATGATGAGTTTCTTTAGACTCGAACCATGTCCTAAATAAAACCCGAAACAATAAAGATTTTAGTGGAGAAGACAATAGAGTTAATTGAAATTCGAAAAATGGCAACGTTTTTAGGGTTAAGTTTCACCTCTCGTAAGTGGTGTACCCAACAAACAAGTCAACGTGGTAAGAAAGGGTCCCTATTGTAAACAAAATCTACTTTGATATTATTTTCTGGAAGAGTAATATAAGAGAATTAGGTTTTCGTTAAAAAACCCTGTATAATAAAAACTAGTTGCTTCAAATCACCCCGATAATATTGAACTATTTTTCACTTGATGCCTGAGCGAAACCCAAATACCTTAAAGAACATACTGGTTCAAGTAAAGCAATCATGTCTAGCTTTGGAAACAATGGCAAATTTAAATTCGCAGACAGAAATTTTCAGGTGCGCATGCGTGTGTTTTGGCACGTAGACACACACAGCTGCTTTGTGGGTGGACGCCATATTTGTTGCGGTGTTTTGCGTTTGTCGTGTAAAATTGTTTTTTTTCTGTGAAAAATGGGAAATAATTTACGTAAAACATGTGCGGTTTGTGAAAAAATATCTGGGAAAAAAGGCCGGTATTACAAACCACTATTAAGTGCCATTCCATAGGTTAGTACTTAGTTAGTTAGTATTTTTCTTTATAATTTGTTAATAAAGTTAAGAGTGGTTTATAGATGCCATTAAACATTCTTCATGGTGTCCCGATCAACTAGTTTTTAGAAAAAAAAAATAGACATAACCTTAAATTTTTGACAAGTGTCAACTAATCTAGTGACGTAACAGAGTATGTTCCAAAACTACCAAAACTCACCCATGCGCAGTTACCGAAATCCTGTCTACCCGAAAAAGGAACATTAACATTTAGACCAAAAACTGGAGGAAATTTACTAGTATTTGTAAGCCTAGTCTAGAGCTTATTAGGTCAAAGATATAAACACTTAGAAGGCGGCCTGTTTAATCTTGACCCAGATCGGAGCCAGTAGCACTCGAGTTTTTTTCAGCAGGATTTTTCTCCCCCCTCCAAAAAATTGGACCACATTTGATAAGCAATTAGACAACTTGACCAATAGCACATCAAATGAGATCATATTTATATGGAATCACCGAAAATTACCAAATTCTTGAACTTCATTTTTTTTATACATTGACTAAATTTTTTATCCTGCTTTCATTTGGTTATCTTACTGGCTATGACTCTACATAGAATATTCAATAACGATACAAGGTTAAGTGTGTAGACTTCGGCAAATCTGGAAAGCCTTCAAGGGTGCATAATTTTTAAATTTCTTGACTTTTTACAATAGGGGAGAGAGGTCTATAGTGGGACAAAACACTTGACAACACTGTAAAAATCAGCTGTCAGAATTTGGACACAAACATAACATGTGTTGCTGTTTAGATTAATGTTATTAAATAGTTTTTTTAAAAATCTTTGGAACTAATTGGGATTTATTTTTAAAAAAGTAAGCAAGTTTTTATTTTGTACATTTTCAAGATTCTGTTAAGCCCTGTAACTTTTTTGGTTGAGATATTTTTACAAAATTGTGTTTCCTAGCTTAAGAAAGTGACAAAAATGTAATACCTTGTACCCTGGTCCACAGTGGGAAATTTTGGTATGTTCGATAATGGGACAATGGGAGAAAATGGTCCATACTGGGACACATAAATACTGCTTGCGTATAAAGACTTACTAACCCTTTAACTGCACACTGGGGTCTCGGGTTTGCGCATTAGAGAAAAAAATGCTCTTGTTTTATACTTAAAATATACAATGTCCCCCATAATATTCGCAACATATGGGAAATATTTTTATTTGTGAGATATGGGAAGAAATTTTATATACGATCAATCCTGCTTGTTGAATAACCTAGAAAGACATTTTGACATTAGTCACGTGATCACTGTCATGGTGGCAAATTCAAAAAATTAGTCATGAAAACCCACAAAGTGGCAAAAAAATATCGAAAAAAGTTATTTGAAAAAAGTGTTAAGAATGTCATTTTAGGGTCCTGAAATTTGGAGCAATAATAATAAAAAATAAGAAATACCCTATTTTTGGCCCTAGCCTTATTATGAATTAATTTTATACAGATTTTATTATTAAAATAGTTCAAGTAACGCAATATTTAATGGGCAAAGGTAAAATAATTCCAAATTCTTTATTAAAGACATTCATAAAAAATTAAATAAAAATATCCGATTGGCACATGTACGTTTCTTGTCGCAATGGCCTTTTGTTTTGACAGTTTGTAGGTTTCCGTAAATTTAGTATTAATACCACAATGGAAAAGAACAACGTCATTGATATTATTTATGAAATAATATCAATGATGAGGCTTTTTTCTATTTCTATTGTGGTATTAATACTAAGTTCACGGAAACCTTACAAACTGTTAAAAAAAGGCCATTGCAACAAGAAAGGTACATGTGCTAATCGGATATTTTTATTTAATTTTTTATGAACGACTTCAATTAAGAATTTGGAATCATTTTACCTTTATC
Organism: Aspidapion aeneum; assembly: GCA_963576565.1. Classification (NCBI taxonomy): domain Eukaryota; kingdom Metazoa; phylum Arthropoda; class Insecta; order Coleoptera; family Brentidae; genus Aspidapion; species Aspidapion aeneum. The sequence goes on along the minus strand of OY755040.1, from coordinate 139,697,479 downwards.
CATTAAATATTGCGTTACTTAAACTATTTCAATAATAAAATCTGTATAAAATTAATTCATAATAAGGTCAAAAATAGGGTATTTCTTATTTTGTAATATTATTGCTCCAAATTTCAGGACCCTAAAATGACAACACTTTTTTCAAATAACTTTTTTCGATTTAACCTCACTTTTTGGGTTTTCATGCCTAATTTTTTGAATTTGACGCCATGACAGTGAGCATGTGACAAATGTCAAAATGTCTTTTTAGGATATTCAACAAGCAGGATTGATCGTATTTAAAATTTTTTCCCATATCTCACAAATAAAAATTTTTCCCATATGTTGCGAACATTATGGGGGACACTGTATAGATGTAGGTATGTCTAATAATATATTTTTTTTTAAAGTACCATCAGAAACAAATATCTGTCAAAATTAAACAGAAAAATCTAATGGGGTCTCAAAAACCCCAGTGTGGAATATGTAACAAAAAATAAGTGTGGAGCTTAAGCAAAAATGTAGGTAACAGTTTTGCATACCCTACAGTAGAAGACACAATTGTACCTGAAAACAGTGTAAAAAAAATTACCAAAACCTTCAGCAACAGGAGCTACTGAACGATCTGCCTGTCAACTACAGTTCCAATTTGATTTTTGTGAATATACAGGGTGTCTCATAAGTGCAGCAGGTGATTGTGGTTGTTTCCGAGAAAAAAGTTTATATAACATGGGGGTTAACACACTTCTGTTTTTAAGATATAGGATTTTTAAAGTTGGAGGAGTGGGAGGAAAAAGAGTTTTACAAAAAATAGAAAATCTGTTACAGCCAGCTGAATACTCAGCTAATTGTGATTCAAAAATGTGGTATACCTTTTTTGATAAAATTACAAGTTAAGGAGATACAGGCTGTCAAAATAACCCCGAGAAATGTATAAAAAATAATAATTAAAAAAAAATAATTTTCACTTACTTATTCTTTGAAAAAGTATTATTAATATTTTATTATTATGTCTCGCTAGAGACTTGTTTTTATTAACAAAAAATATAAAAAAAACATTGCGTTTAAGATGGCATTTATAAAAGTTTATACCAAAAAAATAGACTTTTCTAAAAAAAATTGACCGACTAATTTTTTTCAAAATAATTTTTATTTCAGTTTATGGCTCTTGTTCTAATACACGGCTTTACCCAGTTTCATATTTTTACTGCGTTTTTTTAAGAAGTTTTTATCAAAAAAGTTAAAAAAATTGCCAACTTTGATGCTCTGTATCTCGACAAAGACACAAGACGCTAGCCCTACCAAGTCCACATCCAATCCCTGACTTCGCATGCGTAGATCTACCAATATTATTTACCTCATGTATTAGAATAGATGTACAGGGTGATTTTCACTTGAATGATTCTAACCACATGAAAATAGAAAGTTTCAAAAACCTAACCTAACGAAACCTAATCAGATCTAACCGAACCGAACCAAAGCAAACTAAACCAATATTTTTTTTTCAAAAAAAAAACTTTCCTGACTTCCTACCCGGGATCCTAGAGGATGTGAATCCGAACCGGACCGTACCGAACCGAACCTATCCAAACCTAACCCTACCAAACTAAACCTAATTAGCAGTACGTGTTTTAGTTTAGTTTGATTAGGTTAGGTTTGGTTCAGTTTAGTTAGGTTCGGCTTGGTTCGGTTCGGATACACATCCTCTAGGATCCCGGGCAGGAAGTCAGGAAAGTTTTTTTTTTTGAAAAAAATTATTGGTTCAGTTTCCTTCGGTTCGGTTAGATTTGATTAGGTTTTGTTAGGTTAGGTTTTTGAAACTTTCTATTTTCATGTGGTTAGAATCATTCAAGTGAAAATCACCCTGTATTCATCTATTCTAATACATGAGGTAAATAATATTGGTAGATCTGCGCATGCGAAGTCAGGGATTGAAAGTGGACTTGGTAGCGCTAGCGTCTTGTGACAAAGACAGAGTTTTGACCCATGCATTATAGGAACTTTTTTATCAGACATGACCTCCTCTATCACCTGTTGCCTATGTTATGGGACACCATATATAAATATTAAATTATTTAGTTATTATTATGATTTTTTGTGTATTAACCTTAATAAAAATCTATACCTAATCCAACCTAGTGAAAATGTTTTATTAAAACTTTCCAGAGTAAAACTTCATGTCTAGGACAAAATAATTAAAACTATCTCACTATAGACCACTCTCCCCTAAACCTGTATTTAATAGAACAAACTAAAAAAAAAGACATGAGAAAATTGTCCTAAATTAAATTTAGAAGTTTACCTTGTAGTTTTAGGAAAAATTTGTTTATTTTTGAAACCTTATTATAATAAAAAAATATTATTGGTCATGGTCAATAGTAAAACTCACAAAGGCAAACCTTGTATTTCAACACAACCTTCAAATACCTTTCAATCATTTTGAGGTCAAACTATATTGGTAACATTTTCTTAATAGTAAAAAAAATAAAATTGTGAACGCCATTTTGGATTTGCCGAAGCTACGTGAAAAAAAAATGTCACAACTGTGCCTTTGCACATTATATAAAACACTTTGGCTTCCGATTAATTTTTTCCACCATTTTCTGTATTTTGTTTTAAAACAGAGCCGGCAACGTCGCGAAAAAAATCCCGCTCTTTGAAACCAAGGGGTAGGAAACAGGCGGTAGCTTGCAGTGTGTCATTTAGATATTTAATTAATTTATTTATGTTAATTTATTGATTCTATAAGAAATACAAAACAATATAACAAAATTATAAAAGAATGGGCTTCCATCCATCCATAAGTTGATATCAAATCTGAATTTTCTTCATCAAAACATGATAAATAAACATATGTAAGTATAACATTGCAAACTACCCTTGTGAGTCCTCCCCTTTTGGTGAAACATACACTAAACAAAAAATAAGATCTATAATAATTCGATTCGAATTAGACTTTTGTCCAGATCTGTCAATCTGTTTTTCCCCGTCAATTGGCTAAGTTTTCCTTTTCGGAAACTTCAATGTTTTTTGAGAAATTTTATATTGCGACTTCTTCAAACTTTTAAAAGTTGGGTTACTGGCAATAGGTTATGCTTTTAAGGTTAGAAAGACATGGCAAAAATAACATCACAAGAAGAACAGACTTTTAAAAAATTGTATTTTTTTACAAAATATATCAGTTTTAAGTAAAGAATTACAAGAAAATTTAAAATAAGGTAAGATATTTTTTTTAAATCTAGATAATCGTTACCGTCGCGGAAGTTGTGAAAACCAAAGTTGTACTGAACCTAAACGTTGTGCGAATGGTTTTGATTGGTTGTGTGATCGACTGTGATTGTCACCAATGACCCATATCGACAAAACTACGACTTCTTAACGTTTACTCCCCTAAATGTAATTTACGCAACTGTACGCGACCTTTTTATTTAAATCAAATATTTGAGGTATAATTTTAGTTGTGATAACGACGTTTACAAAACGTTTTTCAGGCCCAAAATTTGTACTATATTTTCTAGTTCAAACGCATCGTTTTCTAACCGTTGTGCCGCAGTCGCGGGCTTGACTAATCACATGCCATGTTGGTTTGAACAATTATTATCGTCCTGCACAGAAGACGTCATTATCTAGCGGCTGTGTCAACAAACATAAAAAAGCCACTTGATTTTGGTTTGCTAAAATAGGTAATATTTGACAGTAAACAATGATGTGTTCAACAATTTTAACGGCAGAAAAGCATTTAATAGTTATATAAATTCGTAAAAGCATTACAAAAACTTGTTTAATTTCTGGTAAATTAGTAGTCATTATGACACAACGCTCACGACGTTCATCCGATCAAACAATCGTCCACCAAATTCGTTTAAAATAGAGTCGAGCTTGAGTCAAAGGCAACGGATTAGCCGCAACGCTGGCACGACGTTTAGCTAACGACTTATGTCTCGTACTAGGGTAAAAGAATTACAAGAAAATTTAAAATAAGGTAAGATATTTTTTTTAAATCTAGATAATCGTTACCGTCGCGGAAGTTGTGAAAACCAAAGTTGTACTGAACCTAAACGTTGTGCGAATGGTTTTGATTGGTTGTGTGATCGACTATGATTGTCACCAAGGACCCACATCGACAAAACTACGACTTCTTAACGTTTACTCCCCTAAATGTAATTTACGCAACTGTACGCGACCTTTTTATTTAAATCAAATATTTGAGGTATAATTTTAGTTGTGATAACGACGTTTACAAAACGTTTTTCAGGCCCAAAATTTGTACTATATTTTCTAGTTCAAACGCATCGTTTTCTAACCGTTGTACCGCAGTCGCGGGCTTGAATAATCACACGCCATGTTGGTTCGAACAATTATTATCGATCTGCATAGAAGACGTCATTATCTAGCGGCTGTGTAAACAAACATAACTTGATTTTGGTTTGCTAAAATAGGTAATATTTGACAGTAAACAGTGGTGTGTTCAACAATTTAAACGGCAGAAAAGCATTTAATAATTATATAAATTCGTAAAAGCATTACAAAAACTTGTTTAATTTCTGGTAAATTAGTAGTCATTATGACACAACCCTCACGACGTTCATCCGATCAAACAATCGTCCACCAAATTCGTTTAAAATAGAGTCGAGCTTGAGTCAAAGTCAACGGTTAGCCGCAACGTTGGCACGACGTTTAGCTAACGACTTATGTCTCGTACTAGGGTAAAAGATTGATCTTGATACATGTTTAATCATTCAATATTTATTTGTTGTTTTATTTTTCGAATAAACGATCCAAATATGACTTTTTAAGGATATTGTGACGTAATTTCTCTTATGTTCCGTTGCCCACCGGGAAGTGTAACCATTACCAGTGACCCTAAGAGTCCAATTTTTATATTCACTACACAAAACGCGAAATTACAATGAAAAAGTCTTTTGAAAATTTCAAAGCGCGGGATTTCGCCACCAACAGCTGACCTGACTACTTTCTATTTTGTATAAAAAATGGCACACTAAGCTAAGCGCACATCTGGACACAAAATAACAGTTAATAAACACATCACAATTAAGATTTAATGTCACGTGACCTAGTATACTAAATGACGTATTGTCTGTTTGATCTTCACCAACCAAAATCAGAGAATATTTTTTAGTTGTGAATTTAAAATGCCTAGATTTCTTTTTTAGAGATCACAATAGATCTGTCCTAAGTAAAATGCCTCTTTTTTTTTTATTATATAGGGTAAAGACTTTCTTGGAATTTCGAAAGGTCTTCTATAATAAATTTCAACCAGTGTGTAATTTTTTATTTATTCAGTTACAGTTCAACCCTAAAAATTATGAAACTTTTCTATGAAAACGTTTTTTTTTTGTTTAAGGATGATTCTACAAAAATGGTGCTGTGGAGTGGGAATGCATATTTTTCAAACACAGACTGCAAATGAAGCATAGTTTTAGTTATAAGATTTAAAACGAAATGTTTTCTTTTTGGAGCATTTGAGTTTAATGTATAAAAAAAATTGCAAGTTTATAATTTTTTTTTATTACAAAGCAAATACCTCATTCCTCTGGTGTAGTCCCAAACCAAATATTAAAAACTCAAATTGAAAAAAATATCCTAATAAATAATATTTAACCATTTATCAAAAAATTGATAAAACTTAAGTTTGCAGTCATATTTTTGAAAATCCGAATTTACATTTTCTCCGGAAAATTTTACAATTTTAAACGTGCTCCATTTTTAATAACACAATATTTGTGAATACCACCGGTTAATTTCTAGAGAAAGAGACGGCCCTGGATATCTAATTTACTTTTGAGGGTGACAAGTTGTGACAGATAATATCAACTTCAGTTTGGTTTAAGTTATAGATCTTTTTACTTTCGGCAGAAAATTAGTTTTTTCGGAGAAATCAAAAAGGAACGCTTCAATTATCATCCCTCTGGTAAGTAAAAATTCGACTGATATCATTAGTATAATTTTTTTGTTGATTGTTTTAAAATTATAAGTATAGGAACTTTGTTTATATAAAACTTAAGTTAAGTAGTCTAAATAGATTTTGATTTAAAGTGGAAAACCATTAAAAAACTCATTCCTCTGGAATTTTTATGCAATAATTCCTAATATTCGGGAAAATAAATGTTTCTTAGCTTGCACCTAATTAGTTACATAAATTTAAAAAAAACTAAATTATTTACTGTGCTGTACTGTTATTTAAAGGCAATGACCAAAAATGATATCCATATAGCCCACTTTTGGTAGAATCATCCTTAAAATAACTGTCATTTTTATTGATTTCAATTTAATAACCTATACACTGCGTGGCCAGTCTTCTATCTAGGGGTAGGATTTTTGTATGGGCCATAAGGATTGCATGGGAGAGTAGACCAACGTTGCCAGTTTAGCAAAAATATCAGTATAATCCCCTACTTGGTTCGCGAAAAGTCAACTTTTTAGTTTTATGTAAGTGCATTCATCAAACGGGGTGATAAACAACCAGAATAATACCTTGAAATTCTGCTTGTTCCTAAATGTAAATAATTCACTTACTTTTACAGAATTTTAAAGTGTTATTATTCTTGTTATTGATTTTCGTTTCACATTCAATAAAGTTAATTTTTTTACGCCACAGTTTATCAATCTATTGGTAAGCTATTATTTAATTTTAGGTTTTTTTTATGCATTTTTAGTCTAACCCTAACAAAGGTAATGGTAGACCACGGTATGTAGGTTAATGCTGTAAATATTTATTTAAAAAATTATGCAGTCCCCACCCTGTATTTCTTTACTTTTGTGACAGTTTAAAATAAAATAAAACCCATTATGAACGTTGGATGGATTTTTAAGCCTCTTTTAGCGGGTATTAAGTTAAATTCTGATTAACCAGATATTACGTCATACTAGTATATTATGTCTGTGAGCAGTTGTTAAAAATTCTTCATGTTTTTTTTTTGATAAGAAAAGAAGTCTAAGACAGATCACAATTTTCGTTATGTCACAAACAAAAAAGAAGTCCTTTTACACCAAATTGTACTCCCGCAGGTTCGACTGTAGTATGGTGTCTTTGACTGCTGCGAAGACAAATTTGATGTTCTCCGTATCTGAAAATTTGAATAAATATTGTTTAATAACCACAATAAATAACTAAAAAGGTGCCTTTTTATAAAACCGATTTATAAACAGTACTTTTATTGCATGTTTTTATTCTTACAGATTTTAAGGCTCTCGGCCTCCCCAAGACCAAAGAAAAATACTCTGCCAATATATGGGCCCCTAAGCTCACACTAGGTACTATAGTTATAGTGTAAGTGTAAGCTAATATAACTAAAAACTGAAATATATTTTATTCAACTCCAGACTAAATTACCTTTTGTTTGATACCACACAAGCCATGTTTTGACTTAAACTCAAATTTTTGAAATCTACCCCCACCCATAAAAAAACAAAAACTAAAATGTATTTTGTTAAACTCCGGACTCAATTACCTTTCGTTTGATATCACACACGCCATATTTTCACTTAAACTCTAATTTTTAAAATATACCCCCACCATTTTTTTTTAAATAAATTAAAATGTATTTTGTTTAACTGCAGACTCAATTACCTTTCGTTTGATATCACACATGCCATATTTTCACATAAACTCTAATTTTTGAAATCTTCCCCCACCCTTTTATTTGGTTTTTGTTCGGTGGATTTTGTTCATTTTTAAATGGGACCATCTCGACCCAAGACCCAGCCTAGGTACCAAATTTCATTAAAATCGGCCAAGCGGTTTTTGAGTTATGCGCGTTGGTCGTTACAGACAGACATACAGACACACAGACAGACAGACATACAGACAGACAGACAGACGGCGCAACAAAAAAGTTTCAAAATCATCTGAAACGCAAAGATATATAAAAATTTTTGAAATCGGATCAACTTTTTTTTCTCGAAAAAATTAGGATCACCATAGCTCACACTACTATAGTATACTATATGTGTGAGCTAATTATAGTAATTAAAAAAATTAAATCATAGAATGCGATTCTACAAAAAACTATCACTTGTATATTAAATACAAAGAGGAAATTCATTCCACAACAAAAACTTGCACCAAAAAGCAATTTTCAAAGATAAAAAGTAGTAGTCTCCCATATAATACAGATTTATCATGAAATTTTAGAACTTTTCATTTTATTTTAAGGGTAAGCAGTATAAAAAGACACTCCTTTACAACGGGAAAATAAAAGAACATCAAATAACATTCCAAAACCCATTGCTATTTTAACATGCACAATTCCAACAAACAAAATTTGATGAAACACCAATCTAAACATAGGATTTTATCAATTTTGATGTATATGCCCAAAAGCTGTACTCACGTATGCCACACGGTATTTAAACTATACATTAAGGGCATAGGGGAAAATTGGTAGTGCAAAATCCCCTGCTTAGGGGTAAGGGTATAAAAACTAACTTTCTTAACCCTTTTGGGACGGGAAACGCACATTTGCGTTAGAACAAAACTTGCCGCATGACCGGCTGACGCACATGTGCGTTACGGGGTTATATCCCCTCTCATGCCAACTAGTCAGTTGACATATACTTTAAAAAAGGATACGGTCGACGGCCGGGTGACGCATCAGTGCGTGAATGTTTTTTGAGCGGGCGCGATGTATCGACGCATATTTGCGTTAGCCGGCCGCAGAGACTGCTTTTTTCGGACACACGTGGTGAAACATTATTTTTCGTTTGTTATTCGTTCTTTTTTGAAAAATAACTGATAAAGCCATGAGTAAAAATGAGGATCAGCCATCTTGCACAAAAAAAAACAAAATATGTTAGACATATTTATTTTTCATTGAAAATTGCATATAAAAGTAGCGACGCATATATGCGTCATCCGGTAACGCATTTTCTCCCCGACAACGGGGCACGACACGTACTGCAGTTAGCCGTCCTGAAAGGGTTAATACGTAAAAATTATTTAATTTACAAATTTACTTGAAAACCACCAAAGGTTTTTCTGCGGCATTAGAGAGAGATAACATCTTCACCTCAAGCTCGGAAAATTTACTGAAGCTCCCTAGTAACGCCCCTACCGTATATTTGAAATACCGTGCGTATATCTTTAAATGTTTTAGCCCTTTCGTTCGCCGCCATTTGGCCAAATCACAAGCTTGATCCTACTTTGAATGGTAACAGTTTCAAAGGCTGACAGATCTAAAATTTTGACTGACAAGAAAATAATGGAAATGTCAGTCTTCGACACTGTTGCATTTCAAAGAAGAATCGGGCTTGTTACTTTGAGAAGGGCTGTAGCCAAAAAAATAAAGTGTCAAAAATCAAAAACAGAAGAAGACAATTACTAGGCACTGGAAGTGAATAGGCAATTCGCATCGCGTTGTCATAATCCTAACTAAGAAAAACTAGCAAACTCCTCAGCCTACGCTTCTGTTCGGTTCGGTTCCCAACGTTCCGTTAAGCAGCCGCAAGAACAGTCCAGCCAATATGATATCAATCTTATAAGACGTGTGTGTGCAAGAGAGAAAATAATATTTTGGGCGGTGAACATTTGCATACTGCAGAACGGCCCTAGTATCCTCAAAACCTTAATGTCTGGACTGGGATTTTGGGTGAAAATATCATTGGTCCTTCTTTCATCAATGGTAATTTACGAGGGAGAAATTATTTATCTCTGTTGCAGGACCATATCATTCCTGGGATTCGACAGGTATGAAATTACACAAAAAATATGGAAGGCTCGGAAGTAGGTAAAGTTTCATGGTTTGGCTATAACATTTGAGTTGAACTGTATTTTATTTAAGATCCTTTTTGTAAGACCTGGTATTAAACTCATGTGGCGCTTCTTTTTTCTTTATTTCTGAACCCCCCCCCTTCTCCACTATATAAAAGTTACCGGGCATGCAATTGTCTCACCCAGCTGGAAAATACAGTTCTGCTTCCGGATATTTGTCTAATTACATATAATTAATTAGAAATTAATTAGATTGATTACAAAAAAAGTAGAAGCGTCGCAACGGCGACGCTTCTACTTTTTCGTAATCATTCTAACTAATTAATGAGTAATTATATTTAATTAGACAAATATCTGAAAGCATAACTGTATTTTCCAGCTAGGTAAGACAATGGCATGCCCGGTAACTTTTATACTGTGGAGAAGGGGTGGGGGGGGGGGTTCAGAAATAAAGAAAAAAGAAGCGCCACATGAGTTTAATGCCAGTCTTACAAAAATGATCTCAAATAAAATACAGTTCAACTCAAAAGTAGTAGCCAAACCATGAAACTCTACCTACTTCTGAGCCTTCCAGATTATTTGTGTAATTTAAATGAGTGTACGGCTATCCTGAAACAATGGGCGTAATCAAGTGTAAACTTCTATCCTTTTTTCATACATTTTACACATTTTATGCATATGGGCTTATTTTACATACAGTAATAATTTCCCATGTTGCCATGTGTGAGGAGTAATAGTCTGTCACTAACGACTCGGAACCTATGAAATGAGATTGCGAGTTACGAAAACGACAACGCAATGCGCGCGTATCCTCTTTCAGAGTCTTTTTATGTTACATACCTTTCCAGATTAAGCTAAATTAAACTCTTTCAAAGCGGTCTGCATGATAGTGTCTTTGACTGCGCAGAACACAAGCTTAATATTTTCAGTGTCTGGTGTTGCAGTCCATTATCCACAACATTTAATGCATGCAGTAAAACAAGACAAATTAGTTACAAGAAAAAGTACAGAAACTTTACCAAATATTAAAAACAAACTAAGTACCTTTGGTTTTAGAATCTTTTGGTAATGTTTCGCTTAAAATTAATTTTTAACGGTGACAATAAAAAAATCCAGTATTTTTTAACTTTAGGCAGTTAGAGATCCCAAAAAAGGTTTTATAAAATATTCTTGATTAACATATCTTAAAATTTTAGTGTTAAATTATATAAAAAGAGGTCTGTCATATGATTGGATTTTTTAATTCTCAAAGTTTAAAGGAATATTATAAAAGTTTGTTAGTGTCCACAAACATGCCAAATTTACCTCTGGTAACAGAACATATAACTTAAACATAACTTAAAGTAATTTATTTATGACATAGTTATTGTTATGTAACTTAAATTATTGTTATATAACTTAAGTTATTCTTATATAACTTAAATTATTTTTACATAACTTTAGTTATTGTTATATAATTTAAGTTATTCTTATATAACTTAAGTTATTGTTATATAACTTAAGTTATTGTTATATAACTTAAGTTATTGTTATATAACTTAAGTTATTGTTATATAACTTAAGTTATTGTTATATAACTTCTAATGATGTGGATCTTTACTTTAACTTATATGTTCCTTGCTTCTGTCAAAATTCGTGAGAGAAAAATGCAGATTTTTATCTATATCCAAAATTATTTACTTATAATGCTAGGACAGCCATGATTCAAAACTAAAGTGGCGAACTTAATTTAAAAGAAAAATGTCTCTTCTATGATTAATTAATTTAAAACTAAATCTTTTCTCTCAGGATTTTGTCAAGGTAACAATAAGACTATTGTCTAAATAGTTTTAAAAGTCCAAAAATCAATAAAAGAAAGAAAAACAAATTTAAACCTATTCACTTTCCCAGCTACAATACGGAAGCAGGATATTTTTGCCCCAAAACAATCAACAATAAGGTATTTTGTTTTAAAAAAATTGTAACCATCCATCCATTCAATAAGAAATAAAAACACTTTTGCGAGGTTGTCAGCTTAATTTAATATATGACAGATATCATTTGAGCATTCCACGAAAACAAAATTACGAAAATAAATTGTTATAATGAACATTTCTGTTGTTAACTAAAAAATTATAAGTGTATAAACATGACTGCGCAAATACTGATAAGTTTGGCTATACGATTTAACAATGTTCTCAGTAGACTGCGGTATAGAGATCATCAATGGACTTTTAACCTTATTTAGACAATAGTAAAACCTAAAAACCTTTCGTAACGGAACAACATGCAATTTTTCAAATACAATCATGCAACAAACATTTTATAGCGAATTCATTTAAGAAAGTTAGTGCGCCAATCGTGATCCACTCACTGGTGCGTTTTCCCAGTTCAGTTTGAATCAGGGTTGCCAGACGTCCCGCCGTAGGAGGGACGGTCCCGCTTTTTGTAGCTCGGTCCCGTTTTTTTAAAAATCCTATGAAAGTCCCGCTTTTTTTGCAAATTGTCCCGCTTTTTTTGCAAATTGTCCCGATTTTCCCGCTTTTTTTTTCATTTCTGTCCAATAGGACTATTTTGAAAACACCTCTTCAATTAAAAAAAAACTCACTAAATTTAAATAGGTAGGTATAACATTTAAATTTTAAAATTAAATTATTTAATGTATTTTGGAAACGTAAATAAATAAACACACCATTTGGTTCCTAAAAGACTCCTACACTAACTTTATGTTAAAATCGATGTAAATTTTTAGTATCTATTTTAAATTTTTGTGTGTACACATTTACTTAATCAAGGCCAACACAAAAATAGAGGCCACGACTCTGAAAAAATCAGCTGTTCTCCCGGGGTTGAATTTTACATTGGGTCTTATGGGAGGTCAGACGTCTTTTTATGATATTTTCAAAATGGCACTACAAATTTCCGCAAAATTTCGGTGAAATATTCTCAGACACCATCCCGATATTCCACCAAAGGTTTCCAAGGAAGCAACATGATTAAAAGGTTAAAATCTTCAAGATTTAGCATTCCTTATTTTGAATTCAAATTACCCGCCATGTACCACATGCCAACTGTTATATTTGACATGTATTTGACTTTGTCATATGTGATTGTCACATTCGCTTCTGCTTTAAACTTAATTTTTGTGTGAGCTAATGAAGCGGCTATGAAAAGTTAGGGCTTACTATACATTAAAAAAAAATTGTTCTGCCAGAATAAAGTAAAAACAATCTCAAAAACGGCTTTATTTAACAAAAATTCAAATTCTATGAACCGTCATTCCAATTTCAAAATTTTAAAGACAATCAGATGTGTCGTAACGTGACCATCAAAAAAAAAATCAGCCCCGGATGTGACGTCAACAAAGTGGAGGATCGTCCCGCTTTTTAATTTGAAAAATCTGGCAACCCTGGTTAGAATCGAATACGATGCACATTGCTCAATCAAATACAAAAAATGCACTAGTGGTGCACTGTTTTCTCAAATAAATTCGCTATTAGTAAACTAGATACCTGTAGCGCACGTGAAGTGGGAGTATATGATTTTTTCACTGTCTGGATTGAGGTCTACGAACATCCTTAGTATAAATTCTCTAGCTGCGATCGCGTCTCTTTGGGGGCCTAAGCGAAGTTAGCAGCAAATTAGCAATAATTCTAGCCAACTACACTATTCTACATTGCATGTTCTTTTTTTTTAGATTTCAACTATTATTCATTCAACTTTTAGTTTAGAATCGGCGTAAAGTTGTGACGTCATCGAGCGAGTTGAATCTTGTTGAACACAAATACGTTATAGCATAAATAAATGTTCAAAAAATCAAGTGAAGTAACGTGAAGCACTCATAGCTGGCTTTGGAAACAATGGCAAATTTAAATTCGCGGACGCGAATTTTCAAGTGCGCATGCGTGTGTTTTGTCATGTAGACACACAGCTGCTGTGTGGGTGGAGGCCATATTGACATTTTGCACTGTTTTGCGTTTGTCGTGTCAAATTATGTTTTTTTTCTGTGAAAAATGGGAAATAATTTACGTAAAACATGTGTGGTTTCTGGAAAAATGACCGGTATAAGTAAAGGAGTACCATTACATAGGTAAGTACTTGTATTTTTTTATAATTTGTTAATAAAGTTAAGAGTGGTTTATAAATGCCATTAAACACTCTTCATGGTGTCCAATAAATCTGCACAATTAATTTTAGAAAAACTACAATTTTAATCCACAATTTGATAATATTTCACCCAATTAACTAGTTTTTAGAAAAAAAATAATAGACATAACCCTAAATATTTGACAATTGACAAATAATGTAGTGACGTAACGGTGTAAATTCCAAAACCACCAAAACTGACGCATGCGCAGTAACCGAAATCCTGTCTACCCGAAAAAGGAACATTAGGAATTAAATGGGGATCCTGGATTCAAGCATCGCGTGTGAGATTGCATTGTTATGGCCGTGATCCTCAATGCTTTAAAATTTGATCCTCCTTCATTATGATAAATGACAAACTCAGATAAATTGGCAAATAATCTAAGCAGATATAAAAGATATTTGATTGCAGCACACAAAAACATTCCGGTAGGATCAATGGGAGTTCCTATTCGTATTCCTGGATGACAATTTAACATATTGTATACCATAAACGAGTTTAGAAATTTAAATACTATAACGATTATATCGTTATATTGTTTAAAAATTAAGGAATTACATATTTTGTAATAAAAATATATTATTTAATTAATTAAATTTCCTTTGTGAAAAATAATCAATTTTACTGGCCTATTGAGCTTTGAATGGCTATATCATTTTGACTGGCCTAAATTATTTATCAAAATCTCCGCATTCAGCAAAAAAGGCAAGCACATGTGTCCATACGCTAAATTGAGCCAATCTATCACATTTCCTCTTTGTTTTACTTTCGCGCGAGGCAAAGGATAAACAGTCAATGATCTGCATAGTGTTAGTTGAGATGATTTAAGATGAATACGTTTTTTATTAAAAAGTATACTCCATAGGATGTCTGTTTTAAGAGATCTTAAATATTAAAATTGAGTGTGTTTTCGATTTTTGGTCTGACGACATTGAAATTCAGGTCAGTTCGTTCCTTTTTTCACTCAAAATTATTTATCTTAATTTAGCGCAAATATGCATAATTTGATTGCATTTATCTTAATTTTTTGGTAGAAAACCAAATTTTGATAAAATTTAATGTTTGCTAAAATATTGGCCCATAGCACAAGTATTTCTCGTGGAATATTTTTTTTTTAGATTAAGGACCCAATGAGTTCAGCCAAGCTTCCCTTTTCAGTCTTATAGGACAAATTTTAGCCCACCTGACTCATTCGATCAATGCATTCCAAGGAAGTGGATTCTTGAGGTTGATGGACTTTGGAGATATGGATCTATTTGGATAAATTATCTGGTAAGTTTTTTTATTCATATATATTTTAATAGACATTAGTCAAATCTGCTTTGAATGAAAAACTTACCAGAATGATTTTCCAATCTCCATCAAAAGTCCTCAAAAATCTAACTTCTCAGAGAAATATTTAGCTTGCTCATTCTTAAATGAACGACGGCCATTTTGTATTTTTTGTTCTTCTTGGTTCTTGAGTGAACAGCAGCCATTTTGTTTTTTTTTGAGTGAATAAATTAAAATCATGAACGACCAGATTTCAATTTTTGCTTCCCCTTTTTAATTATAATACAGGGTGTTTCACGAACATCGAAACAGAAGCCGTTTTGGGTATTTAGAGTACGAATTTGGAGAAACGATCGGACACGTCGATTTTGTTTGCGGGGACACTTCTTAAAACTTTTGTAGCACGAATCCCCTTCGAGGGGTAGACTTTACCCCTATATTTTGTATAGGGAAAGTGGGTCTATTAATACCTTGTTTTGAAGGCCTTTTGAATGTCCTTACAACCGGGTAACAATTTTAAAAATCTATCCATTAGTTTTTGAGATAATTGCCCTCAAACTTTCAAATTTAACATGGACTGATAAAATAAAAATTTAATTAGAATTTTATATTTTTCGGATTTTATTTTTATTTTATCATTCCATGTTAAATTTGAAAATTTGAAAGGAAATATCTCAAAAACTAATCAATGGATTTTCGAAATTTTTACACGGTTGTAAAGATATTCAAGACAGCTTCAAAACGAGGTATTGTCGGGTAGGATTTTATTTTAAATCGAATCCCTAAACGAGGGTACCGTAGTAGATCTCTTATGTGAATAAAATAAATATGAAACAGTTTTAAAAACGTTACAAACTTTAATGAATACAAAATAAAACTCTGTTGCAATTCGCAAATTGTTACAAGACTTTTCTTATGACCTATAAAACGAACAAGACCCAAAATATTAAAATAAAAACTTTAACTTACCAAAATAACAAACTGCAAAATATTCTTTAAATATAAAAATCTTATGTTTCTTTACTGACAATTAATTTTAGAGGTTTTAGTTAAATTCAACAAAACTTAGAATGTGACTACCAACTTGTTTTCTCAAAGTTTGGGTTTTTATAAACGGTAGGTTTGACCTAAATAATCCATTATCCCCTCTTTGAAGAGCTTGGAGGAACCAAGTCAGTGGCGTTGCTGATAATCCTAAAATGTACTTTACATTCTAGCTAATGAGCTAAACAAGTAAACCTAAACGAAAACAGAGATAAAATACATTTTATAGACAACATTTTCTTATCTCACAGTTTTTCCATGTCCAATCACTTTAAAGGGAAAACCCTCTCGCTACTTGCTGTATCCCCACGCTCAACCATTACGACTCCCACTCTAGACTTTTCAATAGTTTTTCTCGCCATAACCATCTGCTGTATAGTGGGCGGCAACCAAATGTTTTCTATTTTGGAGGGAGGCGGAACCACTTTCTTATCTCAACAGAACCATAATTGTGTTTGTCGCTTTTCCAAGATGGTTTCGTACAGTGCCACAGTCAGGGGTTATTTGCATTCCTGACAGTATCACTAGACCCACTTTCCCTATTCAAAATATAGGAGTAAAGTATACCCCTCGAAGGGGGTTCGTACTATAAAAATTTCAAGATAGTCAAAAAGTGTCCCCCTCGCAAACAAAATCGATGTGTCCGAGCGTTTCTCCAAATTCACACGAAAAATACCCAAAAAGAGCTTTGTTTCGATGTTCGTGAAACACCCGATAATTAATAAATAATAGCTCTACATGGTAAAGTAAGTGCTGCTGATAAATCTGGTGTGTAATAAAAAAACTGCTAGCCTACAACGGTTTAAACCTGTGGCTGTGGTGAAATGTGAATAACACTGCCTTTCGGGGTCGGGATTCTCTCTCAGGTACACTTTGCAAATATATTCACGAGCACCGATATGGTCTTGTTTGGGCCCTTTAGAAAAGAAACTAAATGTATACTTGACTTTCTATTTATTGTAGATGTAAATACCCGCTCTGACTTACTTACTGTACTAGCTAAAAAATGCTTACCATCATATTCTGGAAAATAATCTACAAGATGCGAGTGCATAATTTTTTCTTCTAAAAGATCCTTCTTGTTTAAAAATAGGATGACTGACGAATGCTGAAACCACGGGTAAGTGATAATGGTTTTAAATAGGGCCTTAGATTCCTCCATTCGATTCTGTAAGTAAACAAAGTTTTTTTTTTATTATTACCCAAGTAACATTATTACCACTCAAGGTTTTATCAATTTGGTTCCTAGGTTATTTAGAGGGTGCTGTTATGGGTTTTAGGATCAATTTAGCTACATAAAGGTAATTTATATTGCCAATTACCTAAAGGGGTGTTATACAACCAAAAAGTAATTTATAAAGGGAGTATAATAAAACTGATATTCCTTCTGTTCCTTTTAGATACTTTTGGTTTTATTGATTTCTGATTTATAAAGATGGTCTTATAAAACCATTTTACCTAAAGTTTTTAAAAATAAATAAATATAAACTTGGTCATTTACTTTTTTTCATTACTTTAGGTAATCACAAAAGTGTTTTATAATAGAGTTAAAAGGTTATCTTATATCCTTTTGTTTTTATAGTTACCAGTAGTTTAAAAGTAAATATGATTAGATAGGCGGCCATATAGAACCTAGTTTCCTTAAGGTTTTTAAGAGTGGTAAATATAAACTTTAGACTTTTGGTTTTTGCCATTACTTTTAGGCATTTTAAAAAGGTTTTATAGGAAGGCTTAAAGGTAAACTTAATTCTTTTGTATTTATATAGTTACCCATAGCTGTATATTAAATATTATTTAAATAGGCTGCCATATAAAACCTTGTTTCCTTCTAACAGAAGTAAGTAAATACTTTCGTGTTTTATTTTTTTAGGTATTTCTTGTAAAAATATTAGATATACCTAGGTACAGATTGGTACCTACCTATTGCAAGATAGATTATTTAAAGCCCAATAATTAATAATTGTTGATTTTCCGTCCTCCTTGGTAGGACACCCAGGCCTAGATAAGGCCTGTTTAGACGGCCAATATAAGAGGTTGCCCTCCAATCTGCAGGCACAACGAATATTTTTACACTGGCCCTCTCGATTGTGTCGAAATTGCACGATAAAAAACATTTAAAAGTGTTGAATTATACGCTTTTAATCACTTTATAAACAAATACAAAAAATTTAAGTGAGGTTATGTTGACTATGTTTACATTGTTCATTTTTGTTGGTTTCATAAGGGCACTCAAAAATCTTTGTTGCGATACAGTAACAAATAAAACCAAGTGACCACTATAAAACCATAATGGCGTATATAAATTTATTTAAAAAATATTGTAAAGAGAAAATATTTATCTAGTCGTTTTAGGAGTGTTTTTAACAATAATTTTACTTTAATTTTGATTTATGTAAACCAAACAGACTTTTTTAATGGTGAATAGTGTAAAGATTTTTTTTTTATTTTAAGTATTTGTTATTTTGTTATCAAAAAACTATTAAAAAGCATTCTTGAGCTATCGCGCTTGTTTTGAGAGCTTTTTAGATACGATTTTATCAGAAAAATAAATCTGGCAGGCAATTTGATCATCAACAAAACGACAAACTCGGTGTATTTTTACGTGATAAAATAATTTTGGGACTCTGACATTTTTTGCAATTTTGTGACCTAAATTATTTTATATAGCCATTGTGAATCTAAAATATCGCCATAGCTTTTATAGGAAAACTTCTTTACTCTAAACGTATTATGGTATTCAACAGAATCGCCAGGATACCAAATTACCAAATCTAGTTTTATAATAGGATAGAGGACGTTTCTGAGTTGCTTTTAGAACCTGGCATAATAGCTTTAGGCTCTAAAAGGTTCTATACTGGTGGAACCGCTAGAGGGCGAAGCTGGAGTTTATTTCTTATGGTTTTATAGTGAGTTTAATACATAGGTTGCCACCACCAATTGGGGAGTCCCATTTAGGAGGTCTAAGGGGTATATAAGGGTAATGGGAACGTGCTCGCGACCAAACATTGAAACTAATGGTTTTAAGGAAAGGCGCTGGCAACCTTTTAACTTTTGCTATAAATAAAGAAATGTTACTTGGGTAGTTTTTTTAACTACTTTTTAAAAAAGTATCATTAAAAAATCTTTTTTTTTATAAATTAGTTTTTGAAAAAAAACTACAGTATCATTTTCAAAAATATTTTGGCCAAAACTTTTTTTTTATTTTTTTTAAATTAGTTGAAAAACTACTTATTGAAAAAACATTTTTTTTTGATTTTTTTCTTTGCAAAATGTTGGTGATCTAGGCCCCACCAGTTAGGATATGTTTGCGATCAATTGACCACGGTTAGGTTTAAGACAGATTTTAATTAAGTTATGATTTCAGAAAAAATAAGTTACGTTAGATTAAAATAAAAATTAAACAAAAATTCTCGCCGTAAATCGCACATCGGCAATTTGTCCCCGCGGAAAATTTTCCCTCACTCCTTGTAGTGCAGTATATCTGGAAAATTGAATGAAAAAAATAGTAACGTACAGTACAACTTCAGTAGTTTGGACACTCGCTAAAACGGACACTCCAGTAATCCGGATTGCTCTATAAACCGGACATTTTCAAAATTTTACCTCTCTAAACCGGACGTTAAAACGTTTAGCCAATCGTGAAAGAACCTAGCCTATATTGTGTGTAAAAATAGTCTAAGAAACATAAAAATCAATTTCCTGTCTTAACAAGTTTCACGCGACGTAATAATTGTAGGCATTTCTGAATTCATCCTCCAGAGGAAGAAATAAATTTTAATCCAGACTTTAGAGTTATGTTCTTGCCCCCTAACTGCACGGCAGTACTACAGCCAATGGACCAAAACTTGATTCAAAACATAATGGTGGGATACAGAAAGCGCTTGCTCAATCAAGTCATATCAAATGAAGGAGCAGATATGGTAAAGATGTTGAAAGAATACAACTTGCAGTAGATAACTTGGATTTCGCTCGGACATCAATCTTTCAAAGAAATATTCAAAAGAGCTGGGGAGCATTATGGACTGAACCCATTCGCAGTACAGAGGTGTTAGAGGACGCGGAGTCTGATGAAGAAAATATTCCACTTTCGGAACTATGAAAGAGACTTTGCGTTGTAAATGAGTCAGACCTTAAGGCCATTACAGCTTCACTGAATATCATAGATCCAGAAAATGACTTAAGTAGTAATGATATTATGGAGTTGGCGACTGGAGAAAAAGACACTATTGTAGACCAAACAGAAGAAGACATAATAAACGAGGCAATAGTTAACAAAGACCAACAGAATGAATCCGGCGAATCAGACATTGAAGGAGGAATGATGCAGAAGATAAAGCACGGTGACGCTGCGAGGTCATTATCAACATCCATTCAATGGACAGAGGAAAATGATTTTCCAGTGGAGGACATATTGCTACTCAAACGGCTAAAGAAAAAAGCGTTAGAACTAGCGAAAAACAAGAGTATTCAAAATTAGTAAGACACTTTTTTCCAAAAAAAATAGATTAAGTTATACTTACGCAGTTTAAGTTATACATAGGTATGTATGTATCTAAATCTTTTGTAGTTTTATATTTTTATAACAATGGAATGATTTTTTAAGTTTTACCTTTTTTTATATAAACACACGAAATAAAGGTATTTTAGTATGAAATTTTGCGAATTTTATAAAAAAATAAATAGTCCCAGTACTCCGGATACCTCGATAATCCGGCATTGACCGAAACGATATGTGTCCGGATTACTGAAGTTGTAATGTATAGTAATTTTTTTTTTGAAAGAACAATTACGAGTCATAGGAATTGTTTAAAAAAAATTGTCTACTACAATCCCACCAACCAAGAAATATTTAGTACAGGAATCTCTACAATCTGTCTCCATAGATTACAGGCATAAAACAGGACACAATTCTTAATAATCTTGATAATTCACAGCTTTACAACTACATGCGTAGAAGACCAAAAATTAAACTATATTTTTTGCAGTTAACGTGAAAAAAAAGTTGTAGAGCTGTGACCGAGAAATGAATTGTAGAGAATTGTGTTGTAGAAAAAAGTTTATTTCTCGGACCATTTTCCAGTATTATTGACAGATGTAAGAGCTTTGGTAGTAGTTATCAAAGCTGGTTTAAAATTCTTACCTCATTTTCAGATTCAAACAAGATCTGATCGTATTCGCTTAAAGCTACTAAAAATATAATGGAAGTAACGTTTTCGAAACAGTGAATCCATTTTCTTCTTTCCGACCTCTGTCCGCCTACGTCAACCATTCTAAATAAAAAGAAAAAAAAAAGAAAAAGTTAGAAATTGAATTACATAACCTCAAAGTATTTCTCAAGGTCTTTATACTTTAGACAGGTTGCCTACAGAGTTTGACAAGTCATGTAAACTTAACTGGACGACTGTACCTACGTCAACGCGTTGACCAGTTGGATTCAATCACGCGGCAGTTTGCCTGCTCCACGATCAATAAAGAGAGACCTATACGTTATCTTATGAAAGAAATAAATATAGATCTATTTAAAAGCCAGAAAAATACCAAAATTAAAAAATTAAATAATTTAAAAATTTATGATAAAAATTTCAATAGTTTTATAAATATCAGATTCAGGACACGATTATAAACTTTTTTAAATCGACTGTCTTATTCAATTTAATAAATTTTTTTTTCGCCAAACACTAAAGCAAACTAGCCACATATTGATTTTTTTGTATTTTTCCCTAAATTTTAATCTCACAACTGTAAGAATAACTCAACTTCTTCCTATACCTTTTTATAGAGTTCACAGTCTGTTGACAAATATGATATGTTTCATTAAAGACAAAAGCTGCAAGGAAAAATTAACTGTTCGGTTTGGTTACAGTAAAAAGTAAGCAGAAAGAACTAAAAAATCAACCATTTCTTATTGCTTACTTCACACGAATACCTACTTATTATAACTTACTTTAACGAAACTCTAAATCCAGCTTTAGGCAATTGTTTGCGTTTGGTTGTTGACCTGAATTTAGCACAAAATAATAACAGGCGGATAAAATTTCTTTTAGTTAGTCTTTAATACATTTATAGCAAGTACGGAACAGGTATTTAAACACTTAGAAGACGGCAAGACTTAAAACGTACAAAATACTCTCGCAACAGACGAAATTACGCTACAACCAGCGTTTGACTGCTGCTTTCTAGGCAAACTGTGACGTGGCTCTGACGTCACGGTCGCCATGACACCGAGTTACCAGACAACCGGTTTATTTACGGACCGTGGGATTCAATGACCTTTCAAATTCTGTAAGTAACCTATGTAAAGTAGACTTTGAGTAGTTTTCACAGTTCAGACATTTATTTAGTGAGTTTGTGTAGTAGCTCCGGAAGTTCGGGGTGACATTTAGCACTTAGTTTGCAAGATATTTTTTTATTTTTAGAAGACAAACTACATAACAAACCTCTTCCGAGCGTCCGGAGGTCTAAGTCGAACTCACTAATTATATCTGTACTGTGGGTTATCGGGCTTTTGTTTACATTAGAGGCCTTGTATGTTGACATATTTGGATACAATACAAATATGTCAACATACAGGGACAGTTGTTTTAAGTTTTACACCAGCAGAGTTCGTTTTAAATAAAAAAATATTGGTATATCTGGAGGTTGGCAATTCATATCATTTATTAGTTGAGTAGATTTGTACAGTATTTTAATAGAAAGCTGCAAATGTCAACATATTAAATATTCTTAAAAACAGAAAAAGGAGGCCTATCGATTATCGTGTTTGACATATGCCGTTTTTTAAATCAGATTTTGATTATTTAGCAAAAATTGTTCAACTTTGCTAATTTAGACGTTACTGTCAGATCAAATTAACGGAGATAGCTATTGAGTACCGAGATGTCTTAAAATACCCTTTTTGCAGTTTTTTTTACAAATTTACTCTACTATTAGGACTTATTCAACCTACATGCATGGATTTAAGCTAAAAATAATTGGACGGATGCAATGAAAACTCACTTTTTGGAATTATTTACCACCATTTCCTATGTTTCTTGCTTTACAAATTTCTAAGCAGCCCAACTTTTTTAAAAGCTACTATCTCTATAAATAGGGCTTCTTAAAAACCCAGATAAGACTGTCTTCGTTGCATCCGACAAAATATCTAGTTAATTGCATCTTACAAAAAAATATTAGCAAAACTCAAAAAAAAAAACCTTTTTTGTGGAATTGCAAAAAACACCATACCATTTGAGCTGATTTTCAAACCTTAAATATGCAGAGCGGATGTAAATAAACACCACTTCTTAAAAAAACAAATATTACTAACCATTTCTGGGTTAAATTTTACTTATTTATAAGTATGTGTTTACAAAAAAAGGATAAAAAAATGAATAATTTTTTAAGTAATATTTATGTATTTTCCAAACGTTAGAAGCATTACTCTAAGGGCTAGATAGATTTTTGTAAACATTAAAATTGTGCTAATAGAGGAGATTGATCGCATCGATCTCCCCCTATTTACGGCAGTGGTTAGAAAGAATGGTGTATATTTACAATAACATCATTTTTATATAAAGCTATAGGTAAATATCTCTAATATAAGTAAAATTTCTTTTATAGTTTTTGCAAAGTCACTTAAATAACTCCTAATACCTGCCATATAAAATCTTCCTGGTATAATTTCAACCCTACCGACAGAGAAAAGGCGCGGCTCTTTGCGGTTCGAACACAAAGTATTTGTTTTCCGACCGACCGAGGCCAGGTGGATGGACGGCACCTGATTGGCAGATTTTTTTGAGATGCGCTTTTAATTGCTTTCAGGTGTTCGTTTCGGGACCCCTTTAGTCGGCAGTATGCAGAGTTAGAAAATAAATCAGTGTCGTTTCTGTAGGTGTAGGAATAGAAAGTTTTATTATGAATTTTTATTTCTTTAGTTTACGCCATAATTAAATGAAATAATTTTCATGAATATATCAACTGCCGCCCATGTCACTTTCTTTAAAGGATATGCCGATGGTCGGCTTTTATCTTTGTTCAACTGACTTTGCAAAAACTATACCTATATATCGACCAAAATAAACATTTTTCATAATTAGTTTTTAAAAAAAACTTTCATTTGTTTTTTAGCCCCTTCATTGGTGGTTTATCGTGGTTTAACTTTAGTTACTTCTAAAAACACATAGTAAATATCACGTAGGTTGTAAATATATCTGTAGAAGGAAAACCCCTAAACAATGACCTGCGCCTGTGCCGTTGAAATCTCCCCGAGCGAGTACTCCTCAAAATTCGAGCTAAAGTGGTCGTTTCTCCCTCAATCGTATTCTTAAAACTCTCACCCGAAAAACTTGGTACATTTTGGCGACTTCACACCGGGGAGATCTCGATAGATGACTTTTGTCTTTTTTTTAAAGTTATGTTCTGTGTTTTCTCCCAAATATACTTTTTTTCTGCCTTTTTTTTATATTTGTGTGTCGACAAATAAAAAATCAAGGAAAGAAAACTTGGGGTTACTTTCCTTCAACCACATAACTCTATTTCGTTAGTTGTCGGTCAAAAATGTTTGCTTTTTTATTGGTCGAAATTGTCACGTGTTGTCATCTGAAAATTGGCAGGAATGCAAATTACCCTTGACTCTGCCATTATACGAAACCAGCTTAGAAAAATGAAAAGCGCAAAACATGGTTTTGCCATGGTTTTGCAGAGATAAGAAAGGGGTTTCGCCTACCTCTACATTGGTAAACAGTTGGTTCATTCTCATTCCTTAAAAAAAATTGATGCGAGAAAAACTACTGAAAAGTTAAGAGTGGGAGTTGTTATGGTTAAGTGTTGGGAAACATTAAGTAGAGAGAGGGTTTTCCCTTCAAAGGGGCTATGAAAAAACTGTGAGATTAGAAAGTGTTGTCTATAAAATGTAATTTTATCTCTGTTTTCGTTTAGGTTTACTTGTTTAGCTCATTAGCTAGAATGTAAAGTAAACTTTAGGATTATTAGAAACGACACTGACTTGGTTCCTCCAAGCTCTTCAAAGAGGGGATAATGGATTACTTAGGTCCAACCTACTTTAATTAATAAAAACCAAAACTGTGAGGAGGCAATTCGGTAGTCACATTCTAAGTTTTGTTGGATTTAAACTAAAACCTCTAAATCAATTGTCAGTAAAGAAACATAAGATTTTTCTATTTGAATAATATTTTGCAGTTTGTTATTATGGTTAGTTAGGGTTTTTATTTTAATATTTTGGGTCTTGTTTGTTTTATAGGTCATAAGAAAAGTCTTGTATCTAAATTGCAACAGAGTTTTATTATGTATTTATTAAAGTTTGTAACGTTTTTAAAACTGTTTTATATTTATTTTATACACACAAGAGATCTACTGCAGTACCCTCGTTTAAGGGTTAGATTTTAAAAAAAAGTATAATTTTTACGTATTTCCCAAGGGATGACTCACTCGTCGTCACTCCCCGGGGAAAACTCGCTCGGGGAGATTTCAAGAATACCGACATCTTTACAACTTTACTTCTACAGATATAATTACTCCCTACGTGATCAGTATTAGAGTCCCTGTATGTTGACATATTTGGTAATACAGGGTGTTAATAAAGTATGTAGCCAAACTTCAGGGGGCGATTCCTGGAGTCATTCTAGGAAGAAAAGTTCATATAAGCATAGGTCCGAAAATGCATATCCAGCAAGATACAGGGTGTTAAACTTTGAAAAAAAAATTGTTTTTTGTAAATATCTTCAACATCTTTCGCTTGATTTCATTGAAAATTGGCAGAGATATTTCTAGTATAAAGGGCCTACTTTGGCTCTAAAGAAGTTGCAATTAGCAAGTCCAGTGGCGTACCAGGGATGACCTTAGCAAATACTTTGTATTAAAAAAGTGTACGCCAATGACTTTTTTGACATTTTTGTATTTTTTTTGTATTGTCCAATTCAAGGTACATCTTTTAGGTCTCTCGTATTTTTTTCACTACTTGCTCTGTTTTCGAGATAAAAAATAAAAAGCATTTTATTACAAAACAAATTTCACGGTGGTATAACACTCTTTTAAAAGTGATTTCTCTAAAATTTTTATTTAGAATTTGAGGAAGCATTTACAATTCATAATCAAACAGGTTATACTACAGAAGTTGCTGAAAGTGTCCTCCATTAACTTCAATACAAGAATGAAGTCTTCTTACCATTGATTGTCGAACACGCTGAAATATTCCCGGTGTTTGCCTTATTTGATCACAAGAATTAACTATCCTTTGTCTTAATTCTTCCTCATTGTTGAGTGGAGTTTGGTAAACCAAAGATTTTAAATGTCCCCAGAGGAAAAAATCTAAGGGATTTAGTAATTGGCGTACACTTTTTTTTAACAAAGTATTTGCTAAGGTCATCCCTGGTACGCCACTGGACTTGCTAATTGCAACTTCTTTAGAGCCAAAGTAGGCCCTTTATACTAGAAATATCTCAGCCAATTTTCAATGAAATCAAGCGAACGATGTTGAAGATATTTACAAAAAACCCTGTATCTTGCTGGATATGCATTTTCGGACCTATGCTTATTTAAACTTTTCTTCCTAAAATGACTCCAGGAATCGCCCCCTTAAGTTTGGCTACATACTTTATTAACACCCTGTATATCCAAATATGTCAACATACAGGGACTCTAGTCAGTATCTACAGCAGCACTGAGGAACTGGGTGTTATTTACCTTCGTACCTAAATATGATGCTGTCGAGGTCGAAGGGGTATTCGATGATGCCCGTGGTGGGCGCTCGGGCCCTCAGAATGTCCTGCTCGGTCGGCAGGTATTCCTCGGCTCGGATCCGCTCCAGGTCGCTAAGGTAGCTGCAAAACCAACACAACAAAAACGTGCAGCATGCAAAACGACAACGAAAAAAAAGCTTTTACATTGACAAAAAATATAGGGTACCCTACGAGAACAGCTGATTTTGATAAAGCCACTTTATTTCACTTTGACACAATTTTAAATATTATTATAAACAACAATTTTTTCATAGCTAAGCGGGCATAGAAAGATTTTGTTTTTCTTGTATTTTTCAAATTGGGCACTTTTAGGGGGTTTAAGGTACTTCTAGGGGAGACAGAGAAAAACTGACCACGCATTGCGAGGCTCAAATTTCAAGAGAAGACTTATAGTAAAAACCGCATTTTGAAATATCGTCTCGTCTTTGAGCTACGGGGGCTTTTTGAAAAGTCTGCATCATTTTGATAAGAATTCAATGACGAATTCGAAAATTAAATAAAATATACACCATTCCATAAGAAAAAATGCAACTTTTTGTCATATCTCAAAAAATAAAAGTGACAGTTAAAATTTAATTTTGCGGGTGAATTCCTCGTGACAAAGTCTATAAAATTGCAATTTACTCTAAATCAAAATTTCCACTAATAACGAAGTTATAGACCCCCTTCCAAAATGCAGACTTTTCAAAAAGCCCCCGTAGCTCAACGACGAGACGATATTTCAAAATGCGGTTTTCACTATAAGTCTTCTCTTGAAATTTGAGCCTCGCAATGCGTGGTCAGTTTTTCTCTGTCTCTCCTGGAAGTACCTTAAATCCCCTAAAAGTGCCCAATTTGGGACACCCTGTACATCCACGGGGGTCCAAGATCTAATGGATACCAATTAAGTGTTGGCAGTTAACCGTTTCGTCCTTAAGGGACTCTTTAGAACACTGTATGGTAAAGCTGTTCTAAAGAGTCCATTATCCATCTTATGGAAACACGTATTGTTTGATCTCCAACCCCAATTAAACAGCTGATTGTAACAATGCGTAGAGTACCCTACATAAAAATTATATAAAAAAATAAATAAATAATAAACAATTTAATATTTGATTCATCTTCTCTGTTTATAATGATTTTATGTTCGATATACACTTTTGTTTTTTCTTTAAAACCTTCGTCCTAGTTTCGTAGTCCACAGCTTGATATCATAACCATATTAACAGATAGGTATATTTATTCTACAACAGAACGTACATATTTAATATTTTTTGGTTTATAATGTTTCTCGTTAGTCAAAAATGATTGGCCATACTTCGGACCTTAGAACTCAAAATGGCATGAAAAATGTGAGGGTTTAGAATATTTTCTTATTTAAAAAGGATATTTTAGAAAATGTACAAAACATATAAAATACTTTCTATATTTTTTATTAGGAATTTAACAATTTTCTTTAAAAATAAAACAAAAAAATTAACCTATTTTTGTTTTTTCCTTAAGTTGCTTCTTTCTTGCTACTTTTCGAGGGCTTATGCAATCGTGGAATAACCCTCCAGTTTTTTTTGCAGTTCTTTTTAATAACTTCGTTGCCCTACTTGAGACTTCTGATGCAATAATTTCACTTTCATTTTCTAGTATCTGTTAAATCTAATATATTATTCCTTTAATTTCTTTTTATTATATTGTGTTCAGATTCTTCTTGATTTTTTTTTCTTTTTCTTCTGCCGTTTTTTAGAACTTTTTTTATTCTGTACATTTTTTTCTTGCATGGAACTGTGATAATTTTTCCTAGATAGATCTGATAGTTTTGTTCCTATTGGCTAACAAAACCAAGCATAAATCATTCATTCATTTTTAATTTATTAAATAAATTAACACTATAAGACTGAATCATATGTATATTTACATTTAAAAATAAAAATTACAAATTAAATAAAAAAAGCCTCATGCTTTTTAACAAACGTACGAAAAGCATTTCTTTAAGTAATACTTACGAATCGATATAATCCTCAGCAAAAAGCTACAACATGTAGGAGACAGACCCAAAATTTGTACAAACGAAAAAACATCAACATGCGAAATAAACTACGTTCACAATTTTAAAAACCATTTAATTCTTAAATTGAATTAAATTTTAAACATTTAAACGCAATAAAAGCACTGTGGGACCGATAGAATCCATCGCAGCCCACGAGAAAGACCGGCCCGTAGGAGTCCCACAAAAAAACGCCTCACGGCCCGCTGTCATTATAAAACATGTGTGTGTTCAGTTTTGGTATGTTTGTTTACGTCGATTTTTTTTAAATTCGGGCACGAATTTTATGTGAATTTTATCAGTTATTAAAATAACGCAGCCCACGAAAAAGACTGTAGTATGCTGCGTTACAATAATTAATGGCTAATGAGTAAATTATAAAGAAAATACCTATAAGATAAACAATGCCGCGAACGTGTAATTAGTGTTGTTCCTTGTCGGTCCAACTATAAAACTGAAACCTAATATGTTGCAAACGGGAAAGAAGTGGTAAAAGATAAGATCTTGGATAAGATTGATCAAGTAATAGACATCCTTAGTAACATTTTTGATAGTGAGAGTAAAAAATGTGTTCAGTTGTCATTTCTTATTGAACAATTAGGTCTCTTGAAAAGGTAACCTGAGAATCGAAGATATTGTGGATACACTTTAATGTTGGCTTCATCTTTGTTTATCCAGTCATCCAGTGCATCCACGTCAATTTACAATTCTAAGGTAATATGTCTTCCGCACCCTCGCAATATTAAAAAACTGATTTGTAAAATATTGTTAACAGATAGTAATCTCTGTGGTAGTTTGAAATATTTAAAAAGTAAGATACAGCTTTTAAAAGAACATGAGTTGGTAGTTAACTTCCACTTTATTGAAATAGATATTAAACTTTGTGCTGGGTAATTTCTCAAAAAATTATTGACGACCACTACATTCAGTTCATTGAATGGGAAAACCATCTCACTTATTCACAAAATCACTTGTTTCTTTTTAATAAATTATTGTGAAATGTTTTATATTGAAAATTTTTCTTCAGATAACTCTAGCGAGTGTTTTTGTGGAGAAAAACTATTGTCAAAGCTTGAAAAAATTAGTTTAAGGACATTAAAGGACAAGTAAAGTTTTTTAAAATAATTTTATTAAAAAGCACAATGATTTAGTGTCTGCTAATAAATCTTTGAATAAGAACTCAAAGATGATGACAGTCAAAAATTAAAAAACTAAAAGCTTAGGTTTGATATGTCTAATTTTGAAAGACTTGTATAGATTTGAAGTTACTAACGATATCATGTACCTGAAGATATTAGAGTGCAAATATTGTATAATTTTTTATTTTATAGATTCAGTTCTTTAATCCATAATAAACAGATATATCAGCAAAATATTTTTTTAAATTTTTGCCTATAAAAGAACAAAAATTTTATGTTAATTTATTTAAATTGTGTAAAAACATATAATATATTAAGCAATACAATAAGAATCCTGGGACTCCTAAGATCACGTGACCGCCGACTTGCTTAGAACGCGCCATGGCCGGTCTTTATCGTTGGCTGCGGAATCCATTAGAAGTATTTTAGAGGATTCATTCATTTTTTTTTATATTTCAAAAAATACAGTATTTTGTTTTTACTTTTTTAAACTCGGTAAAATGTGTGGTGAACGTAGTAAAACTAAAAAAAAACAATAACAACAAGGCATCCATCTAATCGAGATACCTAAATCTATATTGATCAATGATTTTGAAGGGGTACCTAAATCTAATTTCGTCAAGGTCGAACGGGTACTCAATGATCCCGGTCGTGGGAACCCTGACGCGCAGAATGTCCTGCTCTGTCGGCAAGTAGTCGTGTGCAGCCACCCGATCAATTTCCATTAAATAACTGAAAAAGTATTGCTATGAATATAGGTTCATTCCATTGACTTGTATGCTAGAAAGGACACATAAATACGTGGTGTGACAATAAAATTATAAGACTGGTGTAAAAAATCTATATATATTTATCGGTTTCACAACGTTCTACGTCTTCCGATACCCAATCTCCACTCGTTTCTGTTTGCCCATAATTCATCATCTAGGCCTCTTATTCTTATTTCACTGTCTGTTCCTTCTCTCCAGCTTCTCCTTGGCCGTCCTCGTTTTCTTCGGCCAGTTGGTTTCCATTGTAGTATTTGTTTAGGTAGTCTTGCATCATTCATTCTTTGTACATGTCCGTATCACACCAGTTGCTTTGTTATTATATCATCCACTAAAGTATGTTCCCCCAATGTCATAATTTCTCTTATTCTTTGATTTGTAACTCTTTCTCTTTTTGATTTCCCTGCTGCTCTTCTCCAATAGTCCATCTCCGTAGCGGAAAGCATTTTTTCTGTTCTATCCTTGATTGGCTATACTTTTGAGCCGTATGTAATAATACTTTTTACAATGATGTTATATATAAACTTTTTGTTATGTTTTGATATACTTTGGTTCCAAATTATTCCATTTAATAAAGTTATTGCTTTTCTTCCTTGTACGTTTCGATCTTTTAGAGCTTTGTCTAGTGTTCCGTCAGCTGTAATTTTTAGATCTAAGTATTGATAGTCATCACAGGACTGAATTCGCTGCCCGGTATTTAAGATTAGATCCTGTTTCATTCCACCGATACACATATACCCTGTCTTATTGAGATTAACCTCTAGTCCCCACTTATTGTACTCTTCTATTAGTTTTCGTGTCATATATTCGAGGTCGTCATAATCCTGAGCCACTACTATCTGATCATCGGCGAAACATAAAGTATACAAGGTGGTTTCGTCCAACGGAATTCCCATGTTTTGGCATTTTCTCTTCCATACTTTAAGGACTTGTTCCAAGTATATCTTGAAGAGCGTAGGCGAGATACAGCAACCTTGTTTAAGACCTTTATTTACTTGAAAGCCTTTGTTTAGTTTTGCTTCTATTTTAACTTTTGCCTTACTATTGCGGTATAACTCTTTGATGGTCTAAATTAGTTGTATGTTTGTGTTTTCCAACGCTTTCCAAAGTAGATTTAGTGGATACTATCATATGCCTTTTGCAAATCGACGTAAAGCAGATGCAGCTCTTGTCCATATGCCATTTTCTTTTCAATAACTTGGGTTATACAAAAGAGATGATCTGAAGTCGATCTACCCGCCCTGAAACCAGCTTGTTCTTCTGCCTCCATGTCTTTATATTCGCTCTCCACTTTATTTCTTATTATTTTACCGTATATTCTGCTTAGCGTACTAGTCACAGATATACCTCTATAATTGTCACATATATCTTTCCTTCCTTTTTTGTGTATTGTGGATATATATGACGTTTTCCACTCAGTTTGTAGTAAAGTTCCATTTAAATATTTTTGGAAAAGATTCCGTAATCTCCAAAACAGTTCTTCAGTGCCATATTTAATAAGTTCGGCTGGGATATTTCCGGGTCCGGCAGATTTACCGCTGTTTAAGGTTGTGCACACGTTTTTTGACCTCAGAGATTGTGAGGGGTACTGGAGATCTCATCGTTCTAATTATATTGTCTCTTTCTTCTTCCTTGAATTCTGCTCTATCCTCAGTTAAAAATTTTTTAAAATGCTCATCCCATTCTTTGTCTGGAATTGGTGAAATGATATCTCTGCATGTTTCTTTTTTAATCGATCTTATAGTTTTCCAGCTTTCAGTACTTCTCCTACCTACCTATTTAAATACTAATACAACCTAATGATGTTCCCCATCAATATAGTCCCCTTCTCTATCGACACAGCATTGTATGCGTTTTTTTCTAATGTTGAAAGCAATTTTGGAAATTATCAGAAGAGAGGCTGTTAAGAAATCTTGTCATTTTTTCCTTGACATGTTCTAATATTTTAAAACGAGTTCATTTTAACGATTTCTTCACTTTCGGAAACAGGTAGAAGTCGCAAGTCTGGTGAATATGGTGGGTGGTTAACGAGGGGGATCTTCTTATTAGCTAAAAACTGCTTAATAGATAGGGCATTGTGGGCCGGTGCATTGTCCAGGTAGAGCAGTCAGTTCTTCCACAAATCTGAAAGTTTTTTCCTTAGACGTTCCCTTAGCTACATCAATACTTCCTAATATAAATGTTGGATAACTGTTTGACCGTCACGCGCCCATTCAATAAGAAACACACCCCTAATATCGAAAGGAAAAACAATGAGCATCGCTGTTTTGGATTTGTTGGAGCGCCCTTCTCGTTCATCATCTTTAACTTCACGACCCTCGAAAACGCTTTTATGCCACATAAAAATCATTGCAAGAGACATACACTCCTCCCAGTAGACATCCTTTAGCAGTTTTGCTTTAAATTAATATCTTGCTCAATTTTTTCGTTTGTCGTAATTCTGGCAAATGGGCTATGCACGATCCGCTTCAAACCACTGGGTAAGCCAAACTAGCAGACGAAAGACGACAAGATTGCGCGCGGTAGAAGAACGCACATCAAGGTGAATAACTTCAACCGCCCGAGGCGTGGAGATTTAAAACCTGTTAGTGCGGGGGCCAGTCTTAAAATTTAATTGTCACACCTCGTAGTTTAAAAACAAATTTAGATTTATGAATGTAATATAGGGCTATTCCATTTCTAGCCCTACATGTCTATGACTAGTACCGATATCAAATTAAGAAATTATGGTAACCCTAAGTTCAAGTTAAAGAGGTTAAAATACATTAAAAAAGTGTAAGGACCACTTGAAAGGTTCGAGTTATAGAGAAGTTTAAGTTATAGAGGTACGAGTTAGAGAGGTTCGACTAGATTAGGAAACTGCTTTTAATACAATAATGGACCAATCATTTTTGACCAAGTATTGTTCCTACAATCGGCGACCAAGCACTTATTATATCTACTATCTATTAGAAGTAGACCTTTGTAATATTCGGTTCAGAACTGGAAAAGAAGGAATTAGGCGCTGACTCGTGACGTCACTAAAAAACTGCACCCCGACATAAATTGTAATTTTGGAACATACTCATTTGCATCTCTTTTTAAAGCACAGCAATTTTTATTATTGTTGTCTAACTCATAGAGCTGCACAATGGGCTCCCGGACCTAATTTTTGAGCAAAATTAGAAAAATAGGTTTTGTAACAATATTTTGTTTTAAAATGAGAAAAAAGTAATTATCAATCAAAATGGCGAACTTTCCTATTAATGAACCAATAAGTATTAAATAAAGAACTTTGGAGTGTTAATAGTCGCTAAATATTATTTTTAACTTAAATAAAAAAAAAACTAATTTACCCAGAGGTATCAAATTTAGAATTTTGGCGTGTCTAAAGTCGCTGATTATAATTATAAACTCAAACTTTAAAAAAATTACATGTCAGATCCAAAAGGGCAGAGTTTTCTATTTATGAATCGATATGAATCAAAAGTGATAAAGCTGATAATTAAGATTTCTGACTAAAACCTAAAAGAACAATATCATGACGGATCCGAAATGGAACACGTTTACATTTATGAATCGATATGTATTAAATTTGGAACTCTACGGTGTTCAAACAAAAAACTAGCACGGCGGACCCAAAATCCTTATCCAATAGACTATCCTATTTATAAACCGATTTGTGTCAAACTTGGTACTTGGGGTTGTTTAAGGTTAAATTGAGCTCATCGTGTAATGCGTAACCAAGCTGCATTGGAAAGGATGAAAAGTTTCCATAATAATACATCTAAAAACCAAACTAAAAAATTTTAAATATTAAAAAGAGTTAAACAATATTATTCTTTTGCTGTGCCAAAAACTAGAAAATAATACAAACGCACCCTGACTTTGTAGCGGATACCTGCAAGTTTATGACTGCATAATTAATTAAGAATGATTTTCTAGAAAAATTTGTTTTTAAGTCCAACAAAATAAATATTTTTAAAGCGTCCACGTTTTTATATAAGTTTATTAAAAGTCAGGTTTGGTAAACTGCTGATGATTCAAAATAGAACCGTTTACCTTAAAAGTTTTTTTACCTTTTTTTTCATAAACAATCCACCTGTTAAAGTTAAGTTTATCTGTAATTTTTGGTTTTTAAGATTTTTTAGTTTGTATTTTTTATGGAGTGACCTTTTTATTAGATTTTTGAACATAAGAATTTTTTTTATTTTTTGAATATTCTTTGTATTTTTATTTATTATATAATTTTTTTATTTTTATTTGTTTAAGTTAGTCTAAAGTGTTTTAAAAATAATAAACAAGCACTTTTGTTAAGACTGGCTATGTATAACTTTCTCTCGAAGAAATCCCTTTTTGGTAAATTAATAATATCTTTTATATGGGCACATTGTGGCAGCAGATTTTAAAATATAATTTTTGAAAAATATGAGCTCTTTAAGAAAATAAAAATTTCAAGAAAACGGTTGATGAAGCCAAATTTTTGTCCAACATTTATAAGAAATCTATATTTTTATAGAATTCCAGAAATCCCAAGCAAAAACCATTACCATACCTGTCTATACATCAAAATTGAAATCAAAATGTACAGGGATAAAATCTACTTACCTCCCTCTACAAGATTTATGAGAATTTTATACAACATATAATATTGTCGCAAAATGGCTTTAAATCTGGATCAAATCGCCATGCAAATATGGTCCTTTAACGCATTATGTTGAAAGGAAACATGACACTTTTGAATGTTGCGTCAATCAAATAATTGTTTTTTCAAGGCCTACTGGACTATCTACTCTTTTTAAGTAAAGATGTTCATAAGTTTCAGTATGTATTTAATTTAACCCTTTTTGGCGAAAAATCAGGTCCTCGAGCCCACTGTGTGCTGATGGAAGAACGTCGATTGACATTGATTGTCAAAATGACATCTTATAAATACTTCTATTTACAAACTAATCCCAAGACTGTTTTAGATTTGGTGCGCCCGTCCCACTAATTTGAGTTAAAAAAGGACAGTAAGTAGCTGGATGACAATTTGTGAGTTTAGTAAATAAAACGAGTGGACCACTGTTTGTTTATTGATATCATGATTGTTTAAGATTATTAGGCGCCCTTACTAATACATTAATTTAAAAAGAGATGGTAAATAATCGGATAATAATGTGTAAGTTCAGTCAATGACACGATTAGATTAGATGGTGATACGTTCGAGAATCATATTTTGTGTCGGGGTGCCGTGCTACGTCACGTTCAGCGCCTTATTGAACTATAGTCGTTGCCATAAGCAGTTACACTTTTGTGACATTTCCAACCTCTTTATTTATCATATACATACTGGCAGCAACATAAAAATCTGAAAAATGGCAGTCTTGAGTTGTTTTTATCTGTGCGTTTTTTTTTGTCAGTCAGCATCTTTTTATCCAGAGACAATGACCGGTTTACATATAATTTTATACCAACATGACATGTTTACATTTTAATATATTTCAGGTTAGGAAATATGTTTATTTCATGTCAAAGTCACAAAAGTGTAACTGTCTAGGCAAGGACTATATCTATAAATTTTATAAATTACCAAAGCAATCCGAAACTTTGGTGATAAAGTGGTAAAAATAGTTGGGCACTGGTAGGCAGCCTAACCAAACCTACATATAAATTAATTATATCACGGCCTTATCAAAATGGCGGAGACTGTCAGTAGTTGTCCCATTTTGATAACAATCTTTAAAAACGGTTTAAGCTATAGGCATGTATATTGGCTTTTAAGTACTAAAACTTCAACTTTCAAAAAAATATATATGATATGGCACCTAGGAGGCGTATAGAGGCAAAATGTGGAATCAAAGCTGACGTATTTTATCGAACCGTATAAAATGTTACTGTACAGGGTGTCCCAAATTGGACACTTTTAGTGGGTTTAAGGTACTTCTAGGGGAGACAGAGAAAAACTGACCACGCATTGCGAGGCTCAAATTTCAAGAGAAGACTTATAGTGAAAACCGCATTTTGAAATATCGTATCGTCTTTGAGCTACGGGTGCTTATTGAAAAGTCTGCATTTTGGAGGGGGGTCTATAACTTCGTTATTATTGGAAATATTGATTTAGAGTAAATCGCAATTTTATAGACTTTGTCACGAAGAATTCACCCGCTAAATTAAATTTTAACTGTCACTTTTACTTTTTGAGATATGACATAAAGTTGCATTCTTTCTTATGGAATGACCTATATTTTAATTAATTTCCGAATTCGCCACTGAATTCTTTTTAAAATGATGTATCATATGTCATAGTTTGATTGAGCGGTTTCGGAGATAATTAAAGTTTTTTATTTTTGTCTAGTGTGCATTGAATGACGTCATGCGCCATTAACGTGAAAGCCTTGCGGTCAAATGCCACTTCAATGCTCCTCTAGTTTTGTTGTCTTATACTATGCAAATGAAGTTGGCCTTGCGTCTTGGCGTTTTGTCATTGTTTTCAATTGTTTAAACAATTTGACATTACGCTTTGATATGAAATTATTTTGCACAAAAGCGTTTTAATTTTATCTTGAAATATGTATCATTTTTGTTACTTTTTATAACTAGACTTTGAGGGCCGTCAGCTGAATTATAATTTTTCCAAACCAGGCTTACTATATTTTTGACTGTGTAAAATAATAAAAATATTGGAGTGGCTTGACCTGCCTCAGCAGGAAATCAGAGCGCACCAGAAATAAGTGAAAAAGCTGAATATCTCCTAAACCGCTTAATGAAACTATGACATATGATACATCATTTTGAAAAGAATTCAATGACAAATTCGAAAATTAATTAAAATATAGGCCATTCCATAAGAAAAAATGCAACTTTATGTCATATCTCCAAAACTAAAAGTGACAGTGAAAATATAATTTATCTGGTGAATTCCTCGTGACAAAGTCTATAAAACTGCAATTTACTCTAAATCAAAATTTCCACTAATAACGAAGTTATAGACCCCCTTCAAAAATGCAGACTTTTCAAAAAAACCCCGTTGCTCAAAGACGAGACGATATTTTAAAATGCGGTTTTCACTATAAGTCTTCCCTTGAAATTTGAGTCTCGCAATGCGTGGTCAGTTTTTCTCTGTCTCCCCTAGAAGTACCTTAAACCCCCTAAAAGTGCCCAATTTGGGACACCCTGTACTACTCGTTGACAAAAACAGCCGCTCTTTTGCGGTTAATAATATATTTTTGGGACTTCACTACAATTTTAACCTTTAAAAATATCTTTGTTCGTTTGATTTCTACCAATGTTTTTGGCCGCCAAAATAGCCATGTGGAAAGTGAGACTGAACCAGTGCTGCCAGACTTTTTTGACGACTTTCCTTCAACTAATGTGATAAAAACCCGAGGGGTGAACAGCTCTCACAATCGGTGTACACATTTCTCACAATCTTTACACAATCCCCCCCAATCACTCACAATCTGTCACAATCTTAGCACAATCCTTCACAATCTTACCACAATCCTTCACAATCCCTCAAAAACTTTACACAATCCATCCCAATCACTCACAATCTTTCACAATCCGTCATCCCAGAATCCTTCACAATCTTTACACAGGCTGTCCTAATCTTACCACAATCCTTCACAATCCCTCACAATCTTACCACAATCTTTCACAATCCGTCATCCCAGAATCCTTCACAATCTTTACACAGGCTGTCCTAATCTTACCACAATCCCTCACAATCTTACCACAATCCTTCACAATCCCTCAAAAACTTTACACAATCCATCCCAATCACTCACAATCTTTCACAATCCGTCATCCCAGAATCCTTCACAATCTTTACACAGGCTGTCCCAATCTTACCACAACCCCACACAATCCCTCACAATCTTACCACAATCCTTCACAATCCCTCAAAAACTTTACACAATCCATCCCAATCACTCACAATCTTTCACAATCCGTCATCCCAGAATCCTTCACAATCTTTACACAGGCTGTCCCAATCTTACCACAACCCCACACAATCCCTCACAATCTTACCACAGTCCTTCACAATCCCTTGCAACGGAAACTATAGACATGATGACTTTGTTTTTTTTTTTTGGTCGCAAGAATTTTTGATGCCTGTCGCCCCCCGCCCCTTCAGGCACGCTACACCGCTGCACAGTCCTCCACAATCCCTCACAATCTTTCACAATCTTACCACAATCCCTCACACTTTACACAATCTTAGCAAAAAATTGTGGATTTTCACAATCGGTGTACACATTTTGGGTTAGCTGTTCACCCCTCGTAAAAACCCTTGAAATCCTTTAAAATTGTTTGTTATGACACCACCAAACATTTTGCCAAAAAAAACCATACAAATAAAACATATTCATAATTTGAATCATAAATTATAATAACCAAAAATAAATCGTTTAAATTTACCTACATAAGTTAAGCTTCATATCATTATGTTTGAGACAACTTTTTACAACTTTTTTTCGCTGGGATAACTGTCGAAAAATCTTAAAAATTATGAAATGGAGTATAGGTGTGGTAAAATCAGTGGAATATTTGCAAAATATATTACTTTGCCTCAAAATCCTTTGAATTCAGATAAAAACCTTGAATCCTTCAATAGTCAAAATTTTAGTTCAAAACCCTTCATCTTGAAGGAAATTCTTCAAATCTGGCAACACTGGACTGAACACCATATATAACCCAAGAATATACCACCAGTGTATGAATTCTTCAAATGACTGAGAATGAGAACTAACATCTCCCCATGTCGGGACCAATAAAGATGGAAATCAACACCCATTCAAGAATTCATACACAGGATGGTGGCCATATGCTTGAAGCTGATGTGTTGTCTAGGCAGCTACCTACAAGTGCTACAAACAAAAAGGATGCACACAAAATAACTTACTAT
Source organism: Aspidapion aeneum (assembly GCA_963576565.1). Lineage (NCBI taxonomy): Eukaryota > Metazoa > Arthropoda > Insecta > Coleoptera > Brentidae > Aspidapion > Aspidapion aeneum. Next base: position 139,657,800 of record OY755040.1, on the reverse strand, counting down.
TTGGCAGAATCAGTAAGCTGGTACTCCCTTCGGCGCTCGTAACATTCCTGGATGCCCGCGTCGTTCCATAACGCCTTTATCGCCTCGACGTACTCGATCTCGAACGTCGTCACCGTTTCGTAGTCAATTTCTTTGATTAGCTCTGCTCTGTCCTAATAGGTAAAATAATAAAAAAATTAGTTATTTATTCGAGCATACCACCAGACCTTTGCTTTTATAATAGTTCCAGATCGATATCTGGAAAACGATGTAACTGAATTGCTTTTATGACCAAACATCAACATTTGGTCATAAATTAAAATAAATAAAGTGTTTGTATTTACCATAAAAACACTACTTATTTTGTTAAAATGACATGTTTTGAAGGGCGCATGAATTTTTTGGAGGTAAAAGTCATGGATGAATATGTATATAAAAATATTTCTATAACCCCTATATGATTCTTTGGTTTAAACTCGTAGACAATGATTCTAAAGAATTGAAAAAGATTCGGCCTTACATTTTTTGGATGTTCTTGTCAAACGATTAGACAGAAACATTCAAACCACTGTATATAGGAAACCTACACACACGGGACAGTACAGGGTGTCCCAAATTGGGCACTTTTGGGGGGTTTAAGGTACTTCTAGGGAAGACAGAGAAAAACTGACCATGCATTACGAGGCTCAAATTTCAAGAGAAGACTTATAGTGAAAACCTCATTTTGAAATATCGTCTCGTCTTTGAGCTACGGGGGCTTTTTAAAAAGTCTGCATTTTGGAGGGGGGTCTATAACTTCGTTATTATTGGAAATATTGATTTAGAGTAAATTGCAATTTTATAGACTTTCTCACGAGGAATTCAACCGCTAAATTAAATTTTAACTGTCACTTTTAGTTTTTGAGATATGACATAAAGTTGCATTTTTTCTTATGGAATGGCCTATATTTTAATTAATTTTCGAATTCGTGATTGAATTCTTTTCAAAATGATGTATCATATGTCATAGTTTGATTGAGCGGTTTCGGAGATAATTAAAGTTTTTTATTTTTGTCTAGTGTGCGTTGAATGACGTCATGCGCCATTGACGTGAAAGCCTTGCGGTCAAATCCTACTTCAATGGTCCTAGAGTTTTGTTGTCTTATACTATGCAAATCAAGTTGGCCTTGCGTCTTGGCGTTTTGTCATTGTTTTCAATTTTTTAAACAATTTGACATTACGCTTTGATATATTATTTTGCACAAAAGCGTTTTAATTTTATTTTGAAATATGTATCATTTTCTAAAACTTTTTATAACTAGGCTTTGAGGGCCGTCAGCTGAATTATAATTTTTCCAAACCAGCCTTACTATATTTGTGACTGTGTAAAATAATAAAAATACTGGAGTGCCTTTACCTGCCTCAGCAGGAAATCATAGCGCACTAGAAATAAGTGAAAAAGCTGAATATCTCCTAAACCGCTCAATCAAACTATTACATTTTGAAAAGAATTCAATGGCGAATTCGAAAATTAATTAAAATATAGTCCATTCCATAAGAAAAAATGCAACTTTATGTCATATGTCAAAAACTAAAAGTGAGTTAAAATATAATTATGCGGGTGAATTCCTCGTGACAAAGTCTATAAAACTGCAATTTCCACTAATAACGAAGTTATAGACCCCCTTCAAAAATGCAGACTTTTCAAAAAGCCCCCGTAGCTCAAAGACGACACGATATTTCAAAATGCGGTTTTCACTATAAGTCTTCTCTTGAAATTTGAGCCTCGCAACGCGTGGTCAGTTTTTCTCTGTCTCCCCTAGAAGTACCTTAAACCCCCTAAAAGTGCCCAATTTGGGACACCCTGTACCTAAATTTAAAGTCTAATCATTCTGTTGCTACAAAACAAGGAGTTATAAGAAGTGTGTATTTAAGAGCCGTAAATATTTGTAGTAATAATGAAGAATTAACCACAGAAATTAACAACATTAAAAAGGACTTACAAGAGAATGGTTATTTCGAGAAATTAATAAACTCAACAATCTCTTAAATTAAAAACAAACCAAATGTAGCAAATTCTCAAAATAATAATCCGTTGGGTACTATTAACATTCCATATGTTCAAAGGATTTCAGAAAACATAAGACGAAAAGCCAAGCACTATATATTTTCATCGGGAAATACGATAAGGAAATTTAGAACTAAAACAAAACCAGAAAATCCCTCAAATAATTAGGAATGTATTTAATAAATCCCGTGTGAGTGTGGTGAAACGAAACGCCCTCTTCAGGTTAGAGTAAACAAACATCTAAAAAGTCAAAACACCCACAAATAGTGATGTAAATGGAAATATTGGAAATTTCCGAAGGTGTCTTGGAAATATTGGGAATATTGGATATATTTAAAAAAATATTATCTTTCATATTTTGTAACCTTAGGTAGCGTTTTTAAATTAAGCAACGCAAAAATTCAGGATTTTTGACCCCCACCCCCCTCTTAACACATTTTCAAGAAAAAACACATTAAAATAACATTGATCGAGTGTAACGCAGGGTCAAAACCTCCTTGAGCATTGCGTAATTTTAACAATTTTTATTAGCTCACACTACTACTATACTATAGTAGTGTGAGCTATAGTGATCCTAATTTTTTCGAGAAAAAAAAAGTTGCTCCGATTTCAAACATTTTTATATATCTTTGCGTTTCAGATAATTTTGAAACTTTTTTGTTGCGCCGTCTGTCTGTATGTCTGTCTGTCTGTAACGACCAACGCGCATAACTCAAAAACCGCTTGTCCGATTTTAATGAAATTTGGTACCTAAGTTGGGTCTTGGGCCGTGATGGTCCCATTTAAAAATAAACAAAATCCACCGCACGCAAGCCAAATAAAATGGTGGGGGTATATTCCAAAAATTAGAGTTTATGTGAAAATATGGCGTGTGTGATATCAAACGAAAGGTAATTAAGTCTGGAGTTAAACAAAATGAATTTTAGTTTATTTAAAAAAAAGGGTGGGGTTAGATGTCAAAAATTAGAGTTTAAGTGAAAATATGGCGTGTGTGATATCAAACGAAAGGTAATTGAGTCTGGAGTTAAACAAAATACATTTTAGTTTTTTTTAAAGGGTGGGGGTAGATTTAAAAAATTTGAGCTTAAGTCAAAACATGACTTGTGTGGTATCAAACGAAAGGTAATTGAGTCTGGAATTGAAAAAAATATATTTCAGTTTTTGATTATATTAGCTCACACTATAACTATAGTACCTAGTGTGAGCTTAGGTGCCCATAGATTGGCAGAGTATTTCCGATACTATTACATTTACCAGTGAACATCAAAAATATTCAAGAATATTCAAGTTTTCGCAGCTCGGTTAAGGTTCTCCTAGTAGCCAAAGCTTTCTATAGTCTGGATGAGTTTTATGATACGGCATTTTAAATTACTTTTATAGCATGTTTAGTATTGTCTTGTTTATCTTGTTTTTTTTTTCGGCTATAGTCCTGTTTAAAAATTTTGCCCAACTTTGTCTACTTTATATTTTAATTTTTGTTTAATTTTTGTTCACTTTAATATGGTTTGTATCTGACTTGCTGTGATGTTAGTTTATAAAACTGTTTTAAATTAAACATTTAAGTGTGATTAAATGTCAATTTTACAAGCAAATTCGCTTTTATAAATGTTTCTTTTTGTTTTATTTTTTATTTTTTACTGTTGTCTGTATTTTTATTTTGTTTTTATGTATTTTTATAATTTTAAATGACCAATATCTTGCTATTTTAAACGCTAGGTATCAATATATGTATAAAATACTCTGCCAATATATGGGCCCCTAAGCTTACACTAGGTACTATAGTTATAGCGTACGTGTGAGCTAATATAACTAAAAACTGAAATATATTTTATTTAACTCCAGACTAAATTACCTTTTGTTTGATACCACACAAGCCATGTTTTGACTTAAACTCAAATTTTTGAAATCCACCCCCATCCTTAATAAAAACAAAAACTAAAATGTATTTTGTTAAACTCCGGACTCAATTACCTTTCGTTTGATATCACACACGCCATATTTTCACTTAAACTCTAATTTTTGAGATATCCCCCACCCTTTTTTTAAAATAAATTAAAATGTATTTTGTTTAACTCCAGACTCAATTACCTTTCGTTTGATATCACACACGCCATATTTTCACATAAACTCTAATTTTTGAAATCTATCCCCACTCTTTTATTTGGTTTGTGTTCGGTGGATTTTGTTCATTTTTAAATGGGACCATCTCGACCCAAGACCCAGCCTAGGTACCAAATTTCATTGAAATCGGCCAAGCGGTTTTTGAGTTATACGCGTTGGTCGTTACAGACAGACATACAGACAGACGGCGCAACAAAAAAGTTTCAAAATTATCTGAAACGCAAAGATATATAAAAATTTTTGAAATCGGAGCAACTTTTTTTTTCTCGAAAAAATTAGGATCACCATAGCTCACACTACTATAGTATAGTATATGTGTGAGCTAAAAATTAAATATGACTGCTAGGCAACCTCCATCATGGTCTCTAAAGAAACGGTTCTTTGGTAGCTCCAGTGTCATGGCGGCCGTGACGTCAGAGCTACGTCACAGTTATCGTAGGAATCGACAGTCAAACGCTGTTTATGCCGTGCATGGAGTTATTTCGTATTTTGCGACGAAATTTTTGTGCGTTTTGTTTAAATACCTGATCCGTGCTTGCTTTAAATGTATTAAAGGCTAACTAAAACAAATTTTATCCGCTTGTTATTATTTTGTGCTAAATTCAGGTCAACAACCAAACGCAAACAATTGCACACTAAAATTATATTTAAAACAGTTTCAAGTATTTCATATCAAATTACTATTTTTGAAACAATTGATGAAAAGAAGAAAATTTATAACTATCGAAAAACAAAATGAATCCATTATTACTATTATATTTGTTATAAGTACAGTTATAATACTCAATCCGTGTGTGAGCTAAAATATATTGCATAAAAATTCTGGATAAAGGGGGAAAAATGTATATTGTTAAGTAAAACTTTGACAGGGATTTAAATAATTAAAAGCTCTCAATATTGCCAAGGAAATGTAATATATACTGTGTATTTTTAATATTGGGGAAAAATCATATAAACTGTGTTTAGTAATAATATTTTTGTTGAAGTAATCTAAGTACATTTTGCTTTGTCAATAGAAATTAAGATTTTTTGGACAATAAAGCTTATGAAATGAAAAAAAATGAAATATTGAAGATTTTGAGGAAGAAGACTGGCAAGAGGATGTTATTAAATGTGATGGTGATGACAGCGATGAAGATATGCCTCTTGCTCGACTAGTGAATATTGTAGTGTGTCAAGAAATTTGACCTTATTTATTTGAAGAATAACTCCTGATTTGTGTTCATGTATAAGCCTTCTGCGTTTTCCGGTGTTTTGTTATGATTTTATAAATAAATATTTCCTTTTTTCTTATTTTTTTATTATTTCATATATTTCCAATGTTTCAGGAAATATTTCCAAACCATTATTATTGTTTTAAGCTTAGAGTAATAATAATATAAAGAGAAGAAGTAAACCGCGGCCCCGTGTAAATTTTCCCTATTCGTGGCGGTCATTCCTGAAAACTTAGAATTTGCAGAATCCCCGGCGATGGCAACATAGCTGCGTCACTGGAATCATCTCGAAAAAACCACACTGGGCTGAATTTTCACAGTATTTTCAGAAACATAGCACTTCTTGTTTATTTTTACGTCCAACTAAGTTCTTTTTTACAAAAATAAAACTCAGCACACAGAAAAAAAACACCAAAAATTCAATATGCCGAGTCCGACGGCCAAGACAACACTGCATTTAATACAAACACATGTTACTGTCAGTGTCGACCTTAGAGCTTAGGAATATCTGGGCTAACCGTTCACGACTTGAGGACCCACCTAATTAAACTTGTTGCCATTATATAAGTGAAAAAATAATCTTTTGTTTAAAACTCGTAGACAATGATTGAGTAGAAATAAAACTTTGGACTTCCATTGTCTTTATCTGAGGGCACGGCAGTACCTCGCAAAGTTCGCGCTGCCGTACCATCTTTTCTTGAAACATTTCAGCCCATATTTGACCTATCTAAAGCTCTACTTCGGAAAGAGCTACGAATCTCATACTTCTCACAGTCGTAGAACTTCATAGAGTTAACAACCCCACCAAGTTTCATGGACTTCTATAGAGTAGTAAACGCGATAGCTCCTACACCGCTTAACCGATTTACATGAAATTTTCAAAATAGTACTCGATACTGCAACGAGCTGATTAGATTTTAGTCAAAATTCGTGAATGCTAATGACAGTTTTTTGACAGTTAAAAAGTTTAAAAAATGCTAACTTTTTAATGGAACGTCGCATCAATATACGGTTTTCGGAAAATAGTAGCGCGTGGATATAGTCCAAGTAGCTCAAAACGAAACCCGGCCCTGCTAACACGAAATCCGTAATATGATGCCATACACCTGTTGCCACGTCCTGAAAAAATTGTGGGAAAAGGGTCCGTTCATAAATTATGTTGTCTAAATGAGTTTTTATCGCAGATTGTAATACGAAATACACAGCATAAAACGACGCGACGCGGGCTAATAAGCGCATGACAAATTATCTCACGGTTTGAATAGCCTAACCAACTCAAAGCACTATATATTTTGGTAAGGTAAGAAGTTGAACCTTACTTATTATTTATAAAATTTTACAGAGACAGAGGAGCCGGCAACAGCGGAAAAGCTACATTGTTTACCAACAAATGAATGAATGACCGCCGAAACCGGGGTTACTACTTCTCTTTATATGTTATTACTCTGAGGTTTTAAGGCTTATAGTTTCATTCAGATTTTATATCGATAAACGATAAAGCGGTGTTTATAACTCGCATTTATACCAAAATCCGAGTTACATTGCTGAAAAGTGGTACTTACGTGCATGCTCGAATCATGGTACTGGATTTTGAGCAGTTCCATGGCCTTGATCATGCTCTGCATGGCCATGAAAATGTTTTGATAGACAAGTTTGATGAAGCCCCTTTTGTCGTCGTCCGAGTAACCGGCGCCGTGAATGATTCGCATTTGTTTGATGAATGTTGACTTTCCGGACTCACCAGTACCTGTAACAATGATCAACAAAAATATTACATCACACCAAGTAAAATAATAATAAATACATGTTCAAAGAAACGAAAAGTTTTAGAAACAATGGCAAATTTAAATTCGCGGAAGCGAATTTTCAAGTGCGCATGCGTGTGAATTGTCATGTAGACATACAGCTGCTATGGGGATGGAGGCCATATTGACATTTTGTGGTGGTTTGCGTTTGTCGTGTAAAATTGTTTTTTCTGTGAAAAATAGGAAATAATTAATGTAAAACATGTGCGGCTTGTGGATTATTAAACACTCTTCATGGTGTCGACAATAAATCTGCACAATTAGTTTTAGAAAAACTACAATTCTAATCCACAACTTATATTATATATATATATATATATAAATATTCACCCAATCAACTAGTTTTTAGAAAAAAAATTATAGACAACCCTTGACAATTGTCAAATAATCATTGGACCTCACCCAACAAACAATTAAAGTTGTAACGACGAAACCCCAACCAGAAAGAATTTCTTAAAAGTAACCGCAACGTACTCCCGCTACGTCTCAGTATACCATACAGCGACGTTATAATTCCCTAAGTGGGGAACCAATTTCTGGTTATAACTACTTGGCCAAGTGTTTAAAGTCACTGTAGTAACAACTACACTACTACGTCGTAGCCAGGTATCTACTACGTCGTAGAGGCTGTTTTTTTTCCGTAATGGCATAAAAGTTGCGATGTAGTTGCAAATAATATAATCGTTTCTTTTTGGTAGAATTGTTACACAATATGGTGGACACAACAGTAAACAGACTCGCTTAGTTTTTTTGTTTGGTTATGGTTATAATATGAACTATGTTATCCAAAAGTGTGAGAATTTACGAGCAGAGGATCAAAATTCGAGTGCGACGCAAAGTTTTTTGTATAACATGCATTATATATATTGCAAAAAACCGGTGCGCCCGTAAAATTGAGCCGTTTTCTGGTAGCTGATGGAATTTTTGTGTTGTGATTTTGGAGGTTATGTTTTCATAATCGACAGTTAACTCCAACAAATGGTGCTTAAGAAGAGCATTTTTGGTAAGCTTCAACTAATTTGTTTATAAAATAGTATGGCTCTTTAATATGAGCTCATAAAACGACAACAAAAACATTAAATTTTCTTTCTTACATAAAAACATGGCGTCCCAAACTATATTCCCTGATAGTCGAAAAGGTTACTTGAAAGTAGTTGCGGCTTTAAAGTTGATCCAAAAAGTTATTTTGTCTACATTGTTACATCAGATGTTACTATGATGACACAAACTTTTGAGGTAAAAATTAAAGTTATAATGTAGTTGTCGGATACACTTGTTTGGGACTCCAATGAAGCTTAACTTTCTAGTGGTAATTAAGTAGGATATAAAAGTCAGGGCGACTACGAAATAACGACTAAAAAGAAAGTAAAACTTTAGCAACGTCCTATTGTGGTAGAGAAGACTATCAGAATCGACTATCAAGAAACAATCCTATGAAGTAGTTTAGAGGGTCGTTTTTACGAAACATCTACTATTTCCTGATACTAAATAGTAGTTAGAACTAAAAAGTAACAAATTTTGGTTGGGATCACCACATTTCTACTATAAGAAAGTAGCAAAGCCTTTAGAACATGTAGCCGCTACTATAAATGTTAGTTGGGCATCATTAGTTGTATTTTGTAAACAAAACAGTTTCAACTTAAATTTGAACAAATGTTCTTGTTTATCTTTTACACGTAATAAGAACAAAATTGATTTTGATTTTAGAATAAATAATGAAAAATTGAAACGTGTTTATGAACAAAAAGATTTGGGTATTATTTTTGACGCAAATCTTTAATTTTCTTCTCATATAATTTCAAAAATCGAGAGTGCCCAGAGAGTTGCTGGGTTTATTTGTAGAAACACCAAAAATTTTAAATTGAGGTTAGTATTCATTTATTTGACAGTCTAGTATTGCCAATACTTGAATATGGCAGTATAATTTGGTCCCCACAATATCATATTTGGATAGATATGATAGAGGGAGTCCAAAGAAAATTTTTAAAGGTAATGTATTTAGAAAATATGGGTCCTATCCGCAAAAAGGTTGTGATAATAATTTCCTATTGGGAGTTTTTAACAGGTTGTCTTTACACAAAAGAAGGTCAAAAATATTTTTAACAATGATATTTAACCCAACTAACATTTATAGTAGCGGCTACATGTTCTAAAGGCTTTGCTACTTTCTTGTAGTAGAAATGTGGTGATCCCAACCAAAATTTGTTACTTTTTAGATCTAACTACTATTTAGTATCAGGAAATAGTAGATGTTTCGTAAAAACGACCCTCTAAACTACTTCATAGGATTGTTTCTTGATAGTCGATTCTGATAGTCTTCTCTACCACAATAGGACGTTGCTAAAGTTTTACTTTCTTTTTAGTCGTTATTTCGTAGTCGCCCTGACTTTTATATCCTACTTAATTATCACTAGAAAGTTAAGCTTCATTGGAGTCCCAAACAAGTGTATCCGACAACTACATTATAACTTTAATTTTTACCACAAAACGACTACCAGGGAATATAGTTTGGGACGCCATGTTTTTATGTAAGAAAGAAAATTTAATATTTTTGTTGTCGTTTTATGAGCTCATATTAAAGAGCCATACTATTTTATAAACAAATTAGTTGAAGCTTACCAAAAATGCTCTTCTTAAGCACCATTTGTTGGAGTTAACTGTCGATTATGAAAACATAACCTCCAAAATCACAACACAAAAATTCCATCAGCTACCAGAAAACGGCTCAATTTTACGGGCGCACCGGTTTTTTGCAATATATATAATGCATGTTATACAAAAAACTTTGCGTCGCACTCGAATTTTGATCCTCTGCTCGTAAATTCTCACACTTTTGGATAACATAGTTCATATTATAACCATAACCAAACAAAAAAACTAAGCGGGTCTGTTTACTGTTGTGTCCACCATATTGTGTAACAATTCTACCAAAAAGAAACGATTATATTATTTGCAACTACATCGCAACTTTTATGCCATTACGGAAAAAAAAACAGCCTCTACGACGTAGTAGATACCTGGCTACGACGTAGTAGTGTAGTTGTTACTACAGTGACTTTAAACACTTGGCCAGGTAGTTATAACCAGAAATTGGTTCCCCACTTAGGGAATTATAACGTCGCTGTATGGTATACTGAGACGTAGCGGGAGTACGTTGCGGTTACTTTTAAGAAATTCTTTCTAGTTGGGGTTTCGTCGTTACAACTTTAATTGTTTGTTGGGAAAATTGTTAAGGGAGGGGTGGATTGTCCTGACATACTTGAACAACTTCCTTTTGCTATAAATCGGGTTAATTCAAGATCAAAAAATATGTTTTATTTGGCTTACCCACGAACAAATCTTTATAAAAGCTCTCCGATTTACAATTTGTGCAGCATATTTAATGAATATGCCTCTGACATTGATATTAACATAATCAGCTACAAAAATTTCAAGACAATATTAGATCAAAAACTACGTAATACCTAATAATTAGTTTATCTTTATATTGTGATATGTATCAATTAGTATTTATATATTTTGACAATGTTTGTAGTACTTACTTAGTACGTAAAATTGTTGTGACTATTTTAAGTTGGTATCTGTAATTGGCAGTTTGCTGTAGATACTATTTTTCATAAATAAATAAATAAATAAATAATGTAGTGCCATAACCACCAAAACTGACACATGCGCAGTAACCGAAATCCTGTCGACCCAAAAAAGGAACATTAAGAATTAACAGGGCTCTCAGCAGATAACCAACAAAATAATATGAAAAATATGAAATCTTTTAATAAAAATATGAAATTATTTAAAAAAATAATGAAGGAAATATGAATAAAAAATTTTTTTTTGTTCCTGTCCATATGGATGGTTAATTTTTTTTTTAGAAAATATATTAACCAAAAATGTTTTTTTTTTAATTTATAAAGAAATGTATTTACAGTTTGAAAAAGTTGAATTAGGCCTGAATGGGGTATCGCCAAATAAAAATAAGGCACATATTTTAAAAGTACATTTTCTGTGGATTTCATCTCACCTCTTTTTTCATCCAAACTTATTTTGAGAAAAAAATGATGCTGCCAAAATTTTTGACCAGTATAGTTTTTATAATAAGTCATTGTTATAAATTTGGAATTATGCAAGAACAATAAAATCTTTAACATTTAGTTATTTTTGACATTTTAAAAAGTATTTTTTTGTTTTTAAATAAAGGATGCCAAAAACCAAATTTTTTGTAAAAATTTTGACAATGACATTTCTTCCTCAAAAAAAGTTGCTATAAAAATGTTTTTACAAAATTACAGTATTTTAAAGAATCTTACATACAGGGTGTTCCAACTAAAAGGTAACAGACGTGTTTTTTGGTATTTTTTGTGTGAATTTGGAGAAACGCTCGGACACGTCGATTTTGTTTGCGAGGGGGACACCTTTTGGCTCCTAAGCTCACACTAGGTACTATAGTTATAGTGTACGTGTGAGCTAATATAACTAAAAACTAAAATATATTTTATTCAACTCCAGACTAAATTACCTTTTGTTTGATACCACACAAGTCATGTTTTGTATTAAATTTTTAAAATCTACCCCCACCCTTAAAAAAAACAAAAACTAAAATGTATTTTGTTAAACTCCGGCCTCAATTACATTTCGTTTGATATCTCACACGCCATATTTTCACATAAACTCTAATTTTTGAAATCTACCCCCACCCTTTTATTTGGTTTGTGTTCGGTGGATTTTGTTCATTTTTAAATGGGACCATCTCGACCCAAGACCCATCCTAGGTACCAAATTTCATTAAAATCGGCCAAGCGGTTTTTGCGTTATGCGCGTTGGTCGTTACAGACAGACGGCGCAACAAAAATGTTTTAAAATCATCTGAAATGCAAAGATATATAAAAAATTTTGAAATCGGAGCAACTTTTTTTTTCTCGAAAAAATTAGGATCACCATAGCTCACACTACTATAGTATAGTATATGTGTGAGCTAAAATATGAATATTTTCATAAAATATGAAGGTGCTGAAAGCCCTGGAAATAAATAGAGGTCCTGGCTTCAAGCATCGCGTGTGAGAATGCATTGGTATGCCCGATATTTATGCTCTAACATATTTGGGTAATCCTTACCCAAAAGGAGCAGTTTAAGCTCTCTTCTGGCATCTCGTTTGTCCCTGCGTAGCTGCTTGTCAATCTCTGCATTGATCCGCTTTTGTTCACGGGCCTCATCTGACTGGCAACACTGCATGGTCACGCTCTGATGGCCCTACCTAAAGAGAAATTTCTATTAGAATAACCGAAAAATCCAATTTTTTATCTTCCTAGCCCGCACAGCAATAGCTAGTAAGTGTTAAAAAAGTAACTATTCATTATTCGAGTACTCGTTACTCGACAAATAACGGAGTAACGAATACCGATTCGAAAATTAAATGATTACTAACAAACGTGAAATTTCGTACCCGTGAATTCGGTTAAACTTTCGGGCTACCCACGGAAAAATATGAGAGAAACAAAAAACTCCTTTTTGCCCGATTAGCCATGAAACTTGTTTGATTTTTAAATTCACGGGTACGAAATTTCACGTTTGTTAGTATTATTTGGCTTAAAAATTCCGTTGATAACACGCTCACTGTCTTGATGACGGGTAAAAATGCAAAATGCGTTGATCCGGCCTGAAAAGACAAAGAGCTGTCGTAGGTCACGGACTATAGTTGTTTTCTTTTATTTGCATTCGATCTTTTCATTGATCGATATTGTATAGCAGTGTTTCGCCTGCTTGTGTTTTTTGTTTCTCTCGTATCTCGGTAGATGGCGCTTCTTGCTATAGTTCTTTTATTATTTACATTTAATTAGAGACAAAACCGTCTAATTAACTTCGCAAGATTTGTCACATTGACCAGCAGTGTTCTGAGGAGTCCCATAAGGACGAAACAGTAAACTGTCAACACTTATTACGTGTCCATTAGATCTTGGACCCCCGTGAGGTTAAGCTTTCGGGCTACCCACGGAAAAATATGAGAGAAACAAAAAACTCATTTTTGCCCGATTAGCCATGAAACTTGTTTGATTTTTAAAGTCACGGGTACGAAATTTCACGTTTGTTAGTATTATTTGGCTTAAAAATTCCGTTGATTGACGCTCACTGTCTTGATGACGGGTAAAAATGCAAAATGCGTTGATCCGGCCTGAAAAGACAAAGAGCTGTCGTAGGTCACGGACTATAGTTGTTTTCTTTTATTTGCATTCGATCTTTTCATTGATCGATATTGTATAGCAGTGTTTCGCCTGCTTGTGTTTTTTGTTTCTCTCGTATCTCGGTAGATGGCGCTTCTTGCTATAGTTCTTTTATTATTTACATTTAATTAGAGACAAAACCGTCTAATTAACTTCGCAAGATTTGTCACATTGACCAGCAGTGTTCTGAGGAGTCCCATAAGGACGAAACAGTAAACTATCAACACTTATTAGGTGTCCATTAGATCTTGGACCCCCGTGAGGTTAAGCTTTCGGGCTACCCACGGAAAAATATGAGAGAAACAAAAAACTCCTTTTTGCCCGATTAGCCATGAAACTTGTTTGATTTTTAAATGATTACATTCGTTATTTGATTACTTTGATTCATTTGATTATTTTAGGACTCAGAATGTATTTTTTATTTTTGTTGTTTTTGTTCAAACTTTTTGTATATTTTTTGAGTTCTCGTCTAGAAGATTGTTATTTTTTGTATGTAAGGCATTAGATTTTTAAAACAAAGTTGTAACGTAATTCCTACCTTTATTTTGTTAAGTTTAGCTCGCATTTTGCTTGAATATTTCCATAATATCAACAACAAAAATATACCTATAATTGATGTTGTATTAAAGTGGCACCGCGTCATCAAAACCGTGATGAGCGGGAAGGGAGTAGAGAGGAACATACACTTCCTGTAATTTTTTATTGGTATTGATTCCCAAAACGAGGCACTGCACTAATTAGTCATTAGCTTACTATTTTACTTGCTTTTTATTTATGTCTTCTTCTAAACGATTTTATTAGAAAGGAACATATATACTCTTGTCTGGTTGTTACGAACATATTGATTTAGCCGGGCTATGACGTTTTCTATTCGTTATTGTTGGGACCGACTTTTTACAAAACAAATTACCGTTTTTGCAACTAAATCAATATTTGCGTACATTTTAATATAATTTTGAATTCTCTTTTATGTTTCGGATCTTTATTTATTAGGTACCTATTTTATATCTCCTTTAAAAGGTCTCGGTGTTTTATTATAGACATAAAGCGGCACACTGCAGGTACAAAGTGAAACAAAAATTTTTTGGGGCTTCTTTACATAGATTTTGCCGCAAAACTTGGTTTACGCGGTGCCACTTATATACATCCTCAACAGTACACGTAAATGATCTTCGAATTAACGACAGTCCGAGAATTTTGCACTAATTGTATGATTGAATTGAATACAGTTACAGCAATCAAAGTAACGATTAGTAACGAGTCAAAAGTAACAAAAATCAACATCTCTAATGGCATGAAAATTTTTGACCTCTCTGAGCAATATCGTCGTGGCGTCTGTCCGTGCGTGTGTGTGTATGTCTGTTCGTAACAAGATAGCTCCTAACAGGCTAAAAAAAAGCATTCTTAAGCCTTTTAAAAAACCAAAAAAAAAACAGCAAAAAACACTATAGTTTGAGTTTCTTTTAATTCTTAGAGAATTCCCTCATTGATCTTTGTTCAATAGATTAAAAGCGAAATGGATTCTTCAGTTCTTTATAGTTCAAAGCTAGTTCAAAGTGGAAAGCTCTTTTTCTGATCTATTTAGTGACGTATAAATCCAATATATCGGCCATAAAAAATAACAAAGTTGGCTATGGTTTCAAAAAAATAGAAGGCCTAGAAAAAAAATGATTGTCGTACAAAGGGCGACAGCGGCACATACAAAACTAGCAAATTTTATTAAATTTGTAAACAAGATGGTGACAATATCTGGAGGCACGGCAGTACACGCCAAGTTCGCGCGGTAACTGCTGTACCATCTTTTCTTGAAATATTTCAGCCCATATTTGACCTATCTAAAACTCTACTTCGGAAGGAGCTACGAAACTCAAACTGTGCACAGTCGTAGATCTTTATAGAGTTAACGATCCCTCCAAGTTTTATGGACTTCCATAAAGTAGGAAAGTAGTTACGAAATTTCAAAAAATGTCGAAATTGCCACTCACTCACTCATGTATAGATCATCTAAATTCTACTGTACTTCCAGACATGCTACAAAGCTGAAATTTGGACACACTGCCTAAACCCTTGGAAAAAATCAAAAAACCACCAAATTCTAACTCACTCCCCTCTTCTATACATGTAAAGTTATGTAAAAGTAACATTGCCCATTTCCAGAGGCGCTGGAGAGCTGAGTTTTGGCAGACTGGAAATATGATAAAACTATAGGAAAAAAGTTAAAAACCCCAAAATTTTAATTTGCTTCCCTCCCCTTTAAATGTAAAGTTATGTAAAAGTAATATTGCCCACTTCCAGAACGCCTAGAGAGCTGAGCTTTGGAAGGCCGATAGGAACTATTATAAAACTACAAAAGAAAATAAAAAAACCCCAAATTTTAATTAACTTCCCTCCCGTATAAATGTAAAGTTATATATTTAATTCTTTATTTAGCAATGCTGCTGTAAAAGTAACATTCTCCACTTGCAGAAACGCTAGAGCTTTGGAAGACTGATAGAAACTATAATAAAACTATAGGAAAAAATTTAAAAACACCAAAATTTTCATTTACTTTCCTCCCCTATAAATGTAAAGTTATGTAAAATTAACATTACCTACTTCCAGGAACACCAGAGAGCTTGGCTTTGGAAGGCTGATAGGAACTATGATCAAACCATGGGAAAATTTAAAAAAACCTCAAAATTTTTAATAAGGCATTGAAAAAGTTTAAACAATATTCCACATATTTTACTACTTTAAAACTTAAATAGTATCCAAATCCTTTAAAAAAGGAGTGAAATCCTAACAAAAACATTTCCTGTAAAAAAAAGCCAAGTACAAGAAAGTGGTATTTTATAAAAAGAATTGAGATAAAAGTAAAGCAAAGTTTTCCAATACAAAATGAAATTTAAAATGAAAGGTTCTTACTAGTTTGGAAATATTTTTGTAAACTTGGCTATTACGGCTGTAAATGACTCTTGGGCACAGTGTTAAATTGAACATATATTATTATATAAACTTCATAGGAGCTTTAGTTTCTGAGATATAAAAAAAAAATTGCCAATAGGCTAACTAGGAAAATCCAATATAGCAGCCATAAAAAATAACAAAGTTGGCTATGGTTTCAAAAAAATAGAAGGCCTAGAAAAAAAATGATTGTGTCGTGCAAAGGTAGACTGCAGCTTATAGAAAACTACCAAATTTTAGTAAATTTGTAGACAAGATGGCGACAATATAGAAATATAGCATAACACATCAAAACATAGAAATGAAATTTTGGACTTCCATTGTCTTTATTTATTTTGAAACACGACGTTTCGGTTAGTAAGTATCTCTAACCGTTATCAAGTGTAAACTAAACAATCTAGTCTTTAGGCTACTACTTGGTGTGCAGTCAGGTGTGACGGCCCGCCCCCTTTTTCAATCCTAAGACGCCTGTTTTCCTTAAGGAGTGGTTTCCATATGTTTGGTATGTCCATGCTTGGTAGACTGAAAACTTCTTTATTCTGCATTATAAACGCAGCTTCAATAAACTTTCGTTTTCGCTTATGTAAAACTTTAGCTTCTGACCACTGAATCCTGTGATCATTTGACCATGCATGATCTGCTAAACCGGATTTTTCAATATCCCCTAATTGGGTACTTTTTAGGTTTTATTAACATTCCATATGTTCAAGGGATTTCAGAAAACATAAGACGAATAGCTAAACACTATAATATAAAAACAGTATTTTCTTCGGGAAATATGAAAAGAAGTTTTGTAACTAAAACAAAACCAGACAATCCCTCAAATAATAAGGAATGTATTTACCAAATCCCGTGTGAGTGTGGTAAATCATATGTAGGTGAAACGAAACGCCCTCTTCAGGTTAGAGTAAATGAACATCTAAAAAGTACCCAATTAGGGGATATTGAAAAATCCGGTTTAGCATGGTCAAATGATCACAGGATTCAGGGGTCAGAAGCTAAAGTTTTACATAAGGAGTCGCATTGGCGAAAACGAAAGTTTATTGAAGCTGCGTTTATAATGCAGAATAAAGAAGTTTTCAGTTAACCAAGCACGGACATACCAAACATATGGAAACCACTCCTTAAGGAAAACAGGTCTTAGGATTGAAAAAGGGGGCGGGCCGTCACACCTGACTGCACACCAAGTAGTATAAGTAGTAGCCTAAAGACTAGATTGTTTAGTTTACACTTGATAACGGTTAGAGATACTTACTAACCGACACGTCGTGTTTTAAAATAAATAAAGACAATGGAAGTACAAAATTTTATTTCTACACAATCATTGTCTACGAGTTTCAAACAAAGACATCAAAACATTATTTTTGATAAAATCTTGTTTAAAAAAAAAAATAATTAATTCCATTCGAACTTACCATCCAAAGGAGCACAATCTCATTCAAAACGATCCACTGCTACAACTCAACATAGTTGCGGCTAATAATAAAAAAATTGACTGCCAGGTTCGGTGGGGACTAGTTTTGTGTGGAGCGCTTGTAAGTCCTCCGATAGGTCGAACTTAATCTCATTATAGTTAACTAGATTTTAGGTGAAGTGAAGCCTTAAATATGGCCTCTTGACGACAGGGATTAGCTTTTAGCCGCAATGTCTCCTGTATTTGATTTTTTTACCTACAAAAAAAGTAGAAAACGGGTCGTTGCATATCAAATCAATCAGAGGTTTAATAGAGCATCTCACTGATTTTGATAATGTTTGTACATTTATTCTACTAACAAAAAGGAGGCAAAGCCTTTGAGACAGAGAAACTTCTGAATCTGAGGTGGCTCGATATTCTGGCCCTTGTACAGCGTGTTCCATTTTCGATGGGATTAAATGGGAAACTCGGTTATTATTAAAGATATTGATTTTCTGATTGCAACTTACCGTGCTCTTTTTTTGAGCCCTTAAAAATGGCGTAATCAGATTTTTGCTATACCCCGTAGTTTCGCTAATACAGGGATTTTTTGAAAAAATTGTATTTTTAATAATCCCTTGTATCTCGCTTATTTTGCGAGATATTTTTATTCTGTAAAAACATTTTTATGGCAACTTTTTTAGAAGAAAATAATGACGTCAATTTTTTTAAATATTATTTAGTTTTTGAGATATGGTATTTATCATAAAAAAATTAAATACGGACCTAGATTTTTTTTATTACTATTTTGATTGGTTTCATGCTAGAGTATTATCATAAAATAATAAAAATTTAAAAAATTTTTGTTTTAAGGTAAAAAAAATATTTAATATTTCAAAAAAAAAATAGTCTGAACCTGAATATTCCCAACATAAATATAAATTAAAACATGCTAGTTAAACAATTTTTAGTTTAACTGTTTTGATACTTAGCATAATAAAATGGTTTTACGTTAATTTACAGATTTATTTAAAACAAAGTCTACGAAAAATACAAAAAAAAAAACAAATTACAAAAAATAACTAATTTTTCTGATTACCATTATGTGTAAGACATTGTTGGCATTTTTGAGTAATTTTTCTTAACATATTTTGCATAAAAATATTTCTGCCATTTAAATATTGGGATTTTGTTGCTTGAATGAAGCAGTCAAACATATCACATTTTTCAAAATCTGGATATGGTCGATTTTTAGCCAGTTTAAAATAATTGTAAGCCATTCACAAAAATGACAAGTAAAATGACAATGTCATTTCCACGCTTTTGTTTTGTAAATTTCACGACCTGCTGTGCTACCATCAAATAATTAGTATAATATTATTTTTGTAACTTTTTAACGTTTTTTACTTTATTTATAAATCTTTTAATTATCATTTCAAAACAGATAAATTAAAAATCGTTCAACTAGTGTGTCTTGCAATTTTTAATTTATAATTACGTTGGAAATTTCCAGGTTCGGACTATAATTTTTTTTTCAAATATTAAATAGTTTTTTTTAACCTTAAATCAAAAAAATATTAAAGTTTTATCATTTTAAGGTAATAATAACATGGAACCAATCAAACTAGTAATAAAAAAAATCCAGGTCCGTATTTAATTTTTTTATGATAAATACCATATCTCAAAAACTAAACAATATTAAAAAAAAATGACAACGTCATTATTTTGCTCTAAAAAAGCTGCCATAGAAAGGTTTTTACAGAATAAAAATATCTTGCAAAATAAGCGAAATACAAGGAATTAATTAAAATGCAATTTTTTCAAAAACTCCCTGTATTAGCGAAACCACGGGGTATAGCAAAAATCTGATTACACCATTTTTAAGGGCTCCAAAAAAGAGCACGGTAAGGTGCAATCAGAAAATCGATATCTTTAATAATAACCGAGTTTTCCATTTAATCCCATCGAAAATGGTACAGGCTGTACAGAAGACGGGCAGATTCCTTAGCAAAGGAAGGACGCAGTAGGGGGGATGCCCGGAGGTTGGCGAAAAGGGGGTTTCATGTGCCTAGTCGCCAGGTTTAGAGCCTACCCCACACTACTACTACCAACAAAAAGGATGAAAAATCACAAATTTAAAATTTTTCTGATAAGAAATTTCTTTTAATTTTGAAAATAAAAAAAACTGCCAATTTCGCTTAAACATGTATAGCCTAGTGATATTAGGCGAAAAAACCCAGACACTTTGAAATAAATAGGTGCCAGCTAAATTTTTTCCTTAGCTTCTGGGAAACATCCCCACATGTTCATATTCTCCACCAAAATCCCCCTGAGCTTCGCCAGATATCCTCCAAAGGTCCTGAAAATCAGTTTTTTGGGATTTTCTCGAAAAATAATACCTTTTTTAAAAAAAGTATAAAAATAAATAATGCGCAAAATCATTCGGTTCATAATGTAAAATTAAGAAAAAACCTAACCTAACATTTAAAAAAAATATATTTAAAAAAAAATATTTTTCATTTTATTTTTTCCTTTCCTTTCACTTGTACAAAACACCATCTACTTAAATTTTGTTTTTGTTTCTTTAAAGTTAACCAACTTTAAGTAAGGGTCAGGCCAATAGTCAATAATACCTGGACCGCCAATGGGACTTATAATATCATGAAAATATTTTAGTGTATGTATGTATTCGAAAGTGGTGGCAGGCCCTACTGGACCTCCATGCACTGCGACCACAAATGGATCTATTGTGCCCACGTACCTACATACTGAATTTGACTAAAGTGGCATATTTTTTTTTCCACCCAGTACATGAAAGAACTCTGCAGATTACAACAATAAATGATTTAGGCTTAACACTTTGGCTCAAAGATATACCACTAAGGCCTCTGTATTATTATTATTAGCCATAAAAAAAAGATATTTTAATACAATTAAGCACTGTAGGAGAAAAAAAAAACCACACAAAAAAAAAGTTCAATTTCTGGGAACAGCACATATTTTAAATGTGCAAAAGAGCACACTTTTATTATATTTGAAATTCCTCTTTAAAAGCAGAGTTGGGTAGTAGTTAACAGCAAAAGTGGTTCACTATGTAGTTTTTCCATAAAAATTTTGTTAACTACTTTTATGAAAAAGTAGTGTAACTACCAAGTAGTAAAACTTTTTTTTTTGTTGAAGTAGTTAGTATTTTTAGTTATACTCCACTACTTTTTTCAAGTAATCTGCCCAACTCTGTTTTAAAGTATCACTTACTTAATCGAATTTGACCCTACAAAAAGAATTGATTTTACTTGTACTGCATGACATTTTTCAACCCTTACTAAAATTTCTATAGGGGTAAGTCTATAGATTATTTTATTAATGTTAATTTAGGAAAGTTTAGGTCTCATCTTCAATGTATAATTTTGTAATATTTTTTTACTTTTATTTTAAGTAAAACTACTTTTGTGAAGTTTGATTACTTTTAAAAATACTCTGCCAATATATAGGCCCCTAAGCTCACACTAGGTACTATAGTTATAGTGTATGTGTGATCTAATATAACTAAAAACTGAAATATATTTTATTCAACTCCAGACTAAAATACCTTTCGTTTAATACCACACAAGCCATGTTTTTACTTAAACTCAAATTTTTGAAATCTACCCCCACCCTTAAAAAAAACAAAAATTAAAATGTATTTTGTTTAACTCCGAACTCAATTACCTTTCGTTTGATATCACACACGCCATATTTTTAAGTAAACTCTAATTTTTTTAATCTACCCCCACCCCTTTTTTTAACAAAAATCTATTTTGTTTAACTCCAGACTCAACTACCTTTCGTTTGATATCACACACGCCATATTTTCACATAAACTCTAATTTTTGAAGTCTACCCCCACCCTTGTATTTGGCTTGTGTTTGGTGGATTTTGTTCATTTTTAAATGGGACCATCTTGACCCAAGACCCAGCCTAGGTACCAAACTTCATTGAAATCGGGCAAGCGGTTTTTAAGTTATGCGCGTTGGTCGTTACAGACAGACATACAGACAGACAGACAGACGGCGCGACAAAAAAGTTTCAAAATCATCTGAAACGCAAAGATATATAAAATTTTTTGAAATCGGAGCAACTTTAGGATCACTATAGCTCACACTACTATAGTATAGTATATGTGTGAGCTAAAAATATTGAAAAAAACAAAAATATAAAAAGAAAAAAAAATTCACAAAATTTAAATATTGAGTGTGAAATGTAATTCCAAAGGAAATTTTATGTTGATTTTAAAAATTGAATAAAAAGAGGGTCATTCCATAAGAAAAATTATAACTTTACGCAATATCTCAAAAACTAAGAAAGATATATAAAAATTGTTTATGTTTGTCAATTCTTCAAGAAAAAATTATAATAAAGCTCTTTACCCAAAAATAAAATTTTGCTGATTTTTAAAAAACACCCTGTAGCTTAAAAAAAACTGCTATATCAAGATGCAGTTTTGACCTTTAAGCTTCCCTTAAAATTTTGCATTGCAAAGGGGGGTCAGTTTTTTCCTTACCTCCCCCTGGAAATACCTGCAACACCCCAAAAACATTGAATTTGGGACACCCTGTACATTACATCAGGTACACATATATTATTTAGGAAATATTCTTAAAACATACAAAAGGTAACATTACTAATATTAGTTAGTTAATTGGCAAAAAAACACCCCCATTACGGGGTGTTTTTTCCCCAATTTTAGGGGTGGTTCCACCCTGTAATGCAAGTTTTCACCCTCATTTTCGTAATCACCGGCCCCAAAAACATATAGGAGGACTAAATTTGCAAAATAACGAAAATATTCGAAAAACACCCCTATCTTGGGGTGTTTTTTGCATTTTTAAGGGTGTTCCAACCACTGGCGGTAGCTTTAACCCTCATTTTCGTGATCAGCGGCCCAAAATACGTAGGGGACAAGTGGTCTCATCCGTTTCGCAATTTCAGGACCTTTTACCTTGATTTTAAATGGACTATATTGTGTTATCGGCAACTTACATTTAGACTAAAAAAGGAACTTTCATTTTAAAGGAGATCAAGAAAAATTAAACATATTTTTAATCTGTACACTGCACGGTTTAAAGCCTTGCTTAAGTTTTTCGAGTATTTGTTTCTTTTTTCAAATTTCAAAGGCTTCCTTTTCTCTCTCATATTTATATCATGGTCTAGCCACAATTTGTTAAACATGTACTTTTTGTTAACTATATTTAATTTTATTTATGAAACAATAATAAACTGAAACAATCAAAGAATGGTCAGGTATTCCTACAAAAAAAATTTTTAGACAAAATAAAAAACATAGGATCAAATTAAGAATTCTAAAGTTGGCAAGAGTATATTTTTATTTGTTTTTTGTTTGTATGCTACAATAGTTCAAAGCTAGAGCATGGGAATATCCCCTCAAATACTCTCATTGGGGTAGGGTTACCAGATGAAAACGTCTCTAACCAGGACCAGCCGTCAAGAAAATACGGACAAAATCCGGACATCAAAATTTTTTCGATGCCACACACAAAAAATTAACTTTTTTTTGTATTGAAACAATAACTAATAAATAACATAATATACCTACTATTTTATAGGTACTTTTCACTGCTTTGTATTTTATTCAACAGGGTTGAATTTTTAGACAGAAGTACAAAATCGTAAAATTCTGAGCAGCTCATATTTCTTAAATTGTATGAAGTCATGAGTATTCCTTTTACAGAAGATAAAAGCAGCCTATTTCCTTCTTTGGTCCACTGGGTAGAAATACTTGCATTAAAATATTTTGCCCATTTTTCGTGGGTAGGCAGATTGTGGTCATCAGAAGTAAAATTGTCTGATATGTACTTTTTTATTTAGATTACAAACTTCATCAAAAAAATTGTGTGTGCTTAAGACCACACGGCAGAAGTGTAATTCAACAAGGCGAAATTAATAATACTACTTTAAGCGGGGTCTTAACATAATGTTTTACCTTACGTCTTGCCCGTCAGTCAAAAGGGACAAGTATGACGGTTGAAAGACTAGCATAGACACTTGATAGTTTTAACGTACGTTTTTAGATCAGTTTTTGATACAAAACGATGGTTTTATTGGAAAACAATGCGTGATCCGGTCAGTTCTCTAGGCGGTCTTCCGTCTTAAATCTCAAGAAAAACGTCCGTTTTTCCGTCTACACACAAAGTTTTACTTGATGCGTTTTGACTGAACAGGCAAGATGTAAGGTAAAACGTTATGTGAAGACCCTGCTTAAAGGTGAATTCACACTGCTAAATTTATCGACGATTATTGTTTAATTACATTTTTTGAAGCTAGTTTATTTTGCATTATTTGATGTTTATAAAGGCAGCTACTTTAAAATCCGGACGTTTATGAAAAATCCGCCCGGACCCACCCGGACGTAGTAAAAATCCGGACATGTCCGGATTAATCCGGACGTCTGGTAACCCTACATTGGGGAAATATCCCTGAATTTCCAGACTTTTGAGTAAAATACCAGGCTCTTCCTGACTTTTTAGGTTTATCCAGAATGTGGACACCTTGTAAGATAATTGAGTTAAATTTAACCAATCACCCTGTACAGTTTTTAGGAAATCACACATGGGAAATCACTGGGAAAAATGGGAATTTTTGAATAGCAAGTTTCTACATTTTAAAAAACTATTCAAAATATTATTTTTCAGGTTTTTGAAGATTTTTTGAAGGTTAATGAAGAGTTTTTTTTTTAAATTTAATTATTAAATTAATTGGTTTTCTTTTTGTATGTACAGTCAGGGACTTCTTAATTGGCTACGCTTGAAAATAAAAAATATTCCTATTTAAAATTAGGAAACCCAGTTTGAACCAAACCAATAAAATAGTGAACTTTACCTGTATCTTTATACATACATATTATAAAAAAATCGTTTTTCCAATATCCAACTTTTGACAGAAAAAATACAATGGCAATTTAAAAAGTCCCTGACTGTACAAATTTTGTACATTCTTTTCCTCAAAACTTTTTCAATAATATTCCTCGTTAGTTTTAATCAGCAAACATGTTTATTAAAATTGTAAATATGGTAAATACATATTCTAGAGCTGTGATATTTAAAAGTACTATTCATAACAGATGATATCACTAAAAGACAACTGATATGGTATGTCCATGTATAACAGATGAATGATGAAAGATTGCCAAAAAAAACTGTGATTTACCTATATTTAATATTTGTTTTTCTATCTATTTTTTTGATTTATAATTATTATATTATTGTTTTTGTAACAAAAAGTTGAATTTTTAATTTTAATAATTTTAACTCAGATGTTTTATTTAGAATTAATGCTACAAAATTTATTTGTGTGAGGTTGCTGTATGTCCTTTAAAAATAACTGTGATTTTAGTACCTATTATTTTATTTATTTTTTTTTCTCTAACAAAAGTTTTAATTTTAATTATTTTAAAAGGATGTTTTCATTAATTTATGCTACAAAATTTATTTGTGTAAGGTTGATTAATTTAGGGATAGTTTGTTTATTTTTTTTTTTTGAGTTTCTAGTGTAATTTTACACTCAGGGATCTGGTTATTGACAGTTTGTGGCCAGCATGCTTGCCCTGCAATCCTGGGACTGTCAATTTTCAGACCTGTGAGATTGCCTTTTTTTGACTTTGCTTTTTGTTATGGAAATGTGCTTTTTGTACTTCTGCAATGTTTTTTGGCAATAAAAGATATTCTATTCTATTCTACCACAATGACAACCAATAAGGCACAGAAAAAGAGGGTGTCCTGAACTAGAATGGCAACAATCAATCCAAAGATCAATGAGTCAAAAAAACCTGACAGAAAATGATTGTCAGGATCAAAGGAGGTGGAGAATAGGCATCAGACAACATAGAAAAATGTTCTAAACTGACATAGTAGTAGTACTATTCTAGTACATACAGGTATTGTTAGGAAAAAGAATGTATTAGAATAATAATCAATGCAAAATTTTTGTAAAAAATTTGTTGGTTAATAAATACTACGTAAATACTAATATAAAATAAAAAGAAGACTAATTCCTACATAATTTGAAAGAGGCATAATAAAAAAATATATATTTAAAAAAAAAACTGTTTATTTGTAAACTTTTTATTTAAAGAATAGGCACATCAGTAATTTGGCAGGATAAAACCTAAGCTGATTCGAAAGCTGTGCCAAGGACTAAAGCTGGATTTATAGTTCTGTAAAGTAAAACACAAGAAGTAATGGATCGTTCATACTCATCTTTTGTCTAGTCTTTTGGCTTGGTTTAGTCATATGTCTTGTTATAAGAAAGTTAAAACCACTGTTTCTTATGGGAGTGTTCATACAATGCTTTTGCTTTTGTTTTTGATTAGTCTTTGTCTTAAGAGTTGCCAACTTTCAATCCTTAGGGCAACGACTAAGATGAGTGACAGACATCAGCTGATGTTTGTTGTTTTGTTTTACAGGGTGTCCGAAGAGCGCAAGCGCGTGATTGAAATTTTGAAATTACCCCCATTAATCATGTTTTTAACAGAAAATCTCAACATAACCTCAACATTTTATTTGCTTTTTTTTCTTTTTCGCTTTTGTTCTTTCGTGTCTGTGTTTCGTGCACAGATTAGGTTAAATAAGATCGTTTTGTGTAGAAAATAAATAACTTTTGAAGAGGGCCTTTTTATTGAAATTGATTTTTTTTTCAGTGAGTTATGACTAAGACTAATCAAAAACAAAAGACGAGTATGAACAGCCGATTTTGTTTAAGACAGCTAAGACTAATCAAAGAACAAAGACTAATCAAAAACAAAAGACTAAGACGAGTATGAACAATACTTTAGTTTCTGCACATATAATGCTTTAGAATAAAAATAAATTACAAACATGATGATATATATATATAAAAAATATCATCCCTTCACTTCCTTAACTGGTAAGGTTTGTGACCTACCTTTTTTATCTCTGATATTTTTCTGGATTAATCAACTCAATTGAGGACCATTATTTAGAATCCGCCAATAATTGTACCCAGAATATTATGCCTTGTAAGCAACCTCTCAAACTACTGTGCTACACTGCCCCATTAGTCAGGATAATATTTATGTGATATGGAAATAATTGGGCCAATTATTTTCATGAAATACTTAAATGGAGCAATAGGACTACAAGTTGGACGCTTGTTTATGTATTGAAACTTGATTAAACAGGGCCTTTTATAAACTAAGCATTAAAGGTGCGGTTTGTGTATTTCGGGCCTCTGATTGGGGCACATATACACCGACTTTTTTCCTAGTTTTACCGAATTTAGCAAGTTCACTTACTCATAAATCAGACTACATAGTCCAGGGAAAATCACTGGGCTCGAAACAAACTAAAAAACACAACATTTCGACCTGAAAAATACAATTTTTCACAATAATTTTTTTCTCCAACAGCCTTTTGTCAATATGGCGCTGCCCTGTTTTGGAACCTGACAACTGCGCAAACTCGGAAACGCCGAGCACTCCTTTGACATTTGCTGGTTCGTTCACAATCGAGGAAACTGGTTTGCACTGCTCCATTCACTGAGCCGATACCACGATCACATACCCACAGAATAACTCTTCTGAGGCCTACCTAACAACAGGTAGGCTGTGCCATAACCTAACCTGGCGTGATATAATCTAACCTATCCGGATCTAACCTGACCTGATAGAATCTAACCTAACCTGACCTCGCTGTAGTTGCGGATTTTTACGCATTCAAAGCGTTAAGCTACATATCTAATCGTGTTTGCGGGACGACACGAACGGAAGTGGTCATGGACTAGGCCATTTCTAATCATGTTGCGTGCCAGGGTTCGTGCTGTGGTTAGCGCAGCGTAATTGATGTGTTTATAGCTCATTTTTATTTCTACAACTGGCTGAGTGGGCTCTGCATGCCGCTTTATATATCATAATTAAAACATCGAGAATGTTTATGAAAATTCCAGATCATAAACATTCCAGGCATAACCACATTTTTCGGAAATGCATATTTGTTTTGGTCTAGGGTTACCAGACGTCCGGATTAATCCGGGCATGTCCGGATTTTTACTACGTCCGGGTGGGTCCGGGCGGATTTAACATAAACGTCCGGATAATAAAGTAACCGCTTTTATAAACATCAAATAATGCAAAATAAACTAGTTTCAAAAAATGTAATTAAACAATAATCGTCGATAAATTTAGCAGTGTGAATTCATCTTTAAGCGGGGTCTTCACATAACGTTTTACCTTACGTCTTGCCTGTTCAGTAAAAACGCATCAAGTAAAACTATGTGTGTAGACGGAAAAACGGGCGTTTTACTTGAACTGATTTAAGACGGAAGACCGCGTAGAGAACTAACCGGATCAAGCATTGTTTTCCAATAAAACCATCGTTTTGTATCAAAAACTGATCTAAAAACGGACGTTAAAACTATCAAGTGTCTACGCTAGTCTTTCAACTGTCATACTTGACCCTTTTGACTGACAGGCAAGACGTAAGGTAAAACGTTATGTGAAGACCCCGCCTAAAGTAGTATTATTAATTTCGCCGTGTTGAAGTTTACACTTCTACCGTGTGGTCTTAAGCACACACAATTTTTTTGGTGAAGTTTGTAATCTAAAAAAGTACATGTCAGACAATTTTACTTCTGATGACCACAATCTGCCTACCCACGAAAAATGGGCAAAATATTTTAATGCAAGTATTTCTACCCAGTGGACCAAAGAAAGAAATAGGCTGCTTTTATCTTCTGCAAAAGGAATACTCATGACTTCATACAATTTAAGAAATATGAGCTGCTCATAATTCTGCCTAAAAATTCAACGCTGTTGAATAAAATACAAAGCAGTGAAAAGTACCTATAAAATAGTAGGTATTTTCTTGACGGCTGGTCCTGGTTAGAGACGTTTTCATCTGGTAACCCTATTTTGATCGCCCAAGTGCACCTTTAATATATGATCATCTTTCTTTTACTCGTACTAATATAGGAGACAGATCTCGATCGAGATTATTCCCGATACCGATCATTTAGGTGATGGAACTGCTCATGTCTGGTACGCTGCACGGATGCCAGCACGGGCCGCAGAGTTTGCAGCTTGCAAGCACGAAGGACCGTGCGGACACGGTGGTCGTCATTAGAAATGGTTACATTGATTCCCATATGCCTAGCACGCGTCTTGAATTGCAACTCTGCCAGCGAACACGATTAGAAATGCACCTTTATAGGTACTTGTAAAACGAGGTCAGGTTACGTTAGGTTGTATAAGGTTACGTATGATTGAATTAGGTAATTTTAGAAAATGTTGTGTCAGCTCATGTTTTGTTTTCGGACAGGTGGACGATTGGGCTGTAGCCAGGTGTTCTTCCTACGGGCACCGGCGGCGATTTCTTTGTTCGAAAAATGTGCTCGATCCGGTTCGAAGGACCAATGTTAACCATGAAGCGGGATAATAAAGATAAAAGTAACAAGTTTACTGCCAGGGAGTAGCCTCACACCCTGCAATGACCAATAAGGCATATGGTACAATAAACTTAAGTAGATATAGTGAGAACAACTACCAAATGTTGAATCTGGTTTATTAAGATAAATCTTTTCTTTTTATATAAGAAAATTGTGATCGTTCGTGACAAATGATAAAAATGTAAAATTTAATATTTTATATAATTAAAATAGGTAAACTTGAGAAGGCTAACATATGTTTTTAAAACCAAATTTCTCAAGATCACCTGTATGTTTAAATAATATACTTAACTAAATTGGAGATTTATGTAAAATGGTAAAAAAAGAAAATCTGTTTAATTTTATTAATTTTAGTTGTCTTGCGTTACTTTCAATGATTTTTAAAGTGTTTTTTTAATGCTTTAGAAGGGGGGAGGGGGGGGGGGTCAAGGAAATTTTTGCGCTACGTAATTTAAGAACGTTCTCTATAAATTATTAGGCGAACTTGCTCTTATATTTTTGTTCCAACTCAAACAAAATTTGGAAAACCCATTGGAAAACCTCATTCCGGATCGCTGGTACGCTGTTGGTTTGTCAGACCAACCATGATCTGCGCCCTTGTCAATTTGAGTTTTGTAGCTCATTCCCAAAAATGGAATTACAGATACATCAAAATAAGGGCTGAGTTGTTTTGAGAAAAGGTGCAGCAGAGTGGCAGAGTGCGGGGATATCGAAGGCACTGTCCTGGCTCAGATATCTAAATCAGACCTAATTTTTCCAAAAAGGTTTTCTTCTAACGTCAACTAGACTTTTTAAAAAGAAATAAAAATAACTCGACAAAAAAATTTAGATAGTTTTGAACAAAAGTTCTGAACAGCCCCTGGTCGAGTCAGTTCTACTCCTTTGTATCGATCCGTGCACCATGCCAATTGACAACACCGCCGCTTTCTGCGCAGGCCTCCTCAAAAGTATACGTCAAAAATGACAGTGAGTTTCCTCAATGATCGGCCCTCAAAAAAGGCAGGGACTGATTGACATTTTTTAGGAGTGCTTGGAAAAAAATAAAAGAACACTAAAAATGTGTCGAATGCGCGGTTTCAGGTGGATTTTTTAGAAGTTTAAACTTTTATTTGCGTAATTTTTACACAATGGACGGGGTGTCGTTTGTAAATAAACAGTATTTTGGGTGTTTTTAGCTTTTTACTTGGGATGGCCGCTGCTGTTAGCTGCTCCATGGAGAGCTACTGCTGTTGTTAATGTTATTGTTGTACAGTATATTCTTGAATTTTAAGTATTAAATTGCTTGTTAAAAGTTTTTAGATAGGTAAGTACTCAAGACTCAAGACTTTATTCGAGATTTATAGATTTTCAGTTGCCAATTGCATTGACAACTCTATGAACCCTTTTTTAACATTACTGTAAATTGAAATCTATAGCTGGAATTAAAAATAAGGGCTGGTTCATTACAATATACAATGGACCCCAAATAATACCTCTGTTTTTTTTCTGCCTGCTTAGTATAGTATAATAAATTTTTAGGTATATCATTAAGCACTAATTTGTTCAATGTGCATTATGTTGCTGTCTATATCAGATACTAGGTATATAAGAGTTGTTTTTTGTTTTTATCAAATTTTTATTCTAGGTGGTTTTTTATATGACTGCAGAATCAGGCCTTTTAGTCCCATAAGCGAAGACCTTTTTTTTGCTCATCAGATATTTTTTTTATTTGATTTAATTTGTGATAAAACTTACTAAGGATAGAATAATTAAACCCACATAGCACAAAGTAAAAAAAACATGAAAAATATATACTTTTTAAAGTTTAGTAGGTCATTTTTAAATGTTATTTTCAAAACAACATTATTTTGGTTGATTTTAATGTTGTTTTAAAAACTGACTGATAAACTGACCTATTAAATGTAAGAAATTGTGTGTTTTTTATGTTTTTTTTTGCTTTCTGCTATGGGTGAAGGAAGTTAGTGGTAAAAGTTTTAAAAAAATTGGCACCAAATTATTTTTAGTGTAGTAGTATGTGAATGTTATCTTGGGTGGCACCAAATATGTGATTAATCCTTGATCCTATTTTAATTTCAAATGTTTCTCTACCTACATCAAGGCCTACACTTATTATTTAAAATATTTCCACAACTGCCTTTTAGATATTTTTACTTTCTTCATTTATTAGGTCTTACACATATAAGATACAGAGATATAAAATATGATTATAAAACCAATTAAAAAAAAAAAATTTAACAATTTTTTTTATATTGTTGAGTTTATTTCATTTAAATAATAACTTACAGACTAATATGTCAGACTATATCAAGTCAACCACAAAAAAGTTAATTTTATTATTTATAAAAATTTTCTATTTATCCTAAATCTAAAATTTTGATTTTTTTGAATCAGTAGTTTTAGATTTATATTTAAGTAAGTGTAATATCTTAAAAACTACTAAATCTATAGACATCAAAGACATGACTTTTTCTAAAGGAACTTCAAAGACCTTTTAAATAATTTACCACACCAACGGTTACTTACCACTTTTCTTCAGATTTTTTTTAAAATTAATAATTTCTAATTTCTTAAAAAAACAATGTTTGTTTTTTTTGCTATATTTGGCCATTAATGATTAGGCACAAATTTATTGTTAATTTTGTTTGTATTTCTTTTTTACTCCTCATGTAAATAAAGAAATAGACATAGTGAAAAGTAGTAATTTTTTTATAAAATATGTAAAACACACAACTCAAGAAAAGGGACCATTCTTAAATTCTGTAACACTCAAGTGGTGAGGAGGGTTTTTGCATTATTTTACACTCAATGTTTTTTTTTGAAAATGGGTTATGAAGGGGGAAGAAGGGGTCAAAGATCCTAAATACATCATTTGTGAAGGTTCATAAAGACAATATACATACATATTAGCTCACACTACTACTATACTATAGTAGTGTGAGCTATGCTGATCGTAATTTTTTCGAGAAAAAAAAAATTCAAAAATTTTTATATATCTTTGTGTTTCAGATGATTTTGAAACTTTTTTGTTGCGCCGTCTGTCTGTCTGTATGTCTGTCTGTAATGACCAATGCGCATAACTCAAAAACCACTTGCCCGATTTGAATGAAATTTGGTGCCTAGGCTGGGTCGAGATGGTCCCATTTAAAAATGAACAAAATCCACTGAACTCAAGCCCAATAAAAGGGTGGGTTCTCTAGAAATTAACTGGTGGTATTTACAAATATTGTGTTATTAAAAATGGAGCATGTTTAAAATTGTCAAATTCTCAGAAGATGTAAATTCGGATTTTCAAAAATATGACTGCAAACTTAAGTTTTATCAATTTTTTGATAAATAGTTAAGACTAGGTTAAATATTATTTATTAGGATACTTTTTTTAATTTGAGTTTTCACTATTTGGTTTGGGACTACACCAGAGGAATGAGGTATTTGCTTTGTAATAAAAAAAATTATAAACTTGCAATTTTTTTTATACATTAAACTCAAATGCTCCATAAAGAAAACATTTCGTTTTAAATCTTATAACTAAAACTATGCTTCATTTGCAGTCTGTGTTTGAAAAAAATGCATTCCCACTCCACAGCACCATTTTTGTAGAATCATCCATATAGATTCTTCATTATAATAGAATACAGTCGAACCTCTCTAACTCGAACCTCTATAACTCGAACCCCTCTATATCTCGAACCTTTTAAGCAGTCCCTGCACTTTTTACATGTATTCTAACCTATGTAACTCGAGTTTCTATAACTCGAACTCTCCATAACTCGAACTGTTTTGGTTGTCCCTTCAGGTTCGAGTTATAGAGGTTCGACTGTATTTAAAAAAACATATTTTACAAAAAATACATTCAACATAAATTCATTCTACCCATAGTGGCGATGAAAAATAGTTTTTTTTAAATAAATGTGAAAATTAAAAAAAACTGCCTGTTTTACATGTAATTAAAAAAAATAAGATATCTCGAGAACTACTTACATGAGGGTGGTAATATAGGGCTTATTTAAAAGTTCTTTAAAATAAATTTTTTGCTTTAAAAGGAACTTTATTTTGAATTTTTTAAAAATGTTGATGAACTTTTTTTTACCTAATGTAATGTTTAATAATTATTTAGTAAGATGCTTACCAAATTTTAGGGTGGAGAAATGATGTGTTTTTGTTTAAAAAAATGTTCAATAAAAATACATAAAAAAATTTGTAGGAAAATGATAATTTTCTTGATAAAACACACAAAACAGACATTTAAGAGAAAAAGTAACAGTATTATATTACACATTGCTGGTTAAAAATATAAAATAAAAAAAAATACAATTTTTTTTTTTTATAAAATGATTAAATTTGATTGATTCTTGTTTTTTCATTTACACTAATACTTCACAATGATTAACATGTATACCTATATAAAACTTAGATTCTTTTCTTATTGTCTTATCAATACTATACAAAAGAAAACTGAGATTAGGATTATATTATATTTTAGTAAACCAGAATAAATATATATAACCCTGCACCATGTGGAACATGATGTGTGATGTGATGCCGACCATATCAGAGGACAGCATCAGCCAGAGAAGCTCCCAGTTCTCTGGCGAGGAGGCCAATTTTGAACAATTGATGGTAGGTATATGAGGTGTGACAATAAAATTATAAGAATCTACTTTATTTAAATACTAATACAACTTAATTCCAGGGAAACAGGAACGGGTTGCAGACAGACCAGAGAATTCGTAGACCGTCCAAAAGCGACCAGAATTAGATGGATGCTGGGACGGACACGAAAAGACCTCGGACTGCTGCTAGGTACTCTAACCGGACATAACTGGTTGAGGAGGCACATGACACGTATAGGAGTTGAGAATGATCCTACCTGCCCAGCCTGTGTTCAGGAAGAAGAGACATCAAGACACCTCTTGGCAGAATGCGAGGCCTACGCAAGGATGAGACAACAGGCACTCGGAGCGCCAACTCTGAGTGAGGAAGAATTGCACATGCTCAAATGGGCAGACTTACTGGACTTTGTAAAGAGAACAGGAAGGCCCAATGAGTTACCCGACCATCAAGGGGAAGTGCAGAGAGTGGGTTAAGGGACAGACCTGGGGCATGGCAAAAAGGGCCTACTCTGGCCTACTTGTCAGACTTGCGGGTCAACCCCCCCACTACTACTACTACTAATACAACTTAATGATGTTCCCCATCATTGTTGTCCCCTTCTCTATCGACGAAGCATTACATGCGTTTTTTTCCAATGTTGGAACCCATTTTAGAAATCATCAGAAGAGAGGCTGTTAAAAAGTCTTTCTCCGTTTTTTCTTTGACGTGTTCTAATATTTCAAAACGGGTTCCTTTTAACGATTTTTTGACTTTCGGAAACAGGCTGAAGTCGCAAGGGGCCAAGTTTGTTGAATATGCCGCGTGCTTAACGATGGGGATCTTCTTATTAGCTAAAAACTGCTTAATGGATAGGACATTGCCTTAGCTACATAAATACTTCCAAATATAAATGTTGGTTATGTGTTTCACCCTCACGCGCCCACTCAATAAGAATAACACCTCTAATATCAAAAAAAAAACAATGAGCGTACCTGTTATGGATGTGCTGGAGCGCCCTTCTCGCTTATCATCTTTAACTTCTCTACGACCCTCGAAAAAGCTTTTATGCCACATAAAAATCATTGCACGAGGCATACACTGCTTTCTGTAGACATCTTTTAGCATTTAAAAGTATTCAGTAGCTGTTTTTTTGAGTTTTATTTTAAATTAATACATTGCTCAATTTTTTCGTTTGTCATAATTCCGGCAAATGAGCTATGTACGATCCGCTTGAAACCACTGCGTAAGCCAAACTAGTAGAGGAAAGGCGACAAGATTGCACGCGGTAGTAGAACGCACATCAAGGTGAATAACTCCAACCGCCCAAGTCGTGGAGATTTAAAATCTGTTAGTACGGTGGCCATAAACCTCACCAAGAAGTCACAAAGCCATGTACTGACAGGTTGATGACTATTACATTTAACTGAAGTTTCTAATGTCATATTTGTCAAAATGTTAACACAAGTTGACTGCTATTACCGCGAAATTTTCCGGAAGCATTTAACACTAATATTTTACTGTGTTTAGGTCTCCATGCTGGATGAGAGAGACAAATTAATGGATAGTCTAAGGGAGACACAAGATCGCTTGGGGGAGACTGAAATCAAACTGACAGAGATAGAAAAGGAAAGAGATTCCCTGCAGAGGCAGATTGCTGCAAATTTACCTCAGGTTTGTGTGATTTTGTAGACACCAAGGGGTAAAAATGGCATTTTTCAAAAATATATTTTTGTAGCAACAATTATTAAATATTATTGCACTTTTGGACTTTTTTATAACAAAAAAAATCTATTTTTTACTTGGTATCTCAGGGATAAAAACCGACACTTTTATTTTGAGTTTATTCACAAAATACATACAGCATAGGCGCACTCAGGGTGGGGGGGGGGTGGCTCAGGGCCCGGCCCCCCCCAAGCCTCAGATTTTTTTAGATATTTTCCATATATTTCATGAATAAAAAGAAAAAATAGCATAAAATACATCATGAGCGCTCGGCCCCCCCATCCAATAGGCCTCGGCCCCCCCAAGACATAATACTGGGTGCGCCACTGCATACAGTATACAAAGTGGGAAAAAATGGAGTTTATTATTAATTTTTTTAGGAGTTTGCGTCTCTAACCAAAGAATTGAACTCAGCCAGAGAACAATTACTGGAAAGAGAGGAAGAAATTTCTGAGTTAAAAGCTGAGAGGAACAATACTAGGGTGAGTATCACAGTTTAATCAAAATTTAATTATGTAAGGTTTTAGCTCACACTACTATAGTAGTGTGAGCTATAGTGATCCTAATTTTTTCAAGAAAAAAAAAGTTGCTCCGATTTCAAAAATTTTTATATATCTTTGCGTTTCAGATGATTTTGAAACTTTTTTGTTGCGCCTGTCTGTATGTCTGTCTGTAACGACCAACGCACATAACTCAAAAACCGCTTGCCCGATTTTAATGAAATTTGGTACCTAGGCTGGGTCTTGGGTCGAGATGGTCCCATTTAAAAATGAACAAAATCCACTGAACACAAACCAAATAAAAGGGTGGGGGTATATTTTAAAAATTAGAGTTTAAGTGAAAATATGGCGTGTGTGATATCAAACGAAAGGTAATTGAGTCTGCAGTTAAACAAAATACATTTTAATTTATTTAAAAAAAAAAGGGTGGGGGTATATTTTAAAAATTAGAGTTTAAGTGAAAATATGGCGTGTGTGATATCAAACGAAAGGTAATTGAGTCTGGAGTTTAACAAAATACATTTTAGTTTTTTGTTTTTTTTAAGGGTGGGGGTATATTTTAAAAATTAGAGTTTAAGTGAAAATATGGCGTGTGTGATATCAAGCGAAAGGTAATTGAGTCTGCAGTTAAACAAAATACATTTTAATTTATTTAAAAAAAAGGGTGGGGGTATATTTTAAAAATTAGAGTTTAAGTGAAAATATGGCGTGTGTGATATCAAACGAAAGGTAATTGAGTCTGCAGTTAAACAAAATACATTTTAATTTATTTAAAAAAAAAGGGTGGGGGTATATTTTAAAAATTAGAGTTTAAGTGAAAATATGGCGTGTGTGATATCAAACGAAAGGTAATTGAGTCTGCAGTTAAACAAAATACATTTTAATTTATTTTTAAAAAAAGGGTGGGGGTATATTTTAAAAATTAGAGTTTAAGTGAAAATATGGCATGTGTGATATCAAACGAAAGGTAATTGAGTCCGGAGTTTAACAAAATACATTTTAGTTTTTTGTTTTTTTTAAGGGTGGGGGTATATTTTAAAAATTAGAGTTTAAGTGAAAATATGGCGTGTGTGATATCAAACGAAAGGTAATTGAGTCCGGAGTTTAACAAAATACATTTTAGTTTTTTGTTTTTTTTAAGGGTGGGGGTAGATTTCAAAAATTTGAGTTTAAGTCAAAACATGGCTTGTGTGGTATCAAACAAAAGGTAATTTAGTCTGGAGTTGAATAAAATATATTTCAGTTTTTAGTTATATTAGCTCACACGTACACTATAACTACAGTACCTAGTGTGAGCTTAGGGGCCCATATATTGGCAGAGTATTTTTTATAATAAACCGAAGTTATAAAGTTTTATCTGATTTTGTTTAAATACTAAGCTTTTTAGAAAAAATTTGTAATAAGCTATATTATAGGAAATTAAATTAATATTTAAAAAATGGAAAATCTAGGGTGATCAAATTTACGGTTACCACTTCATTGGCGGCGTCTTTAAACTGGGGTTATTTGTAAATTCTAAAATTTATGCGATTTTTCCTACAAAGTTTAGTTAAAATTAAATCAAACAAAGAAAAAAGTTTTTTAAAAGATTTTAAAAAATAACCTATGTGTGTGACTTCGTTGAAATGTTAATCTTACCTATAATATGACTAAACCATTTAAAAGAACATTTTATTTACAATTAAAAAGTGTTCCTGACATTTCTGTTGTGCAAAGCAAAAACCTAGTAACTCGACTTACTCGAAAATGAGATTTTTATATCATTGAAATCGCCGTAAAAAACGGCGCCAGCCGGTCTTTCTAGAATGTGGCTATCTTGAAAAAAAGGAAGTTATGTAGTTAAATAAACTATAGTAAGTATGTAGTTAAATAAACTTCAAACTCTATTTCCCAAAACACTAGTTTTTGACTTACTAGGTTTCTGCTTTGCATGGAAGATTTTGCTCTTCTAAATTGCTTAGTTCTTCAGAAAATTGACATAAAACCCAAAATTAGTAAGGTGGGAAATTCAAAATAGATATTAGTTGGAACCTAATTTTTTTAACAGTTTTTTTTTTATTTAGTCGGTTTAGAACGTTTTTCTACGTTGTCCGACGCCTATTCTCCACCTCCTTCGATCCTGACAATCATCTTCTGTCAGATTTTTTTGACTCATTGATCTTTGGATTGACTGTTGCCATTCTAGTTTAGG
Source organism: Aspidapion aeneum (assembly GCA_963576565.1). Classification (NCBI taxonomy): domain Eukaryota; kingdom Metazoa; phylum Arthropoda; class Insecta; order Coleoptera; family Brentidae; genus Aspidapion; species Aspidapion aeneum. The sequence goes on along the minus strand of OY755040.1, from coordinate 139,619,625 downwards.
ACGCCCTCTTTTTCTGCGCCCTATTGGTTGCCATTCTAGGACCTGCTTTGGTAATCTTTCGTCGTTCATCCGTTGTACATGGCCGTACCATATCAGTTGTCTTTTAGTGATGTCATCCGTTATGCTCCCTTCGATTCCCATTCTTTCTTTTATGATCTCATTTCTTATGTGATCTGTTCTAGATATTTTCATTGATCTTCTTATTGCATCCATTTCGACACTTTACATTTTTGTTTTGTATTTTTCTGTTACGCGACAAGTCTCTATTCCATACAACAGCGTGCTTTTCACCATGGTTTCATATATGTTAAATTTTACATTCTTTTTTATCTCTCTGCTCCATAAAATACTGTTAAGACATTTAATAACCTTTTTTGCTTTTACTATTCTTTCTTCCAGTTCTTTACAGTCTGTTGCTGTCTTATCAAATGTGACACCCAAGTATACATACTCATTGCATGGAGATATTACTTGTCCATTGTCTAGTTCTAACTCACTGGATTCGTTTCCAATACATAAGTACTGTGTCTTGTCCACGTTCACTGTTAATCCCCACTTTTGGTATTCTTCCATCAACCCTCTCATCATATACCCTATGTCCTCTTTATCATTAGCTACAATTACTTGGTCGTCAGCAAACTGTAGAGTGTATATGGTAAATCGGTCGTTAAGTTGTATTCCCATGCCGTGCACTTTCCGTTTCCAGTTTTTTAGAGCTACTGCGATATATATTTTAAAAAGAGTTGGAGAAATACAACATCCCTGTCTTAAGCCTTTTGTTACCAGGAATTCTTTTGAAAGTCGATTTCCAATTTTAATTTTAGATTTTGACCCTTTGTATAGTTCTTTCATCGCTTTTATGTATGTATGATTGATATTAGTCTGCTCTAGCACTGTCCAAAGTTTTTCTACTGGAACGGTATCATATGCTTTTTGTAGGTCCACAAAGGTAACATGAGTCTATATTTCTGGCGCTCCTTTTCTCAATTACTTGTTTAAGACAAAAAACATTATCACTACAAGATCTGCCTGCACGAAACCCACTTTGCTCTTCTTCTTGTTCATGAAAATCCTTTCTTTCTTTTAACATACTTAATCATAACAAACGTGAAATTTGGTACCCGGGAATTTAAGTTAGTATTACTTGGCTTAAAAATTCCGCTGATTGACGCTCACGTGTCTGAAGGCGGGTAAAAACGCTAATCAGCGTTGATCTGGCCTGAAAGACAGAAGAGCTGGCGTAGGTCACGGATGGTTTGTTTATTTTTATTTGCATTCGATCTTCATTGATCGATATGTATAGCAGTTTATTTTCGCCTGCTCTTGTTCTAGTTTCTCTCGTATCTCAGTAGATGGCGCTTCTTGTGAGAGTTCTCGCACTGCTTACATAGGATTAGAGACAAAACCGTCTAATTAACTTCGCAAGGGTGTCACATTGACCAAGCAGTGTTCTGAGGAGTCCCATAAGGATGAAACAGTTAACTGTCAACACTTATTAGGTGTCCAGTAGATCTTGGACCCCAGTGAGATTAAGCTTTCAAGCTACCCACGGAAAAATATGAGAGAAACAAAACTCCTTTTTACCCGATTAGCCACGAAACTTGTTTGATACTTACAAATTGTGAAAGGCTTTCGCGGCCATCGTCCAATGGTGGGTGTGCTTTCGGGCTGTTCGGCCGTCGTCGTTGGAAATTCGTTCTCGACGTTTCGCCATCTCGAGTGGATGGCATCTTCAGGAGATGTTGACTGTTTGTCGGCTTCTCGAAGACTGGTGGTTAGTCTGTCGCGGGCGCAGGTTATATACGCTATGGTGGGCGGGGCGTATATCAGGACTGGTCGGTGATTGGTCACATTCCCTTGATTCAGTTTTGTTATTGTAAGCGAGCCGTTTAGTGTTTTTAAGAACCGGTACCCATGTTCTGTTAATTTTAAGAGTTTCTTCAGATCTGTTGAAGTTCTGCTGGTGTTTATGAATTTCGATTGCTTCTCTATAGAGTCTTGGATAGTATGAGGAGGAAGCGCAGAGAACTTGTGTGTCTTCGAATTTTATTCTGTGGTCTTCATTGTTTAGTGTGTGGTCTGCAACTGCGGATTTTTCCGTATGTCCAAGTCGACAGTTGGCTTTGTGTTCTTTAATTCTTGTGTTTACGGACCGTTTGGTTGTTCCGATGTAGACACTTCCACAGGTACAGGGAATGCGGTATACCCCCGAAGTACTTAGTGGGTTCCTTATATCCTTCGCAGATCTGAGGTGGTTCGCGATCTTCTTAGATGGCTATCCAAGACTCTATAGAGAAGCAATCGAAATTCATAAACACCAGCAGAACTTCAACAGATCTGAAGAAACTCTTAAAATTAACAGAACATGGGTACCGCTTCTTAAAAACACTAAACGGCTCGCTTACAATAACAAAACTGAATCAAGGGAATGTGACCAATCACCGACCAGCTCTGATATACGCCCCGCCCACCATAGCGTATATAACCTGCGCCCGCGACAGACTAAAACCACCAGTCTTCGAGAAGCCGACAAACAGTCAACATCTCCTGAAGATGCCATCCACTCGAGATGGCGAAACGTCGAGAACGAATTTCCAACGACGACGGCCGAACAGCCCGAAAGCACACCCACCATTGTTTGATACTTAATCATAAGTTATTTTTTTTGTAAAAAAAACCGATTGTGTGTGTTGTAATTGTAAATTTAAACTAAATTATAATTTTTTTTCAGTTATTATTGGAGCATCTGGAGTGTCTTGTATCAAGACACGAGAGGTCGCTTCGAATGACGGTGGTAAAACGACAGGCGGCCGCACAGTCGGGCGTTTCCAGTGAGGTTGAAGTATTAAAGGCACTGAAAAGTCTGTTTGAGCATCACAAAGCCTTGGATGAAAAGGTGGGTAGACGGACGGGAGAAAACTAGAGATTTCCAAAAAAAAGGTTTCCCAAAGTTAAATTCACCCAGTCTGGGAAAACAAACGTTTATTGAACTAAAACAAAGGAAAAAATCGGCAACACGCTAGAAGCTCACCTTCTTTTATTTAACAGCAATCCCACAGTTTCACTCGCGGTGCCGCGGACTTTCTTGTGGATGGAATTTTGGTCTAAATCTTAAAAAACGTGTGACTTCTTTCAGTGTCTTTTTGGAAGTGGTTCTTTATTTCCCTGTCAAATACAAGGGGGCGCTTCAAACTCTCAGCGTGTGCAAAGCGCGCATGAATTTAGCAAGATGATCAGGTGTTCAAAAAAGGAAATAACTTTCAACAAAGAGAAAAATGATCACCTCCCAAGTAACATTATTACCACTCAAGGTTTTATTAATTTGGTTCCTAGGTTATTTAGAAGGTGCTGTTATGGCTTTTAGGATCAATTTGGCTACATAAAGGTAATTTATATTGCCAATTACCTAAATAGGTGTTATACAACCAAAAAGTGATTTATAAAGGGAGTATAATAAAACTTATATTCCTTCTGTTCCTTTTAGATACTTTTTGTTTTATTGATTTCTGATTTATAAAGATGGTCTTATAAAACCATTTTACCTAAAGTTTTTAAAAAGAAATAAATATAAACTTTGGTAATTTAGTTTTTTTCATTACTTTAGGTCATCACAAAAGTGTTTTATAATAGAGTTAAAAGGTTATCTTATATCCTTTTGTTTTTATAGTTACCAGTAGTTTAAAAGTAAATATGATTAGATAGGCGGCGATATAGAACCTAGTTTCCTTAAGGTTTTTAAAAGTGGTAAATATAAACTTTAGACTTTTGGTTTTTGCCATTATTTTTAGGCATTTTAAAAAGGTTTTATAGGAAGGCTTAAAGGTAAACTTAATTCTTTTGTATTTATAGTTACCCATAGCTGTATATTAAATATTATTTAAATAGGCGGCCATATAAAACCTTGTTTCCTTAAGGGTTCTAACAGAAGTAAGTAAATACTTTCGTGTTTTATTTTTTTTAGGCATTTCTTTTAAAAATAATAGATATACCTAGGTACAGATTGATACCTACCTATTGCAAGATTGATTATTTAAAGCCCAATAATTAATAATTGTTGAGTTTCCGTCCTTCTGGGTAGGACACCCAGGCCTAGATAAGGCCTGTTTAGGCGGCCAATATAAGAGGTTGCCCTCCAACCTGCAGGCACAATGAATATCGCACTGGCCCTCTCGAATATGTCGAAATTGCACGATAAAAAACATTTAAAAGTGTTGAATTATAGGCTTTGAAACACTTTAAAAACAAATACAAAAAATTTAAGTGAGGTTATGTTGACTATGTTTACATTGTTCTTTTTTGTTGGTTTCATAAGGGCACTCAAAAATCCTTGTTGCGATACAGTAACAAATAAAACCAAGTGACCACTATAAAACCATAATGGCGTATATAAATTTATTTAAAAAATATTGTAAGGAGAAAATATTTATCTAGTCGTTTTAGCAGTGTTTTTTAACAATAATTTAACTTTAATTTTGATTTATGTAAACCAAACAGACTTTTTTAATGGTGAATAGTGTAAATGTTTTTTTTTTTTAATTTTAAATATTTGTTATTTGGTATCAAAAAACTATTTAAAAGCATTCTGAAAAAAAAATTCAATTTCAATAAAAAGGGCCCTTTTCAAAAGTCATTTTCTACACAAAACAATCTTATTTAACCTAATCTGTGCACGAAACACAGACACGAAAGAACAAAAGCGAAAAAGAAAATACAAACAAATAAAATTTTCAGGTTATGTTGAGATTTTCTGTTAAAAACATGATTAATGGCGGTAAATTCAAAATTTCGGCCGCGCGCTTGCGCTCTTCGGACGCCCTGTAAAAAAAAACAACAAATATCAGCTGATGTCTGTCACTCGTCTTAGTCGTTGTCCTAAGGATTGAAAGTTGGCAACTCTTAAGACAAAGACTAATCAAAAACAAAAGCAAAAACATTGTATGAACACTCCCATAAGAAACAGTGGTTTTAACTTTCTTATGACAAGACATATGACTAAACCAAGACAAAAGACGAGTATGAACGATCCATTAAATCAATAAAGGAACACAAAAAACTTGAAGATTTCCTACAAGATTAAATGCTTTTTATTTAAATCGGCACACCGGGTGACGTCATTTCCCGCGTATTAACAACTGGTTCTGATTGGTCAGAAAGTTACCAGGTAACCTATCCCTAACCTTGGGTGTAGTATTACCTAAACACAGAAAGCGAGGAACACGCGGCAACACTGTGACAATAAATTCAATTATATAAGTAGAGTTTTGGTTTGTGATGTAATTTGTCTATACCCGGGATGCAATACGGCCATTTTACCAGGCAATATTTTTAAAAGAATATTTTTTTTTCAGGTTCGAGAGAGACTTAGAATAGCTTTAGAAAGAAATTCAGTATTAGAAGAAGAATTAAATGCAGCCAAAGAAGAGGTTAGTAGAAAAGTAAACGTATTTTGTTGTCGAGGAACCGATTTTTTATTGATAATACCGATAAAGATTATTATTTTTTATTTTGACGACCTTTTTTGATATAATCATATCTTGGTGGGTTTTAGCGGGAAAAAAGGTCAAACAATTGAAAAACCAGTAAATCAATTACTAATGTTTCGATGCTACTTTATTGTTTAATCTTATTGGTTTTATGTTTGAGATTGCTTAGTTTTCAACAACTATTAAATGTAAACAAATTTATAGAAAGTTTCTAGAAACCAATTTAGCAATAACACTAACAATAAAATTTTGTAATAATATATGTTAGCCCGCGGTTAGAACTTATGTTAGCCCGCAGTTAGAAAAACGATAACTGCAATGGACTGTAAATATTTTAATTAAATGAAGCGCGAACAAACATCCACGTCCATAGGTTAATTGTTGTGCCACACAACGGCAATCAGAGACAAGGCACTCACCAGTTTGCAGTCAATTTATCCATTTCCAAGGGGCCCCTATCTGGATCTAATGATGTCACCACGTAGCTGAAGGGCTGAAGTTTCTAGTTCTATGCTTCAGTACACCATAATCGAGCACTTTCAGGTGTAGAAATTTGAAATAGTTGGAGAACGAAATTAACACGCCATTTCTCGAGGCGATTGACAAAGGATCTCTCTTTGATTGTTGGTGCGCATGTCCAAATGCGCGAAATGCACTCTGTCCTTCATCCAATTGTGTGGTTTTAAAAAGTTAAAAACAACCGCGAAATTTAGCGGGAGCTAACAATATATACAGCTTTAAAATAAAACATTACTAAATATTATAAAAAATAAGTTTACTTACGGAAAATTTGAAATCGGATGTACGCATGCCCAAATGTGCTATTTGGGCCCTTGCTTTATACAGGTCTGCTGCTGATATTGTACAGCCTGTCCCATTTTCGGTGGGATTAAATGGGAAACTTGGTTATTATTAAAGATCGATTTTCTGATTTTACCTTACCATGGTCTTTTTTTGAGCCCTTAAAAATGCTGTAATCAGATTTTTGTTATACCCCAGAGTTTCGTTAATACAGGGAGTTTTTGAAAAAATTGCATTTTTAATGATCCCCTATATCTCGCTTATTTTACAAGATATTTTTATTCTATAAAAACATTTTTATGGCAACTTTTTTAGAAGAAAATATTGATGTCAATTTTTTAAAATATTTAGTTTAGTTTTTGAGATATGATATTTATCATAAAAAAATTAAATACGGACCTGGATTTTTTTATGACTATTTTGATTGGTTTCATTCTATTATCACAAAATAATATAAATTTAATATTTTTTTGTTTTAAGGTAAAAAAAAATTTTTAATATTTAAAAAAAAAAATTGCCCGAACCTGGAAATTTCCAACGTAAATATAAATGAAAAATTAATTGTTAAACGATTTTTAGTTTACCTGTTTTGATACTTAGCAAATTAAAATGGTTTTACGTTAATTTAAGGATTTATTTGACACAACAAATACAAAAAAATAACGAATTACAAAAAATAATAACTAATTTTTCTTTAATGATATAAATTTTCAAACTGATTGCCATTATGTGTAAGACATTCTTAGCATTTTTGATATATTTTTCTTAACAAATTTTGCATAAAAATATTCCTGCCGTTTAAATATTGGGATTTTGTTGCTTGAATAAAGCAGTCAAACATTTTTTTTAATTCTTGATATGGTCGATTTCTAGCCATTTTAGAATAATTTTGAGTAAGCCATTCACAAAAATAAATAAATCTTTTAATTAACGTTTTAAAACAGATAAACTAAAATTTGTTCAACTAGTGTGTATTGCAATTTTTAATTTATATTTACGTTGGAAATTTCCAGGTTTGGACTAAAATTATTTTAAAAATAGTAAATAATTTTTTTAAACTTAAATCAAAAATATTCACAGTTTTATCATTTTAAGGTAATAATAGTATAAAACCAATCAAAATGGTGGTAAAAAAAAATCAAGGTCTGTATTTAATTTTTTTATGATAAATACCATATCTCAAAAACTAAACAATATTTTAAAAAACTGACAACGTCATTATTTTCTTCTAAAAAAGTTGTCATAAAAAGGTTTTTTACAGAATAAAAATATCTTGCAATATAAGAGAATATTAAAAATGCGTTTTTTTCAAAAACTCCCTATATTAGCGAAACCACGGGGTTAGGCAAAAGTCTACACCATTTTTAAGGTTTCAAAAAAAGAGCATGGTAAGGTGCAATCAGAAAGTCGATATCTTTAATAATAACCGAGTTTCCCATTTAATCCCATCGAAAATAGGACACGCTGTACAGATATGACCCTTGTTTTAAAATTTGTTTTTGAGTTTTTATCACAAAAGAGAAAATATATAAGAAAATACTTGTTGTTGCCGAATAAGGCGATCAACATTGAACTCCTACATTGATTACAATACCCGGCTATTATTATTTGTTGTTTTTATGTTTTTTTGTATTTTTGAAAAAACTTATTTTCTTATTCTTATTTTCTCCTTTTATTTATAGATAACCAAATGTAAGCAAGGAAATCATGTACCTGTATCCGACGATAAGTCCAAGAATGATCAGGGAGATTCAGGGGACCAAGTGACGACCAATAATGCGGTAAGACTAATTCAAATTGAACACTAATTTTATAAATAACACAGACATTCACTAATTAACTTAGTTTTCATCTAGAAGTCAATACATTTTCAATGCGATTCACTTTTAAATCCATAGTGATAATTATTATTTCTATTGTTTCTATTGTTACAAAGTATATAAATACATACCGTTAGGGTAAAAGCTATACTAACCATGAAGATTCTGCTTAGAAAGAGAAAAACTAATTTAGCAGGTGTTTAAATGAAAATAGAAACGTAAGGTTGAACCTGGATCACAGCAAATCGCGTCGGTTCGGGAACTAAAAGTTAATGAAGAGAAGGAACACAAGAGGGGAAATTATAGGCAGGTAGACAAGAGCTGACTAGGAATATCAGGGGAGATCCAACTAGGACGCGTTACGACATCGAGATTGTCTTTTCTTGTAAATCTGCGAAGCGAGAAGGAGGCTTTTGCTTTTTTATAAACCTTGCTAATTTCTTTCTCGGGCATTATGCCGGTGTTAAAATTGTAATAAATTCTTATCAAAACGAATTTTATACTTCACACAAAGGTAGGTGTATATGTGCCTAACTTGCGAGTGTCAGAAGGAGTGGGAAGAGTTGATTTTGGTTGTTCTCCTATTTACACAAGGTTGCATCTCTAGACGTACGTTTCTGTGTGTTTCACGTCGTCAGTAGAGAACAGCAAACCCAGGTAAGCCAATTTTAACCAAAACCAACTCCTACATATGAAATTCTCGCGGCGGTGCAATGCGAGTAAACTACAAGGTGTAGCGCCATCTAGCGGACTGGCTCGAGCACTCGAAAGTTTAAGCACACTGGCATCGTCTTGTCTGAGACGCCGAAGCGCCATCTATGACAAGTTTCGTCCATTAATGTGGTATTAAAACCACGTAATCACGTAGCAACTAAAAGGCCGTACTGCCCGAAGCATATGCAAAGAAGAAAGATGGAAAACGTGCTGTGTGTGGATCGATAAAACTCAAAAAGAATTTTATACTTCACACAAAGGTATATATGTGCCTAACTTGCGAGTGTCAGAAGGAGTGGGAAGAGTTGATTTTGGTTGTTCTCCTACTTACACAAGGTTGCATCTCTAGACGTACGTTTCTGTGTGTTTCACGTCGTCAGTAGAGAACAGCAAACCCAGGTAAGCCAAGTTTAACCAAAACCAACTCCTACATATGAAATACTCGCGGCGGTGCAATGCGAGTAAACTACAAGGTGTAGCGCCATCTAGCGGACTGGCTCGAGCACTCGAAAGTTTAAGCACACAGGCATCGTCTTGTCTGAGACGCCGAAGCGCCATCTATGACAAGTTTCGTCCATTAATGTGGTATTAAAACCACGTAATCACGTAGCAACTAAAAGGCCGTACTACCCGAAGCATATGCAAAGAAGAAAGATGGAAAACGTGCGGTGTGAGGATCGATAAAAATCAAAACGAATTTTATACTTCACACAAAGGTATATGTGCCTAACTTGCGAGTGTCAGAAGGAGTGGGAAGAGTTGATTTTGGTTGTTCTCCTACTTACACAAGGTTGCATCTCTAGACGTACGTTTCTGTGTGTTTCACGTCGTCAGTAGAGAACAGCAAACCCAGGTAAGCCAAGTTTAACCAAAACCAACTCCTACATATGAAATACTCGCGGCGGTGCAATGCGAGTAAACTACAAGGTGTAGCGCCATCTAGCGGACTGGCTCGAGCACTCGAAAGTTTAAGCACACAGGCATCGTCTTGTCTGAGACGCCGAAGCGCCATCTATGACAAGTTTCGTCCATTAATGTGGTATTAAAACCACGTAATCACGTAGCAACTAAAAGGCCGTACTACCCGAAGCATATGCAAAGAAGAAAGATGGAAAACGTGCGGTGTGAGGATCGATAAAAATCAAAACGAATTTTATACTTCACACAAAGGTATATGTGCCTAACTTGCGAGTGTCAGAAGGAGTGGGAAGAGTTGATTTTGGTTGTTCTCCTACTTACACAAGGTTGCATCTCTAGACGTACGTTTCTGTGTGTTTCACGTCGTCAGTAGAGAACAGCAAACCCAGGTAAGCCAATTTTAACCAAAACCAACTCCTACATATGAAATACTCGCGGCGGTGCAATGCGAGTAAACTACAAGGTGTAGCGCCATCTAGCGGACTGGCTCGAGCACTCGAAAGTTTAAGCACACTGGAATCGTCTTGTCTGAGACGCCGAAGCGCCATCTATGACAAGTTTCGTCCATTAATGTGGTATTAAAACCACGTAATCACGTAGCAACTAAAAGGCCGTACTGCCCGAAGCATATGCAAAGAAGAAAGATGGAAAACGTGCTGTGTGTGGATCGATAAAAATCAAAAATAATTTTATACTTCACACAAAGGTATATATGTGCCTAAGTTGCGAGTGTCAGAAGGAGTGGGAAGAGTTGATTTTGGTTGTTCTCCTACTTACACAAGGTTGCATCTCTAGACGTACGTTTCTGTGTGTTTCACGTCGTCAGTAGAGAACAGCAAACCAAGGTAAGCCAATTTTAACCAAAACCAACTCCTACATATGCAATACTCGCGGCGGTGCAATGCGAGTAAACTACAAGGTGTAGCGCCATCTAGCGGACTGGCTCGAGCACTAGAAAGTTTAAGCACACTGGCATCGTCTTGTCTGAGACGCCGAAGCGCCATCTATTATTGCTAAGTATAAGGCCCGTGCTATTCCTTGCAATACCATTTTGAATATAATTAACAATGTCGGAACAAAGGCAACAGCAAGAAACTGCCGTTTGTGCTGCGGGTGGAAAACTGCCTCCTTGTTCCTCATTTAGCGCAGAACTAAAAATATATTAACAAACGTGATATTTAGTACCCGTGAATTTAAAAATGAAACAATTAATATATTAATAATTAAAGATTATTTAACCTTCATTGCACATGCTGCTGTAGATTGTTTTAATTTTAAGCCTACAAGCTATAGGCAACGGTGATGGATTAACTCCATCAAAGTGGGTTTCAGTTTAAATAAAAAATTTTCTTTTGTTAAGTTTAGGTTATTACTTTTGGTTTTCTAAGAAATTGTACCTGGTATTTATTAGACCTAATTTTCTTTTAGTATACGACCTGGAGATGAGAGCGTATGCTCTCGAAACATGTCGTAATAAAATTAGTTTCTAAGTAACTACAGGGTGTCCCATAACTTAGGGGCCATAGGCCAGCAGGTGATAAAGGAGGTCATGTCTGATAAAAAATTTCCTATAATACATTGGTAAAAACTCTTTCTTTGTTGAGATACAGAGCATCAAAGTTGGCAATATTTTTAACTTGTTTGATAATAAACTTTTTTAAAAAACGCAGTAAAATATGAAATTGGGTAGAGTCGTGTATTAGAACAAGAGCAATAAATTATAATAAAAATTATAAAAAAAAAATTAGGTCAATTTTTTTAGAAAAAATATTTTTGTGGTATAAACTCTTATAAATGCCATATTAAACGCAATGTTTTTTTTTAATATTTTTTGTTAATAAAAACAAGTCTCTAGCAAGACATTTTAATAAAATATTATTGATATTTTTTAAAAGAATATGTAAGCAAAAATTAATTTTTGAGAAAAACTATTTTAGCTCACACATATACTATACTATAGTAGTGTGAGCTATGGTGATCCAAATTTTTTTGAGAAAAAAAATGTTGCTCCGATTTCAAAAATTTTTATGTATCTTTGCGTTTCAGATGATTTTGAAACTTTTTTGTTGTGCCCTCTGTCTGTCTGTCTGTCTGTATGTCTGTCTGTCTGTCTGTAACGACCAACGCGCATAACTCAAAAACCGCTTGGCCGATTTCAATGAAATTTGGTACCTAGGCTGGGTCTTGGGTCGAGATGGTCCCATTTAAAAATGAACAAAATCCACCGAACACAAACCAAAAAAATATGGCGTTTGTGATATCAAACGAAAGGTAATTGAGTCTGGAGTTAAACAAAATACATTTTAATTTATTTTAAAAAAAGGGTGGGGGTATATTTCAAAAATTAGAGTTTAAGTGAAAATATGGCGTTTGTGATATCAAACGAAAGGTAATTGAGTCCGGAGTTTAACAAAATACCTTTTAGTTGTTGTTTTTTTTAAAGGTGGGGGTGGATTTCAAACATTTGAGTTTAAGTCAAAACATGGCTTGTGTGGTATCAAACAAAAGGTAATTGTGTGGAGTTGAATAAAATATATTTCAGTTTTTAGTTATATTAGCTCACACGTACACTATAACTATAGTACCTAGTGTGAGCTTAGGGGCCCATATATTGGCAGAGTATTTTTTATACGTTTTTGGAGGTTAATTTGACAGCCAGTATCCCCTCAACTTGTAATTTTATCAAAAAAATGAATACTACAATTTTTAATCACAATTCGCTGAGTATTCAGCTGGCTGTGACAGATTTTCTTTTTTTTCTAAAACCCTTTTCCCCCACTCCTCTAACTTTAAAAATCCTATATCTTAAAAACAGATATGTGTTGACCACCATATTATGGATGATTCTACAAAAATGGTGCTGTGGAGTGGGAATGCATATTCTTCAAACACAGACTGCAAATGAAGCATAGTTTTAGTTATAAGATTTGAAACGAAATGTTTTCTTTATGGAGCATTTGAGTTTAATATATAAAAAAAAATTGCAAGTTTATAATTTTTTTTATTTCAAAGCAAATACCTCATTCCTCTGGTGTAGTCCCAAACCAAATATTAAAAACTCAGATTGAAAAAAATATCCTAATAAATAGTATTTAACCAAGTCTCAACTGTTTATCAAAAAATTGATAAAACTTAAGTTTGCAGTTATATTTTTGAAAATTCGAATTTACATCTTCTCCGGAAAATTTTACAATTTTAAACGTGCTCCATTTTTAATAACACAATTTTTGTGAATACCACCGGTTAATTTCTAGAGAAAGAGACGGCCCTGGATATCTAATTTACTTGTGAGGGTGACAAGTTGTGACAGATAATGTCAACTTTAGTTTGGTTTAAGTTATAGATCTTTTTATTTTCGGCAGAAAATTAGTTTTTTTCGGAGAAATCAAAAAGGAACGCTTCAATTATCATTCCTCTGGTAAGTAAATATTCAACTGATATCAATAGTATAATTTTTTTGTTGATTGTTTTAAAATTATAAGTATAGGAACTTTGTTTATATAAAACTTAAGTTAAGTAGTCTAAATAGATTTTGATTTAAATTGGAAAACTATTAAAAAAACTCATTCCTCTGGTACTTATCCCTCTGGATTTTTTATGCAATAATTCCTAAAATTCGGGAAAATAAATGTTTTTTAGCTTACACCTAATTAGTTACATAAATTTAAAAAAAACAAAATTATTTATTGTGCTGTACTGTTAGGCAATCACCAAAAATGATATCCATATAGCCCACTTTTGGTAGAATCATCCTCATATAAACTTTTTTCTCGGAAATAACCTCCTCTATCACTTGCTGTATTATGGCCCTTAAGTAATGGGACACCCTGTATATTGGGAAGTGGACTTTATAGATAAATCTAAAATGGTAAATTAATCACATAAAGACATTGCCCGGAGGTCATTTCACAAACTCCCACGGATTTAATCAAAAACAAAATATTGACTTTGTAAAATGTTTTATCATAGATTTTTAATTTAGAATGCATTAATAAATGCATTCCTTTTAAATTTAATACTTATATATCGAAAAGTTTTCGTGGGTATCGGGCAGAAATGATTTTGTTTCCCTTGCATTTTTCCTTGGGCCATAAAATTATAATAAAATTAATAATTAATAAAAATGGGACTATTACGAAAGTTTAGTGTATTGTTTTGGTTGGTAGTGCAAAAATTGCTCAGTGTTTTCTTAAATTTAAATTATTTCATATACAAATATGGGGTATGTACTTATTACTGGTCCCGCATAATTTTTTTTTTAATTGCATTGTATGAAAAACTTTTTACTTTTCTAGCCCGCGCAACAATGGCTAGAAACGGTATTATTTCCGACAATTTTTTTTTAGGATAACCAGAAAATGTGTTATTTGGGTTTATTTTGACCTATTTTGGCAATATCGTCGTGACGTCTGTCTATGTGTGTGTATGTCTGTCCGTAACACCATAGCTCCTAAACGTATTAAGCGAAAATTTTCAGGTATAATAGTGTTCGACACTCTAACGACCTGATTAGATTTTGGTGGAAATCTATTAATGTTAATGACAGTTATTTTGACAGTTTAAAACTTTTTAATGGAGCATCGGATCAATGTGCGGTTTTCGAAATGTAGTTGAAAACATTTTGCTCAATAATTTGTGTTATAACCAAAAACTTCGTAGATGCTTTAGTTTCTGAGATATTAAAAAAAAACTGTTTTCAAAGCCAATATACCGTGGAGTTTGCTAATGGGCTAGGAAGGTATCAAATCCGTCATGGATTCATTTATTTTTAGACGCGACTGACCAACGGCGGAGTGGACTCCGAAAAAGTAGAAAATTCAGCGAGAATAGCTGATTTACAGCAGGCGTTAGAACAACAGGTACATGATTATTTTTTTAAAAACTTTTGAATGCAATAGCAGCTTTAATGAAAAATATGAAAAGTCTTTTAACAAGTGAAATTAAAGAAAGAAAAATCAGATTTTTTTTCTTCTTCTTTTCTTATTAGCCTGGAACAAAAATCGCACAGGCTAATACCGCGTGTGTAAAAATATCGCAGGCGAATTTAGCGCGGTTTATTACCGCGCATGAAAAATTGAATTATAATTAGCTCACACATATACTATACTATAGTAGTGTGAGCTATGGTGATCCAAATTTTTTCGAGAAAAAAAAAGTTGTTCCGATTTCAAAAATTTTTATATATCTTTGCGTTTCAGATGATTTTGAAACTTTTTTGTTGCGCCGTCTGTCTGTCTATATGTCTGTCTGTCTGTAACGACCAACGCGCATAACTCAAAAACCGCTTGGCCGATTTTAATGAAATTTGGTACCTAGGCTGGGTCTTGGCTCGAGATGGTCCCATTTAAAATGAACAAAATCCACCGAACACAAACCAAATAAAAGGGTGGGGGTAGATTTCAAAAATTAGAGTTTATGTGAAAATATGGCGTGTGTGATATCAAACGAAAGGTAATTGAGTCTGCTGTTGAACAAAATACATTTTAATTTATTTTAAAAAAAGGGTGGGGGTATATTTTAAAAATTAGAGTTTAAGTGAAAATATGGCGTGTGTGATATCAAACGAAAGGTAATTGAGTCCGGAGTTTAACAAAATACATTTTAGTTTTTGTTTTTTTAAGGGTGGGGGTAGATTTCAAAAATTTGAGTTTAAGTCAAAACATGGCTTGTGTGGTATCAAACAAAAGGTAATTTAGTCCGGAGTTGAATAAAATATATTTCAGTTTTTAGTTATATTAGCTCACACGTACACTATAACTATAGTACCTAGTGTGAGCTTAGGGGCCCATATATTGGCAGAGTATTTTTTCTTTGTGCTTATGCTCATTTTTTTAGGAGTTGAATAGAAAGTGTACCAAATTTCACCAAAATATCCAAATCAGTTTTACAGATTTTTTTGCATCTCTAAAGTTACGAAATTAACTATTTTTCTTAAAATGAACCTAAAAATGACATAGTTTCTAAAAAGATCCTGTATACATAAAAAAACTAGTCAAAAGTAAAAAAATTTGTTGTTCTTAGACAAGTGAAATCAGCGTGTGGCAACGTCGAGTGGCCGAAATGCAGAACAAAGTGACAGAACTCGAAGAGAACCTGTCAAAAGCTCAAAAAGAAATGCTGAAAGCTCAAGATGCCAATTCCAAACTTCAAAGGTAACAGTAATTCTGTATTTAGTAAATGTTTCAGTATGAACATGCATTCTCACAAAAAATGCTTGAAGCCGGGACCCCTCATTTAATTTTGTGTTTCAAAAATGTAAGGTTTTGTTTTATTATTATTTTTTTTTAAACTAGTTGATTGGGTGAAAATTTATCAAATTGTGGATTAAAATTGGGTCTACTACGTTATACCTCGATGCTTGAAAATGGGTGTTTCTTTTTTTAATGATAAGTTGAGGTCGTTTTATACTGTTTTCAAGAAAAAAAAAATGCGGATTTTTCGCATTTTTTTTAGAAATTTCAAAATTAAAAAATTAGTAAAAATTCATACAAATTGCTATAGAAAGAATTTATTTGACGTATTTCGAGAAAGAGAGGGACGGCTCACAATCGACTGAGCTTTAAATAAATGGTAATTTAGCCAAAAATAAGGTAACCAACTGTCTGGCAAGAGGCGATAAAAAGTTATGGTTTTTTAGAAATGTATTTACGCATAGAAAAATGGTTACACCATATTTTTGAAATCTAACGTTCGACTTTACATTTTGCTCCAACATTTTAATTTGTCGCGCATTTTTGACTCCGTAAAATCGTCCAAAATCGACTATTGAGCATTTATAATGAAAAAAATGCAGAAACAATTATGATAATGATGATTTACAAAAATTCAGCAGTTCGGTTTGGTTCGGTTTGGGTCGATCTTAGATTAGGTTGGTTATGTTTTAAAGTAATTCAGCAGGAGTCGGCTGCGCTGACTCCTGCTGAATTACTTTAAGACCCAACAAACCTAACCTAAAACCAAACCGAACGCAACTTAACTGAACCAAAACGAACCGAACTAAACCAAACCGAACGGAACCGAAACGAACCGAAACAAACCGAACCGAACCGAATCGAACCGAACCGAACTGAATGGAGCCGAACCGTACCGCACAAGCAAGAATCAGCTGCGACGATTCTTGGTGAATAGTTCTAAATAAATAATTTCCTATAATTTGGGCCTTTAACCCTCAGATGCCCCGTAACAAGACTTTGCTAATCCATTTTCAATCTTTGTTGTTTTGTATGTGAGCAACAAGGACTTAATCGCGATTAAACCCATGATCGCGCTTAAGTGCTTACGGTGCATCTGAGGGTAAGTCAGCGTAAGCAAATCGAATTGGGAAATTTGATATGGCCGAATGACCCGGAAACAGTTGGCCCAGCAAAAAATTTCTATCAATGTGTCAAAACATCTGTGGGAAGGTCAAGTGTACAAATTTTCAAATTATGTGAAAAAACCGCGAAAAAACACGAAAATCTAAGTATGTAATTAATTTAAAATTGTTAAATTATTAATCCTAAGCTAATTTACAAATTTATGTCGAAAATTTGACGATGCAGTGATAGAAACTGATTTTTTTCAACCAAAACAAGTCAGAGAAAATCACTATGTAACGTTTTTTTAAAAAATTATTTTTCAAAAAAAACCATACTTTTTTTTTTAATTTCCCGTATCTAAATCGACTAAAAATAGTCCAAAGAATCATTTCCATACAAAAAAATCGTTATATAGGGCGTTTTGACGAGCGAGGTATAACGTAGTAGAACCATTAAAATTGTAGTTTTTCTAAAATTAATTGTGCAGGTTTATTGGGGAAACCATAAAGAATGTTTAACGGCATTTATAAACCACTCCTAACTTTATTAACAAATTATAAAGATACAAATTATAGATGGAATGGCACGGAAATTTTTCCACAAACCGGACAAGTTTTACGTGAATTATTTTCCATTTTAACCAGAAAAAAAATAAAATTTTACAAGAAAAATGGAAAACACCGAAAATGTAAACAAACAACAAATATGGCGTTCATCCCACATAGCAGCTGTGTGTCTACGTGCTAAAACCACGCATGCGTACTTGAAAATTTGCGTCTGCAGACCTTGTATGACTAGGGCATTAATTTTAGGGATCTACGAGAAAACGTAGCTCAGAAAGAAGACCAAGAAGAACGCATCGCCACTTTGGAGAAAAGGTACCTTAACGCCCAAAGAGAAAGCACCTCGTTACACGACCTCAACGAGAAACTGGAGCAAGAGTTACAACATAAAGAGGCCCAAATCAAGGTATAATATCCATCGTTTCTGTTTTCCGGATCGGTTTAAAAAAAGGCTTTTGAACCAGGCTATCAACCTAATTGAGCCATATTTTAATTATTTTTTTTTTAAATAAATTTAGCTCCATGAAGAAAAGATAGCGGCGATTCAAGAAAAGCTCGAACTTGCCGAACAGAAGATCTTACAAAGCTCCAAGTTACCAGATATTGAAGAGCTGAAGCAGAGAATGGGAGAGGTAAGAAGGGTATGTCTCGTTTGTGAAGAAATACATTATAGAATGTGCTGTCCTAGTTTTCTTAAAAGTGTTATAAAATCGTAAAATTATTCATTATTAATTTTGTTTCAAGATAAAACAACATTACGTTGTTTTTGAGTTTCTGAAAAATTTGTAGATTATAGTTTTATGTTTTTAGAAAGTTCACATCATGCACGGTGGTCCCCATTTAGTTATACTGGCGCCAAAACCATGAACCTTCCTGATCCAAAACAATATTTTCTTAAATCTGTTTAAAATGTTTTCAATTTTGTGGAGAGTTAAAGAATTCGTCGAGAATCACCGTATATTTTATTTCGAGTTGAACATGTATACAGGGACTTTTATACAGCATTGTTAGAAGCTGTAGGGTTCATAGACTGCTTGCTGTGTGTGTAAGAGAGAAAAATATATTTTGGGCGGTATACAGGGTGTTCGGCACTGAATCGTCAACATTTTTTGGGATATTGTTGGGGTCATTTGCTACCTTTTTAACCTTGGAACTTGGGTCCTAAAAGTCACGGCTAAAGAGATATGAATTTTTTAAATTTTTATTTTTCAAATTACCCAAAATTCCACCTTTAAACCTTCATAAGCTTTTTATTAATGTCTGGAAAAGCACCATTTTTTTTTATAATTCTGTAATCTTATGCTTCTTCAACTAATTAATAGATTTGTTAAAATTGATGTACCAAAGGGACATACGAGGTTTTTTATTGAAGAACATTAGTGATTTTGTGAAAGAAAATCAATTTCAAAATTAAAAATCAAAAAAAGTATCGACAATTAAAAACTTCATTTTCTTTTAAAAACTTTTTTAGTTGATTACCTTTCTAACGGTATGCTACATATTGATAAAAAAAACATTTCTGCTTTAAAATACGGATATTCCGATAGAAGGGCGAGACTCGTTTGGAATTGGTAAGAAAAACAATTTGATGTTTATGATCGTTTACCTACTTAAACAAAAGTTAAACTTTTAACAATAATGTATTGTGTTCTTTATTTATAAATTTTGTTCGAAACGATCATAAACATCAAATTGTTTTTCTTATCAAGTCCGAACGATTATTGCCCGTCTCACGGAATATCCGTATTTTAAAGCAGAATTGTTTTTTTTAATCAATGTGTAGCATACCGTTAAAAAGGTAATCAACTAGAGAAGTTTTTAAAAGAAAATAAAGTTCTCAAGTGTCGATACTTTTTTTAATTTTTAATTTTGAAATTGATTTTCTTTCACAAAATCAGTAATGTTCTTCAATAAAAAACCTCGTATGTCCCTTTGGTACATAAATTTTAACAAATCTATTAATTAGTTAAAGTAGCATAAGATTAAAGAATTATAAAAAAATGGTGCTTTTCGAGACATTAATAAAAAGCTTACGAGGGTTTAAAGGTGGGATTTTGGGTAACTTGAGAAAAAAAATTAAAAAATTCATATCTCTTTAGCCGTGACTCTAAGGACCCAAGTACCAAGGTTGAAATGGTAGCAAATGACCCCAACAATATCCCAAAAATTTTGAAGATTCATGTGCCGAACACCCTGTATATTTTTCGCTGTTTTGGGCCCGTGTTCGGGCTGGTAGTTGGAAAGTAGGGAAATGCATCGTGACCTCTCGTCTTCACGAAGTTTTTCGTCATTCCGTCGTGTGCAGCGAAACAGGTGAAAAATGGGTATTTGTTTTTCACGCAAATTCTAGCTCAAGTCATACCCTGTATTATATTTAGCGTTTAGGACAAAGAATAGATGATTCAATGGTATTTCGAAAGAAATAGCTGTCAAGATGTGGCACATTTATTTGTTGTCGCGTTTATTTATTGTCAAGAATAAATCATCCTATTGACAAAGCAGATTAGAACTACATAATAAATAAAATTATGGAAAAACATTAATGAGAAAAAAACAGAGAAAACTGTGTTTTCTTTAACCTTTCAGAGTAGCGGACTCCAATATATAATTTTTTCTTTCAATAGTTTTTCCCCTATTAATTATTTAAAATATCTTCAAACTCACAATGTTTTAAAAATAATGGCCACCAAAGTTTTTAAAAAAATGAGGACCGTGAGTTCTCCATTACCTGACGTGCACACAGCCACCCTGGAAGGTTAAAAAAGATTTAAATTATGTTTAAAATGTATCAAACTCAAAATAAATTATACTAAACATTAAATAAAAGAAAAGTAAAAGGTACAAACAATCTAACAGAAAAAAAAGTCAACGACGAAGAAATATAAACAACAATTTCACAAACCTAAAAAGTAGTCAACATTTTTAAAATAATTCTAAAAGTGATTTTAGTTTTATATGAATATTATTCCATAATAATATCAATTTTTTTTTGTCAAATTTGTCTTCAAAAAATTCTGATAAAACATAGTATGGTCTTTTCAACTCCTCCTCTTTCTTATATCTAGTGAAAGATGGTTGAATATTTTTCTTCCTTCATAAATTAGACATTTTTGTACAAGAGCGCTTTTTGGGATGGGCAAAGGTAAATTTCCACACTGTCTGGTCACTCTTTGAGGACCTTTTCTTTGAATACTCTTTATGTTCTTTAATACCAATGTAGCTGTTTCCAATATAAATAATGATGTGAATGTTAAAAATCTATGCCTAATAAAAAGTGCTCTACATGATTCTCGTTGGTTTACATAGAGATAAAACGCATAGCTTTTTCTTGAAGAGTGGGGATAATACTTAAGAGATACTACCCTGAAATTCGCTAAATGACGTTTTTCCGAAATCTGAAACCAGGGTGTGCTTTTTTCGCATCTCTATGGCCCCACAATACTACAACTCGGTGCTGTTGTTGATAAACTGTATAGTTTTTGAAATACGAATTTTCAAAGTTTGGCGATTTTGGCCTTATGGGATTCCCTACCCTGAAATTCGCTAAATGACGTTTTTCCAAATCTGAAACCAGGGTGTGCTTTTTTCGCATCTCTATTGCCCCACAATACTACAACTCGATGCTTTTGTTGATAAACTTTATAGTTTTTAAAATACGAATTTTCAAAGTTTGGCGATTTTGGCCTTATGGGATTCCCTACCCTGAAATTCGCTAAATGGCGTTTTTCCGAAATCTGAAACCAGGGTGTGCTTTTTTCGCAGCTCTATGGCCCCACAATACTACAACTCGGTGCTGTTGTTAATAAACTGTATAGTTTTTGAAATATGAATTTTCAAAGTTTGACGATTTTGGCCTTATGGGATTCCCTACCCTGAAATTCGCTAAATTACGTTTTTCCGAATCTGAAACCAGGGTGTGCTTTTTTCGCATCTCTATGGCCCCAAAATACTACAACTCGGTGCTTTTGTTGATAAACTGTATAGTTTTTTAAATATAAATTTTCAAAGTTTGACGATTTTGGCCTTATGGGATTCCCTACCCTGAAATTCGCTAAATGACGACCGAACCACATGGCGTCTCGGTACAAGTTTATACACAAACAATACATTACAATAAAGGATGAAAAAATAGATTTTATGTTACGCAGTTATTGTCTAAATATCCGATATTTTATATACAACTACCCTCGATCGATTTTCTTTACAAACTGTCGAAAGAAAAGATCGCCGCTCTAGGGGAAACAATCGGTGTCATAAATTTCATCCCTCTTCTTTACCGGGGTGCACAGAGGACAGATATTGGATATGGGTCTACATGCTACATATTTTATGCGTATGCAGTTGTTCTTATCTTACACAAGACGCTAGCCCTACCAAGTCCACTTTTAATCCCTGACTTCGCATGCGCAGATCTACCAATATTATTTACCTCATGTATTAGAATAGATGAATACAGAATGATTTTTACTTGAATGATTCTAACCACATGAAAATAGAAAGTTTCAAAAACCTAACCTAACAAAACCTAATCAAATCTAACCGAACCGAACCAAAGGAAACTGAACCAATAATTTTTTTCAAAAAAAAACTTTCCTGACTTCCTGCCCGGGATCCTAGAGGATGTGAATCCGAATCGAATCAAACCGAACCTAACTAAACTGAACCAAACCTAACCTAACCAAACTAAACTACAACACGTACTGCTAATTAGGTTTAGTTGGGTAGGGTTAGGTTTGGATAGGTTCGGTTCGGTACGGTCCGGTTCGGATTCACATCCTCCAGGATCCCGGGTAGGAAGTCAGGAAAGTTTTTTTTTTGAAAAAAAATATTGGTTTAGTTTGCTTTGGTTCGGTTCGGTTAGATCTGATTAGGTTTCGTTAGGTTATTGCAACTTTCTATTTTCATGTGGTTAGAATCATTCAAGTGAAAATCACCCTGTACAGCGTGTCCCATTTTCGATGGGATTAAATGGGAAACTCGTTTATTATTAAAGATATTGATTTTCTGATTGCACCTTACCGTGCTCTTTTTTTGAGCCCTTAAAAATGGCGTAATCAGATTTTTGCTATACCCCGTATTTTCGCTAATACAGGGAGTTTTTGAAAAAATTGTATTTTTAATAATCCCTTGTATCTCGCTTATTTTGCGAGATATTTTTATTCTGTGAAAACCTTTTCATAGCAACTTTTTTAGAAGAAAATAATGACGTTGTCAACTTTTTAAAATATTGCTTAATTTTTGAGAAATGGTATTTATCATAAAAAAATTAAATACGGACCTGGATTTTTTTTATTACTATTTTGATTGGTTTGGTGCTAGTATTATCATAAAATAATAAAAATTTTTAAATTTTTTGTTTTAACGTAAAAAAAAAATTAATATTTAAAGAAAAATTAGTCCGAACCTGGATATTTTTAACATAAATATAAATTAAAAATTGCTAGATAAACAATTTTTAGTTTAACTGTTTTGATACTTAGCATATTAAAATGGTTTTACGTTAATTTACAGATTTATTTGAAACAAAGTCTACGAAAAATACAAAAAAAACAAATTATAAAAAATAACTCTAATTTTTCTGATAACCATTATGTGTAAGACATTGTTGGCATTTTTGAGTAATTTTTCTTAACGCATTTTGCATAAAAATATTTCTGCCATTTAAATATTGGGATTTTGTTGCTTGAATGAAGCAATCAAACATATCACATTTTTCAAAATCTGGATATGGTCGATTTCTAGCCAGTTTAAAATAATTGCCATTCACAAAAATGACAAGTAAAATGACAATGTCAATTCCATGCTTTTGTTTTGTAAATTTCACGACCTGCTGTGCTACCATCAAATAATTAGTATGATATTATTTTTGTAACTTTTTAACGTTTTTTACTTTATTTATAAATCTTTTAATTATCATTTCAAAACAGATAAACTAAAAATCACTCAGCTAGTGTGTCTTGCAATTTTTAATTTATAATTACGTTGGAAATTTCCAGGTTCGGACTATATTTTTTTTTCAAATATTAAATAGTTTTTTTTAACCTTAAATCAAAAAAATATTAAAGTTTTATCATTTTAAGGTAATAATAGCAGGGAACCAATGAAAGTAGTAATAAAAAAAATCCAAGTCCGTATTTAATTTTTTTTTTGATAAATACCATATCTCAAAAACTAAACAATATTTTAAAAAATTGACAACGTCATTATTTTGCTCTAAAAAAGTTGCCATAGAAAGGTTTTTACAGAATAAAAATATCTTGCAAAATAAGCGAGATAAAAGGAATTAATTAAAATGCAATTTTTTCAAAAACTCCCTGTATTAGCGGAACCACGGGGTATAGCAAAAATCTGATTACACCATTTTAAAGGGCTCCAAAAAAGAGCACGGTAAGGTGCAATCAGAAAATCAATTCAATTCAATTCAATTTATTTACTGTTTTAAAGGAAATACAATATTATTCCTATAACAGGGGTCTCCTAATTTAGCACTTTAATTTGGTTAAGCCTAACAAAAAAAAATTATTTTAATAAATGAGAAAAAGCAGAACACTAAAAAAAATCTGATAGCAAGTTAATGTATAACAAAGTTTAATCAGATATATTCTAACCAGTTAAATTTCTTAATTGACAATGTATTGGCAAAATGAAATAAATATATTACAGGTGTGAATTAAACATTACAAGCCAGAAAAGAGCAAGATAAAGATTCAACATAAATAATAAACCAGTAATAACTTATATTTCAAATATTTGTTGACGAACACTGCTGGACGAAAATACTCAAGCCGCCGCTCGCGCTTCCATGCGAGTATTTTTTCACTGCATGTGAACAGGCAATATTGTAGTTTGCAAGGCAATCGGGCGGCGATCCAATGTCGTTCAACAACCAGGTCTCTGAGAGACATAGAATATCCATATTGTTATTATGCATGAGCAAATCGTTCAATCGATTAAAGCCTTGGAGGTTCCAAAATACGATAGAAATAGGAATAAGTTTAGCATTTAGTTTTTTGAAACGCTGCTGGTAGATACATTGGCAGGTTTAGGAATCTTAGAATCCCTTTCTGGTGAATCGCCCACTGTCTCACGAGGTCTTTTGGAGCATAAGTCTTCAGTGACTATTCTAGGGACTTGTTTAATGTATCTTATTGTGAGATTTTCTTCACCTTGATCCTTTCGTCGCGCTAATTCATTACGCAGGTCGTTTAATGTTTTGGATTGCGCAGGCGTCAAATCAGAGCGCAACTTGACATTTTTATATTTTGGGAAGGAATTTAACAGATTTTTGTTACGCAAAATGTCCAGAGCTTCCTCTTTAGTGCTAAGTTCGACCTTTATAAGTCTAGGTTTTGGTTGGTTGGTTTTTCCGATACGGCTAACTTGTATAGCAGTGATTTTGTTGTCAGGTAAAGTAATCTGGCAAATTTCTTTAAATGATTCGGTGGCGTCAAGTGTTTCTTCAAGAGCGCAAATAATAATATTTTTTTCACGACGAGATCTGTCTTTTAGTTCGCGAATGACAGAATCGGTGTTTGTAGGTTCTGTAGCATTTACTGGTTGCAAAGTGGTAAATCTTGACTCAAGGTTTTGACTGCTGACCTTCAGTTGAGCGATTTCCATCTTAAAGCAATTAATTTGATCTTGGTGACTGTCAATAATTGTTGCTAGTTTGTCCACTCTTGCGTTAGTGGCAACAATTGAGCTTTTAAGGCTAGTGATTTCAGACATAAGAGCGTCAAAGTGGGTCGTATTGAGTGGAATTGCAGCGACACTATTTTGGTGAGCAGTGTATATTTGAGACGGCGGGTGTTGTTGACTGGTGGGGAACGTCGCGGCGGCGGTCGACGCTACACAAGCCTTGCACTTCCATATAGCACCGCGCGATGTATGATCGGTCACCCATTGCCCACACAGATCATGTGATAAGCCCGAGCATTGTTTACAAGTGCGCTGGTCACACGTGGTTATTTCGAGTGCACAAATATTGCAGGTGGGGGACATCGTTCACCGGTATGGCAGCGTATTGATGCAAATTTGTACAAAACTTGTAATTTAGAATCGATTTTTATCGGGATCAATAATGAATATTTTGTAAAAATGTTTACTCACAGTTTTAAAGAGCTTCAGAGAAACAGTGGGCACTATAAATTACGTATATTGTTTGGAATTATTTAAAACATCAGCAAAGGATTACAGCAGGAGTAAAACAACGTGCTCTCACTACGAGTGACCGAACTGGACTCCCAATCAGAAAATCGATATCTTTAATAATAACCGAGTTTCCCATTTAATCCCATCGAAAATGGGACACGCTGTACATCTATTCTAATACATGAGGTAAATAATATTGGTAGATATACGCATGCGAAGTCAGGGATTGGAAGTGGACTTGGTAGGGCTAGCGTCTTGTCTTATCTTACACACAGTAATAATTTCTCACGAATATAAGGACTCTCA
This sequence comes from Aspidapion aeneum, assembly GCA_963576565.1. NCBI lineage: Eukaryota > Metazoa > Arthropoda > Insecta > Coleoptera > Brentidae > Aspidapion > Aspidapion aeneum. The sequence goes on along the minus strand of OY755040.1, from coordinate 139,593,571 downwards.
TTGAGGACCACCGTGCATGGGTGATATTATTAATATGTTTTCGTTGACCTATGCTATTTGTTATGGTAAACAGCTGATAACTGTCAAAAAATTATCTCAAAAATTATGATATGGAGTATATTTCTCGACCTAATCTATAAATTTTTGTAAAATAGGCACAAGAAAAGAACGGCTCGGCAGAAGACCGCATCCAACGACTGGAAGCCAACTTGGATGAAAAGAACGCCGAGCTGATTCGTCTCAATCAGAGACTGAAGATGAACGAAGATCACAACTCCCGACTGTCGGCCACCGTTGACAAGCTCCTGTCAGAATCGAACGATCGCTTGCAGGTTCATTTGAAAGAGAGAATGCATGCGCTTCAGGTAAGATGTTATTGCGGTATTTTATTAGTAGTTTGTTAAATAAGTAATTTTTTTTTATTTAAAATTTTTTTTTTATTTGTCAAACACACTGTGTTTATTGTATTACAATCTAGTCAGTAAGACTAATTAGCAATTTTGTTTTAACTTAATTTACTAGAAAAGTCAGATTTAAACTTAGGGTTCACTCAACAGTTCTCCCCGCTTTGTTTAGTCTGTAACTCACAATTGTGTTGTGTTTATAGCATTATAAGGTTAACTTAAGGTTGATAACGTCAATGAGGCTGTCGAATTATTTTATTACAAATTATACTCCTATCTAGACACCCACGTGCCAAAAATATCTAAACGGCGTAGAAAATATCCTCCCTGGTTTACTTCCCTCATCATACGGTCGATTAAACAAAAACATAAATACTTTCAAAAACACAAAAAAAGTCAAAGCGATAATGATTTACTTAAATTTCGAGAACTTCGTAATAAAATAAAACGCGATACAGAAACATCATACCGCGAGTATTGCGCTAGACTTGAAGCGAACCTGACAACTCAACCTGGAAATTTCTGGCGCCTAATACAATCATTGCAGTCGAATAATGGTCTGCCGCAGTGCATGACAGATCACAATGAAGAGAGTACGACGGATCCCCAGCGCATAGCTGATGCATTTGCTGATTACTTTCAGAGTTCATATACACCATCTCAGCAGCGTACCTCAGTACAAAAAAATATTTCTTCTAACCTTAACTCAAATTTCATTTCACTTAAAAGCTTCAATGAATCTGAGGTATTGCAAGCACTAAAGACCATGAAACCCAAGGCCATTGTCGGTCCCGACAAAATTCCTGCATTTTTACTGAAAGATTGTGCATACGTCTTTGCTTACCCCTTAACTGTTCTTTTTAACTTATCTTTAAAATTCTGCACATTTCCTGATACTTGGAAAAATTCTAAAATTATACATGTCCATAAAAAACAAGAAAAAGATCGTATTGTAAATTATCGGCCAATTACCATAATAAACAATTTTTCAAAATGTTTTGAACGCGTTCTCCATACATCGCTTTACTTTCCCCTGAGCAGTCAAATAGATTCCTGTCAACACGGCTTCATGAAACGCAAATCTACCACAACCAATTTAATTACTGTTACACACCTAATAGCTGAATCCTTGGATGCGGGTGTTATTTACACCGATTTTTCTAAGGCCTTTGACAGACTAGACCATAGTATTCTTCTTCGTACACTTGTAACCTTTGGCATCTCTGATGATTTATCTAAGTTTCTTTATTCATACTTAACTGAAAGGCTTCAGTATGTAGAATACTATGGACAAACCTCCTCTACGATCAAGGCTACTTCCGGAGTTCCTCAAGGCTCAATACTAGGTCCACTCTTCTTTATAGCTTTTATAAATAGCATAGTTCAGGACATAGAAGTTATTTGCCTATTGTACGCTGATGACTTAAAGCTTATCTGTAGAATAAATAACATTGCTGATTGTGAAAAACTTCAAGCTGCTCTAAATAAGGTATATACTTGGTGTCTTGATAACTCTCTCCCTCTCAATCCATCTAAATGCAATGTAGTGTCTTTCACCCTTAGAAAACAGGTAATTCAATTCAATTACTCCATTGATACAACCGAAATACCCAGGAGTCTGGAATTTAAAGATCTCGGAGTAACATTCGATAGTGCTCTATCATTTGTTCCCCACATCCAGGATGTTGTAAAGAAAAGCTACCGAATGCTTGGGTTCATAATACGGAATTCTCAGTACCTAGAAAATATTTCTAGTATAAAATTACTCTATTTTGCTTATGTCAGATCTAAATTGGAGTACTCGTGCATAGTATGGTCTCCGTATTATGATACTCACATTAATACTATTGAAAAAATTCAACGTAAGTTTCTGAAGTACCTTGTTTTTAAGCTTGATGGTGTGTATCCCGAAATTGGTATTCTGAACCAGGTCCTTTGTGAAAGGTTCAGTATATCTTCGTTGGAGGACCGGCGCAAGTTGGCAGAGTTGCAATTCATTTTCAAATTAATACATAATAAAATCGACTCCCAGGAATTATTGCATAAGATTAATTTTTTGTACCCAGAACATCAGCACGCACTACTGTTCCGTTTTATCTTCCTTACCAGCGCACCAATATTTGCAAAAATTCTCCAATAATTCGGGCTTGTAACACGTGCAATCAGACTTGCGACAGATGTGACATATTTAATTGTAGTATCTCTACTTTAAAAAATATACGATTTTTATAATTTTTATTTCTGCTCACTCAGTGTAGATGTAGTAAATTTCTTTTATTTTGTACTTCATTTTATCCTTAGATTCTGTTATTGTTAATCACTGTATTCTTCCCCACTTTGTAATTGGGTTAACTCCTGTTAAGTGGTGTAAATAAAATAAAATAAAATAAAATTATTTTGTTTTGTGTGTAATTCACTTAGTTTACTAGCTCAAACGGCTTCACTCTTTTTAGTCTTCGAACTAGCATAGTATTGTCTAGAAGCTGAATTGCTTCCACATTCACATGCCCATGAAGTCTATCTTCATGGCTTTTTGCGTACTTTTTTATAGTCTCTGCTACAGTTTCGATTTTTAGATCTCGATGAAGGTCACTATTTTGAACGTACCAAGGTGCATTCACAATGTTTCTTAATACTTTATTTTGAAATCTCTGTACAACTAGAATGTTACTCTCTTTAGCACAACCCCATAGTTGAATACCATACCCAAGAAACATTTATATGACTTACAACCTAATGTGACCTGAACCGACGTCGGATTTAGTGGAATTTTAAGTTGCAAGATTGATTATGCGTTAAGCGACGTCGCATTCATATCAAAACCGACGTTATCAAATATACGTCCGTTTTTTTAACGATCTCCCGACGTCAAATAATGCAACGCAATATACCATTAATTTCCCAACGTCGGTCTTACGTTCGTTTGTTCGACGTACAAAAACTCTGACCAACCCAACGACCAACAGACGTCGGCGTCGGGTACGTCCGGTGAAGACCCTAACCTCAGACCTAAACTAGCGTTTAGTTTGGTTGGTGTATTGTCCGTCATAACTTTTACTTGACCTATTCCACGTCCGTTCATATGGCCTACGCGTCACATGTACACAAGACGCTAGCCCTACCAAGTCTACTTTCAATCCCTGGCTTCGCAAGCGCAGATCTACCAATATTATTTACCTCATGTCTTAGAATAGATGCATACAGGGTGATTTTCACTTGAATGATTCTAACCACATGAAAATAGAAAGTTTCAAAAACCTAACCTAACAAAACCTAATCAAATCTAACCGAACCGAAGGAAACTGAACCAATAATTTTTTTCAAAAAAAAAACTTTCCTGACTTCCTGCCCGGGATCCTAGAGGATGTGAATCCGAACCGAACCAAACCGAACCTAACTAAACTGAACATAACCTAACCTAACCAAACTAAACTACAACACGTACTGCTAATTAGGTTTAGTTGGGTAGGGTTAGGTTTGGATAGGTTTGGTTCGGTACGGTCCGGTTCGGATTCACATCCTCTAGCATCCCAGGTAGGAAGTCAGGAAAGTTTTTTTTTGAAAAAAAATATTGGTTTAGTTTGCTTTGGTTCGGTTCGGTTAGATCTGATTAGGTTTCGTTAGGTTAGGTTTTTGAAACTTTCTATTTTCATGTGGTTAGAATCATTCAAGTGAAAATCATCCTGTACATCGATTCTAATACATGAGGTAAATAATATTGGTAAATCTACGCGTCACATGTACAGCCTACTGTCATTTATAGACGCCCATAACCTAACAAGAAGTGCATTTGTTTGGTCGAGAGATATTTTGGTCAGGACGGCTACGTTTCAGGACATGACGCAGTTTTATATCTTTTTTGGATTTTGGAAACCATAATACCCCATCCTCTTCCCACACGTGGGGTATGGGTTTTATTTCCCTTAGATTTTTGATATTAAAACAAACATTTCTAAAAACTAAAAAAAAGAACAATGATTTCGGTGGGTAGTTAGCTTTGGGACCGTGGGCTTTACCTATTGTAGTAGAAAAAGAGCGGACGTTGAGTTCCAATCCGTTGGTAGGCCGACGCAAAATCATGCGGGGCGAACGTCCGAATTTAATGGGACGAAATACGTTTGCCGGACGTCGGACTTCGACTCTTTGGTTATCTTTCACAACCAAAAGTGGAGACCCGGTCCGAATTGGTATATTATTAGTTCACATTAGTCAGTCAGACACAGTAATCCGCCATTCTGAAAAGGTTAGCGTCTGTCAGCCATTATAAAATATTTTTTTTTCTAATTTTAAGTAGAAATGAAAGAATAATTGTAAAATTATTTACAAATTTGAGTTTAGTGAGGCAGCAAAATATTTTTTTTACAAAAAAAAAAAATAATAAAAATTAGATCTATTTAACAAATATATATTTTAGTAAATCTTGCATATTTCAGGAGCGCTTGCTTTTTTTGAAAGTATTTTAATCACATTTATCAACAAACATGCCTTCGTTGTAAAATTTTTGTTGGATTCCTGCTTTAAAATATAAAATATTAATATTGTAATACCCCCTTTCATGCATGACTATAATTGTCATTTGTAAAATGCACCCATTTTTATGAGACTTGTTATAATAAGTGTAAAATATTTACTTATCAGGTATAATTTTAGTTACTCGACAGGAATTCTTTTTAGCAAAAACTATATGTATTCTAGGCAATTGAAACGAAACCAAACGCAACTTACCTGTTTGCGACTAAATTTAAGTGACGGAAATCCAACGTACAATTACGTTGTTAATTGGTAAACTCTATTACCTATAAGGTCAGATGCTGACGTCGTAGCGACCCGAATTTGTATTCCCCATTTAGGTGCAAACGAGGGTCGTCAGGCGGTCGAAACGACGTCGGCACCCGACGTCGCGTTTATCGCAAGCAACGTATGGGTAACGTAATATGACGTCCAAATGCTGCTTGGGTATGTCCATACTGGTTTCAGTATTTGTCTATAAAGCAGTAACTTATTATGAATTGTTAAATTGGACTTCCTTCCAATTAGCCAGTTCATTTTTCTATACCTTATCTCAAGTTCTTCTTTTTTTTTCTTAACATTTGGCATCAAGTGTCATACCTAGATATTTTGCCTGATTTGAATATAGTACGGGAATGTTGTTAATTGTAATTTGTATGTGATTTATATTTTTGTTTGTAAAATCAACATGAATTGATTTGGTTTCATTTAATTTTATTCGCCACTTTGTGATCCAACTGTGAACTTGGGTAACTGCATCCTGAAGTTTTTCTATGAATTTTTCAATAGATTTTTCTACCGTCAATAAACCAGTATCATCGGCAAAGGTTGCTAAGTGGCAATTTTCTGGCTTTGGGATATCACAAGTGAATAATAAGTATAGATATGGGCCTAGTACGCTACCCTGGGGCACGCCTGCTTGAATTTCTCTTAAATTTGAGTATGAGTCTTCCTGTTTTACTCTAAAATGTCTATCAGATATGTATGATTCCAAAATATCCGAATATTGTTTTGGCAGAAACCGTTTTAGTTTAAAATTAAGGCCTTCATGCCACACTTTGTCAAAAGCTTGTGCTACATCTAGAAAAACTGCAGAACAAACTTTTAAAAAAAAGTAAATGACTCCTATTTTTAAATGACTTTCAAGGTCTTTCAAAATCCGAGAGCATCTAGAAAATATAATTTTTTTACCACGAGCAAAAAAATTATGTATTTTTATTTTGGTAAGCAGACTGTTAGAGCAGGGCCTCTAATCAATTAATAAAATCTGGGCCTCTACTGACGCTTGCGAGTAGGTGACAACATGAACGGGACCAGAAAAAAAACGTCAGCAAGACAACAACTAAAAGTTTTATATTTTGTTGTAAAAAGTAAATAAAACGTTGTTATTTCTTAAAATAAAAAGTGTAAAAACCATCAAAAACATCTTTGCTTTCCTTGGAGCCTAACCAAGGTGGTCCTTCAACAATCAACGTAGAAGAAACGAAACAGGGTCGTAGCCCAACACAGACATTCTATACTACTATGTCGGTTTAGAACGTTTTTCTACGTTGTCCGACGCCTATTCTCCACCTCCTTCGATCCTGACAATCATCCTCTGTCAGATTCTTTTGATTGACTGTGGCCATTCTAGTTTAGGACGCCCTCTTTTTCTGCGCCCTATTGGTTGCCATTCTAGGACCTGCTTTAGTAATCTTTCGGCGTTCATCCGTTGTACATGGCCGTACCATATCAGTTGTCTTTTAGTGATGTCATCCGTTATGCTTCCCTCGATTTTCATTCTTTCTTTTATGATGTCATTTTTTATGTGATCTCTTCCAGATATTCTCATTGATCTACTTTTTGCATCCATTTCGACACTTTCCATTTTTGTTCTGTATTTTTCTTTTACGCGACAGCGTGCTTTCCACTATTGTTTCATATATGTTAAATTTTACATTTTTTTCATCTCTCTGCTCCATAAAATACTGTTAAGACATCCAATAACCTTTTTTGCTTTTACTATTCTTTTTTCCAGTTCTTTAGTCTGTTCCTGTCTTATCAAATGTGACACCCAAGTATACATACTCATTGCATGGAGATATTGTTTGTCCATTGTCTAGTTCTAACTCACTGGATTCGTTTCCAATACATAAGTACTGTGTCTTGTTCACGTTCACTGTTAATCCCCACTTTTGGTATTCTTCCGTTAACTTTCTTATCTTTATCATTAGCTACAATTTTCTGGTCGTTAACGAACTGTAGTGTGTATATGGTAAATTGGTCGTTAAGTTTTTTCCCATCCCGTGTAATTTACGTTTCTAGTTTTTTAGAGCTACAGCGAGATATATTTTAAAAAGAGTTGGAGAGGTACAACATCCCTGTCTTAAGCTTTTCGTTGCCAGAATTTCTTTTGAAAGTCGATTTCCAATTTTAATTTTAGATTTTGACCCTTTGTATAGTTCTTTTATCGCTTTTATGATTGATATTTGTTTTCTCTAACACTCTCCATAATTTTGCTACTGGAAAGGTATCATATTATGCTTTATGTAGGTCCACAAAGGTAACATGAGTTTCTATATTTCTGGCGTTCCTTTTCTCAATTACTTGTTTAAGACGAAAAACATTATCACTACAAGATCTGCCTGCATAAAACCGACTTTGCTCTTCTTCTTCTTCTTCATGAAAATCATTCTCTATTAAATCTCTAAGGATCCTACCGTACAATCTACTTGGAATTTCTGGGTTCTGAAATTCCTCTGTAATTGTTGCAATCCAGCTTGTTTCCTTTTTTATGTTTTGAGGATATGAATGCAATTTTTCAATCATCAGGTACTAGATGTCCGTTTATGCATTGATTGATAATATATGTGAGATTTTCTAGTAGTTTCTCTGACCCATATTTGAGCATTTCAGCATATATTCCCCCAGGTTTGCTAGCTTTTCCGGATTTAAGCTTTTTAATACTATTCTTTATCATCCTTTTATCATATCAAAAAAATTCTATTGTTTTTTATTTTGCAGTCCCAAAAAGTCCCATTTATCATTAAAATATTGAAATAAAAATATTTTAAAAGTGGCTAGTTTGCAACCAAAATTACTGTACTTAATAAAATGAAACTAAAAAGATATAAAATGTTTTACCTTGAAATTGTAGCTTAATCCTACATAACTAAATTTATATATTTTATCGAATTTTTTCATCCTTTTTCTCCCATCTTTATATTTTAAAAATTTCCCTCTTTTTCTATTGAAAAGCATTCACCATTATTTTATGTCGCTTCTTTTGTTTATAGGAGAAGAACAGCCTCACTCAAGAACTGGAAAAGACTCGAAAGATGCTTGAAGAGCTGGACCAACAAAAGTCCGACATCATGAAGGAACTGGCGAGATCGCGGTTAGAAATTGACAACGTCAAACGGCAAATGCTTCAACAGGAGTTTTCGTACAATATTCAGCAAACTGAGGCTCTTACAAAGTATGTGGTTTTTTATATTAGATTGGGTGTTACGAAAATCAAAAGGACAACATTCGAATAACCTTTGAAAAAAAAATTCATATTTTCATAGTCACTTTGCAGACCACGTTTGGGTTAGACAACTGAAAATTTGTAATCCAATTTATCACCACAATAATTAAATAAAAAATCATCGTAAAATATCAAATTTATCATTTTTGAAATTTACAATTTTTCATACTCTTCAAACTTAATATATCATTTGAAACTTATAAATAAATTTGGGACGCCCTGTAAATCGAGCGTCTATTATCGTAATAATTTAATGAAAATTGTTTTGAGATGCGCAGTGTTGTTCATTGGTCCTACGAGCCGGATTAATGAGTAATTCAAGGCCAACACAAAAATACAATCCACGACCCTGAAAAAATCAGCTGTTCTCGGGGGGTTGAATTTTACATTGGATCTTATGGGAGGTCAGATGTTTTTTTATAATATTTTCAAAATGGCACTACAGATTTCCGCGAATTTTTTTTTGCTTTTTACATAAATTTGTAAAAAATTAAAATATTGTTTGTATTGTAGATTATGTTTAATATTTCCAAGATATTTTCATAGTCACTTTGCAGACCACGTTTTGGTTAAACAACTGAAAATTTGTAATCCAATTTATGACCACAATAATTAAATAAAAAATCATCGTAAAATATCAAATTTGTCAATTTTTGAAATTTACAATGTTCCATACTCTTCTTCAAACTTAATATATCATTTAAAACCTATAAATAAATTTGGGACACCCTGTAAATCGAGCGTCTATTATCGTAATAATTTAATGAAAATTGTTTTGAGATGCGCAGTGTTGTTCATTGGTCCTACGAGCCGGATTAATGAATTAAAATATTCCAAGATATTTTCATAGTCACTTTGCAGACCACGTTTTGGTTAGACAAAAAAATCATCGTAAAATATCAAATTTATCATTTTTGAAATTTACAATTTTCCATATTCTTCAAACTTAATATATCATTTAAAACCTATAAATAAATTTGGGACACCCTGTAAATCGAGCGTCTATTATCGTAATAATTTAATGAAAATTGTTTTGAGATGCGCAGTGTTGTTCATTGGTCCTACGAGCCGGATTAATGAGTAATTCAAGGCCAACACAAAAATACAATCCACGACCCTGAAAAAATCAGCTGTTCTCGGGGGGTTGAATTTTACATTGGATCTTATGGGAGGTCAGATGTTTTTTTATAATATTTTCAAAATGGCACTACAGATTTCCGCGAATTTTTTTTTGCTTTTTACATAAATTTGTAAAAAATTAAAATATTGTTTGTATTGTAGATTATGTTTAATATTTCCAAGATATTTTCATAGTCACTTTGCAGACCACGTTTTGGTTAAACAACTGAAAATTTGTAATCCAATTTATGACCACAATAATTAAATAAAAAATCATCGTAAAATATCAAATTTGTCAATTTTTGAAATTTACAATGTTCCATACTCTTCTTCAAACTTAATATATCATTTAAAACCTATAAATAAATTTGGGACACCCTGTAAATCGAGCGTCTATTATCGTAATAATTTAATGAAAATTGTTTTGAGATGCGCAGTGTTGTTCATTGGTCCTACGAGCCGGATTAATGAATTAAAATATTCCAAGATATTTTCATAGTCACTTTGCAGACCACGTTTTGGTTAGACAAAAAAATCATCGTAAAATATCAAATTTATCATTTTTGAAATTTACAATTTTCCATATTCTTCAAACTTAATATATCATTTAAAACCTATAAATAAATTTGGGACACCCTGTAAATCGAGCGTCTATTATCGTAATAATTTAATGAAAATTGTTTTGAGATGCGCAGTGTTGTTCATTGGTCCTACGAGCCGGATTAATGAGTAATTCAAGGCCAACACAAAAATACAATCCACGACCCTGAAAAAATCAGCTGTTCTCGGGGGGTTGAATTTTACATTGGATCTTATGGGAGGTCAGATGTTTTTTTATAATATTTTCAAAATGGCACTACAGATTTCCGCGAATTTTTTTTTGCTTTTTACATAAATTTGTAAAAAATTAAAATATTGTTTGTATTGTAGATTATGTTTAATATTTCCAAGATATTTTCATAGTCACTTTGCAGACCACGTTTTGGTTAAACAACTGAAAATTTGTAATCCAATTTATGACCACAATAATTAAATAAAAAATCATCGTAAAATATCAAATTTGTCAATTTTTGAAATTTACAATGTTCCATACTCTTCTTCAAACTTAATATATCATTTAAAACCTATAAATAAATTTGGGACACCCTGTAAATCGAGCGTCTATTATCGTAATAATTTAATGAAAATTGTTTTGAGATGCGCAGTGTTGTTCATTGGTCCTACGAGCCGGATTAATGAATTAAAATATTCCAAGATATTTTCATAGTCACTTTGCAGACCACGTTTTGGTTAGACAAAAAAATCATCGTAAAATATCAAATTTATCATTTTTGAAATTTACAATTTTCCATATTCTTCAAACTTAATATATCATTTGAAACCTATCAATAAATTTGGGACACCCTGTAAATCGAGCGTCTATTATCGTAATAATTTAATGAAAATTGTTTTGAGATGCGCAGTGTTGTTCATTGGTCCTACGAGCCGGATTAATGAGTAATTCAAGGCCAATACAAAAATACAATCCACGACCCTGAAAAAATCAGCTGTTCTCGGGGGGTTGACTTTTACATTGGATCTTATGGGCGGTCAGATGTTTTTTTATGATATTTTCAAAATGGCACTACAGATTTCCGCGAAATTTTTTTTGCTTTTTACATAAATTTGTAAAAAATTAAAATATTGTTTGTATTGTAGATAATGTTTAATATTTCCAAGATATTTTCATAGTCACTTTGCAGACCACGTTTTGGTTAAACAACTGAAAATTTGTAATCCAATTTATGACCACAATAATTAAATAAAAAATCATCGTAAAATATCAAATTTATCATTTTTGAAATTTACAATTTTTCATACTCTTCAAACTTAATATATCATTTGAAACCTATAAATAAATTTGGGACACCCTGTAAATCGAGCGTCTATTATCGTAATAATTTAAGAAAAATTGTTTTGAGATGCGCAGTGTTGTTCATTGGTCCTACGAGCCGGATTAATGAGTAATTCAAGGCCAACACACAAATACAATCCACGACCCTGAAAAAATCAGCTGTTCTCGAGGGGTTGACTTTTACATTGGATCTTATGGGCGGTCAGATGTTTTTTTATGATATTTTCAAAATGGCACTACAGATTTCCGCGAAATTTTTTTTGCTTTTTACATAAATTTGTAAAAAATTAAAATATTGTTTGTCTTGTAGATAATGTTTAATATTTCCAAGATATTTTCATAGTCACTTTGCAGACCACGTTTGGGTTAGACAACTGAAAATTTGTAATCCAATTTATGACCACAATAATGAATTAAAAAATCATCGTAAAATATCAAATTTGTCAATTTTTGAAATTTACAATGTTCCATACTCTTCTTCAAACTTAATATATCATTTAAAACCTATAAATAAATTTGGGACGCCCTGTAAATCGAGCGTCTATTATCGTAATAATTTAATGAAAATTGTTTTGAGATGCGCAGTGTTGTTCATTGGTCCTACGAGCCGGATTAATGAGTAATTCAAAGCCAACACAAAAATACAATCCATGACCCTGAAAAAATCAGCTGTTCTCGGGGGGTTGACTTTTACATTGGATCTTATGGGCGGTCAGATGTTTTTTTATGATATTTTCAAAATGGCACTACAGCTTTCCGCGAATTTTTTTTTGCTTTTTACATAAATTTGTAAAAAATTAAAATATTGTTTGTATTGTAGATTATGTTTAATATTTCCAAGATATTTTCATAGTCACTTTGCAGACCACGTTTTGGTTAAACAACTGAAATTTTGTAATCCAATTTATGAGTACAATTATTAAATAAAAAATCATCGTAAAATATCAAATTTGTCATTTTTGAAATTTACAATTTTCCATACTCTTCAAACTTAATATATCATTTAAAACCTATAAATAAATTTGGGACACCCTGTAAATCGAGCGTCTATTATCGTAATAATTTAATGAAAATTGTTTTGAGATGCGCAGTGTTGTTCATTGGTCCTACGAGCCGGATTAATGAGTAATTCAAAGCCAACACAAAAATACAATCCACGACCCTGAAAAAATCAGCTGTTCTCGAGTTGACTTTTACATTGGATCTTATGGAAGGTCAGATGTTTTAAACGAACACATTCGCTTCTGCTTTAAATTTAATTTTTGTGTGAGCTAATGAAGCGGATCTGAAAAATTAAGGATTACTATACATTTTAAAAGATTGTTCTGCAAGAATATAGTAAAAACAATCTCAAAACCGGTTTTAGTTAAATAAATATCAAATATTCATGAACCGTCATTCCAACTTTAATATTTTAAACAGCCCTGGATGTGACGTCAACCAAGTGGAGGATCGTGGCCCGTCTGTTGTGATAGCCCTGAGTAATTATTTATAAAATGTTTGTGTCAAACAAAACAATGTAACTTTTTTTTTAAATGTTTTGGTATTATTTTGTCTAACTAAATGTGATATTATTGTATCTCAAGTAGGTCCCTGTCACCAAATAGCGGCGACGCAAACAGTTTCTCAAGGAGCGCCAGTCATTCCAGTTTCGATGCGCATTCGTTACCGCGCAGGCCGAACAAATGTCGAACACCAATCGACGAAGACGGTTAGTATCCGCTCTAACTATAGGGTGGCGCCACATATCTTACCTTATAGCTTAAAAATAGCTACAGGCTTTTTTTATGCATTATTTGAAACCATTTTTCAAGCATTGCCCTTCTCTTCACGATTTAGACATCTTATAACTTATTTTTTACAAAATTATTAATTATAATTCTAAATTTTCCAAAAAATAATTCATTGAACATTTGGGGTTATAAGTTTTTGTCAATTTTTCAATTCGCGTTGAAACATTTTTAAGTCACTAAAACTTACTAATGCATGGTAACCGAGCGAGTCCTGACCTGATTAGTCCGGAGAGAGAGAGAGTGAGAAAGAAAGAGAGATAAAGTGAGAGAGAGAGAGAGAGAGAGAAAGTGAGAGAGAGAGTGGGAGAGAGAGTGTGTGTGTGTGAGAGAGAGAGAGAGAGAGAGTGTGAGAGAGCGAGAGAGAGAGAGAGTTAAAGAGAGAGAGAGATAGTGTGAGAGAGAGAGAGAGAAATAAATTTAACGGTTTTTGCAGGTACAAAACATGCATTTAATTCGCATTCCGAAGCCGAGCAGCAGTGGGACAAGTTGCAACAGGCCCACGCCTTGGCCAACGCCCAACAGGCCTACGACGTTTCCAGTGACGTAGACGGGGACGATAATGAGAGCTTATTTAGGTAATTATATTACTATAAAGAAAAAACTCAACGTCTTCTTCACTAGAGTCTTTATTGTTTCGGGTTTTATTTAGGACATGTTTCAAGTCTGAAGAGACCCATAATTAGCTGGAATCATAAAAATATATTGAAAGGGATCAAATAATCACTTTCAAGTTCACTCATGTACTCTGAAACTGACTATTAAACCTCCATCATTTTAAAACACCCTTAAAATGTAACGTACCTTTCAAAAACCTTAAAAGACACTCATACCCCCAGCAAGCTAATGCTAGGGTAACATTATTTATTTTAGTGCCGCTGATATTTTGTCTCCAAGCGGCCAGACTGATGCCCAAACGCTTGCCATGATGCTCCAAGAACAGCTGGACGCCATCAATAACGAAATACGTCTCATTCAAGAAGAGAAACAGAGCACAGAGGCCCGAGCTGAGGTATGACCCAAAAATAACAATACCTCATTCCTTATCTGTAATATTATCTTGATTGAATAATTTTCGTTCCCTTCTGACATAACTTTTGTAGTTTTTTTGGGTATAGGGAGTAACAAAAGAAAAACCAAAGTAATAAGGCCAAAATGTGGTAGTAATGACTTCATCAGAATAGGCAAATGAACCAGTTTAACCCCCACTATTTCACAATATATGATCGACTTAAACTTGTCTTGACTTGTTGGGTAATGAATTTGGGCTCAAGGCCAATTATTCTCGAGGTCAAAAATATCGCTCGCACAATTTGACTAACCACAAAAAAGAAAATGGCCTTCGCAACTATGCGATATCATATCAACGTCAAAAAGACCACCCACACTATTCGCCTCTACATACAAAAGACACAGACCCACTCGCACCTGCACACAAAAGACAAAAGCTCACATACCTTTACATTGTCATATCAAGGTCAAAAAGCCACTCACACTATTCGCCTATTCTTAAAAAGACTACCTACACTATTCGCCTCCACAGACAAAATAATTACAATAGAGTAATTCCACGCCATCATCATGCGATATCATACCAACCTCAAAAACACCACCCACACTATTCGCCTCAACATACAAAAGACACAGACCTACTCGCACCTGCACACAAAAGACAAAAGCTCACATACCTTTACATTGTCATATCAAGGTCAAAAAGCCACTTACATTATTGGCCTATTCTTAAAAAGACTACCTACACTATTCGCCTACACAGACAAAATAATTACAATAGAGTAATTCCACGCCAAATCATCCAATGGGGGTAGCTGCCATGTCACGAAAAAAATCCAAATTTTGATAATATGTATTACTGTCCTTAGGAATTCCAAATTAATAAATTTTTATTTTTAATGTCGCCTCCTGTATTTTACAGACAACTTTAAAGGTAAAATAACGATGAAAAACAGTTGCGACCATAATTTTTTTTATTTTGATTGTATTAAATCTAATGTAAAAACAAATTTGACGGAAGAAATCTTTAATATTGGTTGGATGATCCTATACAGAAAAAAAAATAACCTCACTTTTTTGAGATTGCAAAAATAGTTCATTATATAGGGAGTAACAAAAGAAAAACCAAAGTAATAAGGCCAAAATGTGGTAATAATGACTTCATCAGAATAGGTAAACAGTGTGGCCAGGATCGGTATTTTAAAGACAACCGATTTAACCCCCACTATTTCACAATATATGATCGACTTAAACTTGTCTTGACTTGTTGGGTAATGAATTTGGGCTCAAGGCCAATCATTCTCAAGGTCAAAAATATCGCTCGCACAATTTGACTAACCACAAAAAAGAAAATGGCCTTCGCAACTATGCGATATCATACCAACCTCAAAAACACCACCCACACTATTCGCCTCAACATACAAAAGACACAGACCTACTCGCACCTGCACACAAAAGACAAAAGCTCACATACCTTTACATTGTCATATCAAGGTCGAAAAGCCACTCACATTATTGGCCTATTCTTAAAAAGACTACCTACACTATTCGCCTACACAGACAAAATAATTACAATAGAGTAATTCCACGCCAAATCATCCAATGGGGGTAGCTGCCATGTCACGAAAAAAATCCAAATTTTGATAACATGTATTACTGTGTCCTTAGGAATACCAAATTAATAAATTTTTATTTTTAATGTCGCCTCCTGTATTTTACAGACAACTTTAAAGGTAAAATAACGATGAAAAACAGTTGCGACCATAATTTTTTTTATTTTGATTGTATTAAATCTAATGTAAAAACAAATTTGACGGAAGTAATCTTTAATATTGGTTGGATGATCCTATATAGAAAAAAAAATAACCTCACTTTTTTGAGATTGCAAAAATAGTTCATTATATAGGGAGTAACAAAAGAAAAACCAAAGTAATAAGGCCAAAATGTGTTAGTAATGACTTCATCAGAATAGGTAAACAGTGTGGCCAGGATCGGTATTTTAAAGACAACCGATTTAACCCCCACTATTTCACAATATATGATCGACTTAAACTTGTCTTGACTTGTTGGGTAATGAATTTGGGCTCAAGGCCAATCATTCTCGAGGTCAAAAATATCGCTCACACAATTTGACTAACCACAAATAAGAAAATGGCCTTCGCAACTATGCGATATCATACCAACCTCAAAAACACCACCCACACTATTCGCCTCAACATACAAAAGACACAGACCTACTCGCACCTGCACACAAAAGACAAAAGCTCACATACCTTTACATTGTCATATCAAGGTCAAAAAGTCACTCACATTATTGGCCTATTCTTAAAAAGACTACCTACACTATTCGCCTCCACAGACAAAATAATTACAATAGAGTAATTCCACGCCATCATCATGCGATATCATACCAACCTCAAAAACACCACCCACACTATTCGCCTCAACATACAAAAGACACAGACCTACTTGCACCTGCACACAAAAGACAAAAGCTCACATACCTTTACATTGTCATATCAAGGTCAAAAAGCCACTCACATTATTGGCCTATTCTTAAAAAGACTACCTACACTATTCGCCTCCACAGACAAAATAATTACAATAGAGTAATTCCACGCCAAATCATCCAATGGGGGTAGCTGCCATGTCACGAAAAAATCCAAATTTTGATAACATGTATTACTGTCCTTAGGAATACCAAATTAATAAATTTTTATTTTTAATGTCGCCTCCTGTATTTTACAGATAACTTTAAAGGTAAAATAACGATGAAAAACAGTTGCGACCATAATTTTTTTTATTTTGATTGTATTAAATCTAATGTAAAAACAAATTTGACGGAAGAAATCTTTAATATTGGTTGGATGATCCTATACAGAAAAAAAAATAACCTCACTTTTTTGAGATTGCAAAAATAGTTCATTATATAGGGAGTAACAAAAGAAAAACCAAAGTAATAAGGCCAAAATGTGGTAGTAATGACTTCATCAGAATAGGTAAACAGTGTGGCCAGGATCGGTATTTTAAAGACAACCGGTTTAATCTCCACTATTTCACAATATATGATCGACTTAAACTTGTCTTGACTTGTTGGGTAATGAATTTGGGCTCAAGGCCAATCATTCTCGAGGTCAAAAATATCGCTCACACAATTTGACTAACCACAAATAAGAAAATGGCCTTCGCAACTATGCGATATCATACCAACCTCAAAAACACCACCCACACTATTCGCCTCAACATACAAAAGACACAGACCTACTCGCACCTGCACACAAAAGACAAAAGCTCACATACCTTTACATTGTCATATCAAGGTCAAAAAGTCACTCACATTATTGGCCTATTCTTAAAAAGACTACCTACACTATTCGCCTCCACAGACAAAATAATTACAATAGAGTAATTCCACGCCATCATCATGCGATATCATACCAACCTCAAAAACACCACCCACACTATTCGCCTCAACATACAAAAGACACAGACCTACTTGCACCTGCACACAAAAGACAAAAGCTCACATACCTTTACATTGTCATATCAAGGTCAAAAAGCCACTCACATTATTGGCCTATTCTTAAAAAGACTACCTACACTATTCGCCTCCACAGACAAAATAATTACAATAGAGTAATTCCACGCCAAATCATCCAATGGGGGTAGCTGCCATGTCACGAAAAAATCCAAATTTTGATAACATGTATTACTGTCCTTAGGAATACCAAATTAATAAATTTTTATTTTTAATGTCGCCTCCTGTATTTTACAGATAACTTTAAAGGTAAAATAACGATGAAAAACAGTTGCGACCATAATTTTTTTTATTTTGATTGTATTAAATCTAATGTAAAAACAAATTTGACGGAAGAAATCTTTAATATTGGTTGGATGATCCTATACAGAAAAAAAAATAACCTCACTTTTTTGAGATTGCAAAAATAGTTCATTATATAGGGAGTAACAAAAGAAAAACCAAAGTAATAAGGCCAAAATGTGGTAGTAATGACTTCATCAGAATAGGTAAACAGTGTGGCCAGGATCGGTATTTTAAAGACAACCGGTTTAATCTCCACTATTTCACAATATATGATCGACTTAAACTTGTCTTGACTTGTTGGGTAATGAATTTGGGCTCAAGGCCAATCATTCTCGAGGTCAAAAATATCGCTCGCACAATTTGACTAACCACAAATAAGAAAATGGCCTTCGCAACTATGCGATACCATACCAACGTCAAAAAGACCACCCACACTATTCGCCTCTACATACAAAAGACGCAGACCCACTCGCACCTGCGCACAAAAGACAAAAGCTCACATGCCTTTACATTGTCATATCAACTTTTTTTCATGAAAATACTCCAGGAATCACACGACGAATTTTTGACCAATGTTTAGGAAACACCCTGTTGGGGTGGGGAGGTGGTAAAAGGCTAGAAAGGTATCAGATCCATTATGGATCCATTTATTTTTGTAGGAATTGGAATCTCGTGTTGGTAGCATGGAGCACATGAACCTTTTGGCTCGAGGACGCAGTATGGACAGGCAGAGTCCTCCGGTGAGCGGCAGGTCCACTCCCAACTCACACCAAAGTCCGCAGAGGGATTATCTACACAAATATCACACGGTAAGCATAGAAAACTTTGTTAATGGTCCAATCAATTAATAATAGTTGGTACTGCTTTTAACATTTTCTATAAGATGGCGTGCTAATCAAACAAAAAGATTCGTCTTTCTCTTTTCAACCCATATAAATATGTTAAAAATTCAAAAACACACGTGACTTGACGACAGAAAACGCTATTGGTATGCCCTCTAGCGGCCATGTTTAACTGTTGAGCAGCTGTTTTATTAGACAGCCGATTGAATGAACTTTTTTCACCCTGAAGTTGGAAATTGGAAATCTCATTATACAGGGTGTCCCAAATTAGGGGATTTAAGGTACTTTCAGGGGAGACAGAGAAAAACTGACCACGCATTGCGAAGCTCAAATTTCAAGAGAAGAATGATAGTAAAAACCGCATTTTGAAATATCGTCTCGTCTTTGAGCTACGGGGGCTTTTTGAAAAGTCTGCATTTTGGAAGGGGGTCTATAACTTCGTTATTAGTGGAAATTTTGATTTAGAGTAAATTGAAATTTTATAGACTTTGTCGCAAGGAATTCACCCGCAAAATTAAATTTTAACTGTCACTTTTATTTTTTGAGATATGACATAAAGTTGCATTTTTTCTTATGGAATGGCCTATATTTTAATTAATTTTCGAATTCGTCATTGAATTTGGGACACCCGGTACATATTTTGATTGACTAACGTCAAATGATATCGATACAATTCAAATATTTAATTTATTAAATAGAAAAAGTTGCTTTTCTGTAAAAGTAAATCTTTGTTTAATATAAAGTTAAAAACATTAAGATATTAAGGGCCCATCGCACCGATTTTTAAAATGTCCTTTTTTAACTATGGATTGCTTTAATTTTAAACATGACATATTTTTAAATTTGTTGCACCGAGCAAAAATCTGCTCTTCTTCGTTAAGATGCGACCACCTTGTAACCCAATCAGGCAACGCCGCTGTTTCAACCAATCAAATTTTTAAACTATGGAAAGACAACCACACCCAGTACTTTCCAAAATAGTTTTGTCAAAAGCCATAAATTTTTCTGTCAAGCCGCCTTTAAAAATTTATTTAAAAAAATTAAAGTTCTTAAATATTTTGGAAGATGATAAAATCCAGATGGTTATTTTGTAGAATTTGGGTGTCGGTACAACCAAAGGACTAAAAATTATATTGAAATTAGGGTAAAGTGTAAAGGCAGAAAGGAAAATCGTCGTGTTACATCATGCAGTGCAGTTTAATTTAAATGCAAGCGTTTTCTTACACTGGTCAGTGCTTTCCTAACCTTAGCGCTGTACAGCGTGTCCCATTTTCGATGGGATTAAATGGGAAACTCGGTTATTATTAAAGATATTGATTTTCTGATTGCACCTTACTCTTTTTTGGAGCCCTTAAAAATGGCGTAATCAGATTTTTGCTATACCTCGTGGTTTCGCTAATACAGGGAGTTTTTGAAAAAATTGCATTTTAATTAATTCCTTGTATCTCGCTTATTTTGCAAGATATTTTTATTCTGTAAAAGCCTTTCTATAGCAACTTTTTTAGAGCAAAATAATGACGTTGTCAATTTTTTAAAATATTGTTTAGTTTTTGAGATATGGTATTTATCATAAAAAAATTAAATACGGACCTGGATTTTTTTTATTACTACTTTTATTGGTTCCATGCTATTATTACCGTAAAATGATAAAACTTTAATATTTTTTTGATTTAAGGTTAAATAAAAACTATTTAATATTTGAAAAAAAAAATTATAGCCCGAACCTGAAAATTTCCAACGTTATTATAAATTAAAAATTGCAAGACACACTGGATGATTGAATTGATAATTAAAAGATTTATAAATAAAGTAAAAAACGTTAAAAAGTTACTAAAATAATATCATACTAATTATTTGATGGTAGCACAGCAGGTCGTGAAATTTACAAAACAAAAGCTTGGAATTGACATTGTCATTTTACTTGTCATTTTTGTGAATGGCTTACAATTATTTTAAACTGGCTAGAAATCGACCTTATCCAGATTTTGAAAAATGTGATATGTTTGACTGCTTTATTCAAGCAACAAAATCCCAATATTTAAATGGCAGAAATATTTTTATGCAAAATGCGTTAAGAAAAATTACTCAAAAATACCAACAATGTCTTACACATAATGGTAGTCAGAAAAATTAGTTATTTTTTATAATTTTTTTTATTTTTATTTTTCGTAGACTTTGTTTCAAATAAATCTGTAAATTAACATAAAACCATTTTAATATGCTAAGTATCAAAACAGTTAAACTAAAAATTGTTTATCTAGTAATTTTTAATTTGTATTTATGTTGGAAATATCCAGGTTTGGACTAATGTTTTTTTTTAAATATTAAATATTTTTTTTACCTTAAACCAAAAATTTTTAAAATTTTTATTATTTTATGATAATACTAGCATGAAACCAATCAAAATAGTAATAAAAAAAATCCAGGTCTGTATTTAATTTTTTTATGATAAATACCATATCTCAAAAACTAAACAATATTTTAAAAAGTTGACAACGTCATTATTTTCTTCTAAAAAAGTTGCCATGAAAAGGTTTTTACAGAATAAAAATATCTCGCAAAATAAGCGAGATACAAGGGATTATTAAAAATGCAATTTTTTCAAAAACTCCCTGTATTAGCGAAACTACGGGGTATAGCAAAAATCTGATTACGCCATTTTTAAGGGCTCAAAAAAAGATCACGGTAAGGTGCAATCAGAAAATCAATATCTTTAATAATAACCGAGTTTCCCATTTAATCCCATAGAAAATGGGACACGCTGTACCTACCAGGCTGTGAACGACAGTTAACCCCAAAAATCAGACGAAAATACCCCAGCAAACATGGATTACAAAAAAAGTACTTTTTAAGTACTGGCTTTCACTGCTGCCCATAACGGCAAAGTACTAAGTAGAAAGTACTTGATTCGTATTGATTTGGAACAACGGCCTGCATCAGGCCAGCATTTATATATTTTAGTACAAAAAACACTGTACTTTTAAAGTAATGCATTTTTTTAACTTCTTTGTACACAAAAGCATGTACTTTTCAAGCAATGTATTTTCTTCGTATTTTTAGTAAATACAAAAAAACTGAATTTTTATACATTTCTTAAAAAAACCTGTACTTTTAAAGCATTGTATTTTATTAATTTTTTTAGTAGTACAAAAAAACTACTTTTATTGTAAATATTGTAAGGACATTACGTCATTCACGTCTCATATTTACAAAAATAAATATTAATTGATCATTATATAATCATTATATAAGGATCTTTAATATTTTCCTTTTCATATCAGATGAGGATATATCCAAAGATTATGGAACATTCCCCATCAATTTAAAAATAAATAAAATCATTCACATTCTTAAGCTTGACATTCCTTAGTGTACCAGTAAAATGTTGACTAGTGTTTGCCATCTAGTGGCAAGGACGGCAAACATCAACTCGTCAGTTTTTTTGTAAATATCTTAGTTTCACAGTAAAATATTTAATATTTTTGTACTAAAATAAAGTGCTTTAAAAACAACTGTTTAAAAATACTTTTAAAATGTTTTTTCACTGTTATATTAATTTTGCAGTAAAACTTTTAATAATAAATTAAATGTACTTTAAGAGTACCTTCTTCAAAATGTTTTTTTTAGTATTTTATTTTCACAGTAAAATATTTAATACTAAAATAAAGTGCTTTAAAAGCAACTGCGTAAATATACTTTTAAAGTGTTTTTTTGCCATTAACCCTGGCTGCACTTGTCATTCTTCAAAAATAAAGTATAACTTTTCGTTGTATTTAAAATAAAGTACTAAAATGTTGCGTTTTTTGTACTTTTAAATAATATACAAATTAGACAATACAAAAATAATAAAAATAATGCATATCGTTGCCGATGCCAGCAGTTGCCAGCAGTTAAAGTACAATATTAGTAACCAGCAGGTTAATGTTTGCTGGGACTGTAATAAAAATACATACAATACATAGGTATATTTTTTCAGAAAAACATCGTGCCAAAAGAACCAAAATCTAGCCTTATGTTTTGAAATAAAGTTTCGCAAAATCATTTTTATTTATTTGAAGATTTTTTTTACAGTTTTATAAGAAAAAAAAATCTTACTTTATTTACTCACAAAACACAAAAAGGCACCTTCACTTTAATCACAACACTGCTCATTTGAACGTAATGTTAGTTGCTATGGCTATGCTAGACGGGTAACATTATGTGACCACGATCTTATCTTTAAGCAGCTCTTAATGAACAGTAAAGTCACGAAAAGAGGTGACTTAATTTTAACAACACTAAGGATGGAATAACTCTGCCTTTAATTTCGGTGCAACGAAATAAGGTATTCTTTAGGTTAAGAAACGAAAAAAAAAAGTCGGTGTGATGGGCCTTAAGATATTAGTTTTTAAGTTGGTGTTAGAACAACTCTGTCGGGCATCTTGGGTTGATAAGGATTATTTAGAAGCAACCACTCTGCCAATGACAAAACAGGATCTATAGGTTTTGTTCGTACAATTTCCGTCAGCCCCTGTACCAAAGTTGTTTTCAATGCCACTGTTATGTAGTCATTCACTTTTGTTTCATCATGTGCTAAAGGCTCTAACACATCTCTTGGAAAAAAGTATCTGTTTTCCTTACAAGCTTCAAAATATCCCTCTGAGGCATGGATGCTTTGTGGAATGTCGCCAAGCAAACCAAATCTCTGTCGCACGCTGTATGAAAAGAACCATTCTTCCCGTAGCACTCCCAAAGGAGTTATCATTTTCTTCCATTTTTCCACTGCATTCGGGGCTTGAAGAGCCAGAACTAATATTGGAGAGACGCTCATTGACACCACCTAATAAACAAAGTTACATTTAGTCTTAACAACTATATTTTTAAGTCGGTTCTAACAATAGTATCAGGTCCCAAGTAACATTTCTTTATTTATAGCAGAAGCTAAAAGGTTGCCAGCGCCTTTCCTTAAAACCATTAGTTTCAATGTTTGGTCGCTACCATGTTCCCATTACCCTTATATACCCCTTAGACCTCCTAAATGGGACTCCCCAATTGGTGGTGGCAACCTATGTATTAAACTCACTATAAAACCATAAGAAATAAACTCCAGCTTCGCCATCTAGCGGTTCCACCAGTATAGAACCTTTTAGAGCCTAAAGCTATTATGCCAGGTTCTAAAAGCAAATCAGAAACATCCTCTTTCCTATTATAAAACTAGATTTGGTAATTTGGTATCCTGGCGATTCTGTTGAATACCATAATACCTTTAGAGTAAAGAAGTTTTCCTATAAAAGCTATGGCGATATTTTAGATTCACAATGGCTATATAAAATAATTTAGGTCACAAAATTGCCAAAAATGTCAGAGTCCCAAAATTATTTTATCACATAAAAATATACCGAGTTTGTCGTTTTGTTGACGATCAAATTGCCTGCCAGATTTATTTTTCTGATAAAATCGTATCTGAAAAGCTCTCAAAACAAGCGCGCCACCTCAAGAATGCTTTTTAATAGTTTTTTGATAACAAAATAACAAATATGTAAAATTTTAAAAAAAATCATTTACACTATTCACCATTAAAAAAGTCTGTTTGGTATACATAAATCAAAATTAAAGTAAAATTATTGTTAAAAAACACTGCTAAAACGACTAGATAAATATTTTCTCTTTACAATATTTTTTAAATAAATTTATATACGCCATTATGGTTTTATAGTGGTCACTTGGTTTTATTGTTACTGTATCGCAACTAGGATTTTTGAGTGCCCTTATGAAACCAACAAAAAAGAACAATCTAAACATAGTCAACATAACCTCACTTAAATTTTTTGTATTTGTTTTTAAAGTGTTTAAAAGCGTATAATTGAACACTTTAAAATGTTTTTTTCGTACAATTTCGACACAATCGAGAGGGCCAGTGCAATGATATTCGTTGTGCCTGCAGGTTGGAGGGCAACCTCTTATATTGGTCGTCTAAATAGGCCTTATCTAGGCCTGGGTGTCCTACCCAGGAGGACGGAAACTCAACAATTATTAATTATTGGGATTTAAATAATCAATCTTGCAATAGGTAGGTACCAATCTGTACCTAGGTATATCTATTATTTTTACAAAAAGTACCTTCAAAAATAAAACACGAAAGTATTTACTTACTTCTGTTAGAACCCTTAAGGAAACAAGGTTTTATATGGCCGCCTATTTAAATAATATTTAATACAGCTATGGGTAACTATAAATACAAAAGAATTAAGTTTACCTTTAAGCCTTCCTATAAAACCTTTTTAAAATGCCTAAAAATAATGGCAAAAACCAAAAGTCTAAAGTTTATATTTACCACTCTTAAAAACCTTAAGGAAACTAGGTTCTATATGGCCGCCTATCTAATCATATTTACTTTTAAACTACTGGTAACTATAAAAACAAAAGGATATAAGATAACCTTTTAGCTCTATTATAAAGCACTTTTGTGATGACCTAAAGTAATGAAAAAAACTAAATGACCAAAGTTTATATTTATTTTCTAACTTTAGGTAAAATGGTTTTATAAGACCATCTTTATAAATCAGAAATCAATAAAACAAAAAGTATCTAAAAGGAACAGAAGGAATATCAGTTTCATTATACTCCCTTTATAAATCACTTTTTGGTTGTATAACACTCCTTTAGGTAATTGGCAATATAAATTACCTTTATGTAGCCAAATTGATCCTAAAACCCATAACAGCACCCTCTAAATAACCTAGGAACCAAATTAATAAAAACTTGAGTGGTAATAATGTTACTTGGGGTATCTTGTGTGTTCCAAGGCCTCCTAAGCGTCTACCTCTTGAACAATAATATCTGTTCTGTATACAAGCATTACAATATCCGTGAGGTATGTAGTAGTAGTGGTGAGGAGATCATTTTTTTTCTAGCGACTAGGCACACGGCGCGCCCTTTTCGCAAACCCCGATTTGTCAGTTCACCATATACCAAACTGATGCACGTGCCCATTAGGATGCAAGTTTTCTTTCTCTAAGAGGACTTAATTTTGCCTGACTCCTCTTTGTCGAGGGCAGGGAGCTTTATACTGCGTAGCAAGTATACACAGTGGACCCACGTTTTTACACCCCTTCCGAAAGGTGGTCCTGCTACATGTTAGACTTGCATCTAAGTAACATCGCTATCGTCCCAGCAGAACTTGGTTATAGACGATAGACTTCTTTCCTTTTCAGCGCAACAGTCGCGGTCGTCGTGAGTTGACTTTTAAGAAATTTTTCATTAACATTAAAGCATTCAAACTTACCATGTGGGGAAACATCGGCATTCCATAGTATTTTTCGTAAATTTCCGACACTTGTTCAGGTGTAAGATGGACTGTTCGGTCATGGATTACTCTTAAACCTGCTTTGTCAATTGCCCTTAGAACCACATCTCTGAAAAATATTAAATGAAAGTAGAGGTTCTTCTGTTTCAAAACATAATCCGTCACTTATAACGCGTGTTATAGAAAAATTGCTAAAAGTTTACTTGCTAGAGCTCATACTGTTCACGCTTAAAAGAGGTAAAAAAATAAAGTTATACAATTCGGCAAGTTGTTGATGAAAAACTTTCACAAGTTTCCTGCAAGTGGACTCCAGGCTTACAAATATTTAAATAGCCTAGCTTATTAAACGTAGCAACAAAGACAAAATTAATACTGTTTGCAAAAACAAATACTGTTGCCAACTTAACAGTAAAAGGACGCATCTTAGAACAAGTTAAAACATTCAAATATTTGGGTACAAAAGTCAATTGCAAGTGCGATCCCAAAGAAGAAATTAGGTCTTGAATTGATCAAGAGAGAAAGGCATTCATAAACATGAAACAGTTTACATCAACCTGGACCTCGGAATGCGAATGATCAGATGCTATGTTTGTGTGTGTGAAGAGACTTGAGGCGTTTGAGTTATACTTGTATAGACGCATGCTGAAGATATCGTGGCTACAAAGAATAACTAATAAAGCTGTACTTCACCGAATGCACAAACCACTAAACTTGTACTTCTCGTTACAATCAAAGAAAAAAAGACCACATAAATTGGGCATGTAATGAGAGAGAAATATGAGCTGCTTAGGCCGATAATTGAAGGAAAGATACAATGCAGAAAATCAGTTGAAAGACGACAAAACACTTGGTTAAAAGACTTGAGAAGATGATTCGGTTGCATGTCTACTAATATTTTCAAAGCAGCTGCTTCTAGAATTATGATTGATCGATGGATGGATGGATCGTCGACCTTCGATAATAAGACGGTGTACTAAGAAGAAGAATATTAAAACGTAGTATTGGTAGTTAGTGGACCTACCGCAAGTGTCACGAAAGTTAATTTAATCACTTGTCGATAGATGGCAGGTCAGTCGAATACCAGTTCTGAAAAGTCGTTACCTGTAATCGTAGGCTTCTGGCTTTATAATAGCTAGGGTTCTTTGAAGAGCATTTTCTTCACAAGATATGGTACTTGAAGCTGATG
Source organism: Aspidapion aeneum (assembly GCA_963576565.1). Classification (NCBI taxonomy): domain Eukaryota; kingdom Metazoa; phylum Arthropoda; class Insecta; order Coleoptera; family Brentidae; genus Aspidapion; species Aspidapion aeneum. The sequence goes on along the minus strand of OY755040.1, from coordinate 139,566,200 downwards.
AAACGGAACCACCTAAAATGCAATAATTTTTTGGATAGCAAACTTTAAGAAAGATAACCCGGACCAATGAATAAATTCGTCTAGTAGGCAACATTCAAAGATAACTACTATGATCTAATGGCATTTGTATGATAGGCATGAACCTCGGAACTCGCACATAAAACTAAATCGTTCTAGTTGTCCCTGAATATTGCGTACTAGACGAATTTATTCAGCGCCATCTGTCCCTCGATGTCGCAAGGCTCGCCGGTTACCACTCTATATGTAAGTAAGACAAGAATGTTGTTTATTAAAGAACGGTGCTAAAAATTGGATTTATGAAAACAGTTTTTGTTGGTTACCTTTATCATATTTATCAGGAATACCAGGAAAGTCTCTGAAAAACAGTTGCTGATAGTCGAGATCACCCTCATAATCGGTCTTAGCCGCGCTAGTCGCTGGTGACAGATAGTGAACGGTATCTTGAAAATCCGTGACTCCGCTAGAGGTGGACTTGTATGTTCTATGTGTGTGCTGTTTTGAGGTGTAAGGGCTTGATTTGCCAGAGCTTTCTGTTAATAAAGCTACTTGGTCTTTTGATCCGATCGGGATTTCCATATTGCGTCTTTGTTTCAAGTATGTTTTTATAAAAATTCTGTTATAAATGCATTATTTGATAAATTGTAAAAAACTAAGACTTTGACAAGTAAACAGTTTGTTGTCGCTCACCCAAATTTATTCAGGGCTATCCAGGGGCTATGAATGTACAGGGTGTCCCAAATTGGGCACTTTTGGGGGGTTTAAGGTACTTCTAGGGAAGACAGAGAAAAACTGACCACGCATTACGGCTCAAATTTCAAGAGAAGACTTATAGTGAAAACCGCATTTTGAAATATCGTCTCGTCTTTGAGCTACGGGGGCTTTTTGAAAAGTCTGCATTTTGGAGGGGGGTCTATAACTTCGTTATTATTGGAAATACTGATTTAGAGTAAATTGCAATTTTATAGACTTTGTCACGAGGAATTCAACCGCTAAATTAAATTTTAACTGTCACTTTTAATTTTTGAGATATGACATAAAGTTGCATTTTTTCTTATGGAATAGCCTATATTTTAATTAATTTTCGAATTTGTGATTGAATTCTTTTCAAAATGATGTATCATATGTCATAGTTTGATTGAGCGGTTTCGGAGATAATTAAAGTTTTTTATTTTTGTCTAGTGTGCGTTGAATGACGTCATGCGCCATTGACGTGAAAGCCTTGCGGTCAAATCCTACTTCAATGCTCCTATAGTTTTGTTGTCTTATACTATGCAAATCAAGTTGGCCTTGCGTTTTGGCGTTTTGTCATTGTTTTCAATTGTTTAAACAATTTGACATTACGCTTTGATATGAAATTATTTTTCACAAAAGCGTTTTAATTTTATTTTGAAATATGTATCATCAGGCCTAGGGGTTACCTTGGTACTATTCTTATCTCCGGACACCATACGGCCCGAGGCGACCCCTAGACCTAAACCCCTTGCACTCAAACGAACAGTATTGTGCAAAATTATTGACAGCTCATAAGCTTCAATATTTTTGGATACCTCAAACCGTATATAGTATTCTGTGTTCGAACTGTTTGACCAAGATTTGGCTGCAGCTATCGTGTTGGTGCTTAAACTTCAAAAACAAAAATATCACTGGTCAAAAGATTGGTTTGAAAAAGGCAAATACACAATCATCATCTTCTACTTTGGAATAAAGAATATTGACTAAAAAATAGTGCACAATATTAACTCTATACGACTTGCGCAATAAAATTTAAACTCATGATTGTGCAACCTTTAATGCTAAGCCTATCTAAGCCGGTCAATAATATGGCGCAATCCGTAATATTGTGCAATATTATTGACCGTCTTACATGCCGGAATGTACACGTTGTATAATACCGTCTGATTTTTTTAAATGATGATCATGGCTTGTTTTTAAAAGAGCTCAGTAACCGTACGGTGTTTTGTACATTATTTGACAGGCCCCTGCGAGTATGTCACCGGCCCATCTACAACAGTACCACGCCAATTTAAGTCCGGGTACTCTCGGGTCCGAGTCGCTTCCCTCTAGTCAGGTACTGATCGTTACGTATACGTAATTCGCAATATAACCACTCTTTACCGCTGCACGCTCTTCTACACGCTTACAACCCAACCACACTTAATAATTTATTATGTACATATATGTGTAAATATTCTTCTTACGCATACTTATTGATTTGTGTAAATGTTTCTAAATATTTTCCCTGATATTGGAGAGCGAAAACTCACTTACACTGCATAGTTGGTTAACGTAACGGGTAATTAGGCGCTGACTCGTGACGTACCTTTAAAAGTGCACCCCAACATAAAATTTAAATTTCGAACATACTTATTTGCATCTCTTTTTAATGCACAGTTAATTTTTTATTGCTGTCTTAACTCATAGCACTGATCGAAGCAATTCATTGAAATATTGTCACAAATTGGCAAAATAATCCCAAGACTATTGTAGATTGATATGTGCCCGTACCAATACAGTGTTTTAAAAAGAGAGAGTTAGTAGCTAGATGATAATGTGTGAGTTTAGTAAATAAAACGAGTAGACCACTGTTTGTTCATTGATGTCATGGGTGTTTAAGATTATTAAGCGCCTTTACTAATACATTAATTTAAAAAGAGATAGTAAATAATCGGATAATAATGTGTGAGTTCAGTTAATGAAACAAATAGATTTGTGATAATAAGGGGGCTTTGAATGGTCGTACGTTTCGGAATCAATAGCTGGCCATACACACAGAGGTTGATCCGCCGGTTCGGAACGGCGCGGTTGAAACTGTGCGGAATTGTCTTTCAATTAGTGGACATTCCACGCGCCAGTTATAACCGGCATAGATTTATCTGTGAGTTCAGACCGGCGGGCGAAACTTGTGGGTTCCGCGCTCGATATTTTAACCAGCGCAGACTTGTCTGTCGGTTTACACTGTGCCAGGGATAACAGACCGTTCATATAGTCTCTCTTTAATTTATTGAATATTATGGCACATGTTTCCGGAATGATATAACCAAGTGCCTGTGCAGAAATTCTCACTGAAAATTTTAGATATTTATATGCTCTTCCCGTGGCAAGGAAACGAAGGGCAGCATTTAATCGCTGTTCTGATCCAATGGCTTCTCTCATTTGGGTATCTTGTTTCGTAAGATCCAACCAAATTTAATAAATGGTCATACGTGTAAATATCCATTCCTAAATAATTTTTAAAATCGTCATAAACACTTTTAATGGAAGGTCATGGCTAAATAGTTTCCTCTTAAGCAAATAACTTTTAACCCACTTGGAACGTCTCTTTTTTACACCACTATGCATTATTTCCATATTAATAATCATTCCAATACACAGAGCCTGCTTCTTTTTAGCACAAACATTTTACATACACTATGCTTAAAATACCGTGCCGCATAAAACTTTTGACTTGACGAAATTCCACAGTTTTGGTTTAACCGGCAGATAAATCTTGAGTTTTGGCCCACTAACGCGCGGTTATGTCTGCCACAGACCGATAGGAAGGATCGATTCGAAAGATTTTTTTTGTGTTAATGGACTGCAGCAGTTTTAAACCGTTGTGGACAAAACGGTCAGACTTATCTGTGCCGTTCCAAACCGACGGATTAACCTCTGTGTGTATGGCCAGCTATTGAGGTGCACTTATTAAACTGCTATGTCACAGTTAGCGACCTACTTTAACTTTGGAGTCATATTGTTTTTCTAACGATAGTCAGCTTTGTAGTGTAAGTTGTCTTTTGGCCGCTAGTTGTCACTACTTTATTGAATATTTTAAGCTTAGCAAGTATAAAATAAACCAGGGCTATCAAAACGGACGGGCCACAGTCAAATACATTTCAAATATAACATTTGGCATGCGGTACATGGCGGGTAATTGGTGGAATATCGGGATGGTGTCTGAGAATATTTCACTGAAGTTTCGTGGAAATCTGTAGTGCCATTTTGAAAATATCATACAAAAACGTCTGACCTCCCATAAGAACCAATGTAAAAGTCAGTCCCTCAAGAACAGCTGATTTTTTCAAGGTCGTGGCCTGTAGTTTTTTGTTGGCCTTAGATAAACAATCAAGAGTTATTCTGGATCATGTTTGGCCAAAATTTACAGTGGTTTGATATCGCACACCCGCTGAAAAAGAGTCACAACTCAAAAATCGCCGTTATTGAGATAATCCTGCCGCCATCATCGAAATAACTTGTACTTTCTTCCATAAAAGCGTCACATTTATGTTTCGACAATTCACCGCGAAATGGCGATGTGACTCTTTTATTTTGTCCAGTTTAGCTGAGGATGCGTTCCTTTACAGTGTCACTTTTGACTTTATAACAGCGTGAACGTGGAGTTTCATCCTGAAAAGAGTCACATTTCGAGTTGTGAAGGTTTTCGTGTGAACTATTGGTTAAATCTGACCCATATAACAAGTAAAATACTGTTCTTTTGTGTGTTGTGACTGTTTTTTTGAATTATTCAGTGTACTTAGAATTAAGGAGAATAAGAAAAAATCTTTTAAATTTATTAGAGAATAATCACATTCCCAGTTGTTATTCAGCATTTTATAACTCGTTGTAAAAATAAATACAAAGTTTCTTCTTTATTTGTTTTCTTTTTTATATTATTTACCATCCTGCGTGACATCCTGATTTACAACGTCATGATGCCTTGTTCTAAAAAAGTTTCACAAGATCGGGTTTTTGTCTTTTTTTTAACTAAAAACGACAAAAATAATTTTTTCTGAGAAACGTACTGCACCAATTATATTGAGTTAATAGGTTCCTGTTGATACAAAATAACATGTTAACTCGTAATTTGTCATGTAAGTGAAAAATGAAGCTCTCTAATGAACTAAATTCTTTAACAGCGATTTTCTTAAAACAATGTTTTTTAAGTGACTCTTTTTTAGCGGGGGTGCGATATAAGAAATTAAATTTTATAAAAACTATCCAGAAAAATTTTAATAGGTATTTTGCATCCCGTTATGGGTAGAATACATTAACAAAAATCCATCAATGGATGATTTGATATGGAATGACCCTTGTAGAACTTTAATCGTTTGTTTTTTACTGGCTGGGCTTAAGATATATAGAGAGGAACTAATTGGACACAAGTAACGTCAACATGATCTTTCGTGATTTCTGCACTTGATAGCGACTCGAAAAAAACAATTAAAAATATGCTATACTGACGTCACAGAAAGTGCCTAATTGTATGTATAACTTCGCATGAACTCTTGATAATCAAATTCTTTATTTTTTATAACTATGTATCTTTATCTATGTTGTAAAAAGGTAAATAATTTTTGTATTGGAGAAAATAAGATAACATAAAATAACAAAAATCAAAGTTTATACATAGAAAACAAAAAGGTCTCTACCAACTCTGAAAATAATTAAACAAATATTATCAAAAATCGACACAATATTTAGGTAAAGTTCAAAGCTAATTTTCTTATCTTATGATATCTTATTGCTTTATAAACGCTAGCACAAAATAACTTCTTAATTACCTTATTTTAATATATGTACTCAAATATATCTGTAAGATAATATTTAAACCTATAGCCAAGAAATATCTTAGATAAAATTAATTATTAATTGACATTTTTGTCGTATTTAGCTGCACCTATCCCAGCTGGTCGCCGACATGACAATGGAAGACATGCACGGCATGGACATGGGCAGTACGGGCGGCTCCTCTCCGTTGACTGCGCGTTCCCTGCGACTGGAGCGAGTGGCGCAGGCGCTGCAACACAGCCAGGAAGAACTGCGTAGGTCAGTATTACATAAATCGATGTTAGCGGCTTTCAGCTAGCTTAGATAAACTTTTTTTTACGAAACACATATGTACAAAATACTGCTAATAGAGTTTACAAAATGCTCAATCTTATTTTTATAACAAATTCTTTTGAGAAAGTTTTTGTGCCATTTGTATTTTACTGGAGCTCTGAAAAAATGCCCCAGTGCAGTTTTAATCTAATATGACAGTACATAATTCAACCATTACGGGGTAAGTCCGAATCTTTTTTCAAAAACTCGGAACATTTTGTCGAGATTTTAAAAAGGATCGAATTAGATTTGTAAGTTTTGATTTAGAAAGTCTTTACACCAACGAACATGCCAATAAATGAGTCACTCAGTATTAATAAAAATAAATTACAAACTGATGATACACTTGACGAACGAGAGAACAACGCTCTCGGTGGAGGGGGCGATAGAGCTGTTGGAGCTCTGTCTCCGTAACTCTTACTTTCGTGTGAAAGATAAGTCTTACGCGCAAAATGATGGACTTCCTATGGGTTCGTCTCTATCGCCAGTGGTAGCGAACATCTACATCGAGTGGTCCGAGGAGCATGCGATCAACACAGCAAGAGTCAAGCCAAAACTATGGCTACCATACATGGATGACACATTGAGTATATGGCCGAGAAATGATGACGAACAACAAAATTTTCTACACGGCTCTGGAACGAAATAGCGATGTGCAAAATAGCGAGTATTAAAATAGCGGTATCGAAATAGCGACAATCAAAATAGCGATGTAATGAATCAAATCAAAATATGCTTTATTGTCATGATAATAATTGATTACATTGACAAAGCTGTAACTTAATTCTAAATAAACAACAACTATGAACAATGATTTAAGTAGTTAATAAGCTACTAAATATTGAATATATGTCAATTACCTGGCCATCCCAATTTTGCTGATTGATGAATTTAGAATATCCAAATGTTTTGGTCCATATAAAATATCAAATTTACCAGATTTTGTAGTTATATTACCCTTGATTCGATAAAGGAGTCAACTTTATAAAAAGCCAATGCATGGTTACAAGAATGAATAGAACAATAATAGTTTTAGGCTGTGCGTATTTTTACCAAGTTAAATTTAAATATTAATTGTTAGAGTAAGAAATAGGTTTCATAAAAAATATAATAACATAAAAATAATTTAAATAAAAGATGCCAGACATTAATTGTTGGAATACGTGTACGTTCAATTGGTTAAAATGAAAGGGCGACTATCAAAATAGCGATGTAACAAAATAGCGATGTAACAAAATAGCGATTGTAACGAAATAGCGATATAACAAAATAGCGATGTAACAAAATAGCGACTATCAAAATAGCGACTTTCAAAATAGCGATATTTCTTGGCATATAGCTCGACTAAACGGTTTCTTTCTAAGAAATTTAGAAGAAAAAAACTTTCCTGACTTCTTTCCCGGGATCCTAGAGAATGTGAATCCGAACCGAACCGAACCCAAGTGAACCAAACCGAACTAGCATATTTAAAAAAAAACTCTCCAGACTACTTTTCCGGAATCCTAGAGAGTATAAATCCGAACGGGACCGAATTCGGTTCAACCGAACCGAATTCGGTTCAGATCGGTTCGGTTCGGATTCACACCCTCTAGGATCCCGGAAAAGAATCAGGGAAGTTTTTTTTTGAAAAAATAAGCTGGTATAGTCAAAATACCGCAGGAAATAATAGCGCATTTCGGTTCGTTTCGGTTTGGATTGGTTTGATTAGATTCGGTTTGGTTCATTCGGTATTTTGATATATCGCCATTTTGATACATCGCTATTTTGATACATCGCTATTTTGATTGTCGCTATTTTGGTTGTCGCTATTTTGATATATCGCTATTTTGATTGTCGCTATTTTGATACATCGCTATTTTGATATGTCGCTGTTTTGTTACAAACGCTATTTTGATACATCGCTATTTTGATAGTCGCTCTTTCATTACATCGCTATTTTGATAGTCGCTATTTTATTACTCGCTATTTCGTACGTCGCTATTTTGAACAACGCTATTTCGTTACAGAGCCCATTTCAACGGTATTCGACCAACAATCAAATGCACAATGAAAATTGAAAAAGATTCGGCCTTACCTTTTTTGGATGTTCTTGTCAAACGATTAGACAGCAACATTTTAACCACTGTATATAGGAAACCTACACACACTAAGGTCACTATATCACGAAGTTACTACTTTGTGATATAATGACCTTAACACACACGGGACAATACCTAAATGTTAATGAAGTCTAGTCATTCGGTTGCTACAAAACAAGGAGTTATAAGAAGTATAATATAATAAGAGCCGTAAATATTTGTAGTAATAATGAAGAATTAACCACAGAAATTAACAACATTAAAAAGAATGGTTAAAATTAAAAACAAAGCAAATGTAGCAAATTCTCAAAATAATAATCCGTTGGATGTTATTAACATTCCATATGTTCAAGGGATTTCAGAAAATATAAGACGAATAGCCAAACACTATAATATAAAAATAGTATTTTCATCGGGAAATACGATAAGGAGTTTTGTAATTAAAACAAAATCAGAAAATCCCTCAAAAATAATAAGGAATGTATTTACCAAATCCCGTGTGTGTGGTAATACATATGTAGGTGAAACGAAACGCCCTCTTTAGGTTGGACTAAATGAACATCTAAAAAGTACCCAAATGATCACAGGATTCAGTGGTCAGAAGCTAAAGTTTTGCACAAGGAGTCGCATTGGCGAAAACAAAAGTTTATTGAAGCTGCGTTTATAATGCAGAATAAAGAAGTTTTCAGTCAACCAAGCACTGACATACCAAACATATGGAAACCACTCCTTAAGAAAAACAAGCATCTTAGGATTTAAAAAGGGGGCGGGCCGTCACACCTGACTGCACAACAAATAGTATAAGTAGTAGCTTATTAATTGTTTTGTTTACACTTGAAAACGGTTAGAGATACTTACTAACCGAAACGTGATTAAAATAAATAAAGACAATGGAAGTTAGAAGTTTTGTTTCTTGGTATTGAGAAGGTAATAACACACAGTCCATTGTTGACATGGACCCTAAACACAGAATACATAATATACCAATTAAACCCGTAGAAAAAGCAGTAGTGGCTAGATTAGTTTGTGTGTTCGATTAGGCAACATGGTGGTCACATGACTCATACTCCCTCTCCTATGTCTTCGCGGCACAGCAGCCAGGAGAGCCTGCACAACAAGCACCATCACATGTACGGCGTCGGCCCGAGAGAAGGTGGCACCATGATGCTGCGAGACATCAATGCCGCAACGGCAGCTGCGGTCGCGGCTGCGCAAAAGAAGAAGGGCATCAAGAGCAGCCTGGGAAAATTTTTCAGCAAAAAAGAAAAGGTAAGAAACTTAGTAGGTTAGTACTCGTGAATTTAAAAATAAAACAAGTTTCGTAGCTAATCGGGTAAAAAGAAGTTTTTGTTTCTCTCATATTTTTCCTTGGGTAGCTTGAAAGCTTAAGCTCACGGGGGTCCAAGATCTAATGGACACCAGTTAAATGTTCTGTCCTTATGGGACTCCACACGTGTCTAATGGCGGGTAAAAACGCAATCAGAGTTGATCTGGCCTGAAAGACAGAAGAGCTGTCGCAGGTCATGGATTAGTTTGTTTCTTTTTATTTGTTATCGATCTTTTCATTGATCGATATGTATAGCAGGGAAGGGCGAAAAAATATCGAAACACAAAACATCGAGAACACAAAATATCGAAAATTCAAAATATCGAAAACATACAAAATATCGAAACTACAAAATATCGAAACCACAAAATATCGAAACTACATTTTATCGAAACCACAAAATATCTAAACTACAAAATATCGAAACTACAAAATATCGAATCACAAAATATCGAAAATACAAAATATCGAAACTACAAAATATCGAAAATACAAAATATCAAAAATACAAAATATCGAAACTACAAAATATCGAAAATACAAAATATCGAAAATAACAAATATCGAAAATCAAAAATAGAAAATTTCGAAACCTTAACCTAACCCGACCTTGACGTAACCTAACCTAATCTGACCTAACCTCATAAAAATAGAAAGTTTCAAAAATCTAACCTGACAAAACCTAATCAAATCTAGCCGAAACAAACCGAACCAAAGCAAACTGAACCAACAATTTTTTTCAAAAAAAAAACTTTCCTGACTTCTTTTCCGGAATCCTAGAGGGTGTGAATCCGAACCGAACCGAACCGAACCTAACTGAACCGAACCTAACCTAATCAAACTAAACTACAACACTGCTAATTAGATTTGGTTGGGTATGGTTAGGTTTGGATAGGTTCGTTTTGGGACGGTTCGGTTTCGGTTCGGTCCGGTTCGGCTCGGTTCTAACTCACACCTTCTAGGATCCCGGGAAAGAAGTCAGGAAAGTTTGTTTTTTGAAAAAAATTGTTGGTTTAGTTTGCTTTGGTTCGGTTTGATTCGGTTCGGTTAGATTTGATTAAGTTTTGTTAGGTTAGGTTCAGTTATGTAAAATGTTTAAGCTATTAGCTGAACTAAAAAAAAGATTTTGGGAAACACAAAAATAACAAGTGGGCAGATGCAAAAATAAATTATTCTTTTAGGTATTTACACCTATAGGTTTTTATTATTTTGAGGTAACAATAGCTTGTAACAAAATAGTGCCAGTAACATAATAGCGTGTAATAAAATAGCACGTATAACAAAATAGCGCCAGTATCAAAATAGCGAAATTAAAAAAAGCATCCTTAAAAACAGCAACTGTTCAACTAAGGGGTCTCTTTCTAACATATTTTTTCAAAAAAAAACTTCCCTGATTTCTTTCGCGGGATCCTAGCGGGTGAAAACAAACTGAACCGAACCGAATTTAACCGAATCGAATTATCGGTTTAGTTCGGTTTGGTTTCACAACCTCTGGGATGCCGGTTCGGTTCAGTTCCGTTCCGTTCCGTTCGGTTCGGTTCGGTTTTGTTTCACACCCGCTAAAGAAGTCAGGGAAGTTTTTTTTTTGAAAAAATATGTTAGAAAGACACCCTATTTCGTTACTAGCGCTATTTTGATACTAGTGCTATTTCGTCACGCGCTATTTTGATACTGGCGCTATTTCATTACGCGCTATTTTGATTGATTGATTTCGTTACTAGTGCTATTTTAAAACAGCGCTATTTTGTTACGCGCTATTTTAAAACAGCGCTCAAACAATACCGCTATTTTGAACGACGCTATTTTTAACAGCGCTATTTCGAACCAGAGCCATTTTTGTAGTCATTTAATGCTAAAAATCGTAAAAAAATTATCACAACCTAGTTTTTTTTCTGATGGCCGACCACTAGCGCATAATTCTAAAAACCTACTAGTTTAAATATTTTTTTCAAAACCAGTAGTCGGCCCCCTTCAACTACAATACTTTCAGAGCAGACTGACTTCAGGATTTGTTTGACCAGTGTTCAGCCATAGTGTTTCATATGCTGGGTTTATACAGATAAAAATAAAAATATAAATAAAAATAAATATTTTTAATTTTGCGCATGTGTGAAATCGCAACACCAAGTATATATTTTTTAAAATTAATTTTGTTTAAGAAATACTGTTAGGTGGCCGACTACTGGCACATTTACCCTCGTAGTAAACAGAAATCGAAAACAGTTCCATTAAAATACTCTGCCAATATATGGGCCCCTAAGCTCACACTAGGTACTGTAGTTATAGTGTACGTGTGAGCTAATATAACTAAAAACTGAAATATATTTTATTTAACTCCAGACTAAATTACCTTTTGTTTGATACCAGACAAGCCATATTTTGACCCAAACTCAAATTTTTGAAATCTACCCCCACCCTTAAAAAAAACAAAAACTAAAATGTATTTTGTTAAACTCCGGACTCAATTACCTTTCGTTTGATATCACACACGCCATATTTTCACTTAAAACTCTAATTTTTAAAATATACCCCCACCCTTTTTTTTTAATAAATTAAAATGTATTTTGTTTAACTGCAGACTCAATTACCTTTCGTTTGATATCACACACGCCATATTTTCACATAAACTCTAATTTTTGAAATCTACCCCCACCCTTTTATTTGGTTTGTGTTCGGTGGATTTTGTTCATTTTTAAATGGGACCATCTCGACCCAAGACCCAGCCTAGGTACCAAATTTTATTAAAATCGGCCAAGCGGTTTTTGAGTTATGCGCGTTGGTCGTTACAGACAGACATACAGACAGACATACAGACAGACAGACAGACAGACGGCGCAACAAAAAAGTTTCAAAATCATCTGAAACGCAAAGATATATAAAAAATTTTGAAATCGGAGCAACTTTTTTTTTCTCGAAAAAATTAGGATCACCATAGCTCACACTACTATAGTATAGTATATGTGTGAGCTAAAATAAAAAGCATCAGGGTCAAAAATTTACCTGGGTGAAATTTGTTTAAATGAGCTCTTAAATTAGACTTGGAAGAAAAACTGATCAAGTGAGTGCACTCGGTACATTCCATATTTTTAGGTCGATTTATTAGCTCACACATATACTATATTATAGTAGTGTGAGCTATGGTGATCCTAATTTTTTCGAGAAAAAAAAAGTTGCTATATCTTTGCGTTTCAGATGATTTTGAAACTTTTTTGTTGCGCTGTCTGTCTGTCTGTCTGTATGTCTGTATGTCTGTATGTCTGTATGTCTGTATGTCTGTATGTCTGTATGTCTGTATGTCTGTCTGTATGTCTGTAACGATCAACGCGCATAAGTCAAGAACCGCTTGGCCGATTTTAATGAAATTTGGTGCCTAGGCTGGGTCTTGGGTCGAGATGGTCCCATTTAAAAATGAACAAAATCCACCGAACAGAAACCAAATAAAAGGGTGGGGGTAGATTTCAAAAATTAGAGTTTATGTGAAAATATGGCGTGTGTGATATCAAACGAAAGGTAATTGAGTCTGCAGTTAAACAAAATACATTTTAATTTATTTAAAAAAAAAAGGGTGGGGGTATATTTTAAAAATTAGAGTTTAAGTGAAAATATGGCGTGTGTGATATCAAACGAAAGGTAATTGAGTCCGGAGTTTAACAAAATACATTTTAGTTTTTTGTTTTTTTTAAGGGTGGGGGTAGATTTCAAAAATTTGAGTTTAAGTCAAAACATGGCTTGTGTGGTATCAAACAAAAGGTAATTTAGTCTGGAGTTAAACAAAATATATTTCAGTTTTTAGTTATATTAGCTCACACGTACACTATAACTATAGTACCTAGTGTGAGCTTAGGGGCCCATATATGGGCAGAGTATTTTTATATGAATTGAAACAATAACACAAACTAAATTTGACCGAACTAACGACACGACAAATATTTTGAATACTAATTTTTAAAACTCGAAAGGACTTCAAACACTTCCACCATCGAAGAAATTTATTTATTTCATGCTTCCAGGCTATTTAAACAAAAACAAAACAATAAAAACATAACCTCGAAATCGAAGGAGCCAGAGTGCATTTTAGTCTGTAGCCGCGAGTTTAGGTGCCCATTAGATCTTGGACCCCGTGAGGTTAAGCTTTCAAGCTACCCACGGAAAAATATGAGAGAAACAAAAACTTCTTTTTACTCGATTAGCCACGAAACTTGTTTGATACTATCTATTCTATCTTTATTTAGCCTTCTTCGATCCATCTTTGGACATAGGCCTCCTCCAATATCTTCCACTACTCCTCTCTGTTTGTCGCTTTGTTCGTCGCTTATTTGGGGTCTTCCCCTACTTCTTTTGTTTTCCCAAGGTTCAGTTTACTACACATTTGTTCCATCGATCGTCTGTCTGTCTGATATTGTAACTGGTAAATTAATTATTCTTCTTTATCTAGCTCAAAGGGGTGAAAGAAGGCGCCCAAACAGAACCATTCTTAAATATGAGTCAAAGCAGTATTGGGCTCTCAGATGGCGATCTGAGCGACACCATGAGTCTTTCGGGGAAACCTTCGCAGATGGTTGACTTTGACAGACAAAGGCAAAAGAAAAAGTAAGTATTTCTGAAATTAAGGCGAAAAAAAATATACAGTTTGTTCGCGAATTGAGTTACATTAAGGTATAAGTGACAAAATTTTCAATTTAGATTCTGATTTCCTGGGAATCGCTACTGCTGGGTCACTAAGATGTTGATATGATTCATTTTCAGTGGCAGCTGCTACAGGAAGGGCAACGGGGTAGTGCCCTCCCAAAACTAGACAACAAACAGCATTTTTAATTGATCTATTTAAAAAAAGTTAAATCTATATATATATTTATCGGTTTCACAACGTTCTACGTCTTCCGATACCCAATCCCCACTCGTTTCTGTTTGCCCATAATTCATCATCTAGGCCTCTTATTCTTATTTCACTATCTATTACTTCTCTGCAGCTTCTCCTCGGCCTTCCTCGTTTTCTTCGGCCAGTTGGTTTCCATTGTAATATTTGTTTAGGTAGTCTTCCATCATCCATTCTTTGTACATGTCCGTACCACACCAGTTGTTTTGTTCTTATATCATCCACTAGAGTACGTTCACCCACTGTCATAATTTCTCTTATTCTTTGATTGGTAATTCTTTCTCTTTTTGATTTCCCTGCTGCTCTTCTCCAATAGTCCATCTCCGTAGCGGAAAGCATTTTTTCTGTTCTATCTTTGATTGGCCATACTTCTGAGCCATATGTAATAATACTTTTAACAATGGTGTTATATATAAGCTTTTTGTTATGGTTTGATATACTCTGGTCCCAAATTATTCCATTTAATAAAGTTATTGCTTTTCTTCCTTGTAAGTTTCTATCTTTTATAGCTTTGTCTAGTGTTCCGTCAGCTGTAATTTTTAGACCCAAATATTTATACTCATCACAGGACTGAATTCGCTGCCCAGTATTTAAGATTAGATCCTGTTTCGTTCCACCAATACACACTCTGTCTTATTGATATTAACCTCTAGTCCCCACTTATTGTACTCTTCTATTAGTTTTCGTGTCATATATTCGAGGTCGTCATAATCCTGAGCCACCACTATCTGATCATCGGCGAATCATAAAGTATACAAGGTGGTTTCATCCAACGGAATTCCCATGATTTGGCATTTTCTCTTCCAGACTTTAAGGACCTGTTCCAAATATATCTTGAAGAGCGTAGGCGAGATACAGCAACCTTGTTTAAGACCTTTATTTACTTGAAAGCCTTTGGTTAGTTTTGCTTTTATTTTAACTTTTGCCTTACTATTGCGGTATAACTCTTTGATGGCCTTAATTAGTTGTACGCTTATGTTTGTCTTTTCCAACGCTTTCCAAAGTAGATTTAGTGGTATACTATCATATGCCTTCTGCAAATCTACGTAAAGCAGATGGAGCTCTTGTCCGTATGCCATTTTCTTTTCAATAACTTGGGTTATACAAAAGAGATGATCTGAAGTCGATCTACCCGCCCTGAAACCAGCTTGTTCTTCTGCCTCCATATGTTTATATTCGCTCTCCACTTTATTTCTTATTATTTTGCCATATATTCTGCTTAGCGTACTAGTTACAGATATACCTCTATAATTGTCACATATATCTTTCCTTCCTTTTTTGTGTATTGTGGATATATATGACGTTTTCCACTCAGTTGGTACTACAGCTCCATTTAAATATCTTTGGAAAAGATTCCGTAATCTCCAAAACAATTCTTCAGTGCCATATTTAATAAGTTCAGCTGAGAAGTTAAATCTTCCCTTACGATATGATTGTCTAGTTCTCTTTATTATTTGTGGTTAGCAACAAGCGATTAATTGGGTGAACTTTTTTAGCGTAAATAATTACAAGCCGGCAACGCCGCGCGGGGCAAGGTTTCAATTTCACCCGTTTTTCAGCGGTGTGTTACATTTTGTTTAATAACTGTATGAGGTTTAGTGTAAAATTAAATTTAAGAAAATACTTCATTGATTATAGCTACTTGTCATGAGTAAAATAATGTTATATTTGTAATCAGCAATATATCATGGGATCCAATTTTTTTTTTTTAATTTGAAAATATTTAATTCTTTTGTGTCTCTATAAAGGATTTTAAATTCCTTGTACCAGAGTTATTTTAATTTGGGAATTCCCACTTATTGTTCCAGGGAACGAGACTACCGACACGACCTGTTGGCGGAAGCGATGAAAGCGGGCACGCCGTTCGCATTGTGGAACGGCCCCACGATCGTCGCGTGGTTGGAGCTGTGGGTGGGAATGCCGGCGTGGTACGTGGCCGCGTGCCGCGCTAACGTCAAATCCGGTGCCATAATGAGCGCGTTAAGCGACACTGAAATCCAAAGAGAAATAGGTAAGTTAAGTGGTTGCGGTGTTGCCAGATGGAGTGAAAGAACTTAGACTATATACAATTTTGATACCAAGATATTAGTAATGACCGAGAAATTAAAATGCCTTACTAACGAGGATGGGATGAAAAGTTTCTGGCCTAAGGTCTGCCGAATAAGGTGGATGGTTTAACAGTTCAAAGCCTAGCTGATGGATTTTAGCCATTACAAGAGCGGACTTGGCAAGGTGCATTGTCCTGATGAAACAAAATTTTCTTTTTTGCCATGGCGTTTTTCGCTTGTATTCTGCTTGAGCTGGTCCAGTAAGTCGCTTTAATACTCTGAATTTATTGTTCTTTCTTTTTCGAGATGAGGAGTCTATGAGGAGTATCCCTTTAGCGGCCCAACAGACCGTTGCCATGACCTTTCCAGCAGACGGTACTGCCTTTGCCTTCTTTGGAACTGGTTTGTTCTTTGCTGTCCATTGTTTGGACTGTTGCTTAGTTTCAGGGGTATAATGAGGAACCCATGTTTCATCAACCGTAATAAATCTACTCAAAAAGCCCTCTGAATCACTCTAAAATGGACACAGTAGACGAAATACTACTACTAAAAGGCTTGACCACTGTGTCAGCGTACTAAAGCAATGCATACAGTAAATTCTAATATGGAGTGTGGCTAAATTCTAATTGCGAGTGTGAAATCAACGGTGAAGCAAGAGCTAAATGAGACGACTATACGTTCTGTACTATATGAGAATTTATTCCCGTTACTAAGCGAGAGACCGGCTGCTAAACTGCCTGTTTCGAAGCAAAGCAAAAAAAAGGCGATACAAAAGAAATTGATTTCTATTCAATTTGAATAAATGCACGACCTATAATTGGAAATTTTGTGTGAATACAGCAAGAACTCTAAAAATTTATGTTAATTAATTACTATATGCCGATTAGTTTACTCCTAACTTTGAGTTTAGTGAAAGGCGGATCAAAGTCACTGTGTATTTTTATCAAAAAGTCTACCTACTATATTAAAAAAAACGACGATTAGGGTAGTAAAGTAGGAGTAACGCTAGAAAGGATCTGGCGAAAAGGACCAAAATGGTGGGGTGTTGAGTAATTTACTCAGGAGAGATTTAAAATGGACTGTATAAATGGTTTTTGTTCTACTCACTGTTCGTTGCTGGGTTGTGGGGTCGATGGGCGGCCGCCTTTATCCTGGCTTCAGCAGTTCTGTTGAGGGGTTTCTATTACAGAGGTTTTAAGGAAGGGAGGACGAGGGAAAACACTCGCGAAAATTCGTAAATCTAATTTACTTAAAATTATTTAACTAAAAAGTGCTTCGCTTGATTGCACACCGTGTGATTGAATAGGGATTTGAAACGATATATTCCGTTGTAAATACTAATTCACACTGATTTTTCATTATATTTTTCTAAAAGCTACAGTCTAAGGTGGACAAATCCCAATTCTACACAGTGAGCCAAAAAATATCTTATCCAACAAAAAGTAAAAATAAAATAACTAAACTCTAACATCCACACGAAATGAATGTACTGAGGACCGAACAGTTAGACGTACGAGCTTTTGATCTGGCGTGAGCAAACGCGGCACCCATCGGGCGGATAGCTTTCTCATCCCTAAAACTTTACATAAAATATGGTGAACTCGCTCTTTTGATATGCCCACAGCCTCAGCTACCTCTTTCAGTCTTAATCTGCGATCTTTTAGAATTAGTTTGTGAATGGTTTGCACCATTTCTTCAGAAGTTGCCGTTTTTGGCCTGCCAGAACGCGGAGCATCATCAGTGCTAGTACGATCACGTTTAAAGTCCGATACCAAGGTTTTAACTGTGGTATAGGAAGGAAGGAGCAGATTCTCCTTTGTGTAGCATCTAGTTCAGCTTGTATTTCCGTCGGCGATATTTTTTCTCGTTTTTTCCATCTTTTAAAATTGACACACTGTATAAACTTTAAAAATAACCAGGACACAAACTACATGACGCACTCACTTTAAACTTCGAGCGTATACTGATCACAAGCAAGGCTACACAAACACGTTGGAACAAGAAAGCAAATCGAGCCTGCTATAGGCTAGGCCGGAAACTTTTCATCCCATTTTTGTACTAATAGTTCTAATAATTCTACTGCTATAGCTATTTTCTGTTTCTTTAATAAGGGTGCTAAATAATGAGAATAATACACACATTTCCTCCTTTCTTCTCGGTAACTCGACACAGTTTATGGTTAATTCTCTTCAGGTTGCCAAGCATGGCTCTGGAGCATATTTGCTAGTGAGTGGCTTGCTTAAGGTTGATTCTTACTTAGACGAGTGGTCGCAAGGACCAAGACGGCTTTGCCCGAAAGGGAGAAAACTAGAGATATCCCAAAAAAAAAACCCCAAAGTTAAATTCGCCCCGTCTGGGATAACACACGTCTATTGAACTAAAACAAAGGAAAAAAATCGATAACACGCTAGAAGCTTACCTTCTTTCATTCAGCAGCAGTTCCAAAATTTCACTCGCGGCCGCGGCTTTTCTTGTGGTTGGAATTTCGGTCTTAAACTTAAAACCACGTGTGACTTTTTTCAGTGTCTTGTCGGAAGTGATTTCTTCATTCCCCTGTCAAACACATGGTGGCGCTTCAAACTCCCAGCGTGTGTAAAACGCGCATGATTTTTGCCAAAATGATCAGGTGATCAAAAAGAAAATAACTTTCAACAAAGAGAGAAATTATCACCTGATCGGAATTTTTCCCAAACAAGGAGTTTCTTTTTTTGAAGGTTTTTGCTAAAATCCCAAAAATAACAAAACAAACTTTAAGGTTAGGTTTTCCCAAAAATTGACACACTGTATAAACTTTAAAAATAACCAGGACACAAACTACTTGACGCACTCACTTTAAACTTCGAGCGTATACTGATCACAAGCAAGGCTACACAAATACGTTGGAACAAGAAAGCAAATCGGGTCTGCTATAGGCTAGGCCGGAAACTTTTCATCCCATTTTTGTACTAATAGTTCTAATAATTCTACTGCTATAGCTATTTTCTGTTTCTTTAATAAGGGTGCTAAATAATGAGAATAATACACACATTTCCTCCTCTCTTCTCGGTAACTCGACACAGTTTTTGGTTAATTCTCTTCAGGTTGTTGCCAAGCATGGCTCTGGAGCATATTCGCTAGTGAGTGGCTTGCTTAAGGTTGATTCTTACTTAGACGAGTGGTCGCAAGGACCAAGACGGCTTTGCCCGAAAGGGAGAAAACTAGAGATATCCCAAAAAAAATTACACCAAAGTTAAATTCGCCCCGTCTGGGAAAACACACGTCTATTGAACTAAAACAAAGGAAAAAAATCGACAACACGCTAGAAGCTTACCTTCTTTCATTCAGCAGCAGTTCCAAAATTTCACTCGCGGCCGCGGCTTTTCTTGTGGTTGGAATTTCGGTCTTAAACTTAAAACCACGTATGACTTTTTTCAGTGTCTTGTCGGAAGTGATTTCTTCATTCCCCTGTCAAACACATGGTGGCGCTTCAAACTCCCAGCGTGTGTAAAACGCGCATGATTTTTGCGAAAATGATCAGGTGATCAGAAAGAAAATAACTTTTAACAAAGAGAGAAATTATTACCTGATCGGAATTTTTCCCAAACAAGGAGTTTCTTTTTTTGAAGGTTTTTGCTAAAAGCCCAAAAATATCAAAACAAACTTTAAGGTTAGGTTTTCCCAAAAATTCACACACTGTATAAACTTTAAAAATAACCAGGACACAAACTACTTGACGCACTCACTTTAAACTTCGAGCGTATACTGATCACAAGCAAGGCTACACAAACACGTTGGAACAAGAAAGCATATCGGGCCTTCTATAGGCTAGGCCGGAAACTTTTCATCCCATTTTTGTACTAATAGTTCTAATAATTCTACTACTATAGCTATTTTCTGTTTCTATAATAAGGGTGCTAAATAATGAGAATAATACACACATTTCCTCATCTCTTCTCGGTAACTCGACACAGTTTTTGGTTAATTCTCTTCAGGTTGCCAAGCATGGCTCTGGAGCATATTCGCTAGTGAGTGGCTTGCTTAAGGTTGATTCTTACTTAGACGAGTGGTCGCAAGGACCAAGACGGCTTTGCCCGAAAGGGAGAAAACTAGAGATATCCCAAAAAAAATTACCCCAAAGTTAAATTCGCCCCGTCTGGGAAAACACACGTCTATTGAACTAAAACAAAGGAAAAAAATCGACAACACGCTAGAAGCTTACCTTCTTTCATTCAGCAGCAGTTCCAAAATTTCACTCGCGGCCGCGGCTTTTCTTGAGGTTGGAATTTCGGTCTTAAACTTAAAACCACGTGTGACTTCTTTCAGTGTCTTGTCGGAAGTGATTTCTTCATTCCCCTGTCAAACACATGGTGGCGCTTCAAACTCCCAGCGTGTGTAAAACGCGCATGATTTTTGCTAAAATAATCAGGTGATCAAAAAGAAAATAACTTTCAACAAAGAGAGAAATTATCACCTGATCGGAATTTTTCCCAAACAAGGAGTTTCTTTTTTTGAAGGTTTTTGCTAAAATCCCAAAAATAACAAAACAAACTTTAAGGTTAGGTTTTCCCAAAAATTGACACACTGTATAAACTTTAAAAATAACCAGGACACAAACTACTTGACGCACTCACTTTAAACTTCGAGCGTATACTGATCACAAGCAAGGCTACACAAATACGTTGGAACAAGAAAGCAAATCGGGTCTGCTATAGGCTAGGCCGGAAACTTTTCATCCCATTTTTGTACTAATAGTTCTAATAATTCTACTGCTATAGCTATTTTCTGTTTCTTTAATAAGGGTGCTAAATAATGAGAATAATACACACATTTCCTCCTCTCTTCTCGGTAACTCGACACAGTTTTTGGTTAATTCTCTTCAGGTTGTTGCCAAGCATGGCTCTGGAGCATATTCGCTAGTGAGTGGCTTGCTTAAGGTTGATTCTTACTTAGACGAGTGGTCGCAAGGACCAAGACGGCTTTGCCCGAAAGGGAGAAAACTAGAGATATCCCAAAAAAAATTACACCAAAGTTAAATTCGCCCCGTCTGGGAAAACACACGTCTATTGAACTAAAACAAAGGAAAAAAATCGACAACACGCTAGAAGCTTACCTTCTTTCATTCAGCAGCAGTTCCAAAATTTCACTCGCGGCCGCGGCTTTTCTTGTGGTTGGAATTTCGGTCTTAAACTTAAAACCACGTATGACTTCTTTCAGTGTCTTGTCGGAAGTGATTTCTTCATTCCCCTGTCAAACACATGGTGGCGCTTCAAACTCCCAGCGTGTGTAAAACGCGCATGATTTTTGCGAAAATGATCAGGTGATCAGAAAGAAAATAACTTTTAACAAAGAGAGAAATTATTACCTGATCGGAATTTTTCCCAAACAAGGAGTTTCTTTTTTTGAAGGTTTTTGCTAAAAGCCCAAAAATATCAAAACAAACTTTAAGGTTAGGTTTTCCCAAAAATTCACACACTGTATAAACTTTAAAAATAACCAGGACACAAACTACTTGACGCACTCACTTTAAACTTCGAGCGTATACTGATCACAAGCAAGGCTACACAAACACGTTGGAACAAGAAAGCATATCGGGCCTTCTATAGGCTAGGCCGGAAACTTTTCATCCCATTTTTGTACTAATAGTTCTAATAATTCTACTACTATAGCTATTTTCTGTTTCTATAATAAGGGTGCTAAATAATGAGAATAATACACACATTTCCTCATCTCTTCTCGGTAACTCGACACAGTTTTTGGTTAATTCTCTTCAGGTTGCCAAGCATGGCTCTGGAGCATATTCGCTAGTGAGTGGCTTGCTTAAGGTTGATTCTTACTTAGACGAGTGGTCGCAAGGACCAAGACGGCTTTGCCCGAAAGGGAGAAAACTAGAGATATCCCAAAAAAAAAACCCCAAAGTTAAATTCGCCCCGTCTGGGATAACACACGTCTATTGAACTAAAACAAAGGAAAAAAATCGATAACACGCTAGAAGCTTACCTTCTTTCATTCAGCAGCAGTTCCAAAATTTCACTCGCGGCCGCGGCTTTTCTTGTGGTTGGAATTTCGGTCTTAAACTTAAAACCACGTGTGACTTTTTTCAGTGTCTTGTCGGAAGTGATTTCTTCATTCCCCTGTCAAACACATGGTGGCGCTTCAAACTCCCAGCGTGTGTAAAACGCGCATGATTTTTGCCAAAATGATCAGGTCATCAAAAAGAAAATAACTTTCAACAAAGAGAGAAATTATCACCTGATCGGAATTTTTCCCAAACAAGGAGTTTCTTTTTTTGAAGGTTTTTGCTAAAATCCCAAAAATAACAAAACAAACTTTAAGGTTAGGTTTTCCCAAAAATTGACACACTGTATAAACTTTAAAAATAACCAGGGCACAAACTACTTGACGCACTCACTTTAAACTTCGAGCGTATACTGATCACAAGCAAGGCTACACAAATACGTTGGAACAAGAAAGCAAATCGGGTCTGCTATAGGCTAGGCCGGAAACTTTTCATCCCATTTTTGTACTAATAGTTCTAATAATTCTACTGCTATAGCTATTTTCTGTTTCTTTAATAAGGGTGCTAAATAATGAGAATAATACACACATTTCCTCCTCTCTTCTCGGTAACTCGACACAGTTTTTGGTTAATTCTCTTCAGGTTGTTGCCAAGCATGGCTCTGGAGCATATTCGCTAGTGAGTGGCTTGCTTAAGGTTGATTCTTACTTAGACGAGTGGTCGCAAGGACCAAGACGGCTTTGCCCGAAAGGGAGAAAACTAGAGATATCCCAAAAAAAATTACACCAAAGTTAAATTCGCCCCGTCTGGGAAAACACACGTCTATTGAACTAAAACAAAGGAAAAAAATCGACAACACGCTAGAAGCTTACCTTCTTTCATTCAGCAGCAGTTCCAAAATTTCACTCGCGGCCGCGGCTTTTCTTGTTGTTGGAATTTCGGTGTTAAACTTAAAACCACGTGTGACTTCTTTCAGTGTCTTGTCGGAAGTGATTTCTTCATTCCCCTGTCAAACACAGGGTGGCGCTTCAAACTCCCAGCGTGTGTAAAACGCGCATGATTTATGCCAAAATGATCAGGTGATCAGAAAGAAAATAACTTTCAACAAAGAGAGAAATTATTACCTGATCGGAATTTTTCCCAATCAAGGAGTTTCTTTTTTTGAAGGTTTTTGCTAAAAGCCCAAAAATATCAAAACAAACTTTAAGGTTAGGTTTTCCCAAAAATTCACTCCCTGTATAAACTTTAAAAATAACCAGGACACAAACTACTTGACGCACTCACTTTAAACTTCGAGCGTATACTGATCACAAGCAATGCTTCACAAACACGTTGGAACAAGAAAGCAAATCGGGCCTGCTATAGGCTAGGCCGGAAACTTTTCATCCCATTTTTGTACTAATAGTTCTAATAATTCTACTGCTATAGCTATTTTCTGTTTCTTTAATAAGGGTGCTAAATAAAGAGAATAATACACACATTTCCTCCTCTCTTCTCGGTAACTCGACACAGTTTTTGGTTAATTCTCTTCAGGTTGCCAAGCATGGCTCTGGAGCATATTCGCTAGTGAGTGGCTTGCTTAAGGTTCATTCTTACTTAGACGAGTGGTCGCAAGGACCAAGACGGCTTTGCCCGAAAGGGAGAAAACTAGAGATATCCCAAAAAAAATTACCCCAAAGTTAAATTCGCCCCGTCTGGGAAAACACACGTCTATTGAACTAAAACAAAGGAAAAAAATCGACAACACGCTAGAAGCTTACCTTCTTTCATTCAGCAGCAGTTCCAAAATTTCACTCGCGGCCGCGGCTTTTCTTGTGGTTGGAATTTCGGTCTTAAACTTAAAACCACGTGTGACTTCTTTCAGTGTCTTGTCGGAAGTGATTTCTTCATTCCCCTGTCAAACACATGGTGGCGCTTCAAACTCCCAGCGTGTGTAAAACGCGCATGATTTTTGCTAAAATGATCAGGTGATCAAAAAGAAAATAACTTTCAACAAAGAGAGAAATTATCACCTGATCGGAATTTTTCCCAAACAAGGAGTTTCTTTTTTTGAAGGTTTTTGCTAAAAGCCCAAAAATATCAAAACAAACTTTAAGGTTAGGTTTTCCCAAAAATTAAAAATAAAACAAAAACAAAAATAACTGGCAGCATTAAACATTACTCTTTTTTTTAGGTATAAGTAATCCCCTTCATAGGTTAAAACTGCGACTGGCCATTCAAGAGATGGTGTCGCTGACGTCACCGAGCGCGCCGAAAACCTCCAGAACCACTCTAGCGTTCGGCGATATGAACCACGAGTGGATCGGCAACTCGTGGCTGCCTTCCTTAGGTAAGTTTAAGCGTCAGTTCGTTTTCAGGATCTAGGCGCTCCGAGCAACTCCAAGCGCGTGATTAACAGGTGCATTTTTAAATTAAATCTATTTCTATCTATCTATTTAGCCTTCTTCGATCCATCTTTGGACCTAGGCCTCCCCCAATATCTTCCACTTTTCTCTGTCTGTCGCCGTGTTCATCCATCTACTTCCCGCATGTCTCTTCAAATCGTCCGCCCATTTCATTTGTGGTCTTCTACTTGTTATTTCTCCAAGGTCTTCAGTTTACAATACATTTGTTCCACCGATCGTCTTTCAATCAAATTTCCATTGGCTACCTCTCCTCGGACATCCCTTACTTTTGTTTTCTTTCTTATCCATTCCTTCCTTTTTCTATCTGTTAGCTTTACATGTAACAGTTGTCTTTCCATTCATCTTTGGGCTTTTGTTACCTTATCCATGTTTGATTTTGTACAGTGAGTACAGGAAGGATACATTGGTTATACACTTTCGTTTTGAGTTTCTAGTTAAGATGGCCTGTGGTATCCCGTGGAATAGTTGTGAAAGATTTTTTAAACTACCCAAGATCGATTGGTAATAGTTCACACAATATTAAGTCACCGGGTGTTTGCCTCCAATTTTAGTAGCTTTGGCTTATAACTTTTTGTAAATTAGTTTTACAGAAAAACTCATGTTTTTTGTCTGAAATAGAACGCCAAGTAAGATGGTAAAGAAATGTGCTTTATATCTTAAAAAGTAACAAAAATATTAATTTTTTTTTAAATTACTAAAAAATAGTAACTTTTTTTTACCCAAAAAAAGAAAATTGAGGGAGAAAGTTTTAGACTACCCCAAATCGATTGGTTATGGATCACTCCACTCAATAAAAAGAGCCTTGGTGTTTGCCTCAAATTTGAGCAAGAGCGCCTGCCTGACGTCATAAATTCAAGATTGCGATTTTTTTAATGTTTTTTCACAAACTTTTGCTTTTAACTTAACAGAAAATATGTATAGGTTGTGATTTTTATGTAGAACAACAATTGAATTATCGTTTTAGTAAGCTTTATATCTATAGAACTATTAAAGATATTGTTATTTTCTTAAATATTAAAAAATACTCTGCCAATATATGGGCCCCTAAGCTCACACTAGGTACTATAGTTATAGTGTACGTGTGAGCTAATATAACTAAAAACTAAAATATATTTTATTCAACTCCGGACTAAATTACCTTTTGTTTGATACCACACAAGCCATGTTTTGACTTAAACTCAAATTTTTGAAATCTACCCCCACCCTTAAAAAAAACAAAAACTAAAATGTATTTTGTTAAACTCCGGACTCAATTGCCTTTCGTTTGATATCACACACGCCATATTTTCACTTAAACTCTAATTTTTTTTAAATAAATTAAAATGTATTTTGTTGAACTCCAGACTCAATTACCTTTCGTTTGATGTCACACACGCCATATTTTCCCATAAACTCTAATTTTTGAAATCTACCTCCACCCTTTTATTTGGTTTGTGCTGGATTTTGTTCATTTTTAAATGGGACCATCTCAGCCCAAAACCCAGCCTAGGTACCAAATTTCATTAAAATCGGCCAAGCGGTTTTTGAGTTATGCGCGTTGGTCGTTACAGACAGACAGACAGACAGACGGCGCAACAAAAAAGTTTCAAAATCATCTGAAACGCAAAGATATATTAAAAATTTTGAAATCGGAGCAACTTTTTTTTTCTCGAAAAAATTAGGATCACCATAGCTCACACTACTATAGTATAGTATATGTGTGAGCTAAAAAATCAGATTGAGCAAATGTTAATTCGCCAGGTGGTTGTCTCAATTTTGAATAGGAGGGCCGATATGACGTCATAAATCCAAAATGGCGGCATTTTCAATTTTTTACAAACTTTTGCTGCATTAGTTTTACAGAAAAACTGTAACTAAGGTTTTTGTTTGCAAGAGAACAACTATGAATATAGTAATAAGCATTTTTAGCTCACACTACTACTATAAGTAGTGTGAGCTATGGTGATCGTAATTTTTTCGAGAAAAAAAAAGTTGCTCCGATTTCAAAAATTTTTATATATCTTTGCGTTTCAGATGATTTTGAAACTTTTTTGTTTTGCTGTCTGTCTGTCTGTCTGTCTGTCTGTATGTCTGTCTGTAACGACCAACCTGCATAACTCAAAAACCGCTTGTCCGATTTTAATGAAATTTGGTACCTAAGTTGGGTCTTGGGCCGTGATGGTCCCATTTAAAAATGAACAAAATCCACCGAACGCAAGCCAAATAAAAGGGTGGGGGTAGATTCCAAAAATTAGAGTTTATGTGAAAATATGGCGTGTGTGATATCAAACGAAAGGTAATTAACTCTGGAGTTAAAAAAAATACATTTTAGTTTTTTTTTTAAAGAGTGGGGGGTAGAAAAGAAAATTTGAGTTTAAGTCAAAACATGGCTTGTGTGGTATCAAACGAAAGGTAATTGAGTCTGGAGTTGAATAAAATATATTTCAGTTTTTGATTATATTAGCTCATACTATAACTATAGTACCTAGTGTGAGCTTAGGTGCCCATAGATTGGCAGAGTATTTTTCTTCTAGAACATTCTGATAGACAATAGAAACTATGCATGTTGTTTGTTTTTAGGTCTTCCCCAATATAGAACTACCTTTATGGAATGTTTGGTAGATGCCAGGATGCTGGATCACCTGACTAAGAAAGACTTACGGGGGCAATTGAAAATGGTTGACAATTTTCATAGGTAAGTTATAGTTTGCAAGACCATAGTGTTGGGCATATATTCTGGTTGAAAGGTTAAAAATATGTAGGGGAGATTTTCAGCAAACTAAGTTTTAAATTCGTAAAATCTACCTTTTCGAGAAAAACAGAAAAATGTAAATATCTCAAAAACTATTCATTTGCATAATGCATGTTTAGCTTGAATTTAGTCCTTACCACCTCTCCTATCACAGTAATCCTATATAGTAGAATTTTTATGGATATGCAATAAGGCGCTGACTGTGACGTAGCACGGCACCCCGACATAAAATATGATTCCGGAACGAACCAACAACTAATCTAATCATGTCATTGACTGAACTGACACATTATGATCCGATTATTTACCATCTCTTTTTAAACTAATGTATTAGTAAGGGCGCTTAATAATATTAAACACACATGAGTTTAATAACTAAACATTGGTCTACTCGTTTTATTTACTAAACTCACACATTGTCATCCAGCTACTTATTCTCTCTTTTTAACTCAAAGTAGTGGGACGGGCGCACCCAATCTAAAACAGTCATGCCATTTTGACAATCAACGTCAGTCGATTTTCTGATGCACACAGTGGGCTCGCGGACCTAATTTTTGGCCAAAAAGGGTTAAATTAAAAATATACTGAAACTTCTAAACACCTTTACTAAAAAGAGTAGATAGTCCAGCAGGCCTTGAACAACTATAATTTAATTGACGTAACTTTCAGTTATTTTTCGCGTTAAAGTACCATATTTGTATTGCCGTTTAATCAAGATTTTATGCCATTTTACGACAATATTTTATGTTGTATAAAATTCGCATAAAATAAATCTTGTCAAAAGAGGTAGGGGAAAGGGGGGCAAAATGAGTTACGCCGATAAAACGGGATATCGCAATTTTAAGTAAATTGCGCAAAAATGAAACCTCTTAATATCAGATGTTTTATCCTTATGACTGGTTCAACTCTCTGCAATATTGTCAGGAATGCAAATAACCCCTGACTGTGCCACTGTACGAAACCATCTTGGAAAAGCGACAAACACAATTATGGTTCTGTTGAGATAAGAAAGTGGTTCCGCCTCCCTCCAAAATAGAAAACATTTGGTTGCCGCCCACTACACAGCAGATGGTTATGGCGAGAAAAACTATTGAAAAGCCTAGAGTGGGAGTTGTAATGGTTAAGCGTGGGGATACAGCAAGTAGCGAGAGGGTTTTCCCTTTAAAGTGATTGGACATGGAAAAACTGTGAGATAAGAAAATGTTGTTGTTTACCTCATTAGCTAGAATGTAAAGTAAATTTTAGGATTATCAGCAACGCCACTGACTTGGTTCCTCCAAGCTCTTCAAAGAGGGGATAATGGATTATTTAGGTCCAACCTACCGTTTATAAAAACCCAAACTTAGAGGAGACAAGTCGGTAGTTACATTCTAAGTTTTGTTGAACTTAACTAAAACCTCTAAAAGTAATTGTCAGTAAAGAAACATAAGATTTTTATATTTAAAGAATATTTTGCAGTTTGTTATTTTGGTAAGTTAAAGTTTTATTTTAATATTTTGGGTCTTGTTCGTTTTATAGGTCATAAGAAAAGTCTCGTAACAATTTGTAAATTGCAACAGAGTTTTATTTTGTATTCATTAAAGTTTGTAACGTTTTTAAAACTGTTTCATATTTATTTTATTCACATAAGAGATCTACTACGGTACCCTCGTTTAAGGGTTCGATTTAAAATAAAATCCTACCCGACAATATGATTGGTGCCGGTCGGCTGAGCTTAAGTTGATTTTTGCCCAATGTGATGTTGTGCGCTGCTTATTGTAAAAATATCTTGCGCATTTTGTGACGGTAAATACATTTTTTACAGACTTCTAAAATTTTGTTTACATTGAAAAATTAGTGGGTTTATGTATTATTTATAATTAAACGCATCGTCCGTAAAATTCGCCCTTTACTATGTATGATTTTTGTTTGAATTTAACTGGTGGTTTGGGGCAAAACGGGGTTTTTTTATTGGGGCAAAATGGGTACCTTGTTATACCTAGTAACCTACACCCCATTTTGCCCAAAAAAATTTTTTGATAGCATTACTGAAAGTCGTATTTATGTTGTCTTTGCAAAAAATTGAAGCAAAATTCGTGTAGGAGAGTCGACAGCGATGACTTGGTTACTAAATTTAATTATTATAAAATGTATTTACATTATATTACAACTTTTTATTTTTTCAATAAGTATTTTTAACTTGTTTAGTATTTTAATAAATAAAACTGTTCTTACAAAAATATTGATTCTAAATTACTTTTCAACGCAGCTTTGTTGCACATTACACAGTGAGCTTTAACCTTGAATAACCTAAGTACCAGGTTTGACACAAATCGGTTTATAAATATAGGATAGTCTATAGGATAAAGATTTTGGGTCCGCCATGCAAGTTTTTTTTTTGTTTGGGTAGAAAATAATAATAAGCGGCGTTAAACACCGCAGAGTTCTAGATATATAAAAATGTAAAGGTTCTGCATTTCGGATCTGCCATGATATTTTTTCTAGGTTTGAGTCAGAAATC
The DNA here is from genome assembly GCA_963576565.1 of Aspidapion aeneum. Classification (NCBI taxonomy): domain Eukaryota; kingdom Metazoa; phylum Arthropoda; class Insecta; order Coleoptera; family Brentidae; genus Aspidapion; species Aspidapion aeneum. The sequence continues at coordinate 139,536,363 of OY755040.1, read as the reverse complement.
TTAATTTTGGCTTTACACACCCCAAAGTTTCAAGTTTGATACATATCGGTTCATAAATAGAAAATTCTGCCCTTTTGGATCCGTCATATAATTTTTAAGTTTGATTTCATAATTATACTTAACGACTTTAGAGACCTATTGGTAAATAAGTTTTTTTAAATTTAAGTCAAAAATCATATTTAGCGACTATTAACACTAAATTTTATACTTACGGGTTCATAAATAGGAAACTTCGCCATTTTGGATTCGCTATTTTGATTGTACATACTTCTTTCTCATTTCAAAACAAAATATTGTTACAAAACCTATTTTTCTAATTTTGGTCAAAAATCAGATCCGGGAGCCCACTGTGCAGCGCTGTGATGTGCTTTAAAAAGAGATGCAAATGAGTATGTTCCAAAATTACAATTTATGTCGGGGTGCTAATGTCAACCTACGTCACGAGTCAGCGCCTAATTAGGTCATTTTCTGGTATCTTTGGTTGTTACATTCACTGACATTATTTACATATTTTTCTGTCATTGTTTATTACATTGACGAAATTTGTCACTGCATATACATAAAAATTTTCTACTATGGAATAAAGGAGTTTAAATAACGTTTGGTTAGAGCTTTTTTGTCTTATATTTTAGGACGAGTTTGCAATATGGTATATCATGCTTAAAGCGCCTGAACTATGACCGAAAATTGTTAGAAGAGAGAAGAAAGAATTGTGAAAATACAAACAATGACGTCATAGTGTGGAGTAATGACAGGTTAATACGATGGGTGGCGCTGATAGGACTGAAGGTAAACATTTTAAATGCTCAATTAACCGCTTGTTATAATTATAATTATAAATGCAGCTTTATTAAATTCTTATTTTCCTCAATGCGACGTATGAAAATCTTTAGGTTCAGACCATTGAATGCTGTGATCATTATTTGACCCGATTTTTCAATATATCCCTATTGGGTACTTTTTTATGCTCTTTTTATTGTAAATGGTAAATGGTAATACAGTGAAACCTCCTATAAGCAGACACTCAACGGTTTCGTCGATTTTGTCCGGTTATTGGAGGTGTCCGCTTATGAGAGAGAACTGCGAGAGGATCAGGCACACCTCTTATGGGATTTCTGTAATCCGTCAAACATCATGAAATTTTGGTATGTTGTAGACTGAACCTGTCTTATCATGGACATTATCACTTTCAACACCCTGTATTTCAAAAACTGGTCATTAATTTAAGTTGGGCCCATAACAACTTTTGATAAGAAAGGTTCAATCTAAAACAAACTAACGCTTGCTTCTCATGAACACTTTCAGCTAATATTTACTTAAACACCCTGTAGATAATGCTTTAATGGTACAGATTAAAAATAATAAATAAATAGGTAATATACGTCACACTAACAGTGCGTATTTGTTTGGAAAACCCGTCTAAAGAGCTATTGTGCTTCTTGGGCATTATCACTTTCAACACCCTGTATTTCAAAAACTGGTCACTCATTTAAGTTGGGCCCATAAGAACTTTTCATGAGCAAGGTTTAATCTACAACATACTAAAGCTTATTTCTTATTAAAAAATTCGAATAATATTTACTTAAACACCCTATAGATACGGTTTTGAAGGAACAGATTAAAAATAATAAATAAATCGGTAATATACGTAATACTAACAGTGCGTATATGTTTGGAAAACCGGTCTAAAGAGCTATTATGCTTCTTGGACATTATCACTTTCAGCACCCTGTATTTCAAAAACTGGTCATTAATTTGAGTTGGGCCCATAACAACTTTTGATAAGAAAGGTTCAATCTAAAACAAACTAACGCTTGCTTCTCATGAACACTTTCAGCTAATATTTACTTAAACACCCTGTAGATAATGCTTTAATGGTACAGATTAAAAATAATAAATAAATAGGTAATATACGTCACACTAACAGTGCGTATTTGTTTGGAAAACCCGTCTAAAGAGCTATTGTGCTTCTTGGGCATTATCACTTTCAACACCCTGTATTTAAAAAACTGGTCACTCATTTAAGTTGGGCCCATAAGAACTTTTCATGAGCAAGGTTTAATCTACAACATACTAAAGCTTGTTTCTTATTAAAAAATTCGAATAATATTTACTTAAACACCCTGTAGATACGGTTTTGAAGGAACAGATTAAAAATAATAAATAAATCGGTAATATACGTAATACTAACAGTGCGTATATGTTTGGAAAACCGGTCTAAATAGCTATTATGCTTCTTGGACATTATCACTTTCAACACCCTGTATTTCAAAAACTGGTCATTAATTTAAGTTGGGCCCATAACCACTTTTGATAAGAAAGGTTCAATCTAAAACAAACTAACGCTTGGTTCTTATGAACACTTTCAGCTAATATTTACTTAAACACCCTGTAGATAATGCTTTAATGGTACAGATTAAAAATAATAAATAAATAGGTAATATACGTCACACTAACAGTGCGTATTTGTTTGGAAAACCCGTCTAAAGAGCTATTGTGCTTCTTGGGCATTATCACTTTCAACACCCTGTATTAAAAAAACTGGTCACTCATTTAAGTTGGGCCCATAAGAACTTTTCATGAGCAAGGTTTAATCTACAACATACTAAAGCTTGTTTCTTATTAAAAAATTCGAATAATATTTACTTAAACACCCTGTAGATACGGTTTTGAAGGAACAGATTAAAAATAATAAATAAATCGGTAATATACGTAATACTAACAGTGCGTATATGTTTGGAAAACCGGTCTAAATAGCTATTATGCTTCTTGGACATTATCACTTTCAACACCCTGTATTTCAAAAACTGGTCATTAATTTAAGTTGGGCCCATAACAACTTTTGATAAGAAAGGTTCAATCTAAAACAAACTAACGCTTGCTTCTCATGAACACTTTCAGCTAATATTTACTTAAACACCCTGTAGATAATGCTTTAATGGTACAGATTAAAAATAATAAATAAATAGATAATATACGTCACACTAACAGTGCGTATTTGTTTGGAAAACCCTTCTAAAGAGCTATTGTGCTTCTTGGGCATTATCACTTTCAACACCCTGTATTTAAAAAAACTGGTCACTCATTTAAGTTGGGCCCATAAGAACTTTTCATGAGCAAGGTTTAATCTACAACATACTAAAGCTTGTTTCTTATTAAAAAATTCGAATAATATTTACTTAAACACCCTGTAGATACGGTTTTGAAGGAACAGATTAAAAATAATAAATAAATCGGTAATATACGTAATACTAACAGTGCGTATATGTTTGGAAAACCGGTCTAAAGAGCTATTATGCTTCTTGGACATTATCACTTTCAACACCCTGTATTTCAAAAACTGGTCATTAATTTAAGTTGGGCCCATAACAACTTTTGATAAGAAAGGTTCAATCTAAAACAAACTAACGCTTGCTTCTCATGAACACTTTCAGCTAATATTTACTTAAACACCCTGTAGATAATGCTTTAATGGTACAGATTAAAAATAATAAATAAATAGGTAATATACGTCACACTAACAGTGCGTATTTGTTTGGAAAACCCGTCTAAAGAGCTATTGTGCTTCTTGGGCATTATCACTTTCAACACCCTGTATTAAAAAAACTGGTCACTCATTTAAGTTGGGCCCATAAGAACTTTTCATGAGCAAGGTTTAATCTACAACATACTAAAGCTTGTTTCTTATTAAAAAATTCGAATAATATTTACTTAAACACCCTGTAGATACGGTTTTGAAGGAACAGATTAAAAATAATAAATAAATCGGTAATATACGTAATACTAACAGTGCGTATATGTTTGGAAAACCGGTCTAAAGAGCAATTATGCTTCTTGGACATTATCACTTTCAACACCCTGTATTTCAAAAACTGGTCATTAATTTAAGTTGGGCCCATAACAACTTTTGATAAGAAAGGTTCAATCTAAAACAAACTAACGCTTGGTTCTTATGAACACTTTCAGCTAATATTTACTTAAACACCCTGTAGATAATGCTTTAATGGTACAGATTAAAAATACTCTGCCAATATATGGGCCCCTAAGCTCACACTAGGTACTATAGTTATAGTGTACGTGTGAGCTAATATAACTAAAAACTGAAATATATTTTATTTAACTCCAGACTAAATTACCTTTTGTTTGATACCACACAAGCCATGTTTTGACTTAAACTCAAATTTTTGAAATCTACCCCCACCCTTAAAAAAAACAAAAAACTAAAATGTATTTTGTTAAACTCCGGACTCAATTACCTTTCGTTTGATATCACACACGCCATATTTTCACTTAAACTCTAATTTTTAAAATATACCCCCACCCTTTTTTTAAAAATAAATTAAAATGTATTTTGTTTAACTGCAGACTCAATTACCTTTCGTTTGATATCACACACGTCATATTTTCACATAAACTCTAGTTTTTGAAAGCTACCCCCACCCTTTTATTTGGTTTCTGTTCGGTGGATTTTGTTCATTTTTAAATGGGACCATCTCGACCCAAGACCCAGTCTAGGTACCAAATTTCATTAAAATCGGCCAAGCGGTTTTTGAGTTATGCGCGTTGGTCGTTACAGACATACAGACAGACAGACATACAGACAGACAGACAGACAGACAGACGGCGCAACAAAAAAGTTTCAAAATCATCTGAAACGCAAAGATATATAAAAAATTTTGAAATCGGAGCAACTTTTTTTTTCTCGAAAAAATTAGGATCACCATAGCTCACACTACTATAGTATAGTATATGTGTGAGCTAATAATAAATAAATAGGTAATATACGTCACACTAACAGTGCGTATTTGTTTGGAAAACCCGTCTAAAGAGCTATTGTGCTTCTTGGGCAATATCACTTTCAACACCCTGTATTTAAAAAACTGGTCACTCATTTAAGTTGGGCCCATAAGAACTTTTCATGAGCAAGGTTTAATCTACAACATACTAAAACTTGTTTCTTATTAAAAAATTCGAATAATATTTACTTAAACACCCTGTAGATATGGTTTTGAAGGAACAGATTAAAAATAATAAATAAATCGGTAATATACGTAATACTAACAGTGTGTATATGTTTGGAAAACCGGTCTAAATAGCTATTATGCTTCTTGGACATTATCACTTTCAACACCCTGTATTTAAAAAACTGGTCACTCCTTTAAGTTGGGCCCATAAGAACTTTTCATGAGCAAGGTTTAATCTACAACATACTAAAGCTTGTTTCTTATTAAAAAATTCGAATAATATTTACTTAAACACCCTGTAGATACGGTTTTGAAGGAACAGATTAAAAATAATAAATAAATCGGTAATATACGTAATACCAACATTGCGTATATGTTTGGAAAACCGGTCTAAAGAGCTATTATGCTTCTTGGACATTGTCACTTTCAACACCCTGTATTTCAAAAACTGGTCAATAATTTGAGTTGGGCCCATGAGAACTTTGGATAAGAAGAGGTGTGCCTGATCCTTTGAATACATTTTCATTACCAATTTCCGCGGCTTGATTTTTTCTGATATTAATTTTTTCAGCGATCTTATTATTAGTCTCCGCATTAAACCGGAAAGAGGGAATTCTCCGGCTGCGTAGTTGCCAACATACTACATAATATTTCCGCGTCCTGTTATTAGAGTGTCCGATTATAGTGAATTTTACATGTAAAGAAATAGGGAAAAGCTTGGTTCCCACAAATCTGTCCTCCTAAAGGGAGTGTCCGCTTAATGGAGGTGTCTACAAGGAGAGGTTTCACTGTACCTGAATATAATAAAATCTAGCAATAGACTTTCCAAAACATGCAGAACTTTTTAATATAAGAGTGACTTATTGTCGAAAAATTAAATTTTTAGTCCATTTGTCCCCTTGCCCAAGTAACATTATTACCACCCAAGGTTTTATTAATTTGGTTCCTAGTTTATTTAGAGGGTGCTGTTATGGGTTTTAGGATCAATTTAGCTACATAAAGGTAATTTATATTGCCAATTACCTAAAGGGGTGTTATACAACCAAAAAGTGATTTATAAAGGGAGTATAATAAAACTGATATTCCTTCTGTTCCTTTTAAATACTTTTGGTTTTATTGATTTCTGATTTATAAAGATGGTCTTATAAAACCATGTTACCTAAAGTTTTTAAAAAGAAATAAATATAAACTTTGGTCATTTAGTTTTTTTCATTACTTTAGATCATCACAAAAGTGTTTTATAATAGAGCTAAAAGGTTATCTTATATCCTTTTGTTTTTATTGTTACCAGTAGTTTAAAAGTAAATATGATTAGATAGGTAGGACACCCAGGCATCGGTAAGGCCTGTTTAGACGGCCAATATAAGAGGTTGCCCTCCAACCTGCAGGCACAACGAATATCATTGAACTGGCCCTCTCGATTGTGTCAAAATTGCACGATAAAAAACATTTAAGTGTTGAATTATACGCTTTTAAACACTTTAAAAACAAATACAAAAAATTTAAATGAGGTTATGTTGACTATGTTTACATTGTTCTTTTTTGTTGGTTTCATAAAGGCACTCAAAAATCCTTGTTGCGATACAGTAACAAATAAAACCAAGTGACCACTATAAACCATAATGGCGTATATAAATTTATTTAAAAAACATTGTAAAGAGAAAATATTTATCTAGTCGTTATAGCAGTGTTTTTTAACAATAATTTTACTTTAATTTTGATTTATGTAAACCAAACAGACTTTTTTAATGGTGAATAGTGTAAATGATTTTTTTTTAATTTTAAATATTTGTTATTTTGTTATCAAAAAACTATTAAAAAGCATTCTTGAGATGGCGTGCTTGTTTTGAGAGCTTTTCAGATACGATTTTATCAGAAAAATAAATCTGGCAGGCAATTTGATCATCAACAAAACGACAAACTCGGTATATTTTTATCTGATAAAATAATTTTGGGACTCTGACATTTTTGGCAATTTTGTGACCTAAATTATTTTATATAGCCATTCTGAATCTAAAATATCGCCATAGCTTTTATAGGAAAACTTCTTTACTCTAAAGGTATTATGGTATTCAACAGAATCGCCAGGATACCAAATTACCAAATCTAGTTTTATACTAGGATAGAGGAACGTTTCTAAGTTGCTTTTAGAACCTGGCATAATAGCTTTAGGCTCTAAAAGGTTCTATACTGGTGGAACCGCTAGAGGGCGAAGCTAGAGTTTATTTCTTATGGTTTTATAGTGAGTTTAATACATAGGTTGCCACCACCAATTAGGGAGTCCCATTTAGGAGGTCTAAGGGGTATATAAGGGTAATGGGAACGTGCTAGCGACCAAACATTGAAACTAATGGTTTTAAGGAAAGGCGCTGGCAACCTTTTAGCTTCTGCTATAAATAAAGAAATGTTACTTGGGTGGACCATTATCCTTTTTAATGGCTTTACTTAAAATTTCAAGGTTAGAATCACAACATAGATATCACAAAAAGCAGAGATTTTAACTTGATACTTGGCCTTCATATTTAACTCGCCAGTTTTTTACTAGATGGCGACATTATTGCTTAAAAAACAGCAAAATAATGAAAAAGTAACCAGACTACTAGCATGGTCACTATTTCAGACTCTTCCTTGATGTTACAAGTCCTTTTTATTGTTACGGAAAAATTCACATTTTTCGTAACCTTTTGTTTCAATCACAAATATTTAAAAATAAAAGAAACTCCATGCGACATCTAGCGCAAAGTCAGTGAACTTATAATAAATGCTTGATCAATGAATTTTGTCTTATTACAGTATTTTAAAGTATTTGGTGGTCAAAGTTTGTTCTTTACTAAAATATTGTTTTTTTTTTGTTAGGAATTTGGAAATAACCTGTTAGAGTCGGGTGTCCATGGTGCTTTAATAGCGTTAGACGAAAGCTTTGATGTAAATAGTATGGCGTTAGCTTTACAAATCCCCACACAAAATACGCAGGTATGTTTTGAGTTTTAGGTCAAACACCCTTAGGCTGAAGGCGCAATGGAAAATAGGAGCGATTAAAGGCCCTCGATATATTTTGACAGTTGGTTTACACGACCAGATATCAATCAAATGTATCCAGGGCCTCTAATCACTTATATCTAGTCACTTATGTTTTTAGGCCATTCATATTAGGTAAAAAAACCCTGAAACTTGAAAAAAAAAATAGATGCAAGCTGAATTTTTATATAATTATTCCAAAATCACCCTCGAGCAGATATCTGGCCCCAAAGGTCCTAAAAATCAGTATTTTGCGATTTTCTCAAAAACTAATAACGTTTTTTAAAAAAGCGAAGAGAGAAAAAATACGCAAAATCATTCTGTCTATAATGTAAAATTAAGAAAAAAAAATTAACCTAACATTTTAAGAAAATGTTTTTTCCTACCCTTTAGTTAACTTGTTTTATAATTTTAATACTTTAGAAATGTACTTAAATTTAGTTTTTGTTTTTTAAAAGTTAAACCACTTTAAGTAAGGCTTAGGTCAATGGTTAATAATATCCGGACCGCCAATGGGATATGGAAAAAAAAAACATTTTTATACAATTAAGCACTGTATGAGAAAAAAAAACGTACATAAAAAAAGTTCAACTTCTGGGTAGAAACAGCTTTAAAATATGCGCAAATGTGCACACTTTTATTATATTTGAAATTTCAGCCAAAGTACTATTGATAGCAAAAATAGTGGTTCCCTAAACGTTAATGGGACAAAGGGGTTTAAACAAAATAAATGTAACATAAGGGTGGTTTTTTAAGGGTTTAAAATGTATATAAAATTTTACCGAATAGTCGTATCATGATTTTTCCCCAAATATATATGTATACTAAAAACTTTAGTTTCTAAGATATCTACAAATACACACTTCGTCAAAAGTCTTGGCCCCTCTGATCATCCTGTAAATTGTTTCAGGTACGCTGGCAATTTTTTTGTTGATAAATTCCTTCATATAAAAACATTTTCGGAGAAAAAAACTGCCTTATTTAGGAACTATGCAGATTATTCTTAATAAGGTCAGTTTTAAGACGGATACGACAAGTGCATTTTCAATTAAATTTCGAGAAAAATGCCAGGTCACTTGATTTTTTCATTCAACCGAGCAAGAATAGTGGCTTTACATCAAGAGGGTTTATCAAACCATCTTATTGCGCGTCGTTTGAATATCCCACGGTCTTCAGTGAGACGCATTGTCCTTCTTTTTCTGGAAACTTGGAGCGTTGCGCGAAGACCAGTTAGTGGAAGACCCAGAGTAACATCAGAGAGGGAAGATCATTATATGGTTCATTTTACACGAAGAAACCGAACAATAACGTCAACAGCCCTCCGAAGTTATTTTTTGCGCACGTACCAGAGAGTTGTTTCGACAAGCACCCTAAGAAGAAGATTACATTCTTCAAATTTAAGGTCAAGAAGACCTTTGAGAGTGCCAAAGCTCTCACTTCATCATAGAGCTGCCCGTCGTCAATGGGCCCAGGAGCACAGAAATTGGCTTTTGCCTCAATGACGCAACGTTATTTTTTCGGACGAGTCGCGATTTGGCCTACAGAGTGACAGTCAACGGGTCTGGAGAGGTCCAGGAAGAGCAGAACGATTGGCTTTTTTCCGAGAAGTTGTTCCCTACCAGGGCAGCACGGTAATGTTTTGGGGCGGCATAATGTTTGGTCGTCGTACTCCACTTATCCTCATTCAGCCAACAATGACAGGCACCATATACGCAGAAAACATTATCGAACCAATCATTCAGCCCTTGCGAAATGAATTTGGAGAAAATTTCATTTTTCAAGATGATAATGCCAGACCACATCGCACGCAAAGGGTGGAAAACATGTTGCGGGAGGGAAACATCCAAAGAATGAACTGGCCAGCGAACTCTCCCGACATGAATCCCATTGAACACGTGTGGGATGGAGTTGCTAGAAGAATATCCAATCGACTGAATCCTCATGCAACACTTCAACAATTGACTGCAGCTGTTCAAGAAGAGTGGAACAACTTACCGGTAGATTTTATTGATAACTTGATTCGAGGGATGCCCAGACGTGTCGGTCAACTGATTGAAAAAAGAGGCGATCACACAGAATACTAAGTTATGTTTAATTAAGCCTTTACCGTTTTTTTCTTTAAGTTTATTTTTTTAGAATTTAAGAATTTTTGATCACTTTTCGATATTTTAGCTCACACTACTATATCATAGTGTGAGCTATGGTGATCCTAATTTTTTCGAGAAAAAAAAAGTTGCTCCGATTTCAAAAATGTTAATATATCTTTGCGTTTCAGAAGATTTTGAAACTTTTTTGTCGCGCCGTCTGTCTGTCTGTATGTCTGTCTGTCTGTAACGACCAACGCGCATAACTCAAAAACCGCTTACCCGATTTTAATGAAATTTGGTACCTAGGCTGGGTCTTGGGTCGAGATGGTCCCATTTAAAAATGAACAAAATCCACCGAGCAGAAGCCAAATAAAAGGGTGGGGGTAGATTAAAAAAATTAGATTTTAAGTGAAAATATGGCCTGTGTGATATCAAACGAAAGGTAATTTAGTCTGGAGTTAAACAAAACAAATTTTAGTTAAAAAAATAAAGGGTGGGGGTATATGTAAAAAATTAGAGTTATAATTGAAAATATGGCGTGTGTAATATCAAACGAAAGATAATTGAGTCTGGAGTTAAACAAAACACATTTTAGTTTTTTTTTAAGGGTGTGGGTAGATTTCAAAAATTAGAGTTTAAGTCAAAACATGGCTTGTGTGGTATCAAACGACAGGTAATTGAGTCTGGAGTTGAAAAAAAATATATTTATATTAGCTCACACGTACACTACCACTATAGTACCTAGTGTGAGCTTAGGTGCCCATATATTGGCAGAGTATTTTAATACTGCATTATATAAAAATGAAATAAAAAAGGTTCTGCATCATATATTTTAGTATTGAATTAAAGAATATTCTGCAGCAAATTTGAAAATTTAACTATCTTTATTTTTCCAAATACCTAGGGGGGCCAAGACTTTTGACGATGTGTGTAATTTATCCATGTACATATAGCCTGGTTTTTGGCAGCCTTGGCGAAAAATCTTGACATAAAAAACTGAAAATTGCATATTAATACGAGTATTTGTTAAAACGTTATACAAGTTCTTCTGTTTATAATTTTCAACCCTTAATGAACCACCCTTATGATAGAAATCATTGTCCTTATGTTCCATTTATTTCGTCTAAACCTCTTTATCACATTTAAGTTTAATCAAACACTATTTTTTCTAAAATTTTATAAAAATTACTTTAGTATCTGTTAAGCTGGAATTTCAAATAAAATAAAAGTGTGCAGACCAAATAGACCCAGGTTGCAAGCACTAAATAGACGGCTGTGCCCGCAGGGGAGAAAATGAGAGATATCACAAAAAAATTACCCCAAAGTTAAATTCACCCCGTCTGGGAAAACATACGTTTGTTGAACTAAAACTAAGGAAAAAAATCGGCAATACGCTAGAACCTTACCTTCTTTCATTTAGCAGCAGTTCCACATTTCACTCGCAACGCCGCGGCTTTTTATGAGCTATGTCAACCAATAGCAAATGGATTGCAAGTTGTGAACTATCCGCTCGTGGCTTTGAGTCTCTTGTCGGAAGTGAGTTCTTCATTCCCTTGTCAAATACAAGGGGGCGCTTCAAACTCCCAGCGTGTGCAAAGCGCGCATGATGTTTCCAAAATGATCAGGTTATCAAAAAGAAAATAACTTTCAACAAAGAGAAAAATTATCACCTGATCGGAATTTTTCCCAAATAAGGAGTTTCTTTTTTGAAGGTTTTTGCTAAAGAGCCCAAAAATATCAAAACAACCTTTAAGGTTAGGTTTCCCCAAAAATTCAAAATAAAAGAAAAACGAAAATAACTGGCAGCATTAAACAGACTACTTTACACTTGGTTATTTCCCACAAAAGCTTAAACTTGCCTTGGTAAAGCCACTACATAAGAAGGGTGATCCAGTCAGAAAATTTTAGATAAAGTTCTAATTTTGCGCGTATTTTAACACTGTTTCTAACCAGAAGTTAAATATATTTTTGTGTCGTACAGTTTGTGTCGTACAGTTCCTAATTGTATAAAAATAAAATTTTCAAAATCCCAATATTTTCCATTGCTTTTCGGATATTTTTTCTCAATTAAATAAAGTTTTTTTTCTATTTTCAGGCCAGGCAAACGCTGGAAACAGAATTTAGTAATTTATTGAAAAGCGCAACAGAAAGGCGACTGCAAGATGTCCGCTCTTGACAGACTTAAATCGGATAATCGTGAAGGAGCAACAAAAACTAAATTGAATCTAGTCCAAGATGAAATTATCCATTTCAGGCATTCGCGCAAGAGGGAATCAGAGACATGTAGATATGTGTAGAGATTGATTCGTTCCAACCAAATACATTAGAACATAAATATGGGGCATACCCATGCCTTCTCATACGCAATGCTTGAAGTCAAGACCCCATTTAATTCTTAATGTTCCTTTTTCGGGTAGACAGGATTTCGGTTACTGCGCATGCGTCAGTTTTGGTGGTTTTGGAACATACTCCGTTACGTCACTATTTTATTTCACAATTGTCAAAAATTTAGGGTTATCTTTATTTTTTTTTTCTAAAAACTAGTTGATTAGGTGAAAATTTATTAAATTATGGATTAAAATTGTAGTTTTTCTAAAATTAATTATGCAGATTTATTGTGGACACCATAAAGAGTGTTTAATGGCGGGTCGCGGAAATTTATTCGAAAAATTTTCTTCGAAAACATTTTGTTCGAACGGAAATTTGTTCGAAACCATTTTGTTTGAACGGAAATTTGTTCGAACGAAAATTTGTTTGAAAACATTTTGTTCGAACAGAAATTTGTTCGAAACCATTTTGTTCGAACGGAAATTTGTTCGAACGAAAATTTGTTTGAAAACATTTTGTTCGAAAACATTTTGTTCGAACGGAAATTTGTTCGAAACCATTTTGTTCGAACGAAAATTTGTTTGAAAACATTTTGTTCGAACGAAAATTTGCTCGAAACCATTTTGTTCGAATGAAAATTTGTTCGAACGAAAATTTGTTTGAAAACATTTTGTTCGAAAACATTTTGTTCGAACGAAAATTTGTTCAAAAGGACATTTGTTCGAAAAAAATTTGTTCCAATGGAAATTTGTTGGATAAAAATTTGTTTAAACAGAAATTTGTTCGAAAACGTTTTCTTCGAACGGAAATTCGTTCGAAAACATTTTGTTCATTAAAAACACCAACTGTTTGACTAAGGGGTCTCTTTCTAACATATTAAAAAAAAAAACATTCCTGACTTCTTTCGCAGGATCCTAGCGGGTGTGAAACAAAACTGAACCAAACCGAGCTGAACCGAATCGAAGTATCGGTTTAGTACGGTTTGGTTTCACAACCTCTAGGATGCCGGTTTGGTTCGGTTCGGTTTGGTTTCACACCCTCTAGGATCCCGCGAAAGAAGTCAGAAAAGTTTTTTTTTTTTAATATGTTAGAAAGAGACCCCTTAGTCAAACAGTTGGTGTTTTTAATGAACAAAATGTTTTCGAACGAATTTTTGTTCGATGAAAACGTTTTCGAACAAATTTCCGTTTGAGCAAATTTTTTTCGAACAAATTTCCGTTCGAACAAATGTCCTTTTGAACAAATTTTCGTTGGAACAAAATGTTTTCAAACAAACTTCTGTTTGAAGAAAATGTTTTCGAACAAATTTCCGTTCGAACAAAATGTTTTTGAACTAATTTCCGTTCGAACAAAATGTTTTCGAACCAATTTCCGTTCGAAGAAACTGTTTTCGAACGGAAATTGGTTCGAAAACATTTTGTTCGAACGGAAATTAGTTCAAAAACATTTTGTTCGAACGGAAATTTGTTCGAAAACATTTTGTTCAAACGGAAATTTGTTCGAAAACATTTTGTTTGAACGGAAATTTGTTCGAAAACATTTTGTTCGAAAGTCATTTTCTTCGAACGGAAATTTGTTCGAACGAAAATTTGTTCAAAAGGACATTTGTTCGAAAAAAGTTTGTTCCAATGGAAATTTGTTGGATAAAAATTTGTTTAAACAGAAATTTGTTCGAAAAAGTTTTCTTCGAACGGAAATTCGTTCGAAAACATTTTGTTCGAAAGTCATTTTGTTCGAACGGAAATTTGTTCGAACGGAAATTTGTTCGAAAACATATTGTTCGAACGGAAATTTGTTCGAAAACATTTTGTTCGAACGAAAATTTGTTCAAAAGGACATTTGTTAGAAAAAAATTTGTTCCAATGGAAATTTGTTGGATAAAAATTTGTTTAAACAGAAATTTGTTCGAAAAAGTTTTCTTCGAACGGAAATTCGTTCGAAAACATTTTGTTCGAACGGAAATTTGTTCGAACGAAAATTTGTTCGAAAACATATTGTTCGAACGGAAATTTGTTCGAAAACATTTTGTTCGAACGAAAATTTGTTCGAACGAAAATTTGTTCGAAAAAAATTTGTTCCAATGGAAATTTGTTGGATAAAAATTTGTTTAAACAGAAATTTGTTCGAAAAAGTTTTCTTCGAACGGAAATTCGTTCGAAAACATTTTGTTCGAAAGTCATTTTGTTCGAACGGAAATTTGTTCGAACGGAAATTTGTTCGAAAACATATTGTTCGAACGGAAATTTGTTCGAAAACATTTTGTTCGAACGAAAATTTGTTCAAAAGGACATTTGTTAGAAAAAAATTTGTTCCAATGGAAATTTGTTGGATAAAAATTTGTTTAAACAGAAATTTGTTCGAAAAAGTTTTCTTTGAACGGAAATTCGTTTGAAAACATTTTGTTCGAAAGTCATTTTGTTCGAACGAAAATTTGTTCGAACGGAAATTTGTTCGAAAACATATTGTTCGAACGGAAATTTCTTCGAAAACATTTTGTTCAAACGAAAATTTGTTCGAACAAAAATTTGTTCGAAAAAAATTTGTTCCAATGGAAATTTGTTGGATAAAACTTTGTTTAAACAGAAATTTGTTCGAAAAAGTTTTCTTCGAACGGAAATTCGTTCGAAAACATTTTGTTCGAAAGTCATTTTGTTCGAACGGAAATTTGTTCAAACGGAAATTTGTTCGAAAACATATTGTTCGAACGGAAATTTGTTCGAAAAAATTTTGTTCAAACGAAAATTTCTTCAAACGAAAATTTGTTCCAATGGAAATTTGTTGGATAAAAATTTGTTTAAACAGAAATTTGTTCGAAAAAGTTTTCTTCGAACGGAAATTTGTTCGAAAACATTTTGTTCGAAAGTCATTTTGTTCGAACGGAAATTTGTTCGAAAACATATTGTTCGAACGGAAATTTGTTCGAAAACATTTTGATCAAAAGGACATTTGTTAGAAAAAAATTTGTTCCAATGGAAATTTGTTGGATAAAAATTTGTTTAAACAGAAATTTGTTCGAAAAAGTTTTCTTCGAACGGAAATTCGTTCGAAAACATTTTGTTCGAAAGTCATTTTGTTCGAACGGAAATTTGTTCGAAAACATATTGTTCGAACGGAAATTTGTTCGAAAACATTTTGTTCAAACGGACATTTGTTAGAAAAAAATTTGTTCCAATGGAAATTTGTTGGATAAAAATTTGTTTAAACAGAAATTTGTTCGAAAAAGTTTTCTTCGAACGGAAATTCGTTCGAAAACATTTTGTTCATTAAAAACAGCAACTGTTTGACTAAGGGGTCTCTATCTAACATATTTTTTCAAAAAAAAAAAACTTTCCTGACTTCTTTCGAGGGATCCTAGCGGGTGTGAAACAAAACAGAACCGAACCGAGCTGAACCGAATCGAAGTATCGGTTTAGTTCGGTTTGGTTTCACAACCTCTAGGATGCCGGTTCGGTTCGGTTCGGTTTGGTTTCACACACTCTAGGATCCCGCGAAAGAAGTCAGAAAAGTTTTTTTTTTAAATATGTTAGAAAGAGACCCCTTAGTCAAACAGTTGCGGTTTTTAATGAACAAAATGTTTTTGAACGAATTTTTGTTCGATGAAAACGTTTTCGAACAAATTTCCGTTTGAGCAAATTTTTTTCGAACAAATGTCCTTTCGAACAAATTTTCGTTCGAACAAAATGTTTTCAAACAAATTTTTGTTTGAACAAAATGTTTTCGAACAAATTTCCGTTCGAACAAAATGTTTTGGAACCAATTTCCGTTCGAAGAAACTGTTTTTGAACAAATTTCCATTCGAAGAAAATGTTTTCGAATTATTGCTTTCAAAAAAATTGTTTTCGAACAAGTGTTTTCGAACAAAGTTTCGCGACTCTTTAATATGGTATATATAAACCACGATTTTTATTAACAAATCATAAAGAACAATACAAGTACTTATCTATGAAATGCCAATTCCTTACTTTTCCCAGAAATTTTTCCACAAACCGCACATGTTTTACGTAAATTATTTCCCATTTTTCATAGAAAAAAACATCATTTTACACGACAAACGCCAAACACCGCAAAATGTAAATAAACAACAAATATGGCGTCAATCCACACAGCAGCAGTGTGTCAACGTGACAAAACACGCATGCGCACTTGAAAATTTGTGATTGTTTCCAAAGCAAGCTATGATTGAATCAGTATTTATGCTCTGAGGTATTTGGTTGCCACCCACTAACCAATAAGATAAGGGCTGGGCGGAGGCATGGTTGATTTTTGACGTTTTGTGGTATGTTAAATTATTTGGAACCGTAACAATAAGGACACTATCTACCGCTATATTTGATGGTGAACGACTTTAAAGTGATAAGTTTATTTAGTTGAAATAAGAAGTCTCTTGTGGAATTGAGAATAACGGTTCTTTTGAGTAACGCTACCAACGTTATTGTTATTAGAGACATTTTTGGTCAGTTAAAATAACAGAAAATTTGATAGCTGTTACCTTTATTGTTACTAAGAATAACGGTAACATTTAGGGCAAACGTTAATTTAGTAGTTTCACCCACCTTCAACTTTTTGTTTATTTATACTTGTTTATTTATTTTCATTAGATTTATGGCTTTTTACAAATCAAACAACCGAATTTTAGTAAAATAACGTTATTCAAAGAACGTCCCATCCCTACTTTTTTGACAAATTCAACAAAATACCAACAATAAAAATCGGTTTAGTTGTTTTTAAGACTTGAGACTTGACATGGGCTTCTAGTTAAAAGGAATGCTCCAAAATGTACTATGGATTTTGATAATAATTGTTGCCTTGTTGTTTTAAACAAATATTTTTATTTATTAGTGTTTTTTAAAAAACTGGTGTTTTTTTCTAATGCACGTGAAAATTAAAGGTTTTTAAAACCCAATTTTGTAGAACAAGATTTTTATAAATCGGTTCAAAATTAACGAAGTCATGATCCAATATCGCTATATCCAGAAAACTGCTTAACCGATTTTTTTAGTATGACATTTTTTGGCCCACCCGTTATACATGAAAAACAAATATACGCCTATTTTTTTAAATATGCTTCTCAACAAGGTGCCCTAAGTGGCTAGCTTTTCCGGATTTAATCTTTTAAATACTATTTTTTATCATTTCTTTTTCGATGATTACTTCCTCTCCATGTACTTCTATGTCTCTCCTCGAAGAGGCTGACAGATATTCAAGTGTCGTTTCCTGCCGCAGTCCCTTGTAGTGTTCTGTCCAGTGTTCTAGTTTGATGATCTAAATGTTTACTTTTTCTTTCTGGAATAACCGCATAACTAAAAAAACAAGTTTATATGTCCATTGTTTTCGTTTGATGATCAGAATGTTAACTTTTTATTTCTGAAATAACCGCATAAATAAAAAAAGAAGTTTATATTTATTAATGGAATATAATGACTTTGGCAACTGTTTAATATTTTAGTTTTAGCGTAAACCACTATTACTAAAACTATCATTAGTATTATTTATTATTATTATTATAGAAGGTGGTGCATAAACAAGACAACAATTTTTTTGTATAAAATTTGACTTTTTTTAATGCTAATCTGGCTAATCATTTGATAATACTGGACAGTCGATTCAAAAAATATTAAAAAACGTATTATTTTTTAAAATAAGGTAATTAAATTGTATTGTACTCTAAATCACACAAAATTACACAAGGTCACGTGCATAAGACCTAACGTAAGGATTGTCTGCATCGCCTCAAAGTAAGTGATTAGGTGTGTAATTAGCGTAAATGGTATAGTTTGTATCTATGCTTTTGCCGCATCCAAAAAACGTTAATTGTTAGTTGTTTTTAGATTTTATTATATCTAGAATAAAATATTCCTTTATTCTGATAACAAATCCTTTTTAAAACGTTTTTGTGTGGCAAAACCAAAGTAACAACCATATACGCAATCTAATCCTTTTTTTACTTTGAATTTAGTTTTAACTCAAGTGAAAGGGTAACAAAAATGTTTTTGACTTAATTATTCTGGCTTAATTTACGAGCCACATTTTAAAAATTTTAATATTTTTATTTCCTTTTGTTTTTTTTCATTTAGAGGAATTTTTTTGTTTAATTTTTTCTTTAGAAATTAAGACTCATTTTTACAATTTGCGCATGTGTAAAAAGTTTGTGATTATAATTTTATCTGAAATTATAATAATTATGATACTTAAACTAAGTTATACCTTAACATAAGTCAAAACTAAATCCAAGGTATGAAAGTAAACTTCATTAACATGAAAAATTGTAGACTAAAAATGTTAAAAATCAAACATAACCAAGAACTGCATTAACCGCCCGGCCCAGCGCCCAACCCTTTGTGTCATATGTCCAATCTCCTACCTCCATATCTCTGGCGAAAACACTATGTAGTATTATGTATGCTATATTCGGTGTTGTAAACACAAAAAGTATTTATAAGTAATATATAAAACCGTAGAGTACTATTAAAACCAATGATTTTTTATTTTACCCCTTTAACCATATTAGTGTTCTAGACACACATGGGTTGCCGAGAAAACCTCGAAAGACATAAACTCGAAAACAAAATCTCAACATAAAAAATGTCGAAAAACAAAATCTTGAACGACAAAATCTCGAAAAACAAATTCTCAAAGAACAGAAAAAAAAAATTCCGTTGATTGACGCTCACTGTCTTGATGACGGGTAAAAATGCAAAATGCGTTGATCCGGCCTGAAAAGACAAAGAGCTGTCGTAGGTCACGGACTATAGTTGTTTTCTTTTATTTGCATTCGATCTTTTCATTGATCGATATTGTATAGCAGTGTTTTTCCCTGCTTTTGGTTTTTTTTTGTTTTTCTCGTATCTCGGTAGATGGCGCCTCTTGTTATAGTTCGCTCACTAATTACATTTAATTAGAGACAAAACCGTCTGATTAACTTCGCAAGATTTGTCACTTGACCAGCAGTGTTCTGAGGAGTCCCATAAGGACGAAACGGTTAACTGTCAACACTTATTAGGTGTCCATTAGATCTTGGACCCCCGTGAGGTTAAGCTTTCAAGCTACCCACGGAAAAATATAAGGGAAACAAAAAACTCCTTTTTGCCCGATTAGCCATTAAACTTGTTTGATTTTTAAATTCACGGGTACGAAATTTCACGTTTGCTATCTCGGATGTTTTGGAATATTAGAGTTGTCCATTTTTTGGGTGTTTTTAAGACTGCAAATATTTATGTTTATCTGAAACTTGCAAAATAGGAAATTTCGTTTAGCAATAGTTATATTGGTTTATATAATGCTGCAAATGCTCGCGGGACATGTATCAAATTATATCTTATCTTTTCCTGACATATACGCTATATATGTACAGTCGGGGACTTTTTAAATTGCCGCCCTTGAAAATAAAAAATTATTACATTTGAAATTCGGAAAAGTAGTTTAAACCAAAACAAAAAAATTGTAAAGCTTACCTCTATCTGTATAATATCTATATAAAAATTAAAGTTTTTTGATTTCTTTAAATGAATAATTTTGATAGAAAAAAATACAGCGGCAATTTAAAAAGTCCCCCACTGTACATACATATTACTCTTGGGTGGCGGTGAAAAGCTCGAAAGACAAAAGCTCGAACGACAAAATCTAAAATACAAAAATTTCAAACGACAAAATCTTAAAATATATTTGCTCGAAAAACAAAATATACAGGAGCTCGAATAATAATAATTACTATTATTTTAAACAACTTACTCTAGATTTACCTTACATGACCTGACTAGACCTGCCCTAACCTAATGTAATCAATAAGCTCAGGTTAGGTCAGGTGAAGTAAGGTCAGGTCAGGTTAAGTAAAGTAAGGTAAAGTTAGGCTGAAGTAAATTACAGAAGTTTTTTTTTAAATCATAATATTCGAAATTTTGTCATTCGAGCTTTTATTTTTCGAGATTTTGTATTCGAAATTTTGACCCTCGAGCTTTTGTCATTTGAGTTTCATGGCTAATCGGGCAAAAAGCAGTTTTTTGTTTCCCTTATATTTTTCCGTGGGTAGCTTGAAAGCATAACCTCACGGGGGTCCAAGATCTAATGGACACCTAATAAGTGTTGACAGTTAACCGTTTCGTCCTTATGGGACTCCTCAGAACACTGCTGGTCAAGTGACAAATCTTGCGAAGTTAATCAGACGGTTTTGTCTCTAATTAAATGTAATTAGTGAGCGAACTATAGCAAGAGGCGCCATCTACCGAGATACGAGAGAAACAGAAAAAACTAAAAGCAGGGAAAACACTGCTATACAATATCGATCAATGAAAAGATCGAATGCAAATAAAAGAAAACAACTATAGTCCGTGACCTACGACAGCTCTTTGTCTTTTCAGGCCGGATCAACGCATTTTGCATTTTTAGCCGTCATCAAGACAGTGAGCGTCAATCAACGGAATTTTTAAGCCAAATAATACTAACAAACGTGAAATTTCGTACCCGTGAATTTAAAAACCAAACAAGTTTAATGGCTAATCGGGCAAAAAGGAGTTTTTTGTTTCCCTTATATTTTTCCGTGGGTAGCTTGAACGCTTAACCTCACGGGGGTCCAAGATCTAATGGACACCTAATAAGTGTTGACAGTTAACCGTTTCGTCCTTATGGGACTCCTCAGAACACTGCTGGTAGATATAGCTTTTTTATGTACCGAGTGGGCCAAAAAAAAAACCGAACAATTTTTTTTTCATTATAACTTTTGAAAAATACCATCGGTTTTAAAGGGAAAAACTGCACTTGGCAGAGAATCATTCAGAGTTTTGGCTAAACATATTTTTTGTCCGTTATCTTAAAATTCAAGATGGCGGACGAAATTAAGTTATACCCTACTAAGATGCTCGTTTATTCTTGTGTTGCGAACATGTTTTAATAATTTTTTTAAATTAGTAAAAAAGCTCCGTTTTTATATCTTACTGGATTTTGGCGACACGTAATAGTTTAAAGTCCGATACATCAGTTTACAACAATATTTGCTGATACAAAAAAAATTTTCTGTAAAAATTTTGGTTTTCAAAAAAAAGTGCCATAGGTACATGGTTGTACGAATATCGCATCTAAAAATTGTGAACACGTATTTCTTGCCTACAAACATGGAAAAAAATCCAACCTTTCCATTAATTTTGAAATAGGACATATTCTATACTTTTTATTTTATTTTCCGACCACACGTTTTTACAATTTCGCATTAAGCATTGTGTTTGGGCAATAACTTTCCATTTTGTATCGATATCGACAGACGCATATAAATAACCAAGAACGTATAAAAGGCTATAAAGAGCGTATCTGAGTGAATAATAACTCTGTTATTAAATCACAGTCCGAACCAAAATTTATTATTCAATGGAAGTCAGTCATATTCCTTAATGGGTCTATGTCTAAGTATAAACTTTGTAAATTTTTACCTTCCTAGTCCGCGTAGCAATGGCTAGAGAAGGTATTATTTTCGACAAATTTTTATTTTTTTACAAGCTTTTATTTAACTTCACCTGTATGTATGTAGGTATGTATGTATGTAATCAAATCCTGCAACTCATTTTTGAAGAACTTGCAGACATCCGATTAACTTCAAATTTCGCATAGCGTCTTAGTTCCGATGACAATACAATAATATGGTTCATCGGGTACCTACTTCCCCCCTAACGTGGGGTGTGAAGAGGGGGTAAAACTTTAGTTTGTCCGATTTCAACCAAAATTGGTATCTGGGGGTTTTTGAGGATGAGAATTACGAATTTTTGATCAGATTACAAAAATTCAATATGGCGGATTCAAAATGGACGATTTAATGTCAAGTTTTTCTGATTACTTTCGACTGACTTCCACGTATCCGATTGACTTCAAATTTCGCATACCGTCATAGTTCCGATGACAATCCAATAATGTGGTATCACTGACTGCCTACCTCCCCCCTAATGTGGAGGGCGGAGAGGGGGTAAAATTTTTGTCGAATTTCGAACCCGAAGACTTAGATATTTCAAAATTTACAGGAAAGACTCCCTGCAATATCGATGCGCTAGCTGAAATGCATAGACAAATCTAAAAATTAAAAAATAAATTTAGAAAAAAAATCTTTTTAAAAACAAGCTTTTATAAAATGGACTAAAAAGCATAAAATATTTTTTTGAGTGTTCTGATATCATAATAATAAAAGCGATGGGCGTATTTAATATTAGGTAAATGCCTTTCCATGCGCATTTGGTGGATCGTACACAACCGATGATGGGCGGACTCTTCTTTTTCAATGTGACAAAATAAATCGACACACTGTCGGTCGCGGATGATCTGCCTAATATGAAGCAGGCGTAATAATGTTCATCCATATCAGAAAAAAAATGTATGGGTAGCTTGAGTAGGGTTGGGTTAAATTGTCTACCCTTACATTTCTCTGCTATAATATGAATGAATTTGGAAAAAACGGGTAAAGTTCCTTTAATACGCCCATCGCTTTTATTATTATAATATCAGAACACTCAAAAAATTATTTTATGCTTTTTAGTCCATTTTATAAAAGCTTGTCTTTAAAAAGTTTTTTTTTCAAAATTTATTTGAAATAATGCCAAAAATGTGTTATTTGGATGTATTTTGACCTATCTTATCAATATCGTCGTGATGTCTGTCTGTGTGTGTGTATATTATTTCTATCCGTAACACGATAGCTCCTAAACCGCTGAACCGATATTCATAAAATTTTCAGGTAAAATTGTGTTCGACACTCTTACAAGCTGATTAGATTTTGGTCAAAATCCATTAATGCTAATGACAGTTTTTTGACAATTAGAAACTTAAAAAAATGCTAACTTTTTAACGTTTTAAACATTGTATCAATACACTGTTTTCGGAATATAGTAGACTATGTTTTGCTCAATAATTCGTATTATAACCAAAAACTTCGTAGGAGCTTTAGTTTCTGAGATATTTACAAAAAACTGTTTTTAAGGCTAATAGATTATCAT
The DNA here is from genome assembly GCA_963576565.1 of Aspidapion aeneum. NCBI lineage: Eukaryota > Metazoa > Arthropoda > Insecta > Coleoptera > Brentidae > Aspidapion > Aspidapion aeneum. Next base: position 139,513,002 of record OY755040.1, on the reverse strand, counting down.
GGCTTCACTTGAAGTGTGATAATAGGCTAGCTAGGAAGATATCAGATCCATCATGGATCTATTTATTTTTTCCAAAATACTCATACCGTAAATTGAGGCTATTTGAGACATATTTTAAAAAAAATTTGTGTATCTTAAAAACGGGCGGCGGATAAAAGGTCGAAAGTACAAAAGTTGCAATTATTTTGTGTTGTTGATTCAGGGCTATCAAAACGGACGGGCCACGATCCTCCACTTGGTTGACGTCACATCCGGGGCTGTTTTTTTTTTGATGGTCACATCACGACACAGCTGATTGTCTTTAACATATTGAAGTTGGAATGACGGTTCATGAATATTTAATTTTTTTTATATAAAGCCGGTTTTGAGATTGTTTTTACTATATTCTTGCAGAACAATTATTTTTAAATGTATAGTAATCCTTAATTTTTCAGAGCCGCTTCATTAGCTCACATAAAAATTAAATTTAAAGCAGAAGCGAATGTGACAAACACAGATGACAAAGTCAAATACATGTCAAATATAACAGTTGGCATGCCGTACATGGCGGGTAATTTGAATTCAAAATAAGAAATGCTAAATTTTGAAGATTTTAAGCTTTTAATCATCTTGCATCCTTACAAAAGTTTGCTAGAATATCGGGATGGTGTCTGAGAATATTTCACTGAAATTTCGCGGAAATCTGTAGTGCCATTTTGAAAATATCCTAAAAAAACGTCTGACCTCCCATAAGACCCAATGCAAAAGTCAGCCCCCAGAGAACAGCTGATTTTTTCAGGGTCGTGGCCTCTATTTTTATGTTGGCCTTGGTTGATTCTTTAAATTTTTCTCCTAATCTCTTCATATTTTTAAATTTATTGTTTTATAAAATTTCATACTAAAATATTTCTTAATTTAAAAAAAATGCTTTATACTGGAGTAATACCCAGATAATGTTTTATTTGTATAATGAATCCGCCACAAACATATCTGGGGCCAGGGCAGTGCCCCGCCAAGTTAGCGCGGAAGCTGCTCTGCCATCTTTTCTTTTATTTAACCTATCTAAAACTCTACTTCGGAATGAGTTACGAAACTTAAACTTTGCACAGTCGTAGATCTTTATATAGTTAACAATCCCCCAATAACAACAATTTTCATGGACTTGGACCATAAAGTAGTAAAGTAGTTACGAAATTTCAAAAAACATCGAAATTGTCACTCACTCACATCACACTGCACTTCCAGACATGCTACAAAATTGAAATTTGACCAAATCCTTGAAAAAAATCAAAAAACCCCAAAATTCTAATTAACTCTTCTCTCCTATACATCCCACTTCCAGAAGCGCTAGAGAGCTGAGCTTTGGCAGATGGGTCATATTTCCTATCAAAGTTTAAAAACATTTCTAAACTAGTAAGAACCTTTCATTCTGAAATTTGTATTGCAGAACTTGGCTTTACTTTTATCTCGAATTCTTTTTATGGAATGCCATTTTCACGTACTTGGCTTTTTTTACATGAAATGTTTTTGTTATGATTTCACTTCTTTTTTAAAGGAATTGGATAATATTTAATTTTTAAAGTACAATATGCGGAATATTGTTCAAAACTTTTGCAATGCCTTATTTAAAATGTTGAGGTTTTAAATTTTTTCCCATGGTTTTATCATAGTTCCTATCAGTCTTCCCAACCTCAGCTCTCTAGCGTTTCTGGAAGTGTGCAATATTACAATGATTAGACTGTGTTTGAATGTTATGCTCGTCTACTTGCCTTTCCTTTTCGTCCCCATTTTACCTCATATAGCTTCAAGCCGTGTAAATAACTAATAATATGCGGTGTTTACACTTTGTGGTGTCATTTTGTCACTTTATGAGATTTGATTTTCGATATATATCTAAAAATATATTATTAAATGTTGTAATAATAATATGTGCTAATAGTTAATTTCAAGTTCCGTATTTGCAGTACAAATAAAACAGAAATTGGCAAAATGACGCCCAAAATGTTTATTTTTAATACCCAATGTATATGTTTTATGTAAAACCATACTTAACTGATAGTAGGTATGAACCATGAAGGGAAAAATTAGAAATATTTTTTTTAGATTTTTTAGATCTGATTTCGAGGTTCTACCAGAACCAAAAACTACCCCTAAAAAGGGGTGACATTTTTTTCGGATGATAGATTCCGAATTAATAACTTAATCATGGTAAATATTCCTATGTATTTATTGACCAGGTCAAAAATTTTTTTAGTGGCTACACGAATTATTTTTATTATTAAAGGTCTTTATTTTTCAGCAACTTATAAAAATTAACAATCATAACAAAAACATTTCATGTAAAAAAAGCCAAGTACGCGAAAATGGCATTCCGTAAAAAGAATTGAGAAAAAAGTAAAGCCAAGTTCTCCAATACAAATTTCAAAATGAAAGGTTCTTACTAGTTTGGAAATGTTTTTTAAACTTTGCTATGATTTCACTTCTTTTTTAAAGGATTTGGATAATACTTAATTTTTAAAGTAGTAAAATATGCGGAATATTGTTCAAAACTTTTGCAATGCCTTACTTAAATTTTTGAGGTTTTTTTCCATGGTTTTATCGTAGTTTCTATCAGCCTTCCAAAGCTCAGCTCTCTAGTGTTTCTGGAGGTGGGTAATGTTACTTTTACATAACTTTACATTTATAGGGGAGGAGAGTAAATGAAAATATTGGACTTTTTAATAATTTCTATCAGCATTCCAATGCTCAGCTCTCTAGCGTTTCTGGAAGTGGGCAATGTTAGTTTTATATAAATTTACATTTATAGGAGAGGCAAGTAAATTAAAATGTTGGTGTTTTTATATTTTTTCATATAGTTTTATCATATTGTCTTTCAGTCTTAAAAAGTTCAGCTCTCTAGCGTTTCTGGAAGTGGGCAGTGTTACTTTTACATAACTTTACATTTATATGGGAGGGAAGTAAATTAGAATTTTGGGGTGTTTTAATTTTTTTCTATAACTTTATCATAGTTACTATCGGTCTTCCAAAGCTCAGCTCTCTACCATGTCTGGAAGTGGACAATGTTACTTTTACTTAACTTTACATTTATAGGGGAGGGAAGTAAATTAGAATTTTGGGGTGTTTTAATTTTTTCCTATAGTTTTTTCATAGTTCCTATCAGTCTGCCAAAGCTCAACTATCTAGCATTTCTGGAAGTCGGCAATGCTACTTTTACATAAATTTAAATGTATAGGGGAGGGGAGTAAATTAAAATTTTGGGGTTTTTTGATTTTTTCCATGGGTTTGGTCAAAATTTCTATCAGTCTGTCAAATTTCAGCTTTGTAGCATGTCTGGAAGTACAGTAGAATATTGATGATCTATACATGAGTGAGTGAGTGAGTCAGTGAGTGGCAATTTCGACGTTTTTTGAAATTTCGTAACTACTTTACTACTTTATGGAATTCCATGAAACTTGGAGGGGTTGTTAACTCCATGAAGATCTACGACTGTGTGTTTGAGATTCGTAACTCATTCCGAAGTAGAGTTTTCGGTAGGTCAAATATCGGCTGAAATGTTTCAAGAAAAGATGGTTACGGCGCGCGAACTTTGCGAGGCACTGCTGTGGCCTCAGATATAATATTCTTATAGAGGATGGTTTAATGGAGTTTTTCGAGAACCTACATTAAACAAAAAATATAAAAAATTTTTTTGTTTCGGAGAATATTTTTTTAACAATTTTTTACCATACAAAGTAAACGTTCGCGGCTGCGATTTGTCCCGGAACACAATTTTCCCAGCGACGAGTTGGGTCGGCGCAAGCGCGGATTTGAGGGGGGTAACGGGGTAATTACCCCTCCCCCTAGAAAATAAAATATGCACTTTTTACTAATAATTAAAGGGGAAAAGGAGAATTACCCCCCCTAGAAAAAATTTTTATATTACAAATAATTTTTTCCTCGACTATTACCCCCCCCCCCCAGTGGCGTATATAAGGGGGGTACCGGCCCCCCCCCCCCGAAGCTAAGATTTTTTTAGATATTTTCCACAAATTTCCTGAATACAAACATAAAATAGCATAAAATACGGCCTCATGGGGTCTCGCCCCCCCCCCCCCCCCAACTGCCTCGGGCCCACCCCGAAACTTTTTTCTATATACGCCACTGCCCCCCCCTCCCCTAGATTTTGACCCAGATCCGCGCTTGGGTCGGCGGACAATCTGCCACGGCGAATTGTCTCTCACCTATCTGTAACGCCTAGTGTAGGAGTTCTACACATTAAATGTCACTTCGATTGCCATAACTCATATATTATTATAATAAATTTAATTTATATAACAAATATTTATCAACGCAGAGTTTTGTTTGATTTGCGCTCTCTAATGAATAGTAATTAGGCTCCAGTGTGACTTCTAATTTCGGATTATATGTGCAACCAATTAATATTTGATATAAAACTACATATGCCACAAAAATACGTAGCTTATTATTGTTGCAAAAAAACAGGGTGCTCTTCTTTAATAGGCCAGTCATTGAGTGGTGTAGTTTGACATATGTTGTTCACATTGGAGTCCTAAAAAAAATTTGAGTTTTCGACCTTGGGGGGGCGACTCCCCCCGTCATCTTGGATTTAGTGTGCACGAAATGGTTTTTTTTTTAAATTACTTGGTCCCTGTACATTTTAGAAAAAAAAGTTTTAAACAATAGTTGAAGACAATAAAATTTCCTACAAAAACGCTATTGTACGTTTTTTTGTGAGACGAATGGTTTTCGAGTTATGACGCTGAAAAAATCAGCTGTTCTCCCGGGGCTGACTTTTGCATTGGGTCTTATGGGAGGTCAGACGTTTTTTTATGATATTTTCAAAATGGCACTACAGATTACCGCAAAATTTCAGTGAAATATTCTCAGACACCATCCCGATATTCCCCCAAAGGTTTGTAAGGAAGCAACATGATTGAAAGGTTAAAATCTTCAAGATTTAGCATTCCTTATTTTGAATTCAAATTACCCGCCATGTACCACATGCCAACTGTTATATTTGACATGTATTTGACATTGTCATCTGTGATTGTCAAATTACGAGTCGTTAAATACCGAGATGAATTCCATCAAAGGAGCATGCGCCAAAATTAACGTCAAAATGTCTAATTTAAATTATTGGCGCGAATACCGTCATTGGCGCGAGATCGAAGAGCTGAACGTATAATAAAAAATTCAAGGTATAAAATAATGGTCAATTCTAATTTTTAGGTATGATTTTATGTAGGTACCGGGTGGTTTTTTATAACCGGAGCACTCAGCAACTTTATCATTGAAAATAAATTGAGATTTTTTTGGTTAATTATGACAACTTTAAAAGCCAACATAATTTTTTTCTATCTGTCTCCATGTACACGGTGTCCCAAATTCGATGTTTTTGGGGGGTTTCGGGTATTTCTAGAGGGGCTAAAAAAAACTGATCCCCCTTTGTGACACTCAAATTTCAAAAGCAATATATAGATATAGCAAGCCGTTTGTAAACGACGGCGTGTTTTTAAAAAGTCTGCATTTTGGGAAGGGGTCTATAACTTGTTTATTTATTAATATTTTTTATTTCTGTGAAAAAGTTCTTAAGACACTTTTTTAAGAGGAATTCAACTGTTAAATTAAATTTTATTTGTCACGTTTAGTTTTTTTATTTCTTTATATTTTTGTATTTTTAGTTTGCTTAATGGGTTCGGTTCGGTTCGGTTTAATATTATAAAAATAAAAAAGTAATAAAGAGGTGATTAAAAAAGAAAAATAAAGAAAACAATAAAAAAATAAAATATTGAGTGTGATACATCATTTTAAAGGAAATTTTAAGCTGATTTTAAAAATCGAATAAAAAAAGAGTTATTCTGTAAGAAAAATAACAACTTTATGCAATATCTTAAAAACCAAAAGAGATAAATAAAAACCGTTTACATCTGTCAATTCTTCAAGAAAAGATCTATAAGAAAGCTATTTACACAAAAACAAAATTTTCATAAACAAAAAAGTTATAGACCCCCTCCCAAAATGCAGACAAAAATACTCCGTAGCTTAAAAACGGCTTGCTGTATCTAAATGTGATTTTCACCTTTAGGCTTCTCTTGAAATTTGCGCGTCGCAAAGGGGTGTTAGTTTTTTTTCTATCTCCCCTAGAAATACCCGACACCACAAAAAAACAACGAATTTGGGACACCCTGTACAGGGTGTGACAATGAAGTCGATTTTTTGAGAGGGAACACCCTGTATATTTTTGCATTTTAAGATTCGTCTTTTCTTTCTGATTTCAAAAATATACAATATCTATGTGCTGCGATTAATATTTTTTGAGGCATATGCAGTATTTCTTCTATATGATCTTATGCCTTTCACGTTTATTTTGTTTTGCCATGGGTGTATTGACTCTCAACTCCAATATTTCTTCAAGTATTTCTTGATTGTGTTTGTATTTCAAATGATCACACAGATCCAAGTTTTTTGGGAAGGAGCATTTACATTCTAGGCATCTAAACATAAAAACACTTTCTGCATAGGAATACCTTTGTTTTTGTATGCCATGTTTACTTTGACAGTGTTTATTCAAATTAAATTGGGCACTAAATAATTTGTCACACAACTTGCACGTCACCGGCATTTTCACAGCACAAAAACGACGAATTTTCATCAAAAAGCACTGGAAATTATTAAAGTTTTGCTGTATAAAACCATACTGAAATATCTCTCAGTTGATTGGTTGGCAGAAGTGACAGATCAACGCTTGCGCACGTCTTGGAATTCATCTCGGTATTTAACGACTCGTGTCAAATTCGCTTCTGCTTTAAACTTAATTTTTGTGTGAGCTAATGAACGGCTATGAAAAATTAAGGATTACTATACATTTAAAAAAAAATGTTCTGCCAGAATAAACTAAAAACAATCTCAAAAACGGCGTTATTTAAAAAAATATATATTCATGAACCGTCATTCCAACTTCAATATTTTAAAGACAATCAGCTGTGTCGTAACGTGACCATCAAAAAAAAATCAGCCCCGGATGTGACGTCAACAAAGTGGTGGATCGTGGCCCGTCCGTTTTGATAGCCCTGGCTAAACATTTCGCCGCCATTTTGGATTTTTATTACTTTCCTAGCCCGCGAAGCAATGGCTAGAGAAGGTATTATTTTTGACGAACATTTTTTTTTCAGATAACGGCAAAAATGCGTAGCAATATCGTCGTGATGTCTTTCTGTGTGTGTGTCTGTGTGTATATTATTTCTGTCCGTAACACGATAGCTCCTAAACCGCTTAACCGATTTCCATAAAATTTTCAGGTAAAAAAGTGTTCGACACTCTTACGAGCTGATTAGATTTTGGTCAAAATCCATTAATGCTAATAACAGTTTTCTGACAATTAAATTTTTTAAAAATGCAAACTTTTTAACGGAGCATCATATGAATTAAGGTCACTATATCACGAAGTTCCTCGTGATATAGTGATCTTAGTATCAATACACTGTTTTCTTAATATAGTAGACTATATTTTGCCTAATAATTCGTGTTATAACCAAAAACTTCGTAGGAGTTTTAGTTCCTGAGATATTTACACAAAACTGTTTTCAAGGCTAATATATTATGGTTTCACTTAAAGTGTGATAATAGGCTAGCTAGGAAGGTGTCAGATCCGTCATGAATCCATTTATTTCAAGTTAAGGTTAGTTTCTAAGAAAATTGATAAAACCTATAACAAAAATGATTTTTTTTTTGTAAAATTGATTTAATTTACGGGTGCCCCTAAAGTTTTAATTGTAAAACCAATCCAATGTTATACATTATTTTAAAGGAAATGTTGTGGACTATAATATAAAATATTACACATGTTTTCCTATAGAGATCAGTTAAAAAAAAATCTAATAAATCTTGTGAAAAACATTGGTATTTTTTCAACTTTTTAAATTATTTCAATTAACGGCCGCTGCTGGAGAGTCTATTATCAGTCTAACTCCATTGGATTATATCTTGTTGAAAAGGGAATTTTATTGTCTACAATAAAGTATATAATAAATTTTAGCTCACACATATACTATACTATAGTAGATTTCAAAATTTTTTATATATCTTTGCGTTTCAGATGATTTTGAAACTTTTTTGTTGCGCTGTCTGTCTGTCTGTCTGTCTGTCTGTCTGTCTGTCTGTCTGTCTGTCTGTCTGTCTGTCTGTCTGTCTGTCTGTCTGTCTGTCTGTCTGTCTGTCTGTCTGTCTGTCTGTCTGTCTGTCTGTCTGTCTGTCTGTCTGTCTGTCTGTCTGTCTGTCTGTCTGTCTGTCTGTCTGTCTGTCTGTCTGTCTGTCTGTCTGTCTGTCTGTCTGTCTGTCTGTCTGTCTGTCTGTCTGTCTGTCTGTCTGTCTGTCTGTCTGTCTGTCTGTCTGTCTGTCTGTCTGTCTGTCTGTCTGTCTGTCTGTCTGTCTGTCTGTCTGTCTGTCTGTCTGTCTGTCTGTCTGTCTGTCTGTCTGTCTGTCTGTCTGTCTGTCTGTCTGTCTGTCTGTCTGTCTGTCTGTCTGTCTGTCTGTCTGTCTGTCTGTCTGTCTGTCTGTCTGTCTGTCTGTCTGTCTGTCTGTCTGTCTGTCTGTCTGTCTGTCTGTCTGTCTGTCTGTCTGTCTGTCTGTCTGTCTGTCTGTCTGTCTGTCTGTCTGTCTGTCTGTCTGTCTGTCTGTCTGTCTGTCTGTCTGTCTGTCTGTCTGTCTGTCTGTCTGTCTGTCTGTCTGTCTGTCTGTCTGTCTGTCTGTCTGTCTGTCTGTCTGTCTGTCTGTCTGTCTGTCTGTCTGTCTGTCTGTCTGTCTGTCTGTCTGTCTGTCTGTCTGTCTGTCTGTCTGTCTGTCTGTCTGTCTGTCTGTCTGTCTGTCTGTCTGTCTGTCTGTCTGTCTGTCTGTCTGTCTGTCTGTCTGTCTGTCTGTCTGTCTGTCTGTCTGTCTGTCTGTCTGTCTGTCTGTCTGTCTGTCTGTCTGTCTGTCTGTCTGTCTGTCTGTCTGTCTGTCTGTCTGTCTGTCTGTAACGACCAACGCGCATAACTCAAAAACCGCTTGGTCGATTTTAATGAAATTTGGTACCTAGGCTGGGTTTTGGGCCGAGATGGTCCCATTTAAAAATGAACAAAATCCACCGAACACAAACCAAATAAAAGGGTGGGGGTAGATTTCAAAAATTAGAGTTTATGGGGAAATATGGCGTGTGTGATATCAAACGAAAGGTAATTGAGTCTGGAGTTAAACAAAATACATTTTAATTTATTTAAAAAAAAGGGTGGGGGTATATTTCAAAAATTGGAGTTTAAGTGAAAACATGGCTTATGTGGGATCAAACGAAAGGTAATTGAGTCTGGAGTTCAATAAAATATACTTCAGTTTTTAGTTATAATAGCTTTCAAGTAGATACACTAAAACTATAGTACCCAGTGTGAGCTTATGTGCCCATAGATAGGCAGAGTATTTTCCTTAGAAGCTTAATTTTTAAGAAAATGTTAAAAACCTCAACCTTTTAGATTTTGGGGGGCCTGGGGGGGTTTTCGAGATTTTTGCAGCCATTTAATAAAAAACTAATATATTATTTGTTATATAAATATATATTTTGAATGTATACCTGTGTCAATTTGGGTTTAATAGCGGCAATTTAAAATTTCGCCGCCATGTTCGCCGCCATCTTGAATATCTCAGCCCCTGTCAACATGTCAAGGTGGCAACAGGGATATTCGGTTTCAGCGGGGTCGAAATAGGGGGGGAATTGACCATTTGCCAAAAATTAATATTAAATACTTCTAGAAAGTGGATTTTCGGAAATCTTGCCTTAACTATTTCTGGTTTTAAATGAAACTAAACTAAATGTATTTTTATTTTTATTGTAATAATTATAGCTGAAGGTAAAGTTGAATTAATTACATAAAAACAATATGTTTCACAGGTCGTAAAAATTTTGTTACAGTTTAAAAATCTCTATTTTAATTTAATACAAACACTTAGACACACCACGCACACTTAATGCTCTAAAAATCCAAATCTGTTAAACAATATTATAGAAATCCACTTTGAATTGATGAAAAGCACTTTCCTTTCCTTTCAAGAAGTTTTTTATTTTACCTTTGAATGCAAGTATAGAGACATACTTCGAACATTTTGAGGTAGATTGTTGTAAGAGGAAGTGAAGTGTCGCATTCCAAGATGTAGCGAGGCACAGAAATTTTACACGAATATCATTTCGATGTCGAGTTCACACTGTTATAGGTATGAAAACTTAAATTAGACGTAAAGTATCAATTAACGTCTGAAAACATGAGATCACCTTTTTCGTGTGTTAAAATTAAACTGCAAATAATGCAAGGATTAGGTCCATAAACCACCAGTAAAATTAAAGAAAAAAGAATTATAAAAAAGTTCCTCTTCGGCCGGAACTCAAACTCTTGCTATGTACGCGAACGCTCTTTGATTAAGTCACCAAAGGTCATACATAAAAATCAAACAAGTTTCGTGGCTAATCGGGCAAAAAGGAGTTTTTTTGTTTCCCTTATATTTTTCCGTGGGTAGCCTGAAAGCTTAACCTCACGGGGGTCCAAGATCTAATGGACACCTAATAAGTGTTGACAGTTAACCGTTTCGTCCTTATGGGACTCCTCAGAACACTGCTGGTCAATGTGACAAATCTTGCGGAGTTAATCAGACGGTTTTGTCTCTAATTAAATGTAATTAGTGAGCGAACTATAGCAAGAGGCGCCATCTACCGAGATACGAGAGAAACAAAAAACTAAAAGCAGGCGAAAACACTGCTATACAATATCGATCAATGAAAAGATCGAATGCAAATAAAAGAAAACAACTATAGTCCGTGACCTACGACAGCTCTTTGTCTTTCAGGCCGGATCAACACAGATTGCATTTTTACCCGTCTTCAAGACAGTGAGCGTCAATCAACGGAATTTTTAAGCCAAATAATACTAAAAAACGTGGAATTTCGTACTCGTGAATTTAAAAATCAAACAAGTTTCGTGGCTAATCGGGCAAAAAGGAGTTTTTTTGTTTCCCTTATATTTTTCCGTGGGTAGCCTGAAAGCTTAACCTCACGGGGGTCCAAGATCTAATGGACACCTAATAAGTGTTGACAGTTAACCGTTTCGTCCTTATGGGACTCCTCAGAACACTGCTGGTCAATGTGACAAATCTTGCGAAGTTAATCAGACGGTTTTGTCTCTAATTAAATGTAATTAGTGAGCGAACTATAGCAAGAGGCGCCATCTACCGAGATACGAGAGAAACAAAAAACTAAAAGCAGGCGAAAACACTGCTATACAATATCGATCAATGAAAAGATCGAATGCAAATAAAAGAAAACAACTATAGTCCGTGACCTACGACAGCTCTTTGTCTTTCAGGCCGGATCAACACAGATTGCATTTTTACCCGTCTTCAAGACAGTGAGCGTCAATCAACGGAATTTTTAAGCCAAATAATACTAAAAAACGTGGAATTTCGTACTCGTGAATTTAAAAATCAAACAAGTTTCGTGGCTAATCGGGCAAAAAGGAGTTTTTTGTTTCCCTTATATTTTTCCGTGGGTAGCCTGAAAGCTTAACCTCACGGGGGTCCAAGATCTAATGGACACCTAATAAGTGTTGACAGTTAACCGTTTCGTCCTTATGGGACTCCTCAGAACACTGCTGGTCAATGTGACAAATCTTGCGAAGTTAATCAGACGGTTTTGTCTCTAATTAAATGTAATTAGTGAGCGAACTATAGCAAGAGGCGCCATCTACCGAGATACGAGACAAACAAAAAACTAAAAGCAGGCGAAAACACTGCTATACAATATCGATCAATGAAAAGATCGAATGCAAATAAAAGAAAACAACTATAGTCCGTGACCTACGACAGCTCTTTGTCTTTCAGGCCGGATCAACACAGATTGCATTTTTACCCGTCTTCAAGACAGTGAGCGTCAATCAACGGAATTTTTAAGCCAAATAATACTAACAAACGTGGAATTTCGTACTCGTGAATTTAAAAGTCAAACTCACTGTCTTGAAGACGGGTAAAAATGCAATCTGTGTTGATCCGGCCTGAAAGACAAAGAGCTGTCGTAGGTCACGGACTATAGTTGTTTTCTTTTATTTGCATTCGATCTTTTCATTGATCGATATTGTATAGCAGTGTTTTCGCCTGCTTTTAGTTTTTTGTTTCTCTCGTATCTCGGTAGATGGCGCCTCTTGCTATAGTTCGCTCACTAATTACATTTAATTAGAGACAAAACCGTCTGATTAACTTCGCAAGATTTGTCACATTGACCAGCAGTGTTCTGAGGAGTCCCATAAGGACGAAACGGTTAACTGTCAACACTTATTAGGTGTCCATTAGATCTTGGACCCCCGTGAGGTTAAGCTTTCAGGCTACCCACGGAAAAATATAAGGGAAACAAAAAAACTCCTTTTTGCCCAATTAGCCACGAAACTTGTTTGATTTTTAAATTCACGGGTACGAAATTCCACGTTTGTCATACATACATTTTTGGAAAACTTCTACCTTTGCATGTATGTGTGTGTCTCAATTTGAGAAATTCTTACGGTATTAACTGGACCAAGGCATTTAACTGATTTTTATAATTCTTCTTTCACTCTGTCAACGGTATGAGTCCCGGCCGAAAAAAACTATTTTATAATTCTTCTTCCCACATAGCACAATCATGTGTTTAACACGTAAAAAACGCGTGAGAAAAAAAACGTTAATTTTAAAAGCTGCTAGAAAAAAACGTTTATTTCATATAAGTATGAAAACAAGCTTAATAGGTCATTTATTAACGTTATAAAACATAACGTTGCTAAAAACTGCGTTGTAATAGCGCCATTATCAAATGAAAACAGCAATATTTTTACGTTATTTTCAAGTGATTTTTATCAACTTCAAAATCACATTTGATTCACGCCTTTTCTACACGAATTTTAAAACGCGACTTGCATGGCTTTTCTATCGAATATTTTTGAGATTTTACTAGCAGCAGCGCCCTACCTTTTGTCGAAATTTATTAGGGAGTGCTTTGGCCGCTGAACTCCAAAAACCTGATAAGGAACTGATCCCTGATCCTTCACGATCACGACGCATCAGTCAGTAACCTGATAAAGACACATTAATATTCTGTAAAAGTATTTACTGTTAAAAAATCTTGTTTAGCTTTGAAAAAAAATATAATGTATATATAGATATTTTATCTTGCCTTGAACACCATCTTTAAAATTGTCTTGAAGTGAAAACGTGACAAAAAAGACGCAGAAAGCTAGTAGGTTTGAGAAGTCTTAATCTAGTGGCGTTTTAGAACATATTGTGGAGGACTTTTGAAGTGTGAATTTGGCACATGAAAATAACGAGGGTAAAATAGACGTTATATACACAGCACCAGAAACTGCAGCAAAAAGTACATTTTTATAGCTTGTTTTCTCCTTGTTTTTAAGTTATCTTTAAGCATGTAGATTTAACGAAATAATTATTACATGATATGGGGCTAGTAAAAAATAACTTTGTTATAAATAATTTTGTTTTTTTAAATATATGTAACTAATTAGGTGTAAGCTAAGAAACATTTATTTTCCCCAATTTTAGGAATTATTGCATAAAAATTCCAGATGGATGAGTACCAGAGGAATGAGTTTTTTAATGGTTTTCCAATTTAAATCAAAATCTATTTAGACTACTTAACTTAAGTTTTATATAAACAAAGTTCCTATACTTATAATTTTAAAACAATCAACAAGGAAATTATACTATTGATATCAGTCGAATATTTAATTACCAGAGGGATGATAATTGAAGCCTTCCTTTTTGATTTCTCCGAAAAAAACTGATTTTCTGCCGACAATAAAAAGATCTATAACTTAAACCAAACTAAAGTTGAGATTATCTGTCACAACTTGTCACCCTCACAAGTAAATTCAGGGCTATCAAAATGGACGGGCCATGATCCTCCACTTTGTTGACGTCACATCCGGGGCTGATTTTTTTTTGATGGTCACATTACGACACAGCTGATTGTCTTTGAAATATTGAAGTTGAAATGACGGTTCATGGATATCTGATTTTTTTTAAATAAAGCCGTTTTTGAGATTGTTTTTACTTTATTCTGGCAGAACAATTTTTTTTAAATGTATAATAAGCCCTAATTTTTCATAGCCGCTTCATAAGCCCACACAAAAATTAAGTTTAAAGCAGAAGCGAATGTGACAATCACATATGACAAAGTCAAATACATGTCAAATATAACAGTTGGCATGTGGTACATGGCGGGTAATTTGAATTCAAAATAAGGAATGCTAAATCTTGAAGATTTTAACCTTTTAATCATGTTGCTTCCTTACAAACCTTTGGTGGAATATCGGGATGGCGTCTGAGAATATTTCACTGAAATTTTGCGGAAATCTGTAGTGCCATTTTGAATATATCATAAAAAAACGTCTGACTTCCCATAAGACCCAGCTGATTTTTTCAGGGTCGTGGCCTCTATTTTTGTGTTGGCCTTGGTAAATTAGATATCCAGGGCCGTCTCTTTGTCTAGAAATTAGCCGGTGGTATTCACAAATATTGTGTTATTAAAAATGGAGCACGTTTAAAATTGTAAAATTCTCCGGAGATGTAAACTCGGATTTTCAAAAATATGAGTGCAAACTTAAGTTTTATCAATTTTTTGATAAATAGTTAAAAGTTGGTTAAATATTATTTATTAGGATATTTTTTTCAATTTGAGTTTTTAATATTTGGTTTGGGACTACACCAGAGGAATGAGGTATTTGCTTTGTAATAAAAAAATTATAAACTTGCAATTTTTTTTCTACATTAAACTCAAATGCTCCATAAAGAAAACATTTCGTTTTAAATCTTATAACTAAAACTATGCTTCATTTGCAGTCTGTGTTTGAAAAATATGCATTCCCACTCCACAGCACCATTTTTGTAAAATCATCCATATAACAGATGTCATGTCAGGGACCCTAATCTTGCATGCAACTGCAAGTTTATTGCTCCATGTCCAGCGGCCTTTAGGAAAGCGACGGCACTGAAAAATTTAAGATCAGCAAATGAGGGGGTTAAAAAAATTTGATTACCGTTTTGTGAAAAGCGTATAGCGCACGTTAAAAGAGCGTGTCGATTGGACGAGGGGCGGTTCGCAGGAATAATATTTCGTACGAGATCACTGCGACGCTATCAAAACGCGCCATATAAAAGATGTTCGGATACGCATCTCTACCGCTGTATCCGTTTTTCAATCGGGGCTCTAACAACCCCGCAAAATAGAGCGCCAAACTTATCAGTGTGTGAAAGTTTTTCAAACAGTTTCGGGTAAGTACTTGTAACAAATTTTATACCAATTTAATCTGTAATTGTTTTTTTTTAATTTTGAGTTTTTATTTACTTTTCGTTTTTCATTTTTTTGAGGGTATTTTTGTTGGTAACTTTTTGGAAAAACACGTCAATTTTGTTGGCAAGGGGGCACTGATTGACTATCTTGTATTTTGTATAGCACGCACCCCCTATGAGGGGTTTTATTAATCCCTATATTTTTACAGTGTCATACGGAGAAATAAATCCTGGGGGGGGCATGAGCGCGGATCGATATGCAGAGATGGATCCTGGGGGGCTAAAGCATAAATCGATAAATTTTAATCTTGATTTTTGTGGAAAATTCATGTTTATGAGTCAATATTCAGTGGCTCCCCACTAAACACAAAAACATTTTAATAATTTCAAAATAATGTATAATTTAAAAACATAACATTAGGTTGGTGGTTCTAACGTTATATTCATAGTGAAAAAGAAGCTTCATAACCCGTTTTCTGACGTTAGAAAAATAATCTTATGTATTTATAACTTTAAAAAAGTGTTTTTCGAACGTTAAAAAAATATTGATTTTTAACAGAGGAAAAGAAATGTTTTTCTAACATTGAAAAATAAATGTTTTTTTAACAATGAAAAAATATATTTTTTCCAAATATCTCTGAAGATAAGGTAACATAAATAACGTAAATAAAATCCTTCTATTTTGGAAACGCAGGGCAGCAACAGTCTGTTGAGGTTTTCGTGAACTCCACACTCAGTAAAAGAAATTCGGATCCATAGGTTCTGAAAATAAAATATAAAATTCTATGTAAACAATAATTTTGTAGTAAGTGCCTCGCTACGAGGCCAAACAATTCATGCTCAAGTGAATACAAGGCAAACAATTTCAAGGCGCCTATTCAATTTAGCATGAATGCAAACGAAGCATTCGTTTGGTCCCACTGCGAGGCTTGCGAATTCTGCCTCAAATGAATACGCGGATTATGGTCCGGCGGCTAATCATTCGCAGTGAATTGTCGCATTTCCTGTCTGATTACCTATAACGTTAGGTATGCGATATTTCATACAAAACCATTTTTTTTTCTTTTGTTTACTTTCTTACCTTAGGTTGTGGTGTTTCATTTAGAACACTGCATACACATTTGTTGCTCTTTAACAATACCATCTTTCCCACACAACTGGAGTAATATTCCGGCCACCCCAAGCATAAGATTTTTTAAATATTTAAAAAATAAAATAGCTTAAACTACGGCATCATGGGGTTTCGGGACCCAAGGCTCTTGCTCCCCCAGAAGACATATTCCTGGGTGCGCCACTGCTAGATATTGTTAAAACGGGTGCTCTGTTTAGAAGTTAGATTTTTTGTTCGTTTTCTGGCACTAAAGAACTATTCTTAGCAACGGTAAATTTTCAAAAAATGCCTTTGAGCTCATTAAAGTAATTACGGATATTTCTAGAATTTTCCAGAGTTTTGTAGACTTTTAAGAAAATTTCCTTGGTTATCCAGACTTGTACAGTTTTTCTAGACTTTTATAAAAATATTTAGTTTCAGGGCGGTTTCTCACCATTAGCAGACTCTTCCAGAAGACTTACAGACTTTTTCTTAACATCTCCAAACTTTTTCAGAATATTTCCCAACATTTTCTGAAAGTTTCCAAGCTTTTTCTGAACATTTCCAGACGTTTCCAGACTTTTAGAACACTTCCAGAGTTTTTCAAAACATTTTCAAACTTGCCCAGAATTTTTCAGAATTTTCCAGAACATTTTACAGACTTTTCCAGGCTTATCCAGAGTTTTCTAGAACATTTCTAGACTTTGCCAGAACATTTGCAGACTTCTTCAGAATTTTTCAGGACATTTCTAGACTTGTTCAGACTTTTCCAGACTTCTCCTGAACATTTCCAACTTTGAAACTCAAAATGATAGCAATTTCCCCGGGTTCAGTTCGATCACCAGTTGATCGCAGACTTTCACGCTAAGGCCAAAGCCTGCGATCAATTTTAGTTCCCCTAGGCTTCGTCAGCTTTGGAGCTCTGTGCGTTGCTTTGTGGTTCAACGGTTTAGGAACTATCGTCGTACGAAGAGACAGACTGACAGAGAGGCGTCATGACCAGATCGCTTACCGGTTACCCCCTTTATTATTGATGATGATATTGAATGTTTAAATGTAAAAGTTTTATAGTCTGTCAAAAGCATTTTAACTCATATTTGACATCAACTTTCTTATAGTAAATCAAACGCCCTGTATATTATTTAATTTTTAAATTAGCCTTTTCTTTCTGATTTTAAAAATGTATAATATGCCCATATTATTACAACCAACCCGTAAGTCGACTAGCTCCAGTGTCCCCTATGCCTCAGGTTTCTTTTGTATTTAATAAAATTTAAATTATTTTAAGTTTAATAACTTGCTTTTTTATAATATTGTAAAAACATGACTTCCCAATACCTATGTTTTTTAAGTTTATAAATGTTCTGCTAACTCTAATAAAAAAATTTCAACCTTTACAATAATTAAACTTTAGGAAATAAGTCTCTGGGAAGTCTTTATATTTGTTTATTTTTAATCCAAAAGTTTTATAGGAAGGTATTTTTAAAAGGTGTTGCTAACTTATTTTAAGAAACTGGGGCTTACAGCTTTCTAGATAGATATTGAAGAGTAATAAAAGGATTTCTACGAGTATATAAGATATTGAAGAGGTTTTTCATACTTTCTTATAAAACTGTTTAATTTTTTATTATAAACAGTTTTTTAAAGAAAGTTTTTATTATTACATTTTAAATCGTTTATAGCACTTTTTTTGGAATAAAAAACATAATTTTGGTTATAAGAAACTAAAAAAAAATATTTTTTCTGTAAGCGTGCGGAAAAGTCCACTTTTCCGCACGCATTTTAGTGTGGAAAGTGCCACTTTTCCGCACTAGTGCGGAAAAATATTTTTTCCGCACTAGTGCGGAAAAGTAAATTTGTTACGATTTTGAAGTGTTCTATAACATTTAGACCGTTCAAAATACATTTGTATCTTTCCTAGCACACGAAATATCCTAAAAATATTCAAATTGACTAAAATTCTGCTATATTTTCAATATTTTCGATAAAATAAAGTTTTCAGTAAAATAGGTTCAAATTATAAGTTTTAAACCTCCCCGGTATAAATATCTTCATTGTCAATGTCAAACAACAATGAACACTAGTGGTTTTAGATTTGGCATCTTAAATCACCATAGCAACAAAGTACAAACAAACTGTCAAAACAAAGCCAATTTTGCAGATACAAGCGTCTTTTGAATTTTTCAAACAAAAAAATCAGATTTTCAATGGATTCTTCGGACGAAGATCTACCCCAGTCAGTTCTAGAAGCCGCTAGAATGTGAATAATAATAATTGATTTTAAAACGTTTTGAATATAAATAATTTTCTAATTAATTTTTAGTTTTTTCCTCACGCTTATAGAAAAAATAGTGTACCTAACTCGTGCGTAAAGTGTCTTTTCCGCACTTGATTGCTGGCCAAACTCCGCTATCGCGTCGTCTGCAATCGCGTGCGGAAAAGAGGCACTTTCCGCACTAGTTAGGTAAACTACTATATCGAAATCTTATCCAAGCTTTTAAAATTTTATTACAAAGAACACGAATCATTTGAGCCCTGAAACCACTAAAACTCGCCAATTAATTAGTATAAAGCACCAAAACTTTAAAATGTCCCGGTGGTAACGTGTCACAAGAGATTTGTCAAGTTTTTAAATTCAAATATTTTGCCTTCAAAGTGAAAAAACTAATAACTGAAAGTTACCTTTTATAAAAATTTTAAGTTTCCAGATTTGTAGGTTTTGTTCTATTTTATCCATAGAGAAATAAATAAAAAATAAAATAACTGGTCATAAGAAAGCTGTCCCAGTCAGTAACAGCGATGAATAATGTCAGAGAGCTTTTTAATTATTGGTAATATATCAAAGAAATAGCCGATCTCAGATGACATTTTTTCTCTAAAACGTGTCTATTTCCGAGAAATATTCTCGGAAACAGCTCTAGAGAGTGTTTCTCTCAAATAGACACATAGTCTAATGTAAAGTTGAACGTCGATAGGAGATCTACAAAATTGTGTTGAATGCTTTAACCGAATCTCCCTCTCACTTGAACCAATCTCCGAAAATATTTCCTAAATCACGTATTGTTTTTTAAGTGCAGAAAATACGTGTCTTCGGAAAATTTTTCGAATATTTTTGAAGCACTAATGTAAACTTTGTATGAGTAAGGCAGGGATTGAAATGTAAACACTTGAGCATTTTATTCTTACCGGTTGTTTTTCTGTTGTAGTAAACTGGGGTTATTTGGTATTCGCTGGGATGTTCAGTCTGCTTTAATTGTTTGGCAATCAATAGGCTATTAAATCAGAATCCGTCTTCGGTGCATTTAAAATATGCGTCAACCCGTTTTTAAATTTTTAATTTTTTGTCAGTTGGTTATTTCTCGTTCTTTTATCTACAACAGCTAGCATTCTTTGAATTTAGGTTAGTTTTTTGTCACTAGCAAAACATTATGTCTAAATGAAACAGAACAAAAAATGAAGAAATGGGGCTATTTGGTCCTCACAAATGGGGTTCTTTTGTCAGGCCAAAATTTATGATATGAATTTTCTAAATGACTGTTATTTTCTTTAAGTTAATTTTTTAATATACACTGTCTCATATTTAAAACTTTCCACCCGGGATTTCTCGAGAACTGTTGAAAATTTTTTAAAATGCCGACACACGTCGAATTTGTTTGCACTTTATGGCTATCTTGAAATTTTTGTATCACGAACCCCTTTCGAGGGGTATACTTTACCACTATATTTTGAATAGGGAAAGTGGGTCTAGTGTTACCTTGTTATGAAGGCCTTTTGAATGTCCTGACAACATTGTAAACATTTCAAGAATCTATCCATAGGGCTGTCTAACAAAACATATGATCAATTCCAAGATGTCTTCCATAGGACAAACAAAGCGATTTCCCATAAGCCGTAATGTTAACAAAAACGTAAATTTTACAAAAACGACAAGAGCTTTAGTCTCAAAAATTAATCAGTTTTAAGAACAGATCCTTTGTGCATATGGGAAAAATGCGTTTTTCTTAAAAATATTAAACTAAAGCGAGAAAATCTGAAATAAAAGGGACCATGTTTTCTTCAAAAAAGTAGGTTATGTTTTTGTTTATTTTATTTTTTTTAACTTTTTTTCCAGTTTTTTCACTTATTTTGAATTATTACATGGGCGCACCAAGGGGGCGGGGGGCTAGGGGCCCGGACCCCCCCAAGCCACATATTTTCCATATATTTCATGAATAAACAAAAAAAATAGCATAAAGTACATCATGAGACCTCTGGGGGCCCCCCAAAGGTATCGGGCCCACAAAGGTTTTTGAAGTTTTTTGACCAATGAATCAATGAACTATCAGCCCAAGGTAGGGGAAAGTAGTTCTATTCAAAGAGCTCACTTCAAGGCTCACTTAACAGAGACGAAATTGAATTAGACTAAACTTTTCTCATCAGATTCAGGTTTTCTATTAGGATCTTTTGTTGTACTTGACTAAACCTTTTGCTAAGTAATAGGCCTTCTATATCGTTAAACTCTGAAAAATATTTCACTATGATTTTTAGGTTTAGACAAAGTTTAATTGTTTTAATCCTCCAGTAGTGACATGAAAAAGAGGCACAACCTATAGGTAGGTCAGTCCAACAGATCAATATGCACATATGAGTTCCAACCGAGGTTGGTCAAGCAAACTTCTAATAAGTACTTTACAAAATATGTTTATTTAAAAAAATATAAGTAAACATTATATAAAAAAAAAACTTGCAAAATTAAAATACAGTTTTTCCTTGTCATTGGCCTCACACACCGTACATAACCATATGATTTTCCATGAACTATAATACATAGGGCTTAAGTACGGTCAAACCTAAGGTTCATCAGCTCACAACAGTAAGTACTGTTCAAATTCGCTGTTGTATTACTACTGTTACTATTACTTTTATTACTGTTTTTTTGTAACAATATTTGCTCAATTATGTATCTAAAAGTTTATGCAAATAAATATATACTCTACTCTACAATTGGGCGTAACAGCATATGACCCATTAGGAGTATTAGAACCCAAGTTTTTTTGAGAGAAATTGAAAAAAATATCTGAGAGAACTTATTCGTTTTTCTTGTGGTCATCAAAGTCAACAAAGATTACTTTTTTTTCCATCTATTATTAATGATGCCATAAAATTTTTTTTTTGGTAATAAGCTCAGAACAGTACCGTAGAAATTTCACAACAGGACTTGTAGTAGGTCCAGTCAGATACTATACAAATTTTACGGTGTACAAGTTTTAGGTGTCAAGAAGCATGGAAATAAAGGAAACTTTGCACCAAAATAGTTTAAGATAAAAAGAGGTTTGAGTTAGGGAGATTTTCAAATTTACCAGTTTATTCTAAACAAAAAATAATGTATGGTTGTTTTATGTAAGTGCTTTATTTTACTCTAATATAGAAGAAAAGTCTTCTGACATTAATAGTTTCTTGGACAGAATGAGATTTCAAAGATTACAATTGATAAGAAATAATAAATTACATCTAGTATCAAAGAAAATTTTTAGATATTAGGTTGAAATATTAAACTTGTCATCTTAGCTAAGATGTTTTATTGTTATTATGTACATATATAGTTGTTAATAAAGGTTTAAAAAAAAACTGTTTTGAGGTCTGTAAAATAAATATTTATTAAAGAAAAAGAAACTTTGATGATACAGGACTTCACTCGACACTATACAAGACGCTACACTACCAAAAGTTTATTTAAGAGTTCTGTAGGATGGTGTACAAATTTGGTTCAGCTCATTATTCACACTTTAACCTCATATTGTTTTCCTTTTCTTTCTTCTCTGGACCCTTTTTTCAACCATCATTTTTAAAATTTTTCAACCGTTTTGAAATAATAATCCATTCAGGAGAAACCCAGTCATGATCATTGCTGTATTCTAAAAATCATAGTGAAATATTTCTTACAGTTTAACACAATTCTATGTTACACTTCTGCAAAAGGTCCACTCAAGCACAAAAAAAGATCCCAATAGAAAATGTTGCCAAAATGGCAGTTACACATTTATCCAAAACAAACCTGACAAAAAACTTTCGAGTATTTCAATTTATCCTCTGTTAAGTCAGGTAATAGAGCACTTATCCACTTTTTTTTCCCTTGTTTGAGCTGATACCTAGTTCATTTAAATCAAGATGATTTTTTAAGGTCAAAATACTTGGCATTCCATCAAAACTAACATTATCAAGCTCTCCCCAGCTGCCACAATTCATATCAGCACAGAAACTAATAATAATGATTCAAACTGAGTAAAAAACTGGAAAAAATTTTTAAAAAAAACAAAAGTAAATAAAAACATAACCTGACTTTTGAACAAAACATGGTCCCTTTTATTTGAGATTTACTGGCTTCAATTGATTTTTTTTAAGAAAAACGCATTTTTCCCATGTGTACAAAGGTTCAATACTTAAAACAGCATCTTTGTTGTAAATTAAATCGTTTCACTTTTTTTAAAAATTACGTTTTTGTTAACATTGCGGCTTATGGGAAAACGCTTTGTTTGTCCTATGGCGACCATCTTGGATCGAAAAACAGCTGATCGTGACAGTTCGTTAGACAAGCTAATTAGTCAGAATAGGACACTTAATCAAATAATATTGGTAAGGTTAGGTTATTCAGCATAAATGAAATACACCCAGGCTATAATTGTGCCAGGCACTATTTTGACACATTCACATTGAAAACTGACAGTTAATCCTTTAAAATTGACATACCAAAGTCGAATTTAAAACTTTTGTCGTTTATTGTCAATTAATAAAACAAGGCACTATTTATTCCGGTTCATATAGTAAACAAAGGTTGTGTGTGCAAAGATCACAGCTGATATTACAATGTGAAGGTGTCAAAATTGTTCCTGGCACTATTATAGCCTGGCTTTATTTCAATAATTCTCTAATGATATATAAAGTAGTTACTTAAATATCTATTAAAAGTAGTTATAAATAATCGAATATAACTAGGCCCCGTCGGGTCGGGTGTCTTGTCTAGAAAGTCGCTCGGCTGTTTCAAAACATCCGACGGTACTAGGAGAAAAATGTAGTTAAAATTAACCACTTTTACAGAAAAAGTAGATAACTACAACACTTTTGTAGTAAATCATTGCTCAACTTTGGCAAGATCAAATTAACACCAATGAGTATATGACCAATATAGAGTGGCAACCGGCGAGCCTTGTAAGATTGAGGGGCAGATGGCGCTGAAATAAATTCGTCTGGTACGCAATATTCAGGGACTACTGGTACGATTTAGTTGCATGTGCGAGTTCCAAGGCTCATGCGTATTATACAAATGTCTTGAATATTGCGTATTAGACGAATTTATTTCAACGCCATCTCACTTTCAATGTTGCAAGGCTCGCCGGTTGCCACTCTATATGGGTCAGATACTCATTGTTAGCACCTAAAAAGTTGTAGAAATAAAATTTCGGACTTCCATTGTCTTTATTTATTTTAAAACACGACGTTTCGGTTAGTAAGTATCTCTAACCGTTATCAAGTGTAAACTAAACAATCTAGTCTCTAGGCTACTACTTATACTACTTGGTGTGCAGTCAGGTGTGACGGCCCGCCCCCTTTTTTAATCCTAAGACGCCTGTTTTCCTTAAGGAGTGGTTTCCATATGTTTGGTATGTCCGTGCTTGGTTGACTGAAAACTTCTTTATTCTGCATTATATACGCAGCTTCAATAAACTTTCGTTTTCGCCAATGCGACTCCTTATGTAAAACTTTAGCTTCTGACCACTGAATCCTGTGATCATTTGACCATGCATGATCTGCTAAACCGGATTTTTGGGTTGGGTACTTTTTAGATGTTCATTTACTCTAACCTGAAGAGGGCGTTTCGTTTCACCTACATATGATTTACCACACTCACACGGGATTTGGTAAATACATTCCTTATTATTTGAGGGATTGTCTGGTTTTGTTTTAGTTACAAAACTTCTTATCGTATTTCCCGAAGAAAATACTGTTTTTATATTATAGTGTTTAGCTATTCGTCTTATGTTTTCTGAAATCCCTTGAACATATGGAATGTTAATAACACCTAACGGATTATTATTTTGAGAATTTGGTACATTTAGTTTGTTTTTAATTTTAAATATCGTTGAGTTTATTACTTTCTCGGAATAACCATTCTGTTGTAAGTCCTTTTTAATGTTGTTAATTTCTGTGGTTAATTCTTCATTATTACTACAAATATTTACGGCTCTTAAATACAAACTTCTTATAACTCTTTGTTTTGTTGCAACAGAATGATTAGACTTAAAATTCAAACAAAGACCTAAAAAGTTATTTAAAAAAGTCTTTAAAAAAATAGACTAAATAGCTCCAGTTTACATATAGGTATTTCACCTTGTTTTCTTTATGATTATGATCAATAAAAGTGGTAAATATCGTTTTCCGAAAAAAAGGTTTTCCACTAACGAGAAAAACAAACGTTTATGCGTAAGATTACGTGCTCGGGTTTCGGGTAAAAGAAATCATAACTTGCTGACCAAAAAGTAAATACTTACTTAGACGTATTACATGATTACCTACCATTCCAGTGGCGCGGCATATAGAAAAAATCCCCTCGGTAAGCCTGAAATATAATATAAGTAATATAATTTTTTTTTTCTAGGGGGGAGTACCCAACTAACATTTATAGTAGCGGCTACATGTTCTAAAGGCTTTGCTACTTTCTTATAGTAGAAATGTGGTGATCCCAACCAAAATTTGTTACTTTTTAGTTCTAACAACTATTTAGTATCAGGAAATAGTAGATGTTTCGTAAAAACGACCCTCTAAACTACTTCATAGGATTGTTTCTTGATAGTCGATTCTGATAGTCTTCTCTACCACAATAGGACGTTGCTAAAGTTTTACTTTCTTTTTAGTCGTTATTTCGTAGTCGCCCTGACTTTTATATCCTACTTAATTACCACTAGAAAGTTAAGCTTCATTGGAGTCCCAAACAAGTGTATCCGACAACTACATTATAACTTTAATTTTTACCACAAAAGTTTGTGTCATCATAGTAACATCTGATGTAACAATGTAGACAAAATAACTTTTTGGATCAACTTTAAAGCCGCAACTATTTTCAAGTAACCTTTTCGACTATCAGGGAATATAGTTTGGGACGCCATGTTTTTATGTAAGAAAGAAAATTTAATATTTTTGTTGTCGTTTTATGAGCTCATATTAAAGAGCCATACTATTTTATAAACAAATTAGTTGAAGCTTACCAAAAATGCTCTTCTTAAGCACCATTTGTTGGAGTTAACTGTCGATTATGAAAACATAACCTCCAAAATCACAACACAAAAATTCCATCAGCTACCAGAAAACGGCTCAATTTTACGGGCGCACCGGTTTTTTGCAATATATATAATGCATGTTATACAAAAAACTTTGCGTCGCACTCGAATTTTGATCCTCTGCTCGTAAATTCTCACACTTTTGGATAACATAGTTCATATTATAACCATAACCAAACAAAAAAACTAAGCGAGTCTGTTTACTGTTGTGTCCACCATATTGTGTTACAATTCTACCAAAAAGAAACGATTATATTATTTGCAACTACATCGCAACTTTGATGCCATTACGGAAAAAAACAGCCTCTTCGACGTAGTAGATACCTGGCTACGACGTAGTAGTGTAGTTATTACTACAGTGACTTTAAACACTTGGCCTAGTAGTTACAACCAGAAATTGGTTCCCCACTTAGGGAATTATAACGTCGCTGTATGGTATACTGAGAGGTAGCGGGAGTACGTTGCGGTTACTTTTAAGAAATTCTTTCTAGTTGGCGTTTCGTCGTTACAACTTTAAATGTTTGTTGGGTAATTCTCCTGTTTTCCCTTTAATTATTAGGAAAAAGTGCATATTTTTTTTCTAGGGAGGGTAATTACCCCGTTACCACAACCCCTCAAATCCGCGCTTGAATTGTTCTTCTATTTTGGTATACAGTGACACCTCTCCTTGCGGACACCTCTATTAAGCGGACACTCCCTTTAGGCGGACAAATTTGTTGGAACCAAGCTCTTCCCTATTTCTTTACATGTAAAATTCACTCCTATAACCGGACACTCTTAGAACCGGACGCGGACAATTTTTTTTTGGGCTAGAAATTCTAAAACCTGCCTTAACCAGACGCGAACCTCTGACAAGACGAAGCGTTGCACGACAGGTCATAATAAATATGTAGTATGTTGGCAACAACGCACTCTGCACCCGGGGAATTACCCCTTTCCGTTTTAATGGGGAGACTAAATACTTCTGTCGTATTTACAATATATTTTGTTCGGCGGGGGCGGGACTGCTGTGTTTTATTTTGTATTGTTCAGTTGGGCAGTAATAGATCTCTTTGAAATGTCGCCTAGTAAAAACTTCTTACTTTACGTAAAAAAATGGAACTTGTTAACGTTTTGGAGAAGGAACGAAATATCGCTGAAAAATGTAATATCGGAAAAAACTCAAGCAGAGGAAATTGTTAATAAAATATATATTAAAATTTCGCAGTTCTCTCTCCAATAAGCGGACAAAATCGACGAAACCGTGAGTGTCCGCTTATAGTAGGTTTCACTGTAGGGACGGTATTGTTTTCGACGAATTATTTTTTTTGATAACCCTGAAAATGTGTTTTTGGTATGTATTTTGACATATCTTAGCAATATCGTCGTGACGTCTGAATACTAAATTTCACGACGAATTTGATTGACGCTCACGTGTCTGATGGCGGGTAGAAACGCAATTCAGCGTTGTTTTGGCCTGAAAGACAGAAGAGCTGTCGTAGATCACGGATCCTTTGTTTCTTTTTCTTTGAAATCAATTTTTTCATTGATTGAAATGTATAGCAGTTTATTTTCGCCTGCTCTTGTTCTAGTTTCTCTCGTGCCTCGGGAGATGGCGCTTCTTGCGAGAGTTTTCTTACTATTTACATAGAATTAGAGACAAAACCGTCTAATTAACTCCGCAGGGGTGTCACATTGACCAAGCAGTGTTCTGCGAAGTCCCATAAGGAAGGACGAAACAGTTAACTGTCAACACTTATTAGGTGTCTATTAGATCTTGAACCCCCGTGAGGTTAAGCTTTCAAGCTACCCACGAAAAAATATGAGAGAAACAAAAAACTTCTTTTTACCCGATTAGCCACGAAACTTGTTTGATAATTTTAATGATCTACTTATATTAAAAGCAATAAAAAGTAAACCATTAATTGGTTAAAAACAAGAGAAAAAAAATGGGATTATTTTGATATTTTGCAGTTTAGTAATAAAAAGCTCTCCCTCTTTTTGTTTAAAATTTTAAAAATGTTATAAATGTTTTTTATAATAATTTAATTAAATTGTTATAGTTTTGCTTTGATAAATTATTTCATGTAAGTACCAATATTTTTCTGACAGCGTCTTTAAATTAAATAAATATATGTAAAGCATTTTTTTTTAGAAAATAAAACAAACAATAAATTTTAGATTCCACTTTTTTCATTTTAAAAATAAATCCTGACATAATAATGTAATAATTATGCCTAGAACTCTTCGACAACTGGTTCTATGATTTTTATTTTTTACAGCATTATGCAGTTCATATGACCTTAAGCGAGGGGAGGGCATTACTTACATTACGTTTAACTCAAACCAGGGCTATCCAGGGCTATCAAAATGGACGGGCCACGATCCTCCACTTTGTTGACGTCACATCCGGGACTGATTTTTTTTTGATGGTCACGTTACGACACAGCTGATTGTCTTTAAAATTTTGAAATTGGAATGACGGTTCATGGATATTTGATTTTTTGTTAAGTAAAGCCGTTTTTGAGATTGTTTTTACTTTATTCTGGCAGAACAATTTTTTTTAAATGTATAGTAAGCCCTAATTTTTCATAGCCGCTTCATAAGCTCACACAAAACTTAAGTTTAAAGCAGAAGCGAATGTGACAATCAGATATGACAAAGTCAAATACATGTCAAATATAACAGTTGGCATGTGGTACATGGCGGGTAATT
Source organism: Aspidapion aeneum (assembly GCA_963576565.1). Classification (NCBI taxonomy): domain Eukaryota; kingdom Metazoa; phylum Arthropoda; class Insecta; order Coleoptera; family Brentidae; genus Aspidapion; species Aspidapion aeneum. The sequence continues at coordinate 139,484,586 of OY755040.1, read as the reverse complement.
TGAATTCAAAATAAGGAATGCTAAATCTTGAAGATTTTAACCTTTTAATCATGTTGCTTCTTTACAAACCTTTGGTGGAATATCGGGATGATGTCTGAGAATATTTCACTGAAATTTTGCGGAAATCTGTAGTGCCATTTTAAAAATACCATAAAAAAACCTCTGGCCTCCCATAAGACCCAATGTAAAATTCAGCCCCGGGAGAACAGCTGATTTTTTCAGGGTCGTGGCCTCTATTTTTGTGTTGGCCTTGAATAAACATAAAATAATGCTAAAAAAGAAAGAATTTTAGTACCTAACATTTTGAATAACAATTTAATTATCACACTATTATTATAATAAGCAAACCAATAAATGCTTCCAGTTCTTCTTCAACAAAAGGAGAAAATGCTTTCTCATTTTTCGCATAATAGAATTGGGCTTTTGTATTTGTCTGCGACAAAATCACGTCCATAATATCTTGTGACAAAAATAGTTCAAAAGCTTCTTTTATGGTAGAAAATTGGGAACTATATGGAGTCAAACCTGTGGCAACCATTGGCGTAGCTAGCCTTGCTTTTCAGGGGGGGCCGTGGCCCCGGTCTATTTTGAACAAAAAGCAAACATAGGTTTTAAAGAGTCGTGCAAAGTGTGCAATGAATAAAAAAAAATACGCGCATTAAATGTTCTAATATTTTAATATAACAAATTTAATAATACATTTACCAACTTATTTATATGTATACACAGGAAGTATGTAATTCAGCAATTCTACAAAGAAAGTTTTCTACGTCGCTGACTGAAAGCGTCTACCACACTGTCTAAGTCGACCTCAACATCTTTTTCTATAAATAACAATGACAAACCTGAGTGTCTCTCTTGAGTCATAGTTGTTCTAAGCCAATTAAAAACTCTCCTCATGGCAGAGAAAGAACTCTCGCAAGTTGCACTTGAAATTGGAAGAATACTCGCAACTTTAAAAAGTTAGTAGAGGTTTGGATAGGTGTTTTCTGCTATATGTTGTTTGATAGAACCATGACCAACAGTTTGATTTAACCGAAAAATACAATTCTTTAAAACGGTCATTTCTGCTCTTAGAGCAGAAGTATTAATATTAAAAATTTATTCCATTTAACGACGTGGGAAAACTTAATATGAAAATGGTTATGAAATTGTCACCAAATTCGGAAAATTTCCATAAGACACTAAACGCTAACCTCAAAAAAACTAAAAAGATTATTATATTTATTTAAGAAAAACAGTTTAAAAAGGTCTTTTATAACCTTACGACATCTACAACCCGATTTCGGAAACAGAGGGGCAAAAGTCGCTATCTTTATTAAATGCGAAATTTAACTTACACTTCTATAATATTTTACAAGATGTCGCCAATATGTATGAAATATTCAATATGCATAATTATGTTTAAATTTAAAAAAATTTTTTGGGGAAATTGCATAAGTGCAGAAAAGTTACCGATAATTTAAAGAGAAAAAGCCTAATTCCGCAAGACAAGGGCTTTTTCCTGAAATGTAAACATTATCTGAATGATTTTAAATTTTAATGCACCTATTTTATTTGAATATTTCCCGAATATTAATAGAAAAGTATGTATTTTCAGCGTCATGTTCTTTTACTAGTAGTCGGTAGGGGAGACCTAAAATATCTTAGGGGGGGCCTGAGGGACTTCAGGAGGGGCCAGGCCCCCCCTGGCCCCTCCCTATCTACGCCAATGGTGACAACCTTTTGAATATTGCATTTTCTTCTCTTTATCCTCGTAGTACGTGGAAGTACGTGGAACTTTTGCCCAGACACTACCATTATTAGACGAATAAGTTGGATGATCACTATAAGATTCTACTGACGGGATTACCTCATCTGTAGAATTTGTCTACTCATTTTCACAATCACTAACTTGCAAAACGTCATCTATATCATCAGTTTCAGTCACTATGTCAGTCTCTTCAATATTACTTGAACAATCTTCTAGTGCTAAATCAGTTAAATAACTATCGCACTCGTCTGTTTCTAATATCGCCGAAGAACTATTAGGGTAGTTCTTCGTCAGTTAGCTTATTTTCATTTCGAAACTTTCGTGGTCCACTCATTTTTATAAGCGCGCACTAGACAATCTCTGAAAACGTGACTAAACACTCCAAAATTATAATGAGATAAACACGTGCACAAAGCCGCTACTGAGTAAATTGGGAGTCCTCGACACCGTTGACGCCAAACGCCGGGGAATCCCCGTCGCTTCAACGCTTTGGGGTTTACTTGTACCCCGATTGGTCTTAAACGTATGCAAAATATACACCTGTCGTTACGTACCGTGCGGGGTGCAGTTGGACCCCAACTAACAAAACTCTCTATAATTAGTTACAACAAAAAGCTATTTATCCCAGCTTTTTTATACTAATTTAGAAAGATATATAGGAAGAAAATTATGTAAAAGAAAATATTTTAGAAAATATCGCAAGAAATTCATGTCTTGGGTGCAACTGTACCCCGCTCGGGTTTACGAAGGTTAATGTATAGTAATCTTTAATTTTTTAGAGCCGCTTCATTAGCTCACACAAGGCCAACACAAAAATAGAGGCTACGACCCTGAAAAAATCAGCTGTTCTCCCGGGGCTGAATTTTACATTGGGTCTTATGGGAGGTCAGACGTTTTTTTATGATATTTTCAAAATGGCACTACAGATTTCCGCAAAATTTCAGTGAAATATTCTCAGACACCATCCCGATATTCCACCAAAGGTTTGTAAGGAAGCAACATGATTAAAAGGTTAAAATCTTCAAGATTTAGCATTCCTTATTTTGAATTCAAATTACCCGCCATGTACCACATGCCAACTGTTATATTTGACATGTATTTGACTTTGTCATATGTGATTGTCACATTCGCTTCTGCTTTAAACTTAATTTTTGTGTGAGCTAATGAAGCAGCTATGAAAAATTAGGGCTTACTATACATTTAAAAAAAATTGTTCTGCCAGAATAAAGTAAAAACAATCTCAAAAACGGCTTTATTTAACAAAAAATCAAATATCCATGAACCATCATTCCAACTTCAAAATTTTAAAGACAATCAGCTGTGTCGTAACGTGACCATCAAAAAAAAATCAGCCCCGGATGTGACGTCAACAAAGTGGAGGATCGTGGCCCGTCCATTTTGATAGCCCTGGCTCACATTAAAATTAAATTTAAAGCAGAAGCGAATGTGACAAACACAGATGACAAAGTCAAATACATGTCAAATATAACCTTTTAATGATCTTGCATCCTTACAAAATTTGGTGGAATATCGGGATGGTGTCTTCAGTGAAATTTCGCGGTAATCTGTAGTGGTATTTTGAAAATATAATAAAAAAACTGCTAACCTCCCATAAGACTCAATGTAAAAGTCAGCCCTCCGAGAACAGCTGATTTTTTCATGGTCGTGGCCTGTATTTTTTTGTTGGCCTTACTCAAACATGCGAAAATGGGTTATGTAATAAGGTTTTATCGTGTGGCTCGTAGATAAAAATATATATTTAGAGATTCTAAAATCTTTATTATTGTTGGAATTATTGTAAACAAAAACATCTAACCCTCTGTTTACCCGTGCGGGAGCTACTATTATAATAATATTATGTACCTAAAAGATGGAAATTTTGATCTTCATGGCTGGCTGATTACCCCCGTTACATTTTATTTCATATGGTTTTACTATTCTAACTATGGATTTGTTGTTTTTAGCTCGGTGTTTTGTTTGTTTTGTTAATAAAGAATAATATTAAAAAGCTTAAATCTGGAAAAGCTAGCGGACCTGAGGGAATATATGCCGAAATGCTCAAATATGGATCAGAGAAACTACTCGAAAATCTCACATATATTATTAATCAATGCATAAACGGACATCCAGTACCTAATGATTGGAAAAGTGCATTCACATCCTCAATACATAAAAAAGGAAACAAGCTGGATTGCAACAATTACAGAGGAATTTCAGTAACCAGTACTCTAAGTAGATTGTACGGTAGGATTCTTAGAGATCTAATAGAGAATGATTTTCATGAACAAGAAGAAGAAGAGCAAAGTGGGTTTCGCGCAGGCAGATCTTGTAGTGATAATTTTTTTTGTCTTAAACAAGTAATTGAGAAAAGGATCGCCAGAAATGTAGTTACTCATGTTACCTTTGTGGACCTACAAAAAGCATATGATACCGTTCTGGTAGAAAAATTATGGACAGTGTTAGAGCAAACTAATATCAATCATACATACATAAAAGCGATAAAAGGCCTATCCAAAGGGTCAAAATCTAAAATTAAAATTGGAAATCGACTTTCAAAAGAATTCCTGGTAACAAAAGGCTTAAGACAGGGATGTTGTATCTCTCCAACTCTTTTTAAAATGTATATCCCAGTAGCTCTAAAAAACTGGAAACGTAAAGTGTACGGCATGGGAATACAACTTAACGACCGATTTACGATATACACACTACAGTTTGCTGACGACCAAGTAATTGTGGCTAATGATAAAGAAGACATGGAGAATATGATGAGAAAGTTAACAGAAGAATACCAAAAGTGGGGATTAACAGTGAACGTGGACTTGTGTATTGGAAACGAATCCAGTGAGTTAGTACTAGAAAATGGACAAACAATATCTCCATGCAATGAGTATGTATACGTGGGTGTCACATTTGATAAGACAGGAACAGACTGTAAAGAATTGGAAAGAAGAATAGTAAAAGCAAAAAAAGTTATTAGATGTCTTAACAGTATTTTATTAAGCAGAGAGATAAAAAAGAATGTAAAATTTAATATATATGAAACAATGGTCAATATCACGCTGTTGTATGGAATAGAGACTTGTCGCGTAACAGAAAAATACAAAACAAAAATGGAAAGTGTCGAAATGGATGCAATAAGAAGATCATTGAGAATATCTAGAATAGATCACATAAGAAATGAGAACATAAAAGAAAGATTGGGAATCGAGGGAAGCATAACGGATGACATCACTAAAAGGCAACTGATATGGTACGGCCATGTACAACGGATAAACGACGAAAGATTACCAAAGCAGGTCCTAGAATGGCAACCAATAGGGCGCAGAAAAAGAGGGCGTCCTAAACTAGAATGGCAACAGTCAATCCAAAGATCAATGAGTCAAAAAAATCTGACAGAAGATGATTGTCAGCATCGAAGGAGGTGGAGAATAGGCTTCGGATAACGTAGAAAAACGTTCTAAACCGACATAGTATAGTAGTTTTGTTTAACAAATGTTTGCTTAATTATTTACAAAATAGCTAAAGTTTATAGTACTAGTTTTCCATAGTTAGTGTAGGGTCAAACTCTTACACAGTTTTAGGTAATTGCTAAATTATTAGGCACAAAGAGACGGACGACGACCTGAAGCGTCAAAAAATAAATGTTTATTTTCAATCGTTTAAGCATGATGGCACCCAGTAGGGGGACCTCGGGGGCAGGGCCTCCCTAAAGCCTAAATTTAAAATAGCAGTTCCGTTCATGATTTTTGCAAATAAGATTTTGCCAAGATATGACGACATGTTAAATTCTTTTTTGGAGATATGTATCCAAATATTTTTAGCATTTTCGCATTAGGCCATTCAATTAAGGCTCCGAAGAAAACATAATGCGAACTTCAAAAGTTTAAATCTGCTTTAACTTAAATGCTGCATGTATTTCTCAGTCGTTACCTCTCGAATAATATCTGAAGCAATTAAAGTTGGCTTATCTTTACTCGAGAAAAGTTTGAGTAAGATGGTGTTAGAGGCTTGATTGAAACATAAGAAGAGCATGACACTCAAAGCCTGGCGAAATTTTAAATTGGATTTTGATTTATTTTGCAGTAAAATCGTGTACAATAGTATTCGTCGTTGTGTCTAAAAGTCTAGGGGATGGTGGAGGAATACTGCTGGGGAAGGTGGGGCAAGTCGGGCAAATGAGTGATAGGGGGCAAGTTTTTAAGTTCGCATTATATTTTCTTCGGAATTGGCTATAACCTTAATAGAATGGCCTAATACGAAAATAATACAAATATTTTGAGTCTTGCGTTTTTGAGACTCAAAATATTTGTATTATTTTCGTATTAGGCCATTCTATTAAGGTTATAGCCAATTCCGAAGAAAATATAATGCGAACTTAAAAACTTTTATTAATCTGCTTTAACTTAAATTCTGCATGTATTTCTCAGTCGTTACCTCTCAAATAATATCTGAGGCAATTAAAGTTGGCTTATCTTTACTCGAGAAAGTTGGAGTAAGTTGGTGTTAGAGGCGTGATTGAAACATAAGAAGAGCATGACACTCAAAGCCTTGCGAAATTTTAAATTGGATTTTGATTTATTTTGCAGTAAAATCGTGTACAATAGTATTCGTCGTTGTGTCTAAAAGTCTAGGGGGAGGTAGAGGAATAATGCCGGGGAAAGTGGTGCAAGTCAAGCAAGTGAATAATAGAAGGCAAATGCGTCTTTCGAGACTCAAAATATTTTTAGTATTTTCGTATATAGGCCATTCTATTAAGGTTGTAGCCAATTCCGAAGAAAACATAATGCGAACTTAAAAACTTTAATTAATCTGCTTTAACTTGAGTTCTGCATGTTTTTCTCTATCGTAACCTCTCGAATAATATCTGAAGCAATTAAAGTTGGCTTATCTTTACTCGGGAAAGTTGGAGTAAGTTGGTGTTAGAGGCGTGATTGAAACATAAGAAGAGCATGACACTCAAAGCCTTGCGAAATTCTAAATTGGATTTTGATTTATTTTGCAGTAAAATCGTGTACAATAGTATTCGTCGTGTCTAAAAGTCTAGGGGATGGTGGAGGAATAATGCTGGGGAAGGTGGGGCAAGTCGGGCAAATGAGTCATAGGGGGCAAGTGCGTTTTCGAGACTCAAAATATTTGTATTATTTTCGTATTAGGCCATTCTATTAAGGTTGTAGCCAATTCCGAAGAAAACATAATGCGAATTTAAAAACTTTAATTAATCTGCTTTAACTTGAGTTCTGCATGTATTTCTCTGTCGTAACCTCTCGAATAATATCTGAAGCAATTAAAGTTGGCTTATCTTTACTCGAGAAAGTTGGAGTAAGTTGGTGTTAGAGGCGTGATTGAAACATAAGAAGAGCATGACACTCAAAGCCTTGCGAAATTTTAAATTGGATTTTGATTTATTTTGCAGTAAAATCGTGTACAATAGTATTCGTCGTTGTGTCTAAAAGTTTAGGGGAAGGTAGAGGAATAATGCCGGGGAAGGTGGTGCAAGTCAAGCAAGTGAATGACAGGAGGCAAATGTGTCTTTGGAGACTCAAAATATTTTTAGTATTTTCGTATATAGGCCACTCTATTAAGGTTGCCAATTCCGAAGAAAAACATAATGCGAACTTAAAAACTTTAATTAATCTGCTTTAACTTGAGTTCTGCATGTATTTCTCTGTCGTCGAATAATATCTGAATCAATTAAAGTTGGCTTATCTTTACTCGGGAAAGTTGGAGTAAGTTGGTGTTAGAGACGTGATTGAAACATAAGAAGAGCATGACACTCAAAGCGTTGCGATATTTTAAATTTGATTTCCATTTATTTTGCAATAAAATCGTGTAATAAACTTCGTTGTGCCTGGAAGTCTAGGGAAGAGTGGAGGAATAATGCCGGGGAAAGTGGGGCAAGTCGGGCAAGGGAGTCATAGGGCGCAAGTGAGTATTTCGAGAGTCAAAACATTTGTAGTATTTTTGTATTAGGCCATTCTATTAAGTTTGTAGCCACTTTCGAAGAAAACATAATGCGAACTTAAAAACTTTTATTAATCTGTTTTAACTTAAATTCTGCATGTATTTCTCAGTCGTTACCTCTCGAATAATATCTGAAGCAATTAAAGTTGGCTTATCTTTACTCGAGAAAGTTGGAGTAAGTTGGTGTTAGAGGCTTGATTGAAACATAAGAAGAGCATGACACTCAAAGCCTTGCGAAATTTTAAATTGGATTTTGATTTATTTTGTAGTAAAATCGTGTACAATAGTATTCGTCGTTGTGTCTAAAAGTCTAGGGGGAGGTAGAGGAATAATGCCGGGGAAGGTGGTGCAAGTCAAGCAAGTGAATGACAGGAGGCAAATGTGTCTTTGGAGACTCAAAATATTTTTAGTATTTTCGTATATAGGCCACTCTATTAAGGTTGCCAATTCCGAAGAAAAACATAATGCGAACTTAAAAACTTTAATTAATCTGCTTTAACTTGAGTTCTGCATGTATTTCTCTGTCGTAACCTCTCGAATAATATCTGAAGCAATTAAAGTTGGCTTATCTTTACTCGAGAAAGTTGGAGTAAGTTGGTGTTAGAGGCGTGATTGAAACATAAGAAGAGCATGACACTCAAAGCCTTGCGAAATTTTAAATTGGATTTTGATTTATTTTGCAGTAAAATCGTGTACAATAGTATTCGTCGTTGTGTCTAAAAGTCTAGGGGGAGGTAGAGGAATAATGCCGGGGAAGCTGGTGCAAGTCGGGCAAGTGAATCCCAGCAGGCAAATGCGTCTTTCGAGACTCAAAATATTTTTAGTATTTTCGTATATAGGCCATTTCTATTAAGGTTGTAGCCAATTTCGAAGAAAACATAATGCGAACTTAAAAACTTTAATTAATTAATTAATCTGCTTTAACTTGAGTTCTGCATGTATTTCTCTGTCGTCGAATAATATCTGAAGCAATTAAAGTTGGCTTATCTTTACTCGGGAAAGTTGGAGTAAGTTGGTGTTAGAGGCGTGATTGAAACATAAGAAGAGCATGACACTCAAAGCCTTGCGAAATTTTAAATTGGATTTTCATTTATTTTGCAGTAAAATCGCGTACAATAGTATTCGTCGTTGTGTCTAAAAGTCTAGGGGGAGGTAGAGGAATAATGCCGGGGAAGGTGGTGCAAGTCAAGCAAGTGAATGACAGGAGGCAAATGCGTCTTTCGAGACTCAAAATATTTTTAGTATTTTCGTATATAGGCCACTCTATTAAGGTTGCCAATTCCGAAGCAAAACATAATGCGAACTTAAAAACTTTAATTAATCTGCTTTAACTTGAGTTCTGCATGTATTTCTCTGTCGTCGAATAATATCTGAAGCAATTAAAGTTGGCTTATCTTTACTCGAGAAAGTTGGAGTAAGTTGGTGTTAGAGGCGTGATTGAAACATAAGAAGAGCATGACACTCAAAGCGTTGCGAAATATTAAATTGAATTTTGATTTATTTTGCAGTAAAATCGTGTACAATACTATTCTTCATTGTGTCTGAAAGTCTAGGGGAGGGTGGAGAAATAATTCCGGGGAAGCTGGTGCAAGTCGGGCACGTGAATCATAGGAGGCAAATGCGTTTTTTGAGACTCAACATATTTGTAGTATTGTCGTATTAGGCCATTCTAATAAGGTTGTAGCGTTGTTGTTTAAAATTTAATATGAAAGCACTACCAAAAACATATTTATTAATAACGTTAAGAAATCAACATTTAAAGAACCATAATTTTATTAACATAAAAAATATCATAAATATCTGGTTATTTTTAAAATGTTTTTTTTAGATCTTATTTCTAACGTTGAATTTAAGATAGATTATATGAAGCTAAGAAATGTTTTCTTTTTTTTAACAAAAATTTTAAAAAAACTGTAAAGGGCTCTGCCTTAGTTCCACTACCATATCCAACACCTGTAAAATTATATCTTCTTTTTCTAAGCAGGCCAGCATAGCTTTTTCCCATATGGTGTATATCATATAACCTAATTGTTTTTTTAAAACTCGCTTAATTAATTAATCGCTGATTTGTTAACTAAAAGTCCGTGATTCCACATTTTTGGTACATCCTGTATTTCAAATAAAAACACTTAGAGTAAGTTTGCCGAACCAACCAAGGCAGGGCAACCAAGGCAACTGCCTAGGGCGTAATGATCCAGAAGCGCCTAAATTGTATTGCGCAATTGAGATCAACAAAATTGGTTTCGTAGAGGTAATTAAAAAAAAATTGAACGAGGCAAATATTGGTTTTGCCTGGGGCGCAAAATTTTTGAAAGTCGGCCCTGTCTGGCGTCATACCCTAGGTGGGCCGCTGTGTATATCCGAGTTTCTATTTACTTTTCGATGAAACTAGAGGTAATATAATCTAGGACGTGGACGCGTGGTCACGCATATATTAGTTGAGACAGGAATGAGTCCGTATCGTTATACAAAATGATAAAAAGAAAATGGAAAAATGATAAGATTGCAAAATTAAATGAACTAGGATAAATATTTTTATTTAATCTTCCTACCTTCCACATCCCAAGATTACAAGAAATAAGAATGTATAGATTTTTTACAAACGCTCTTAAGTGTTAATCGGGTTTTTATAAATTTTGGCAGGTCTTTTAAAAAACCTTCTTTTTTTGTTGACAAAATTAGGTTTCTTTTTATTCGTAACCGCTTTTTATCTTTTTCCTGACAAAGTTTAGCCAGGCAGTAGGGACCCAGTCAAGGATAAAAAGTGTTAATTCACATTTGTAATACATGCTGTAGGTCAAATAAAAACAACGTTAGATTAGAACCGTTGGCGTAAGTTTGTCCTAACCAATGCCAACTTTATGGTAGGACCAAACCAGGGCAACTCCCCAACAAAATCATATAACGGCAATGATTCATATGTAAGTGGGCCTTGTAGCCCTTCCACTGTGACCACCAATGGGCTTATTGTGTCTAACTTTTGTGTGGTTTCTCACCACAGACACGCTTCAGATCTTCTAAATCAATCTGAGGTTTACTGAGAGTGTTCTGACGTAAACGTGCAATAGCCGGACATTCGCACAGTACATGTCTTACTGTTTCGTCATCCTTCATACAGAGTCTACATTCTGTTGGTCTCATTTTGTGCATGGGTACTCTTCGACCCGTAAAAAGTCCAGTCAATATACGGATCTCTTGTCTTTTTCTACAAGTATATTTATTTAGTATTGTTGGAAGAATGGCCTGGTATCCATACTTATAACACATTATTAACGCTACCAAACATATTTAGCGAATCCCTGCTCAGAAGTTATTGCAAAGACATTTTTTGAAGGAGGCACACATTGGTTTGGCCCGAGGCGAAAAATCTCTTGACTCGGTTCTGTCCGGACTCAAACCCTAGGTGGGCCGCTGTGTATATTCGAGTTTCTATTTAGTTTTCGAGGAAACTAGAGGTAATATAATCTAGGACGTGGACGCGTGGTCACGCATATAGTAGTTAAGACAGGAATGAGTTCGTATCGTCGTACAAAATGATAAAAAGAAAATGGAAAAATGATAAGATTACAAAATTAAATGAACTAGGATAAATATTTTTATTTAATCTTTCAACCTTCCACATCCCAAGATTACAAGAAATAAGAATGTATAGATTTTTTATAAACGCTCTTAAGTGTTAATCGGGTTTTTATAAATTTTGGCAGGTCTTTTAAAAAACCTTCTTTTTTGTTGACAAATTAAGTTTCTTTTTATTCGTAACCGCTTTTTATCTTTTTCCTGACAAAGTTTAGCCAGGCAGTAGGGACCCAGTCAAGGATAAAAAGTGTTAATTCGACTAAATAAAAAATATTACCTTTCTAGCCCGCCCCCATAGCCATTATAGCTTTTTTGTTATATGCTATGAATCATTTAATCCAAAATGGAGATGTCAAAGCATTTTTCTCAAAGATGTACCGTTTGTCTAAAAATCTGTGATTTCACATTTGTAATACATGCTGTAGGTCAAATAAAAACAACGTTAGATTAGAACCGTTGGCGTAAGTTTGTCCGAACCAAAGCCAACTTTATGGCTGGACCAAACCAGGGCAACTTCCCAACAAAATCCTATAACGGCAATGATTCATATATAAGTGGGCCTTGTAGCCCTTCCACTGTGACCACCAATGGGCCTATTGTGTCTAACTTTTGTGTGGTTTCTTACCACTGTATGCCTAATACTCCAAAAAGGTTAGCTATCAGTTTGGGTGAGACACGCTTCAGATCTTCTGAATCAATCTGAGGTTTACTGAGAGTGTTCTGACGTAAACGTGCAATAGCCGGACATTCGCACAGTACATGTCTAACTGTTTCGTCATCCTTCATACAGAGTCTACATTCTGTTGATCTCATTCTGTGCATGGGTACTCTTAGTCGACAGTGACCCGTAAAAAGTCCAGTCAGTCTTTCTACAAGTATATGTACTCAGTATTGTTGGAAGAATGGCCTGGTGTCCATACTTATAACACATTATTAACACTACCAATCATATTTAGCGAATCCCTGCTCAGAAGTTATTGCAAAGACATTTTTTGAAGGAGGCACACATTGGTTTGGCCCGAGGCAAAAAATCTCTTGACTTGGTTCTGTCCGGACTCAAACCCTAGGTGGGCCGCTGTGTATATTCGAGTTTCTATTTAGTTTTCGAGGAAACTAGAGGTAATATAATCTAGGACGTGGACGCGTGGTCACGCATATAGTAATGAGTCCGTATCGTTCTACAAAATGATAAAAAGAAAATGGAAAAATGATAAGATTGCAAAATTAAATGAACTAGGATAAATATTAGACATTTATTGGAATAAAACCTGACCTTATTTTAAAATCGACCGTATTGTGACAGATTTACATATAAAAAGCAGCTGCTTTCTTTCAAAATTCGGCCTTTGTGTTTTTAAGAACCGGATTTATTAGTGTCTGTATTTATTAAATGAAAATTAGTGACTTTATTTTTAAATGTGGCTTTGGTATGTCAATTTTAAGAGGTCAGCTGTTAGTTTTTATTGTAAATGTATCAGAATAAAGTCGACTCTAAAATAAAGTGAGGCTTTATTCCAATAAGTCCCTATTTTTATTTAAGATTCCTACCTTTCACATCACAAGGTTACAAGAAATAAGAATGTATAGATTTTCTATAAACGCTATCAACTGTTAATCAGACTTTTATATATTTTGACAGGTCTTTAAAAAAAAAACCTTCTTCTTATCTTGACAAAATTAGATTTCTTTTTATTCGTAACCGCTTCTTTTTTACCTTTTTCCTGACAAAGTTTAGTCAGGCAGTAGGGATCCAGTCAAGGATAAAAAGTGTTGCTTTAAATGAACTGAACAACATTTTTTGTATTTATTTTTATATTGGCCGTAGAATATACAGTGTGTTTCAACGAAAACTAATCCGGGGCTTTTAGAAGCTTTTTTGGGGTGTCTAATATAAATGTCATTGTCACCAGACACTGAGTTGAGATCCTTAATTGTTTTTGAACTCATATAACTATAGATCTGGGTAGATGATGATAGGGCAGGCAGCGGGATAACCAGGCGTCGCGCATTATCGATTCAGAGTGTGATCAACTGCATTGCACAGGCTTTACCATATTTTATATAAATGAAAAAGAAATGCATAAAATAACAAACATATTAAGATGTTTTAAAAATAAAAATCGGTATTTGTAGAAAAACAAGGTAGTGCCATGGCTCCGTGGCACTACTCCACGAGCCGCCACTATTCAAACCCTGTGCATATACGAGTTTCTATTTAGTTTTCGATGAAACTAGAGGTAGTATAATCTAGGACGTGGACGCATATAGTAGTTGAAACAGGAATGAGTCCGTATCGTTGTACAAAATGATAAATTGAAAAAATATTGCAAAATTAAATGAACTAGGATAAATATTTTTATTTAATATTCCTACCAATCAAGTTTTGTGACTAATCGGGTAAAAAGGAGTTTTTGTTTCTCTCATATTTTTCCGTGGGTAGCTTCAAAGCATAACCTCACGGAGGGTCCAAGATCTAATGAGGACCTTATAAGTGTTGACCGTTATGGGACTCCTCAGAGCACTGCTTGGTCAATGTGACACTCTTGCAAAGTTAATTAGACGGTTTTGTCTCTAATCCTATCTAAATAGTGAGAAAACTAAAATTTAATTTAGTACCCGTGAATTTCACGTTTGTTAGTATTATATCGCTTAAAAATTACGCTGATTGACATGTCTGATGGCGGGTCCAAACGCAATAAGCGTTGATCTGGCCTAAAAGGCAGAAGAGCTGTCGTAGGTCACGGATTAGTTTGTTTCTTTTTATGATAATGTTTTTGATCTGACAAAGAATATCCTTGTCTTCATTTTAAAGAATAATTCTGTTTCTTCTTATAAATTTTTCGAATACTTCGTGCTCCATCATTTCTCATAAATCAGTAAAAACACAATTCAAAAAACAAAATAAAAACATGCACCACCATTTTATTTTTGCCGAAACGTGACGTAGCATTTGTGACGTTTTGAAACTATTGCTAAAATGACACCTTTGCTAGAAAGTCAATATTATATTTTAATTTTTTATTTAGTTTTTCTAAAATATTGACAAAAAGTTCACAATTTAAACCTTTGTGAACGGTATTTCATCGTATAACGCTCATAAATTCGAAAATATTGTCAGGTGGGGGTCACCAATTGTCACCAAAGATGACGTTGTGATGACTTATTTATTGAACCAAGGCCAACACAAAAATAGAGGCCACGACCCTAAAAAAATCAGCTGTTCTCCCGGGGCTGAATTTTACATTGGGTCTTATGTGAGGTCAGACGTTTTTTTATGATATTTTCAAAATGGCACTACAGATTTCCGCAAAGTTTCAGTGAAATATTCTCAGACACCATCCCGATATTCCACCAAAGGTTTGTAAGGAAGCAACATGATTAATAGGTTAAAATCTTCAAGATTTAGCATTCCTTATTTTGAATTCAAATTACCCGCCATGTACCACATGCCAACTGTTATATTTGACATGTATTTGACTTTGTCATATGTGATTGTCACATTCGCTTCTGCTTTAAACTTAATTTTTGTGTGAGCTAATGAAGCGGCTATGAAAAATTAGGGCTTACTATACATTTAAAAAAAATTGTTCTGCCAGAATAAAGTAAAAACAATCTCAAAAACGGCTTTATTTAACAAAAAATCAAATATCCATGAACCGTAATTCCAACTTCAATATTTTAAAGACAATCAGCTGTGTGGGCGAGTAAAGGCATCGATGAGCTCATCGATGACAATAATCAAGTTTTTAAATTAATCAGTGCAATTCGTTGAAATACATCGGGTTCGTAAATTATCTGATGAATTTCACCAAGGCACCAATTGATGGCATCAATGCTCACCGACCCTGAGAGTCGGTGAGCAATTACGTCAAAAATTGTTTGTGTTTTTTTTCGGCTGTGTAATTTTATATCTTTTTGTTGTTTTTTTGTTAAATGCTCCACGGTGTCGTAAACAAAGTTTCGATGGTCATCTTAAAAGATATAAATAGTGACTCAAAACTCGGATGATGAAGATCTGGCGTTAATTTCAATTTCTTTATTTATATACCAGATAAAATTTTTATAAAATCATTTACATTTTACAAACTTATTATTAATTTATTCTAGAGAGCAGAAGAACTTAATCTCGAGAGCCCTTTACCATTATTATTTTATGCTAAAGTCTATATGCTAATATGAGTTTTTAAAATAAATGAGTTTTAGTTGTTTTAAATTAGAGTAAAGTTTTCAAGTAAAATTCTTCATCCTAATCCTAACCTAATCTATACAAAGGCACAAAGGTCTACCTTAACAAAAGCCTAAAAAAGAACTTTAGATAACATTAAAATACTTATAAAATATGAAAAAACAAATCCTGTTACGTTGAAAATTTTGTTTCCATGTATTAATCTATTAGAAAATAAATCAAAATCGAAAAAAGCGAGGTTTAGATATCTGATTCATCGCGTTCTTTTTTATTATCTGGTGTTCATCGGACTCACCGAATGAAAATGTCAAATGAACGTCAAACGTCATATGTCAAAAAACCGATGTAATCGGTGAGCAAAATTAGATTACTTTACAAACTCGCCCTGTCGTAACGTGACCATCAAAAAAAAAATCAGCCCCGGATGTGACGTCAACAAAGTGGAGGATCGTGGCCCGTCCATTTTGATAGCCCTGATTAAACCACTGTTTCGAAACTTTTTGCACGAGAATTCGTCTCCAATCTTAACCGTCCGTGAGTTTGTGGCGTTCCTCGGAAGCCGTTAACTACATGTGAAGTTCAAATGACAACACTGTCGAATTGCGTTAGTCGTCTGTCGTTTTTGGCACGACCAAAAACTATCTATGATATGAATTATATTGCGGACCGTTATCTGATATAAATCGTATGGGAATTGTCACTACAGCGAATCTTAAATAATTCTTGAACTCCTATATAACTACTCCTATTATATGTATGATGAGAAGATTGACTTCACTGTTTGTTTTTAGAGGCGTATAAATACATGGGCTTTGTTCTTGAAGGCGTGAAATTTACTGCTCCATCTCGCTTATTTTCCACTGTTTTTCGTTTGTTTCCCCAATTTAAGAGGGTAATTCAGTTTACAGAAAAACACGTAAACGTTGTCGGAAGGTATACCTATATATAAACAATAAACATTTAGGAAAACAACTTCATTACATTGGGATACATTGCTCTGTGTTGGGAGATGTCTTTTTTTTTACCTTCGCGTTATTATCCTTAACTACTTTATTTA
Organism: Aspidapion aeneum; assembly: GCA_963576565.1. Taxonomy (NCBI): domain Eukaryota; kingdom Metazoa; phylum Arthropoda; class Insecta; order Coleoptera; family Brentidae; genus Aspidapion; species Aspidapion aeneum. Next base: position 139,468,053 of record OY755040.1, on the reverse strand, counting down.
GGGTGACCACAAGGCCGTACCTAAGGGGGGGGCGGATCACTCCCAAGTCAAAGCGTTCCAATAAACCAATATTTTCAACTTAAAAAGTTGTTTGTCATGAGACATGATGAGAAAGTTAACGAAAGAATATCAAAAGTGTGGGTTAACAGCAATGAATTATATACGAAGCAACTGGAACGGCCACGGCTATACATTACGTGTATGGGACACTGAGGCAAAAATTTAATGCGTTTTTTTGCAGTGAGAACATACAATGAATGCTACGCATTGCAACATTTCTCTCTCTAGTTCTAATCAGCGGTGGTATTCTGTGAACTTAATACTTCAAGGAGATTGTCATTTGTGATTTGTCATTTGTAATTTGTCATTATAGCGTTTGTCAGTGTTGTCAGTATATTTTTGAAATTGTTATTGACACCTTCCTAGCTAGCCTATTAGCACACTTCAAGTGAAGCCATGATAATATATTAGCTTTGAAAACAATTTTTTGTAAATATCTCAGAAACTAAAGCTGTTACGAAGTTTTTGAGCAAAATATAGTCTACTATATTCCAGTGTATTCAAAGATTATAATATATATTATTAGTGTATTGATACGATGCTCCGTTAAAAAGTCAGCTTTTTTTAAGTTTTTAATTGTCAAAAAACTGTCATAAGCATTAATGGATTTTTACCAAAATCTAATCAGCTCGTAAGAGTGTCGAACATTATTTTTCCTGAAAAATTTTATGAAAGTCAATTTAGCGGTTTAGGAGCTATTTTTTGTCGAAAATAATACCTTCTCTAGCCATTGCTATGCGGACTAGGAAGGTGAAAATATCAATATTTTTGCCTCACTTTGCATATATGTAAAGGCCTATTCAGTTATATATATAGAGATCATTGGTTAACAGTAAACGTGGACAACATTGGCGTAGCTAGCCTTGTTTTTCAGGGGGGGCCGTGGCCCCGGTCTATCTTGAACAAAAAGCAAACATAGGTTTTAAAGAGTCGTGCAAAGTGTGCAATGAATAAAAAAAAATACGCGCATTAAATGTTCTAATATTTTAATATAACAAATTTAATAATACATTTACCAACTTATTTATATGTATACACAGAAAGTATGTAATTCAGCAATTCTACAAAGAAAGTTTTCTACGTCGCTGACTGAAAGCGTCTACCACACTGTCTAAGTCGACCTCAACATCTTTTTCTATGAATAACAATGACAAACCTGAGTGTCTCTCTTGAGTCGTAGTTGTTCTAAGCCAATTAAAAACTCTCCTCATGGCAGAGAAAGACCTCTCGCAAGTTGCACTTGAAATTGGAAGAATACTCGCAACTTTAAAAAGTTGGTAGAGGTTTGGATAGGTGTTTTCTGCTATATCTTGTTTGATAGAATCATGACCAACAGTTTGATTTAACCGAAAAATACAATTCTTTAAAACGGTCATTTCTGCTCTTAGAGCAGAAGTATTAATATTAAAAATTTCCCGGTATTGCTCGACGAATTTATTCCATTTAACGACGTGGGAACACTTAATATGAAAATGGTTATGAAATTGTCAACAAAATCGGAAAATTTCCATAAGACACTAAACGCTAACCTCAAAAAAACTAAAAAGATTATTATATTTATTTTAGAAAAACAGTTTAAAAGGTCTTTTATAACCTTACGACATCTACAACCCGATTTCGGAAACAGAGAGGGCAAAGGTCGCTGTCTTTATTAAATGCGAAATTTAACTTACACTTCTATAATATTTTACAAGATGTCGCCAATATGTATGAAATATTCAATATGCATAATTATGTTTAAATTTAAAAAATATTTTCGGGAAATTGCATAAGTGCAGAAAAGTTACCGATAATTTAAAGAGAAAAAGCCTAATTCCGCAAGACAAGGGCTTTTTCCTGAAATGTAAACATTATCTGAATGATTTTAAATTTTAATGCACCTATTTTATTTGAATATTTCCCGAATAATAATAGAAAATTATGTATTTTCAGCGTCATGTTCTTTTACTAGTAGTCGGTAGGGGAGGCCTAAAATATCCTAGGGGGGCCTGAGGGACTTCAGGGGGGGCCAGGCCCCCCTGGCCCCCCCCTAGGTACGCCAATGGTGGACAAGACACATTACTTATATATTGGAAACAAATCCAGTGAGTTAATGAGAACTAGAGGATGGACAAACAATATCTCCATGCAATGAGTATGTATACTTGAGTGTCACATTTGTTATGACAGGAACAGAATGTAAATAAATGAAAAAAAAATAGTAAAAGCAAAAAAGGTTATCGGATGTCTTAACAGTATTTTATGGAGCAGAGATATAAAAAATAATATAAAATTTAACAAATGAAGAGCTCTCGGGAATAAGGATGAAAGTCCATTTTTTTCAAATTTTAGATTTTGACAAATTCGTATTCTCTGATATTTTTTCATCTAGCCTTTTAAAAATTAAAAAAAATAAAAAACAATTTAAACTCTTGCGGGAAAAAAGATGATAGTCCACAGCGAAGTTCTCGGGAAAAAAGATGAAAGTCCATTTCATGATAACGTGTATATGGTCAGTTTTTTTATAGAAAGGTAAGATTAAAATTAATGCCAGTCTTATCAAGAGAGCAAAAAATTCTAAAAATTAAGGCAGGTAGTCAGTAGTTTTAGCCATTTCATTTTATTAAATGTTAAAGAGTTTTAGTGAGTGTAGTTTGATTACGCTAATGGATAATAAATCAAAAAAAAAGAAAATCCTATGGACGTTGCAATGAAGACTGGCAAGTCATAAAGTAGAGTAGTTCATATGGAAGAAGTGAAATTTCGTGATATGAATCAGGAATTTTATTTTTGTTTTGATATTTTGTGATATATTATTGATTGAATTTTTAATTAATATTTTTTTTGTAAAATCTTTTATATATTTCTTGCGAATAAAAGTTATTTTCAAGTAATATATTATCAAAAAACGGACGTCTAGCTTTTTCCGACCATTTTTAAGATTGATCTGTCGTGGACTATCATCTTTTTTCCAGAACAGAATAGGGAGCCATAATTACCAAACAGTTCTAGTAGCCTACAAATAGTTAATAGAACTGTAATTTGGAGCCCTTGGGCTAAATAAAGTATATTATGTTGTGTCTTTAATCACCATGGATATTTCAAAAAAGTAATTTTAAATCTAAAAATTGACAATGATGTATGCAATAGAGACTTGTCGCGTAACAGTAAAATACAAAGCAAAAATGGAAAATGTCGAAATGGATACAATAAGAAGATTAATGAGAATATCTAGAACAGATCAAATAAATGATATCGTAAAAGAAAGAATGGGAATCGAGGGAAGCAAAGCGGATGACATCACTAAAAGACAACGGATGAACGACGAAAGATTACCAAAGCAGATCCTAGAATGGCAACTAATGGGCGTTCCTAAACTGGACTGGCAACAGTCAATCCAAAGATAAATAAGTCAAAAAAACCTGACAGAAGATGATTGTCAGAATCGAAGGAGGTGGAGAATAGGCGTCGGACAACATAGAAAAACGTTCTCATAGTAGTAGTAGTAATGTAGGATCAGATCTTTAGTTTTAGACGGTTGCTAAATTATTGGCTATGGCTACAACGAAACAAATTTCAATTTTATATTAAGAGTAATGTATTGATGGCTATTCTTGCTTGCTGGCTTAATTTTTTTTTCGGAAACAAAAAGATTTATTTATCCGTATTGCCGACGTATACAAAAAAAACACGAGGCTAAACGCAGAAGTAAATTATTTCGTACTCTCTCTCTGCACCTTTGTGTCCCGTTAGTTAAGTAGGCAAAATATATATTTCCCACGGGATCCTCCTGCGTACGTGGATCACTTTAATCTGGGATTTAACACCTTCTGCAACTTTATTATTAGGTAGGTACTCAAGTTCTAAGCGACGTCGAATAATTTAATTTAGTCCTCGTATGAGCAAATCCATTTTCTTAATGGATAACTGTGCGCACGACAACAAACAAACTATAACGAAAACAAAAATTAATATTTTACTTAGAATATACTGTAAGTTTATAAGGATGAGATATTAGATCTAAAGGGATTTGTTCAGTGGCGCACAGTGGGCCAGAATTTCGGAAAACATTGAAAAATATCCAACTAGCTAAATGTATCAAATTTTATCGTGCATTCATTAAAAACAGAACAAAGTAAGTCAGTTTTACTATATAAACAGCTGGAAGGACCCCGCACAAAAACATTAGATTGTGATACACAGTGAAATGTAACTATATTTTCCTATTTCGAGTCTGTTACTTCCTACAACATTTTATCTATTAAAAAAATATCACAAATCCAACTTGAGGGCCTACATCTTAAAAACTAATCGATCCTTTCGACTAATGAACAAATTTTTTCGACGGTGTTTAAAGAAATAGTTTTAAAATATATACTATTGATCTACACAAACAAAACGAAATTCGAAGGTGATTTATTGAAACTTTGAAAAAGCTGAGTTTAATTCCAACTAACACAACAAACAAAAACATAGGTAGCTTGAACTGCACATTCTTTTTTATTCCGAATCACTAAATCAACGGTGTCAAAAACACTCATTTATTACACAGCTGGCTAGAGTAACTTTATTTTTATTCTTTATATGTCCACGGGCAAAAAAAAAAATTTTGTTTTTTTTTAATCAGTTTTTTTTTGTGTGTATGTGTGTGTGTGCTCTCTCTCTTAAATTCCTTGTTGTATGTCTTGGCATTGTTAATTGTTTCATGGGCACGGGTGCAGAGCTTATAAAGGCATGTGTTAGCATTTGGTAGATACCAAGGTTAGTTTAATACAAAATATTTAGCCATTTCCATTGCTTATAATATGAACCAAATTAATTTTTTATATTTATTTTACTCGCAAGTAAAAAAAGGGTTGTTCAGCCAGTTCATTGAAATGCAAAAGACCATTTAACCTTTGCCAATTTATAAGCAAGTAAAACACCGTAAAAAGTAAAATAAAAATCTACTAAAACCACCAAAACCACTAATCAACTGCCATTAGTTTTAAAATATATTTCATGGCATGACAGGTTAAACTTTCTTTTCAATCTAGGACCAGTTGCCACTCAAAAGATACTTCACAATCTATAGTTTGCATCATTTCAGAAATTATGTCAAAACTGTCAACATGACAACTGACGTGTTGAAAAAACCTTTTTATAATCTAGGCCTAATTTATTTTTTACTAATACCGCCAAAAAATGTTTTTAGGAAATTGCTATAGAAAATTCTAAAATGTATCTGTGTAATAACACTAAAAAACAGCTTCATGTCTTAGAAAGTTTTGCGTTTTCTCCTGGATAGGCGCAAGTCGGCAAAAGTTTTTTTCTCAATCATAAAGCTTAGTAACTAGACAGTAAAACAGCATCAACAAAAACGTGTAGCAAGATGTACCACTTGACATATCTCTTGTAGAATATCAAAGTGATATTTGGAATTTTGCTTTTACATGCATTCATTAAATAATTAGTTTTTCCTGTGAATGCGCCAAAAAATCTAATTTATTTTAATTGAAATGACGCTGTACATGACCCAATTATAGCTTATTTAAAAAAATAAATCCACCCTAAGCTATATCTTTTGAAACTTGATAAATTTGTTGAACCAAAATACACCGCACAATAACAATTAAATTTATCGACATTTGTCAACCCAGCGTGTGTCAACGTCATAGTTGACAGAAATCATTTTGTTATTTTTATAACAATCATAGTCTTCTTGATTGATTTTAGCATGAGAAAAATTCATGCACGATCATTTTTGAAAATTTAGTTATTCAATGTTTAGGAGATCTCTGGCCCATGGTGTAGCGGTCGGAACCAACTCTTTGAGGGATCTTTTTTTAAAAGGAACTATAGTTATATAAAATTTAACAAAGCTCACCAAAGCAATTAGGTGATCCAGGGCTATCAAAATGGACGGGCCACGATCCTCCACTTTGTTGACGTCACATCCGGGGCTGATTTTTTTTTGATGGTCACGTTACGACACAGCTGATTGTCTTTAAAATATTGAAGTTGGAATGACAGTTCATTGATATTTGATTTTTTTTTAAATAAAGCCGTTTTTGAGATTGTTTTTACTTTATTCTGGCAGAACAATATTTTTTAAATGTATAGTAAGCCCTAATTTTTCATAGCCGCTTGATTAGCTCACACAAAAATTAAGTTTAAAGCAGAAGCGAATGTGACAATTACATATGACAAAGTCAAATACATGTCAAATATAACAGTTGGCATGTGGTACATGGCGGGTAATTTGAATTCAAAATAAGGAATGCTAAATCTCGAAGATTTTAGCCTTTTATTCATGTTGCTTCCTTACAAACCTTTGTTGAAATATCGGGATGGTGTCTGAGAATATTTCACTAAAATTTTGCGGAAATCTGTAGTGCCATTTTGAAAATATCATAAAAAAACGTCTGACCTCCCATAAGACCCAATGTAAAATTCAGCCCCGGGAGAACAGCTGATTTTTTCAGGGTCGTGGCCTCTATTTTTGTGTTGGCCTTGGGTGATCCAATAGATAGAATTTCTTTGGTTATACATAGTGTAATGTCAATGCAGTCTGTAGGGGAAAGGCGGGCAAAACGGGCAAACGTTGCTTATCAGTTATAATATTTCCCAAGAAAAAATTAATCGTAAGTTCCAGTAAACCAACCGAACAGGTAAATTGACCAATAAAAATAAAAAAGATTATAACAGTTTAATTTTATATGTCCATTCAGACATAAAAAATATTATGAATAATATCATCAATAGATACGAAACAAACCCAAATTCCCACTTATTTACCAAATGAGGATAATAGTAAATTCTTCTCAACATAGGTCCGATTTTACAAATTTTACATATTTTGATCGAATTTGGCCGTTTAGTTAGGGTAAGATTTAGGAAAATCCACTTTCTAGAAGCACCCTACTGATCCGAATATTCCAGTTGCCACTTCGACATGTTGACAGTGACTGAGATATTTAAGATGGCGGCCAAAATGGCCTAACTTTGAAAATTCATATTTAAAAACTATACAGTTTATCAACAAAAGCAACGAATTGCAGTATGGTGGGGCCATAGATATGCAAAAAACCACACCCTGAGTTAAGATTCGAAAAAACGTCATTTAGCGAATTTTAGGGTAGGGAATCCCATAATACCAAAATGCACAAACTTTGAAAATTCATATTTTAAAACCTATACAGTTTATCAACAAATGCACCGAGTTGCAGTATATGGTAGGGCCATAGAGATGCGAAGAAACCACACCCTGAGTTAAGATTCGGAAAAAACCAAACAAGTTTCATGGCTAATCGGGCAAAAAGGAGTTTTTTGTTTCCCTTATATTTTTCCGTGGGTTGCTTGAAAGCTTAACCTCACGGGGGTCCAAGATCTAATGGACACCTAATAAGTGTTGACAGTTAACCGTTTCGTCCTTATGGGACTCCTCAGAACACTGATGGTCAAGTGACAAATCTTGCGAAGTTAATCAGACGGTTTTGTCTCTAATTAAATGTAATTAGTGAGCGAACTATAGCAAGAGGCGCCATCTACCGAGATACGAGAGAAACAAAAAACCAAAAGCAGGGAAAAACACTGCTATACAATATCGATCAATGAAAAGATCGAATGCAAATAAAAGAAAACAACTATAGTCCGTGACCTACGACAGCTCTTTGTCTTTTCAGGCCGGATCAACGCATTTTGCATTTTTACCCGTCATCAAGACAGTGAGCGTCAATCAACGGAATTTTTAAGCCAAATAATACTAACAAACGTGAAATTTCGTACCCGTGAATTTAAAAATCAAACAAGTTTTATGGCTAATCGGGCAAAAAGGAGTTTTTTGTTTCCCTTATATTTTTCCGTGGGTAGCTTGGTAGGAAAAACGTGATTTAGCGAATTTTAGGATAGGAGATCCCATAATACCAAAATGCACAAACTTTGAAAATTCATATTTCAAAAACTATACCGTTTATCTTGTGAGAAGCTAAATATGATTTTTTTAAAATAAATGAATAAAAGGTAATAAACATCCTGAAATGGCAAAATTAATATCAAGCAATAGCATCTAGACATTTAATAGTGACGCCACTATTAATGGAAAATAAACGACTGGATTTCTAAATTCGACTTTGGTATCTTAATTTTGAAAGATCAGCTGTCACTTTTCAATGTGAAGCTGTCAGAATAGTGCCGGGCACAATTACTGCCTGGCTATATTGCAATAAGTCCCTATTACGTCGTAAGTATTTATTACAATTAGTCGCAATACACAGGTAGATAATTCAGTAATTGTTTTATAATTAATTTGTATGAGTTTGACAGCAATGTGCAAACATATTGGCCTAAAATTTATTAGATGTTCTCCACAGGGCTTGCCGTCTATGTTGGCTAACGAACTGGATCATTAATCAATTTTGCTAAACCTAGCGATTAAGTATAGGTTTGTAATATGTACCTATACATACATACATACATGCAGTAGCGGAGGAGGCCTAGGGGAGCACGGGATCCAAGTTTTTTTTAAAATAACACATGAAATTTGTGATGACTCAGTTTTTATATAAAAATACGAAGACTGTCTTTTTTATATTTTGCATATAGGAACAGGATTATGACGACCTCGAATATATGACACGAAAACTAATAGAAGAGTACATTAAGTGGGGACTAGAGGTTAATCTCAATAAGACAGAGTATATGTGTATCGGTGGAATGAAACAGGATCTAATCTTAAATACCGGGCAGCGAATTCAGTCCTGGGATGAGTTTAAATACTTAGGTCTAAAAATTACAGCTGACGGAACACTAGACAAAGCTATAAAAGATAGAAACGTACAAGCAAGAAAAGCAATAACTTTATTAAATGGAATAATTTGGGACCAAAGTATATCAAAACCTAACAAAAAGCTTATATATACCACCATTGTAAAAAGTATTATTACATACGGCTCAGAAGTCAATCAAGGATAGAACAGAAAAAATGCTTTCCGCTACGGAGATGGACTATTGGAGAAGAGCAGCAGGGAAATCAAAAATAGAAAGAGTTACAAATCAAAGAATAAGAGAAATTATGACAGTGGGTGAACGTACTTTAGTGAATGATATAAGAACAAAACAACTGGTGTGGTACGGACATGTACAAAGAATGAATGATGAAAGACTACCTAAACAAATACTACAATGGAAACCAACTGGCCGAAGAAAACGAGGACGGCCAAGGAGAAGCTGGAGAGAAGGAAGAGACAGTGAAATAAGAATAAGAGGCCTAGATGATGAATTATGGGCAAACAGAAACAAGTGTAGATTGGGTATCGAAAGACGTAGAACGTTGTGAAACCGATAAATATATATATATATATATATATATATATATATATATATATATATATATAGAAACATACAGGGCGATCCTGATCGAATGTCGTAACTAAAACTTAATGTCAATCTTTACCTAACCTAAATTCAAAACGTCAGTGCGATATTTATCATTTTTTACAACTTTCGAAGGAAAATATTTCAACAAGAATGCCTTGCCGAGTTAATTTCTGTTCTTGGTAGTGAAGTACCACATCAGTCGACGGTTTCCTGTTGGTATAGAGAATTGAAGCGTGGACGGATTAGCCTTAGCGACGGTCCAAGCCCAGGTGAAGCAAAAACGACAGTCGCCCAGGAAAAATCGATACTGGGCGCATGCTCATCATGGAAGATCGACATGTGACATATCGCAAGATTGACACTTCAAAGACCTCAAATCAAAAAGTTTTGCATGAATAATTAGGGGTAAGAAAATTAGTTTCCCGCCAGATACCGCATCTGTTAACCGAACAACAGAAGGAAGCCAAGCGCGGATTTGAGGGGGGGGTAACGGGGTAATTACCCCCTCCTAAAAAAATTATTTACACATTTTTCTAATAAAATAAGGGAAAACAGGAAAAGTACCTTCCAGTAAAAAAAAATATATTACAAAAAAAAATTCGTCGACTATTAACCCCCCCCCCCTAGATATTGACCCAGATCCGCGCTTAAAGGAAGCTAGGGTCAATTGGTGTTAGAAAACTCTAAAACACTTTGAAACTTGAAAAACGTGTACAGCATTGTCAGTGGTGATGAATCGTGGATTTACTCATATGAACCCGAAAATAAACGTCAGTTGTCTGCTTGGGTGTTCCAAGATGAAGAAAAGCCAACAAAAGTCCGTTCTCGAAGTGTATCCAAGAAAATGGTCGTGACATTTCTCTCAAAACCAGGTCATTTAGCAACGATTCCTCTGGAGGATCAAAGGATTGTTAGGTACTGTCGATTAGTACATCACCATTTGAGATGAGTAAAACAACCAAAATAAGTTTTTAAAAAAACTTTTTTTAACAATAGTTTTTGTGTGTATATTTGAATATTTTGGTATTTTTTTGGTTTAATATAATTATTATAAAAAGCTTATAAATAAAATATTTTTAATTTGTTTGAAAATTAACCTTAGATGATACAAAAATCATAGTGTTATTCAATTATTTACTAAAGAACAGTCGTAATTTAGTTTTTTTTTGGGCCTAGATCCGCCCCTGGCAAATTTCTGCCTCATTGGATTTTGTAAATATGCATTATCTAGCTAACGATATACGAGAAGGAATAGGGAGATACAATTAAATCATAACAAAAACATTTCAATGAGGCAATTTACGCGAAAATATTTTTTTCTGCTTCATTGAAATATTTTTTCACAATAAAAATATTTTATCTTTCACACTCTGTATCTCGGTTTGGTATATTTTTACCCAGAGAACCATAGTGGTTATAGACACTTGGCAAATATGAAAGTGAAGGAGGACGCGACGTGTGAGCGATGTTGGGGCGAGGACGAGACCTCGGCGCATTTCCTCTCATCATGTGAAGCATACAAGGAGGCAAGAAGAGAGGTATTTGAAGAGGGAGCCTTCTGAATCTGAGGTGGCCCGATATTCCGGCCTTTGTACAGAAGACGGGCAAATTCTTAAGCGAAGGAAGGACGCAGGTTGGAGAAAAGTGCGATTCATGTGCCCAGTTGCCAGGCCTAGAGCCTACCCCATACGACTATTACTACTACTACCCAAATAATCTACAGTTTAACTTGATATGATTGATTATGATGACTGCAGCCCCTCCACTGCGACCACCAGTGGGTCTATTGTGGTTCACTTTTGAGGCCGGCTATAAGTTTGGGTGAAACACTGATCAGATCTTTTGAATCAATCTGAGGTTTACCGAAAGTGTTCTGACGTAAACGTGTCATAGTACATGTCTGACTGTTACGTCATCCTCCATACAAGCTGCGTTCGGTATTTGCATCTCAGACGTGACGGTGGTCACGTGATTACAGATTAGTCTGAGCAAATTAGAATTAACGAACGATCCAGATCAAATCGATCAAATTTTTATAAATGGTTATAACCTTAAATATAACCAAAAATATTATGTACATATTGCAACTCACGCCCAGCTATAATTTTGACAAAATTTTCCTGTGATGTCGGAAATTTATATAATTTGTTGTCTTCAATAATTTGATTTCAATCTTTTTACATAAAAAAATTATTTTTGTAAACACAATCTCAAATTAATCTGTTTCGTCGATCAAAATGTACGGAGCAACCAGATTTACGTCCGACTAGTCTGAGCAGAATTACCGAACGATTCAGATCTACCTCCCCTAGATCTAGATGGAATTAACGAACGATTCTGATCAAAAAGATTAATCCGACGTAAATACCGAACGCAGCTGCAGAATCTACAAGTCGGTCTCTTCTGTTAGTTCCATTCCGTGCATGGGTACTCTCAGTCGACAGTGACCCGTAAAAGACTAGTCATTATGTGTACAAGGTCCTTTAATAACCTCTTTAGAGTGAGCCAGTTCTGGTATATGTATCCAGTATTGTTGGAAGCTATTCTCCGTCCATTGGCGTAGCTAGAGGGGGCCAGGGGGGCCTGGCCCCTCCTGAAGTCTTTCAGGCCCCCCTAAGATATTTTAGGCCTCCCCTACCGCCTACTAGTAAAAGAACATGACGCTGAAAATACATACTTTTCTATTATTATTCGGGAAATATTCAAATAAAATAGGTGCATTAAAATTTAAAATCATTCAGATAATGTTTACATTTCAGGAAAAAGCCCTTGTCTTGCGGAATTACACTTTTTCTCTTTAAACTATCGGTAACTTTTCTGTACTTATGCAATTTCCCGAAAATATTTTTTAAATTTAAACATAATTATGCATATTGAATATTTCATACATATTGGCGACATCTTGTAAAATATTATAGAAGTGTAAGTTAAATTTCGCATTTAATAAAGACAGCGACCTTTGCCCCTCTGTTTCCGAAATCGGGTTGTAGATGTCGTAAGGTTATAAAAGACCTTTTTAAACTGTTTTTCTAAAATAAATATAATAATCTTTTTAGTTTTTTTGAGGTTAGCGTTTAGGATCTTATGAAAATTTTCCGATTTTGGTGACAATTTCATAACCATTTTCATATTAAGTTTTCCCACGTCGTTAAATGGAATAAATTCGTCGAGCAATACCGGGAAATTTTTAATATTAATACTTCTACTCTAAGAGCAGAAATGACCGTTTTAAAGAATTGTATTTTTCGGTTAAATCAAACTGTTGGTCATGATTCTATCAAACAACATATAGCAGAAAACACCTATCCAAACCCAACCAAAGTTGCGAGTATTCTTCCAATTTCAAGTGCAACTTGCGAGAGGTCTTTCTCTGCCATGAGGAGAGTTTTTAATTGGCTTAGAACAACTATAACTCAAGAGAGACACTCAGGTTTGTCATTGTTATTCATAGAAAAAGATGTTGAGGTCGACTTAGACAGTGTGGTAGACGCTTTCAGTCAGCGACGTAGAGAACTTTCTTTGTAGAATTGCTGAATTACATACTTCCTGTGTATACATATAAATAAGTTGGTAAATGTATTATTAAATTTGTTATATTAAAATATTAGAACATTTAATGCGCGTATTTTTTTTTATTCATTGCACACTTTGCACGACTCTTTAAAAGCTATGTTTGCTTTTTGTTCAAGATAGACCGGGGCCACGTCCCCCCTGAAAAGCAAGGCTAGCTACGCCAATGTCTCCGTCCATTTTAATATGGTTGATTTAGCAGTATTGCATAATATCCCCAGGGCTGGTTCGGGACCGAAAAATTCGGCAGATGCCGCTTCCCTCGCTGCTTGGCTGCGGCCTCATTTCCCTCATGCCCAAAATGCCCTAGTATCCATACTAATGACACATTGTTAGCGCTACCAAGTAAGGTCACTATATCACGAAGTTCCTTCTACTTCGTGATAGAACTTCGTGATATAGTGACCTTACTACCAAGTGCATTCTCGATGAGACCGTATAGTTCATTAGTTTTGTGACACCCTATAGAATATTTCCTTTCAAGTTGATTAACACACGAGAAAATTGAGTTATAGTTTGTAATTAAATATATTCTATGCAGATACAGACAGCTTAAACTTTCAGAATTGGAAAAGTTGACCTAATTTACATTTATACAATCAATTCAATAAAATCTTGTTCTATATTGAGTAGAAAAGTTAATAAACCATTTGGCGTCGCGACGCCACGTCTCGAGAATTTTCTTAAGCAATAAAATAAATAAAATAAAATCGTCAAATGATATATCAGTACTTTAGTAAAAACAAAAAAATTAGAGCATGGACAAAATAGCACGTAACAAAATTGCACATGTACAGGGTTTTTCCGTATATTTTTACAACATATCTAAAGCGTTTATTTGAATAGAAATCAAAATATGATAAATACAATATTTCATAATTTTTTACAAAGTTTAAGAATCTTTGGATCAAAATTTAAAAAATGAAATCTAAATGTCTCAATTTGACAGGTCAATGGCTTTTTAAAATGGAACATCCTGTATATTATTTTAGATTTTTATATATATTTTCTTCCTGATTTCAAAAACAGTGGCGCACCCAGGAATGTGTCTTGGGGGGAGGCCGACAGTTACCCCAAGGGCGCCCTCCAAAATCCTGCGACCAAAAAAAAAATATATATATAGGTCATCATGTCTTTTTGCAACTACGCCACTGCGTGGGGTTGGGGGGGGGCCCGAAGCCTCCTTATGTCAAATTTTAAGGTATTTTTCATGTTTTATCATCAAATATGTAGAAAATATATTAAAAATCTGAGGCTTGGGGGGGCCCGGGCCCCGGGCCCCCCCCCCTGGGTGCGCCCATGTCAAAAATATATATGTTTATTAGTTTTGCAGATATATGAGCTTAAAATTTTAAAAACTTAAATTGATACTCTTTAAAACATCAAGGCAGCCATGAAAAAGACAATCGCATTGACACAAAAAGTGATGTGGGTTTTTTTGTAAGGTATATAATTTATTTATCCATCCGCGGTTATTCTGCGCCAAAATGTGTGGCGCCGCAAGCCAGTAAATTCAAAAAATAATACAATTTTTTTCAGAAAAAAACCAATAACTAATACTTCATTGGTAATTTTCCACATAGCCTCCTTGATCATTAATAAAATTTTTAATAATTTGCGCAATTTTCTGAAAGCTATAGCTACAACTGTTACTAATAAGGAGGGCGTGAAGGAGAGAGGGAGAGGAGAGGGGGACTAGTAAAATGGTGTTGAAAAAAATCTTAAAGCGTGTGCAGAAATAATTTTTGAATTCGCCCTATATTTGATAAAATTATGCGAATATAGTTTTTGAAGAGGGTGGGGGAATGACAGGAGGGGAAATGGGTGGGAGCAGGGAAGACTAGAAAGTAATTACAGCAAATTAGAGGACATTTGCAATGAGTGAATAAAGGACTTTAATTAAAATCGCCTGAAATTTAGATAATTTGTATGCTTTAAAGCCTACATCATGTGACAAAATGGCGTCTGACGACGGACATGATGATTCTAGTTAAAAAAAATATAGCCTATAGCACCTTCGGGATCAGTAGCAATTCAACAACACCTTTTTTGTCAAAATCGGTTCAGCCGTTTAGCCTCTAGCGCGACACAAACATACATATTTACATACGTATATCCCAAGCGAAAAACATAACCTTTCCTTTTGCCGTGCTGCAGTTTGGTAAAAATTAAAAAATATTTTTTTTTTACTTGAACTTCCTGACAACTCTGCCGGAATATAAAATTTAATAATCATTATTATTTTACTTGTTTTCCAGAAGTATGAAACACACGAGTCTGAGTCAGAATACGAGCATTGTTATTCTTCTAGCGACAGTAGCTACTTTGGCCTTGGTTGAAATTGTATGTGCAGCACCTCACAACAGCTTCAGGTTAGTTTGCTTAGGCTAGGCAGTGTTGCCAGATTTGAAGGTTTTTCTTCAATATGAAGGGTTTTGAACAAAAATTTTGACTATTGAAGGAGTGAAGGTTTTTATACGAATTTGAAGGATTTTGAGTATTTTGAGGCAAAGTTATATATTTCCACATCAAACCAACAAAACTGCAAGTTTTCGAAACATGAACAAATTGTCAACTGCTGTCCACATATAGAAAAACAACTAGTGAACTTTTTATGATCACCGATAGAAAATACTCCATTTAAAATCAAGGTAAAAGGTCCTGAAATTGCGAAACGGATGAGACCACTTGTCCCCTACGTATTTTGGGCCGCTGATCACGAAAATGAGGGTTAAAGCTACCGCCAGTGGTTGGAACACCCTTAAAAATACAAAAAACACCCCTAAATAGGTGTGTTTTTCGAATATTTTCGTTCTTTTGCAAATTTAGTCATCCTATATGTTTTTGGGGGCGGTGATTACGAAAATGAGGGTGAAAACTTGCATTACAGGGTGGAACTACCCCTAAAATTGGGGAAAAAACACCCTGAAATGGGGGTGTTTTTCGACTAAAACTGTTTTTTTGCCAATTAAGACATCTAATATGTTTTTTGGGGCGCTGATTACGAAAATGATGGTTACAACTTGCCCCAATGCTTGAACCACCCCCAAAATCGCACAAAACACCCCTAACAAGAGGTGTTTTTCGACTAAAAGTGTTTTTTTTGCAAATTAAGACATCTTATATGTTTTTTGGGGCGCTGATTACGAAAATGGTGGTCAAAACTTGCAGCAATGGTCGAACCACCCCCAAGATTGCACAAAGCACCCCTAACAAGGGGTGTTTTTTACTAAAAATTAAAATTAATTAAAATACTAAAAATTCCATTTGTAGTTTTTGTATTTTGTATTTCATTTTTTACCAAAATCTAACGGTTGACAGGGGTGTTTTGAGCAATTTTGGGGGTGGTTCGACCATTGCTGCAAGTTTTGACCACCATTTTCGTAATCAGGGCCCCAAAAAACATATAAGATGTCTTAATTGGCAAAAAAACACTTTTAGTCGAAAAACACCCTTGTTAGGGGTGTTTTGTGCAATTTTGGGGGTGATTCGAGCATTGGGGCAAGTTGTAACCATCATTTTCGTAATCAGCGCCCCAAAAAACAAATAAGATGTCTTAATTGGCAAAAAAACGAAAATATTCGTTTTTTGCATTTTTAAGGGTGTTCCAACCACTGGCGGTCGCTTTAACCCTCATTTTCGTGATCAGCGGCCCAAAATACGTAGGGGACAAGTGGTCTCATCCGTTTCACAATTTCAGGACCTTTTACCTTGATTTTAAATGGATTAAAATGTGATCTTCTGTCCACTTCCTCTGAAGAAATATCACACAATATTCCTATTTCCTTTAAGGCGTCTGCCTTTTTATAACTGTTTTTATATTCAGGGTGTCTGGCATCCCATAACAATCTAGCTTCCAATAAAGCTCAATTAATTTACATGTATTTTCAACACCCCATTTAATTTTTTTCTCCGGACATCATAATTTTGCACACAGAAACTTGTTTCTGTTTTATTTGCGTACAGACTGGACCAACAGAGTTGCCCAAAACGAAAACAAAACATCAACACTTTGATCTTTACCGACAGGCGACGGGAAAATCAAAAGTTGCTGAAAACGCCAACAAAACAAACAAGTTTTTGTTTTACAAATTGTGAAGGCTTTCGCGGCCATCGTCCAATGGTGGGTGTGCTTTCGGGCTGTTCGGCCGTCGTCGTTGGAAATTCGTTCTCGACGTTTCGCCATCTCGAGTGGATGGCATCTTCAGGAGATGTGACTGTTTGTCGGCTTCTCGAAGACTGGTGGTTAGTCTGTCGCGGGCGCAGGTTATATATAATATATGGTGGGCGGGGCGTATATCAGAACTGGTCGGTGATTGGTCACTTTCCCCAGATTCAGTTTTGTTGCTATAAGCGAGCCGTTTAGTGTTTTAAGAACCGGTACCCATGTTCTGTTAATTTTAAGAGTTTCTTCAGATCTGTTGAAGTTCTGCTGGTGTTTATGAATTTCGATTGCTTCTCTATAGAGTCTTGGATAGTATGAAGAGGAGGCGCAGAGAACTTGTGTATCTTCGAATTTTATTCGGTGGTCTTCATTGTTTAGTGTGTGGTCTGCAACTGCGGATTTTTCCGTATGTCCAAGTCGACAGTTGACTTTGTGTTCTTTATATATATATATATATATATATATATATATATATATATATATATATATATATATATATAACCTGCGCCCGCGACAGACTAACCACCAGTCTTCGAAAAGCCGACAAACAGTCAACATCTCCTGAAGATGCCATCCACTCGAGATGGCGAAACGTCGAGAACGAATTTCCAACGACGACGGCCGAACAGCCCGAAAGCACACCCACCAAGTTTTTGTTTTGTTGGTTTGGTGTGGACCCGCTATAATATATCAATAAGGCACACGAATAATAGAGCTTATTTATTCGTGTGTATAAGGTGTTTTGTAAGAGATTTACCATGTTTCTGAATTTTATAACTTGCGACATTCATTTATTTTGTTATATAAAGTTTTAATGAGCGTAGTAGACCTTGGTTGAAATATAACAGAAACACACTGTATTCTGTCACTTTTAGTATTGATATAGGCTCTTTCCTATAACATTAAATTAATTTATCTTTGTTTGTTTCCTAGTTATCCATCGTACTACTCGCCAGAGGGACAAAATCCAGAATATGTCCTACGATCGATTGCCAGACTCAGGCAAGCAATATACGGCGACGAGGATTTGGAAAAGTAAGTACAATTTTTTTTATATCGACATTTTAAATGTTCTTTAGTATAGTTTAGTATACAGACAGGATCATTAGACTAGATACATAGAAAGTGCTTTGTTGTTGAGCGCGTTGCTTCTCAGTCTGCTTGCATTCATGATGCGTGTGGGATTCACGCCTATTTGCAAAAATTAATTTAATAACACCTAGTAGAATGATGTCTGTATAGTAACTAGTATTCTTTGTTGACTATAAACGCGCATTTGATAACGTAAAGCATGAATTAATTATTGTCATATGAGAAATTAGTATTGATAACAAGAACAAAAGATCCATTTGTATTTGACGTTTCCTCATTGCTTAAGTAGTCTAGAGAGGGAATGTATGACATATTTTAAAATCAATGATCTCTATACAGGATGAGGAAACGGGAGGAAAAAGTACCGGGACCCCTTCAAACAAGAAACAATTTGTGATTTGTTTTGACACAATATTAAGATATAATGTCATTGTCACAGCTACACGCATAATAAAATACAGGGGTAATTAAATAATCTACGAGTTTCTTAAAGTGTTAAGGCCACTCAAGGCCAACACAAAAATAGAGGCCACGACCCTGAAAAAATCAGCTGTTCTCCCGGGGCTGAATTTTACATTGGGTCTTATGGGAGGTCAGACGTTTTTTTATGATATTTTCAAAATGGCACTACAGATTTCCGCAAAATTTCACTGAAATATTCTCAGACACCATCCCGATATTCCACCAAAGATTTGTAAGGAAGCAACATGATTAAAAGGTTAAAATCTTCAAGATTTAGCATTTCTTATTTTTAATTCAAATTACCCGCCATGTACCACATGCCAACTGTTATATTTGACTTTGTCATATGTGATTGTCACATTCGCTTCTCCTTTAAACTTAATTTTTGTGTGAGCTAATGAAGCGGCTATGAAAAATTAGGGCTTACTATACATTTTAAAAAAATTGTTCTGCCAGAATAAAGTAAAAACAATCTCAAAAACGGCTTTATTTAAAAAAAATCAAATATCCATGAACCGTCATTCCAACTTCAATATTTTAAAGACAATCAGCTGTGTCGTAACGTGACCATCAAAAAAAATCAGCCCGGATGTGACGTCAACAAAGTGGAGGATCGTGGCCCGTCCATTTTGATAGCCCTGGGCCACTTTAAGAACAATTATTTAATTTATAATCTTCGAAATGTCATTCTGACACAAAATTACAATGTCATTTTAAACGTAGATTTTTATTCTCCATCGAATGGTAAAAGAAAAAAATATGGTTTTCATTAAAATTTTTAAAGTTGACCTCCGAAAAACTCCTAATGCTGACAGATACGTCAATGTCAATGTCACGACCAAATAGAACAAATGCAATCCTAAAACTTTTATTTATTCAATGCAAATAACTCTTAGTTATCGAGATATTTAGGGGTCCCGGTACTTTTTCCTCACCCTGTATATAATTCAATGTTTAAAATATGTCATACATACGGGGTCTCTAAAGTAGTCCAGCCATTATTCTATTAAACTTAAAACGAAATAAAGAAAATTAACTTTTAGTATTCTTTGACATTAATTGGTAAGATAATTTCCTTTAACCCTTCCGTTTACAAAACTTTATTTTAAAACTGACATTTTTGATCTAATGACAAAAAAAAAGCAAAAGCTGACACTCAATGGGGAGAGAGAGAGGTGGGTTTACCCCTGCTTTACACTCTAAGAATGTACACTTTTTTGGAAAAATGTAGTTCTAGAAAATATTTAATGGGTTGACAGAATATAGAACGCTGTTACGATTCTGGGTTGATAATCCTATAAGTAAGCCACTAAATGCAACCTCGAGCAACGATGGCTCGTGCCTCAATTTAAAAAAAATGGCGAATAAAATCAGTTTTTTTTTAAATCATATGATTTATTTATTTATTTAGTCGGTTTAGAACGTTTTTCTACGTTGTCCGACGCCTATTCTCCACCTCCTTCGATCCTGACAATCATCTTCTGTCAGATTTTTTTGACTCATTGATCTTTGGATTGACTGTTGCCATTCTAATTTAGGACGCCCTCTTTTTCTGCGCCCTATTGGTTGCCATTCTAGGACCTGCTTTGGTAATCTTTCGTCGTTCATCCGTTGTACATGGCCGTACCCTATCAGTTGTCTTTTAGTGATGTCATCCGTTATGCTCCCTTCGATTCCCATTCTTTCTTTTATGATCTCATTTCTTATGTGATCTGTTCTAGATATTCTCATTGATCTTCTTATTGCATCCATTTCGACACTTTCCATTTTTGTTTTGTATTTTTCTGTTATGCGACAAGTCTCTATTCCATACAACAGCGTGCTTTTCACCATTGTTTCATATATGTTAAATTTTACATTCTTTTTTATCTCTCTGCTCCATAAAATACTGTTAAGACATCCAATAACCTTTTTTGCTTTTACTATTCTTTTTTCCAGTTCTTTACAGTCTGTTCCTGTCTTATCAAATGTGACACCCAAGTATACATACTCATGGCATGGAGATATTACTTGTCCATTGTCTAGTTCTAACTCACTGGATTCGTTTCCAATACATAAGTACTGTGTCTTGTCCACGTTCACTGTTAATCCCCACTTTTGGTATTCTTCCATTAACTTTCTCATCATATACTCCATGTCCTCTTTATCATTAGCTACAATTACTTGGACGTCAGCAAACTTTAGTGTGTATATGGTAAATCGGTCGTTAAGTTGTATTCCCATGCCGTGCACTTTCCGTTTCCAGTTTTTTAGAGCTACTGCGATATATATTTTAAAAAGAGTTGGAGAAATACAATAAATCATATGATTCCTGTAGGTTTAATAACCGACCTGAAATTTTTTTTTAACAAAAGTTGAACACAAAACAAAAAACAAATTAATAATTTGCGAGTTACTTCTAGTGGCTTTTAACATAGAAACTAAAGACCCGTAAAACAAACACAGCATTTTTGCAAAAAAAAATATTGTCTCATTATTTTTAACCTAAAACAAGTTATTAAAAAAAAAAGTGATTTTTGAAGAAATCACATGCAAACCTGAGATACTAAAAACCACCAACCCTACAATGATTTGGAATTTGGTAAAAAAGTACAGGCATTATGTTACTAGAGGTTAGAGAAGGTATTATTTTCGACGAAAAATTTTTTTTTTGGGATAACGCCAAGAATGTGTTATTTGGTTGTATTTTGACCTATCCTAGCAATATCGTCGTGATCTCTGCCTAGGTGTGTGAGTCTGTGTGTATATTATATCTGTCGCATATAACGCAATAGCTCCTAAACCGCTGAACCGATTTTCATAAAATTTTCAGGTAAAATAGTGTTAAAATAGACAATCTTACGAGCTGATTAGATTTTGGTTACAATCCGTTAAAGCTAATGCCAGTTTTTTGACAATTAAAAACTATAAAAGATGTTAACTTTTTAATGGAGCATCGTATCAATACACTTTTTTCGGAATATAGTAGACTATATTTTGCTCAATAATTCGTGTGATAACCAAAAACTTCGTAGGAGCTTTAGTTTCTGAGATATTTACAAAAACTGTTTTCAAGGCTAATCATGGTTTCACTTGAAGTGTGATAATAGACTAGCTAGGAAGGTATCAGATCCATCATGGATCCTTTTATTTTTTTTAGTTTTTGTAGGTATGGTTTTTTTAATTTTCTTTATTTTTATTTTAGAGAAACCCTTATAAATAATTTAAACGTAATTATGGAATATTTAAAGGAAACTTCTCGAGAACCACCTTTAAGGCTGGGTCCGAAATCAAAAAAATCTATTAGCAAGAACGAAATAACCTCAGCTTCAGGAAACAGTAAAAATTTTAAAAGAAGGGCTTCTGCGGATTTGGGAATTGACAGGGGCTATTCTGGATCGCAGGAACACGCATTTTATATTATGACGCGGCTTGGATAATCACTGACCCAATATTTTTTAAAACATTTTTTTGTTAGCAAAGGTTTTAAAACTTTTTTTTTCCTATTTTTTCACTTCATAAGGATTTCTGAAAAATTCGTAAACGTCATTCAAAACCAAATTTAAAAAAAAAATCATGTTTTAAGAAATCCATTTCAATGATTTCAATTTTTTTTAAATATATTTTTTGTTCTAAATTTTGAAAAACTCTAAAAATATTTTAAATTTCGATACAACATCTGATTGGGACCGAAATAACGCCCCCTTTTTTCAGTTTAACAAAAAAAAATACGAATTGTGTTAAGGAAGTTATTCTATAGGCTTCTACTTTTTTTTAGAAACCGTTTCGCCAGATATAGTAACTTTTTTTTATCATTTTTACTAATATAATAATTTGCATGATTAAATTAAAACTTGCTTTTTTACAAAATGCTTTTTTTCAAAATACCTTTTTAGTACAGGGTGTTTTTTTAAAACTGAAATAAAATGATAATAAAAGGATTGTTTAAAATAATTGGTAAGTTATACTGAATTTTGGCGCTTTAGTCAATTTTTTTTGTCGCCCTCCGTACACAGAGTGTGACAATAAAGACAGTTTTTCTTAAAATAAAATATGTACCCTGTAAGTTTTTTAAATTTCTTAAAAAAGTTAATTTCCACCAACCTTTAAAGTTGTGAATTATTTAAAGTTATTTACCAATCAATTGGCCAATTTAAAATATTTAGCGGACCTACAAGGGTAAAGCAAGGCTCCAAGCCACCCATATTTATTTATTTTATTCTTATCACAATTTTTAGGGCCTAGATCTGCCACTGATTAAGACAACATTTTATTTTCAATAAAAAAAGTTGCTGATTGTTGCAGTTATAAGAAAACATACAAGTACACTCTGTATAAAAAAATACGCACAATTTTTTTTCTACAAATGTTAATTTTATGTTTTTACGAAATGACGATTAATAAACCTACAAAATCAAAACGCAGGAATACTTTGTACGCTGCTTATTTATTTTTACCAAACCTATAAAAAGTTATTATCTTAATTTTTTTATTTTATATAATTTATTTTTTATGCAAAACTTTATTATGGGACTGAATTACGCTTAAGTTATGTATTAGTTTATTTTGTTATTTATTATATTTATTAATTTTGTTTGTTATTATATTTATTTATTTTGTAATTTATTATATTAATTTAATTTATTATTGTTTATTTTAATTTTATTGTTAAACAATTTGTATATTCCTATTATCTACATAATTTATTTTTAATTAAAAAATATTTTAATGCATGTAGATGTCAGCTTTTCTTTAATAAACCAACATGTAGTAGTAGTAGTGGGGGGGTTGACCCGCAGGTCTGACAAGTAGGCCAGAGTAGGCCCTTTTTGCCATGCCCCAAGTCTGTCCCTTCACCCACTCTCTGCACTTCCCTGTGATGGTCGGGTAACTCATTGGGCCTTCCTGTTCTCTTTACAAAGTCCAGTAAGTCTGCCCATTTGAGCATGTGCAGTTCTTCCTCGCTCAGAGTTGGCGCTCCGAGTGCCTGTTGTCTCATCCTTGCGTAGGCCTCGCATTCTGCCACGAGGTGTCTTGATGTCTCTTCTTCCTGTCCACAGGCTGGGCAGGTAGAGTCATTCTCGACTCCTATACGTGTCATGTGCTTCCTCAACCGGTTATGTCCGGTTAGAGTACCTATCAGCAGTCCGAGGTCTTTTCGTGTCCGTCCCAGCATCCATCTAATTCTGGTCGCTTTTGGACGGTCTACGAATTCTCTGGTCTGTCTGCAACCCGTTCCTGTTTCCCAGGAGTTTAATAGCGCGTCCTGGGCCCATTTGTTGAGTCCGCTTTGCACTTGTCTTTTTGTCACGCCCAAAAGTGGCTCCGGTCCTACATAGGCGGTTCCTGCCCCGAGTCGTGCGAGTTCGTCCGCCTTCTCGTTGCCTGGTACCTCCGTATGTCCCGGAAGCCAAACCAGCGTCACCCGTTTGCCATCGCTTAGGGTCTCCAGCGCCTCTGCGCATTCTTCCACCAAGCCGTCAGCAATATCAAGGGCGTTCTATAAATTGTACGGCGTTTTAACATTTTTTAAGCAGAGCAAAAAAAATCATTAGAGCATAGTAAAAGATTTCCGTTCACATTCGGCCAAAAACGAATTATTATTATTGCTAAAACGTATCTCAAATATGGAGAATGTTTTCTGTCGATTTTTCTCTTCAGCGCCAAGGCACTCTTGGACCTGAGTGGCATTGTTAACAAATAAAATTGACGAATTTGGGGCAAAGAAAATGTTCAAGATATTCACGCTATTTTGTTGTGTGGAGTGATTCTTCAACGCCAATTTCAAAAAGTCATTTATAATAACAACTTAAGTTTAAAAAATACAAAAATCGGATTTTAATAACTTGTATCTTAAAAGATACTTAATTAGCTCACACTACTACTATACTATAGTAGTGTGAGCTACAAATCCACCGAACGCAAGTCAAATAAAGGGGTGGGGATAGATTTCAAAAATTAGAGTTTATGTGAAAATATAGCGTGTGTGATATCAAACGAAAGGTAATTGAGTCTGGAGTTAAACAAAATACATTTTAGTTAAAAAAAAAGAGTAGATTTCAAAAATTAGAGTTTCAGTCAAAACATGGCTTGTGTTGTATTAAAGGAAAGGTAATTGAGTCTGGAGTTGAATAAAATATATTTCAGTTTTTAGTTATATTAGCTCACACGTACACTATAACTAAACCTAGTGTGAGCTTTGATGCCCATATATTGGCAGAGTATTTCAGCTCACACTACTACTATACTATAGTAGTGTTTAGCTTACACTACTACTATACTATAGCAGTGGCGCACCCAGGAATGTGTCTTGGGGGGGGCCCGACAGGTACGAAGGGCGCCCTCAGGAAACTTGCGACCAAAAAAAAAAGGCCATCATGTGTGGAGGGGCCCGACAGCTACAATGCGCGCCCTCAAAAAACTTGCGACCAAAAAAAAAAAGGTCATCATGTCTTTTCGCAACTACGCCACTGCTTGGGGTTGGGGGGGCCCGAAGCCTCCTGATGTCAAATTTTAAGGTATTTTTCATGTTTTATCATCAAATATGTACAAAATATCTTAAAAAATCTAAGGCTTGGGGGGGCCCGGGCCCCGGCCCCCCCCCCTGGGTGCGCCCATGACTATAGTAGTGTGAGCTATGGCGATCCTAATTTTTTCGAGAAAAAAAAGTTACTCCGATTTCAAAAATTTTTATATATCTTCGCGTTTCAGTTGATTTTGAAACTTTTTTGTCGCGCCGTCTGTCTGTCTGTCTGTCTGTATGTCTGTCTGTAACGACCAACGCGCATAACTCAAAAACCGTTTGCCCGATTTTAATGAAATTTGGTACCTAGGCTGGGTCTTGGGTCGAGATGGTCCCATTTCATTTAAAAATGAACAAAATCCACCGAACACAAGCCAAATAAAAGGGTGGGGGAAGATTTCAAAAATTAGAGTTTATGTGAAAATATGGCGTGTGTGATATCAAACGAAAGGTAATTGAGTATAGAGTTAAACAAAATACATTTTAATTTTTTTTTTCTTCAAAAAGAGTGGGGGTGGATTTCAAAAATTAGAGTTTACGTGAAAATATAGGGCGTGTGTGATATCGAACGAAAGGTAATTGAGTCCGGAGTTAAACAAAATACATTTTAGTTTTTGTTTTTTTAAGGGTGGGTGTAGATTTCAAAAATTTGAGTTTAAGTCAAAACATGACTTGTGTGGTATCAAACAAAAGGTAAGTTAGTCTGGAGTTGAATAAGATATATTTCAGGTTTTAGTTTTATTATCTCGCACATACACTATAACTATAGTACCTAGTGTGAGCTTAGGGGCCCATATATTGGCAGAGTATTTTATATATCTTTGCGTTTCAGATGATTTTAAAACTTTTTTGTTGCGCCGTCTGTCTGTCTGTATGTCCTGTAACGACCAACCCGCATAACTCAAAAACCGCTTGTCCAATTTAAATCAAATTTGGTACCTAGGCTGGG
This sequence comes from Aspidapion aeneum, assembly GCA_963576565.1. Classification (NCBI taxonomy): domain Eukaryota; kingdom Metazoa; phylum Arthropoda; class Insecta; order Coleoptera; family Brentidae; genus Aspidapion; species Aspidapion aeneum. The sequence goes on along the minus strand of OY755040.1, from coordinate 139,441,917 downwards.
TCTTGGGCCGTGATGGTGCCATTTAAAAATGAACAAAATCCACCGAACGCAAGCCAATTAAAAGGGTGGGGTAGATTTCAAAAATTAGAGTTTAAGTGAAAATATGACGTGTGTGATATCGAACGAAAGGTAATTAAGTCTGGAGTAAAACAAAATGAATTTTAGTTTTTAAAAAAAGGAGGGGGGGGTAGATTTTAAAAATTAGAGTTTAAGTCAAAACATGAATATCAAACGAAAGGTAATTGAGTCTGGAGTTGAATAAAATATTTTTCAGTTTTTAGTTTTATTATCTCGCACGTACACTATAACTATAGTATCTATCTAGTGTGAGCTTAGGTACCATATATTGGCAGAGTATTTAGTCTTTTGCAGTATTAAAAACAAAATCTTTTGATAAATTGCGCATTTACAAAATCCTTTCCAATCCCTTTTTATGCGGTAAGTATTTTATTATTATTTATACGCATTGTAAATCCAGATTGATTATCTACCTGTAAAATATCAATATGTTTCATATAAAAGCTGTTGGTATGTACAGGGTGATTCTGAACTCATACTTATAAACATATCCCTAATAGTTTATACAGTTTATGGTAAACAAATATTATTTTCAAAGAAAAAAGTAATAACCGCAATTTGTCAAACTTTTTGACTTTGAAGCAGTTGAGAAGTCGAAAAAAAAACATATGTTTAAGAAAATATTGGTTTAATGACAGAAACTCCTCATACACCAGTATTAACCAAAGGGTCTACAGTAAGGACACTCATCGTAAAGGCAAGCTTTACTTGCTTGACGATGAGTGACCTTAGTCTACAGTGCTAAGTGCTACAATCCTAAGTCTACAAGTCTAGATTTTGGTTGAAGGTTTAACTTATTTTTGCCGTGAATGCAATAGTTTATAATATTTATATAAATTGTTCAAAAATACCTTGCGATATGGGCCATCTCTTTTTGTTGTAACAAAGACATTATTTCCTCACAATGGTTAGAAATAAATAAAAATAATATAATATTTTGGTTTAAAAATGGTAGCCATATTTAAACCTCTGAACGTCACTAGGAAATGTCGAATAAAAACGGTGTAAGTCTGTGTCAGCTGTTCGCTATAGTTTACATGTTAATTTTTTAGGCAAGTTAGCGATGATTAAACCGATGTTCGATTGTTTTGGTGGATGTATAATTGAAAACGAATTCTAATATATCTTGTGCTTTTTACAGTATTTAAATATTGATACATATTTAATACGGTAATGCATTTACAGATATAGTTTTTTTATTATTCATGGATTATTTCTACTGTTTTTCGAACTTTGAACCACCCCTTAGGGGTGGTACTACAATTTGAGAGTATTTTAAATAGGAACCCTACGACTGCACGGACTAAATTTCCAAAAAATGACATTTTCATACACATTTTTTATGTAGTTTTTCTTTATTTCTATAGTTAATTTAAATTTATATGAGATGAAACTCACTGAGAAATGCTAACTATCATATTGCACATTAGAGTGAACCAAATCTTTGCAGCTAGTTGACCTGTGAGTATTAAAAATACTCTGCCAATATATGGGCCCCTAAGCTCACACTAGGTACTATAGTTATAGTGTACGTGTGAGCTAATATAACTAAAAACTGAAATATATTTTATTCAACTCCAGACTAAATTACCTTTTGTTTGATACCACACAAGCCATGTTTTGACTTAAACTCAAATTTTTGAAATCTACCCCCACCCTTACAAAAAAACAAAAACTAAAATGTACTTTGTTAAAGTCCGGACTCAATTACCTTTCGTTTGATATCACACACGCCATATTTTCACTTAAACTCTAATTTTTAAAATATACCCCCACCCTTTTTTTTAAATAAATTAAAATGTATTTTGTTTAACTGCAGACTCAATTACCTTTCGTTTAATATCACACACGCCATATTTTCACATAAACTCTAATTTTTGAAATCTACCCCCACCCTTTTATTTGGTTTGTGTTCGGTGGATTTTGTTCATTTTAAAATGGGACCATCTCGACCCAAGACCCAGCCTAGGTACCAAATTTCATTAAAATCGGCCAAGCGGTTTTTGAGTTATGAGCGTTGGTCGTTACAGACAGACATACAGACACACAGACAGACATACAGACAGACAGACAGACGGCGCAACAAAAAAGTTTCAAAATCATCTGAAACGCAAAGATATATAAAAAATTTTGAAATCGGAGCAACTTTTTTTTTCTCGAAAAAATTAGGATCACCATAGCTCACACTACTATAGTATAGTATATGTGTGAGCTAAAATACACTTAAACCGGTCGGTATTAAGTCTATAGACTTGATACTATACTTAACCCCGGTCTAAAATGCTAAGTTTTCATAATAAATACTGGTAATAATGTGCAATTTTTAAGTTATGAGTGATAACATAATATATTTTATGGCATGATTTATTTTACACCTTATATTGTCGTCAAGCTGGGTCTCGAGAGATGACAATTTATAAAGAATCACCCTGTATATAAGCAGTAGTTATACATATTTATTTTAATGCGATTTGCGGTTTTAGATGTGTAATTTTTGCCGGATTATTTTGCATCGAATATTAAAATATTATTTTAATGTTTAATCTTTTTTCGGCTGAACAAATATTTTAAATGTCGCATAATCTTTATAAAATATCATAATAAATAACGGATATTTCTTTATTTGCTTTTAAATTTAAAAGTACATAATTTTATGAACAACCCCAAACTAACCTTCTTGTTTTTTTTATACTGCCATAAGTTATACCCTGCTGGGCCAGTACAGTTAAACTATATATCATAATTTTTGAGATAACTTTTTGACAGTTATCAGTTGTTTACCATAACAAAAAGCATAGGCCAACAAAAAAAAGTTGTAAAAAGTTGTCCCAAAAATAATGACATGAACTGTACACCCCTTGCCATAGGCAGTTACACTTTTTTTGGCAACCTACAGTCAGCATCTTATACAGGGACAATGATAGTTTTACCTTTAATTTTATACCAACATGACATATTTACTTTTTATTATAAACTCCATATCATAATTTTTGAGATAACTTTTTGACAATTATCAGCTGTTTACTATAATAAATAGCCAGGGCTATCAAAACGGACGGGCCACGATCCTCCACTTTCTTGACGTCACATCCGGGGCTGATTTTTTTTTGATGGTCACGTTACTACACAGCTGATTGTCTTTAAAATATTGAAGTTGGAATGACGGTTCATGAATATTTGATATTATTTTAAAATAAAGCCGGTTTTGAGATTGTTTTTCCTATATTCTTTCAGGACAATTTTTTTAAAACTATAGTAATCCTTAATTTTTCAGAGCCGCTTCATTAGCTCACACAAAAATTAAGTTTCAAACAGAAGCGAATGTGACAAACACAGATGACAAAGTCAAATTCATGTCAAATATAACAGTTGGCATTTGGTACATGGCGGGTAATTTGAATTCAAAATAAGAAATGCTAAATCTTGAAGATTTTAACCTTTTCATTATGTTGCTTCCTTACAAAACTTTGGTGGAATATCGGGATGGCGTCTGAGAATATTTCACTGAAATTTCGCGGAAATCTGTAGTGCCATTTTGGAAATATCATAAAAAAACGTCTGACCTCCCATAAGACCCAATGTAAAATTCAGCCCCCGGAGAACAGCTGATTTTTTCAGGGTCGTGGCCTCTATTTTTGTGTTGGCCTTGAAATAGAATTGGCCAACGAAAAAAAGTTGTAAAAAGTTGTCTTAAAAATAATGATATGGGGTTTATTTCTGGTGAGTCAAAGTCACAAAAGTGTAACTGCGTATGGCAAGGACTATACCCATAACCTTTTATTTGGTCTGACCAGTATTGTTTCCCACCTGTCCCTGGGAAGAGCCTAAATTTTTTTATAGGATAATGCATTATTTACTTCGGACGAGAAAATATTTCAATTATAAATAAATAATTTTTCTAGTTCCAAGAGAGGTCTGGATCTAGGATTGGGTCGAGGATTTTCTGGATCACAAGCAGCCAAACATTTAATGGGTCTCGCGGCAGCCAATTTCGCCGGAGGACCAGGTAAGCATTTTTTTGCAATTATTATTTAAAAAAAAAACACAACAATAAAATAAGCTTGCGGGTATTATTTTAATTCTTTTGTGACCGGAAATACTAATAATCTTGGTATATGTTAAAAACTCGCAACTTTTACAAGGAAAAACCCTAAGGCCATACTCTGTTAGATTAAAGAACAACAAGCCGTGATTCGTAAGATGTACAACAAATTAAAAACTGTAAAACAAAACTTAAACACTTACCACATCACCAACATGCACAACACATCAACGACTGCAAAGCAAAACAAACAAACCAACCTCACTTTTTACGATTACTACTTGATTTATCAAAAAATGTGTAATGATAAATATACTTCATTCAGACACACTGTGTCTTGATTTTTCCGATCATAAAATTTTTGTACCTACAGCGCACTTTGCACTGATAATTAACTTGAGCGTCTTTTTATTCGAGAATCTAAAATAACGAAGAAAGATCATAAAACTTTGATGCAGTATAATACTTTTCTAATCCAATTCTGACAATATTATATTTTAGTTGCAAATGAAATCATAACGTTTATATCTTTTAGAAAAATTTAAAGACTTGTATGAGCACCAACTAGAAATAAAATGGGATATAAAATTTTGTCTATAAAACAGGTGTTTAACAGTTTAGCGGGATATAGGTTGCAGTCTGTTTTATTGGGTTTTTGAGTCGTAATGACACATTTGCGACTAAAACGGAAACTAAATTATTTAGTATCGACAATAACAGTTTTAATATTATACCCACAATAAACATACAGTATATTTCATATTTTTTTAAATAAATTTTTGAGAGTTACAGTTCATATCATTATTTTTGAGACAACTTTTTACAAATTTTTTTCGTTAGCCTATGTTATTTGTTATGGTAAACAGCTGATAAGTGTCAAAAAGTTATCCCAAAAATTATGATATGGAGTTTATCGTAACAGCATAGGCCAGCAAAAAAAACTTGGTATTACAGGGCTATCCAGGGCTATCAAAATGGACGGGCCACGATCCTCCACTTTGTTGACGTCACATCCGGGGCTGATTTTTTTTTGATGGTCACGATACGACACAGCTGATTGTCTTTAAAATATTGAAGTTAGGATGACGTTTCATGGATATTTGATTTTTTTTTTAATGAAGGCGTTTTTGAGATTGTTTTTACTTTATTCTGGCAGAACAATTTTTTTTAAATGTATAGTAAGCCCTAATTTTTCATAGCCGCTTCATTAGCTCACACAAAAATTAAGTTTAAAACAGAAGCGAATGTGACAATCACATATGACAAAGTCAAATACATGTCAAATATAACAGTTGGCATGTGGTACATGGCGGGTAATTTGAATTCAAAATAAGGAATGCTAAATCTTGAAGATTTTAACCTTTTAATCATGTTGCTTCCTTACAAACCTTTGGTGGAATATCGGGATGTTGTCTGAGAATATTTGACTGAAATTTTGCGGAAATCTGTAGTGCCATTTTGAAAATATCATAAAAAAACGTCTGACCTCCCATAAGACCCAATGTAAAATTCAGCCCCGGGAGAACAGCTGATTTTTTCAGGGTCGTGGCCTCTATTTTTGTGTTGGCCTTGGGCTATCAAAACGGACGGGCCACGATTTGTTGACGTCACATCGGAGGCTAATTTCTTTTTTGATGGTCACGTCACGACCCAGCTGATTGTTTTTAAAATATTGAAGTTGGAATGACGGTTTATAAATATTAGATTTTTTTTTAAAGCCCGTTTTGAGATTGTTTTTGCTTTTTTCTTGTAGAATAATTTTTTTTTAATGTAAGTAAATCCTTAATTTTTCAGAGCCGCTTCATTAGCTCAAACAAAAATTAAATTTAAAGCAGAAGCGAATGTGTTCGTTTCTGCTTGGAAAGTAATCGAATTACCTGCATCTATTTGTTTATATTGGGCACTCGGAAGACTTTTAAATAGTTATTTAAACAACAAGGTTTGAAAACGACTCTTTGCACACGATCGAGACAGTTTGGTAGACCGAGCCGAAGGCGAGGTCTACAAGTCGAGGGAGTGTGCAAAAAGGTTTTCAAACGAGTTTTTTACAATATTTTTATACGACTGCTAATAAAGAAAGAAAAATCAAATTTTAATTTAACTTGTTTTTATTTCCGACATTTTTACAACAAAACTTTAAAAATTCAACAATTTTTTGACGTATCTAATCAACAAAACATACGAGCAGTGACGGTTGCTACGGAACTAAGCCAACTTATATTGATGGGTGACAACAACAAACATCACAATGACGGGAGACCCGTATGCAGAAATGACATAGGCGTGCGCAAAAATGACATAAGCGTGTGAAAACGTTTTGCACACAGCGTGCGCAAAATGCAATTTTCAGATCGTGTTCTCCGTGCGCAAAACCCCCTTTTACAAGACAGTCGTATAAAAACTTTATTTACATCAAAAAATGATTTTTTTGTAGTGTAATTTTGTTCTAAAAAGATTACGCTGATCTTTTTGGATTCTAATTGAATTTTATTGTAAAAAATCATTAAAAAATCGAACAAGTTTTAAGGTTTACAATACAAACAAATGCCATGACAAACACAGATGACAAAGTCAACTACATGTCAAATATAACAGTTGGCATGCGGTACATGGCGGGTAATTTGAATTCAAAATAAAGAATGCTAAATCTTGAAGATTTGTAACGATCTTGCATTCTTACAAAAGTTTGGTGGAATATCGGGATGGTGTCTGAGAATATTTCACTGAAATTTCGCGGAAATCTGTAGTGCCATATTGAAAATATCATAAAAAAACGCCTGACCTCCCATAAGACCCAATGTAAAAAGCGAGCGAGAACAGCTGATTTTTTCAGGGTTGTTTCTTTGTTGGCCTTAAGTTATCATAACAGCATAGGCAAGCAAAAAAAAACTTGTCTCAAGAATAATGGAATCCATGCTATTAAAAAACTTCTAGGTATTATTAATTCCAGAAAGTTTCTGTTAAAATTTGACATTACCCCACATAGCACAAAAATCACATCAACGTTAAATTAACGTGAACAGAAATAACAAAGTTTTTTTTTACTTGAAAACAACTTCATATGATGTAATATTTATTTTGTTAAATCTACATGCTTAAAGATAACTTAAAAACAAGAAGAAATCAAGCTATAAAAATGTACTTTTTGCTGAAGTTTCTGGCGCTGTGTATATAACGTGTTTTTTACCCTCGTTATTTTCATGTACCAAATTCACACTGGAAAAGTCCTCCATAACATGTTCTAAAACGCCACTAGATTAAGACTTCTCAAACCTACTAACTTTCTGCGTCTTTTTTAAAAACATTTTTTTAGCATAAAAGAGACGCCAAAGGAAGTTACAAAAGTTCCCTAGTTTAAGACTACAACACTTCAAGACAATTTTAAAGATGGCGCTCAAGGCAAGACAAATTATCTATTTATCTATCTATATACATTATGTTTTTTTTAAAAGCTAAACAAGATTTTTTAACAATAAACACTTTCACAGAATATTAATGTGTCTTTATCAGGTTAACAATAGATGCGTCGTGGTCGTGAAAGATCAGGGATCAGTTCCTTAACAGGTTTTTGGAGTTTAGAGACCAAAGCACTGCCTGATAGATTTCTTCAAAGTGAAAAATCCCGACAATAGGTGGCGCTGCTGCTAGTAAAATCTCAAAAATATTCGATAGAAAAGTCATGCAAGTCGCGTTTGAAAATTCGTGTAGAAAAGGCGTGAATCTAATGTGATTTTAACGTTGATAAAAATCACTTGAAAATAACGTAAAAACATTCCTGTTTTAATTTGATAATGGCGTTATTACAACGCAGTTTTTAGCAACGTTATTTTTTATAACGTTAGTGAATGACCTATTAAGCTTGTTTGCATATATGAAATAAACGTTTTTTTCTAGCAGCTTTTAAAATCGACGTTTTTTTTTCTCACGCTTTTATTACGTGTTAAACACGTGATTGTGCTATGTGGGACTAGTGACATTTCTGACATGCACTATCTGAAAGTTTGAGAAAAATAATGAAACTTTTTAAGAGGCTACTGTGTTTCATGGTCTCCCATCACCTGTGGCTGGGAGCGCAGGGCTGGATGGGAAACTGTAAGCCCGCCCGGGAAAAAAAGACAAATAGCCCATAAGGCAACGGCTCATAAGGCACCGTACCACAAGGTACTGGCCCAAAAGGTACTGGCTTATAAGGCACCGCCCATACAGCTCCGGCCCACCGGGATTTGTTTCATTTTCCCATATGGCCATTGGCGTAGCTAGCCTTGCTTTTCAGGGGGGGCCGTGTCCCCGGTCTATCTTGAACAAAAAGCAAACATAGGTTTTAAAGAGTCGTGCAAAGTGTGCAATGAATAAAAAAAAAATACGCGCATTAAATGTTCTAATATTTTAATATAACAAATTTAATAATACATTTACCAACTTATTTATATGTATACACAGGAAGTATGTAATTCAGCAATTCTACAAAGAAAGTTTTCTAAGTCGCTGACTGAAAGCGTCTACCACACTGTCTAAGTCGACCTCAACATCTTTTTCTATGAATAACAATGACAAACCTGAGTGTCTCTCTTGAGTCATAGTTGTTCTAAGCCAATTAAAAACTCTCCTCATGGCAGAGAAAGACCTCTCGCAAGTTGCACTTGAAATTGGAAGAATACTCGCAACTTTAAAAAGTTGGTAGAGGTTTGGATAGGTGTTTTCTGCTATATGTTGTTTGATAGAATCATGACCAACAGTGATTTAACCGAAAAATACAATTCTTTAAAACGGTCATTTCTGCTCTTAGAGCAGAAGTATTAATATTAAAAATTTCCCGGTATTGCTTGACGAATTTATTCCATTTAACGACGTGGGAAAACTTAATATGAAAATGGTTATGAAATTGTCACCAAAATCGGAAAATTTCCATAAGACACTAAACGCTAACCTCAAAAAAACTAAAAAGATTATTATATTTATTTTAGAAAAACAGTTTAAAAAGGTCTTTTATAACCTTACGATATCTACAACCCGATTTCGGAAACAGAGAGGCAAAGGTCGCTGTCTTTATTAAATGCGAAATTCAACTTACACTTCTATAATATTTTACAAGATGTCGCCAATATGTATGAAATATTCAATATGCATAATTATGTTTAAATTTAAAAAATATTTTCGGGAAATTGCATAAGTGCAGAAAAGTTACCGATAATTTAAAGAGGAAAAGCCTAATTCCGCAAGACAAGGGCTTTTTCCTGAAATGTAAACATTATCTGAATGATTTTAAATTTTAATGCACCTATTTTATTTGAATATTTCCCGAATAATAATAGAAAAGTATGTATTTTCAGCGTCATGTTCGTTTACTAGTAGTCGGTAGGGGAGGCCTAAAATATCTTAGGGGGGGCCTGAGGGACTTCAGGGGGGGGCAGGCCCCCCCTGCCCCCCTCCTAGCTACGCCAATGCATATGACCCATTCACCCCTGGCTGGAAGCCGCCGCTGCAGTTTGATCGTTATAAAATTTTTCGAAAAAAGTCTTTTTTCTTTTTACAGGTAGGAGACGACGCGGTTTCGACATGGAAGATTAAAACGTCCTGTAGCATTAGCAGTAGTTAGTGAATTTTTGTTCAAAAATACCGTTTTATCTTTAAAACTAAATACTTACCTATTCATACTCAATGGTTTCCAATTTACCTCTACAAAAAAATTTATAAAATAAAATAAAATAAATAATTACATTTGTTAAATTCTCTATTTTTTACTGTTTACTTTCACTCCAAAAGTCTTAGAATTTCCTGCAGCGTACATTAAGCCAAATTTTAAATAAATATTTTCAAATAACGTCACCTTATTTTTTTTTAAAGCCTCTGTGGTGACACTTCATAAGAATTAATTGAATTTAAAAATCTATTCTAGCAAACTACTTCATACGTCATAATTTTTGTAAAACTTTCTCCGCGTCTTATTTGTTTTTTTGTAATTTGCTTGTTTTCAGCGCAGAATTTTGAATAGGTCCACAGTGTCTTTAAAATAATTTGAGGGGACACGATTTTTAAGTATGAAACTCAACTACCAAGTGTTCTTTGCCTCTCTTAGAAAATTTTATTTGGAGAAAGACAAAACACACGGGCGTAAAAAGATCAATCGGTTCGCAATCAGCTGATTATTTTGGTATTCAACGTCACCCGAGTTATAAAATCACGGATGTCACAAAAAAGATGGATGAGAATTGTGTCTGAAACTCACTGTGGGATGAAGGTGCGCCATCGCGTTGGCAACACTGAAATTCTTAAAAAATATTGTAGTGTGGTAACACTGAACATGTCAAAACAATTTTTTTCTAGGCTATGAAGAAAATAAGCAATAAAAACTTTAAAAAAGTGCTTGAAAAAATAGACCCGCCAAAAACACAACAAGAAATATTAGGTTGTTTCTTGAAATATTTAATAACAGTGTTACCACAATATAATCTCTTTAAGTAACTTCAGTATTGCCAACAGAAATAATTTGCCATGGCCAACCTCCTTTTGGCTGTGATTTCGTGTGGTTTCTAGGCCAAAATGTTGGCCATCCTTTTTTTAAAGATCCGCGGAAATGTTAGGTTAAGTTTCCTTACATTTTTACTATTACAACCTATCAAAACGGACTGGCCACGATCCTCCAATTGTCTAGTAATCCTTAACTTTTCAGGGCCGCCTCATTAGCTTACACAAAAATTAAATTTAAAGCAAAAGCGAATGTGACAAACACAGATGACAAAGTCAAATACATGTCAAATACAACAGTTGACATGCGGTACATGGCGGGTAATTTGAATTTAAAATAAGGAATGCTAAATATTGAAGATTTTAACCTTTTAATTATCTTGCATCCTTACAAAAGTATTGTGGAATATCGGGATGGTGTCTAAGAATATTTCAGTGAAATTTCGCGAAAATCTGTAGTGCCATTTTGAAAATATCATAAAATAACGTCTGACCTCCCGTAAGACCCAATGTAAAAGTCAGCCCTCCGAGAACAGCTGATTTTTTCAAAGTCGCGGCCTCTTTTTTCTTGTTGGCCTTCAGCAGTGTTACCAAACTACAATTATTGTGATGGCCACCTCCTTTCGGCAGTGATTCCTCGGCCAAAGGCTGGCTATCCGTTTTTTTAAATGACATACGAGGGTAAAGTAGATCAGGTACTGATCATTTTATTTTTTTTTAAATGCTTTAAAATTTTTTAAAAAGGCCCTTTTTTTATTTCAAAAATTTGACAATTCCGGGATTTTTTTTGAGCACGTGACGCCAATGCTTACAGAAAGAAATATTGCAAAGGAAGTGACCTGATTCAAAGAGCAATGTTAAACTTAATGGACGCTGCACTTTCTATTTATCACTTTTTGTATGTTTTTAGTTGTTGAACATGATATATAGCTCTTAAGAAAACTTTTGTTAAATTTACTGGAACAAAACAAGACAAATAAACAACCATGATAACGAAAAATACAATATTAATAAATTTAGCAAGCATATCTTTTTCTTTTTAATGAACACCTTTCACGCACCAAAAAGTTCATAATTTAGAAAGTTTAATAAAAACATTTCATGTAAAAGAAATCTCAAGTACGCGAAAATGGTATTCCGTAAAAAGAATTGAGATAAAAGTAAAGCCAAGTTCTCCAATACAAATTTCAAAATTAAAGATTCTTACTAGTTTGGAAATGTTTTTTTAAACTTTGCTATTACAGCTAAGCTTCTTTATGTTCAATTTAGCTCTGTACTTTTGCAGCCGTAATAGCCAAGTTTAGAAAAACATTTCCAAACTAGTAAGAACTTTTCATTTTAAAATTTGTATTGGAGAACTTGGCTTTACTTTTAACTCAAATCTTTTTAGGGAATATTATTTTCGCTACTTGGTTTTTTTACATAAAATGTTTTTGTTATGGTTTCTCTTCTTTTTCAAAGAATATGGATAATATTTAATTTTTAACGTAGTAAAATATGAGAAATATTGTTCAAAACTTTTGCAATGCCTGATTTAAAATTTTGAGGTTTTTTTCCCACGATTTTATCATAATTTGTATCTGCCTTCCAAAGCTCAGGTCTCTAGCCTTTCTGGAAGTGGATAATGTTACTTTTACATAACTTTACATTTAAAGGAAGGACGTAAATTAAAATTTAGGCGTTTTTAAATTTTTCCCATAGTTTTATCATAGTTCCAATCAGTCTTCCAAAGCTCAGCTCTGTAGCGTTTTTGGAAGTGGGCAATGTTACTTTTACATAACTTTACATTTATAGGGGAGGGAAATAAATTAAAATTTTGGGGGTTTTTAAATTTTTTCCATAGTTTTATCATAGTTCCTATCGGCCTTCCAAACCTCACCCCTTTAGCGTTTCTGAAAGTGGGCAATGCTACTTTTACATAACTTTACATTAATAGGGAAAAGAAGCAAATTAAAATTTTGGGATTTTTAAATTTTTTTCTATAGTTTTATCATAATTCCTATCAGTCTGACAAAGCTCAGCTCTCTAGCGTTTCTGGAAGTGGGCAATGATACTTTTACATAACTTTACATGTATAGAGGACGGGAGTAAATTAGAATTTTGGGGTTTTTTGATTTTTTTGAAGGGTTTTTTCATAATTTCTATGTCTGCCAAATATCAGCTTTGTAGCATGTCTGATCTATACATGAGTGAGTGAGTGGCAATTTCGACGTTTTTTGAAATTTCTACTTTACTACTTTATGGAAGTCCATGAAATTTGGAGGGGTTGTTCACTCTATGCAGATCTACGACTGTGCAAAGTTTGAGTTTCGTAGCTCATACCAAAGTAGAGTTTTAGGTAGGTCAAATATGGGCTGAAATATTTCAAGAAAAGACTTGGAGCGACGGCAAAACTAGCCCAGCGCCGGACCGTATCTTGCGGCGATTATCTCGATCTGTTAGTGTAAGCGAAAAATATACAGTGTGTCCACGTAAGTTGGCGGCATATGGGAAACTTTTTTATTATTAGCTTTACGAAAAAAAGTTATTCTTCATAAAAAGTTCTGCATGGTCCAAAACCTAAAATGCAACCATCAGATGTTAAATTTTTTCAGTCATATTACGAGGTTTGTCAAAAAATATGATTTTTGCTCCAGAGTAAAGTACCTTTCTTTTTGACAATATTGAAAATTGTTATAAAGAAAAGATGTTTAGAATTAAAAATAGCTTTCAAATATTCAACATTGTTTATTTACATTAAAAAAATATTTTTTTTCCCATTTTCTCTGCGATTATGTTGGAAATTTAAGTTTGCACATTAATGCATTGCATTTATTAATTATAAATTTGATTAAACAATTATAAATAAACTTTAAAAAACAATTATCTCTTAATATTTATCGAACACTGATAACCTTTAAGTTGCTTAATCACTAGTTTGTAACAAACAAATACGTCTGTCAAACATAAAACTGTACAATACGGATCTCTAAAAATTTTGAAAAACACTGTTAGACTGCCTAAAAAATTGTTTATACCTTGGCACTTTTTGAAATAAGATTGTTGACGTTTCTTCGAATTTTCGATATTTAGACAGTTCGCAAAGCCTACTTTAATTATCAGTTTTAAAAAATGCCAGTGCATCCTAGATTAATTATGCATTAATGTGCAAACTTAAATTTCCAACGTAATCGCAGAGAAAATGTAGAAAAAAATATTTTTTTAATGTAAATAAACAATGTTGAATATTTGAAAGCTATTTTTAATTCTAAACATCTTTTCTTTATAACAATGTTCGATATTGTCAAAAAGAAAGGTACTTTACTCTGGAGCAAAAATCACATTTTTTGACAAACCTCGTAATATGACTGAAAAAATTTAACATCTGATTGTTGCATTTTAGGTTTTGGACCATGCAGAACTTTTTATAAAGAATAACTTTTTTTCGTAAAGCTAATAATAAAAAAGTTTCCCATATGCCGCCAACTTACGTGGACACACTGTATAAATCAAACTTGAAAAGCAGTTTTACTAACCGGCTATGTCTTTTTCTGTGGCTTATTAAATGTGTTTAAAAGTAAATGACAACATTGTCCCCAAAATCGCCTGCTTGCTTTAGTCGCCCGCGCACTCTGTTAAGGGGCCTACAGACACGCGAACATTTCTAGAGATTAGTACGCGCGTACAAGTGTGCGCATACTAATCTCTTCGTGTGTAGACAATCATGCCTAGGATCATGTAGACAATCATGCCTAGCCTATCATGTAGACAATCAATTCAATGCAATTTGACAGGTCGTTAGGTTAAAGTTCTCACTAAGCTCAAACGAGGCTCTGCGGTCGCGCGTTTGTTCCTTATTCTATTTTTTTTGAGAATTATCTGTGGTTTGGATTTTTCGTCCCCCTTTTTTTCAGGTAGAAAAACCTCTTCCACCGCATTTTATTTCGGGTTCATTTTAAATCTATCTTTTTGGCTGTGACGCATTAAAATTAAATTTTGTTAAATTTGTAACTTTTGCAATTTTTAAATATAAAGGAATAAGAATTTCTAGTTGCTTTTCTGGGTGACGAGTCTAAAGTTCAGACGAGTATAAAATGCATAGTTTTCCGAGACATTTTAAGGTAAGTTTTCTTATTTTCTCATTTGAGGTTAGATTGGCATTTGATAAAACTTGTATTGGTAGTGTCGTCTTTTTAACTTCTTATCGCTTACTTTACGGAACTGTGAATATAGGTTTCCAATGCCTGATAGGTTCCTTATTTGCCCATCAATTAAGCACAAATTTAGTGTTAATTTTATGTCTATCCCTTTCTTTTGATATTAAGTAAAAGAGAGACACATACAAAATTAACACTAAATTTGTGCTTAATTGATGGGTAAACCCAGCAGCGTAATGTACTTTGAATAAATTTAAGGAATAAATTTTAAATCTTTATCTTTCCATAATCTAGTACCTATGATTAATGTGGTTATAAGTTGATTTTTTTATTGTTTTCAGCTTTTGGATGATATGTGCGACCACTGATAAGCTATGTATATACTACTTTATACACAACTTACAACCAAGGCGAGGAGGTACTTTTAAATCATGTCAGATTTTCGTCAAGCTGTTAAAAAGTAGACATTTAAGAATGATTCTCTTTACGAACAACTTTTTCATTATTTATTCACTCATCACTCACCAGAAATGTTAAAAGCAAACTTAAATATACTAGATAGTGTTTGGTTTTTCATTATATTTTATTTTACCAATCAATTAGACTATTTATTATTTCATCAATAGTTAGTCGTTAATTTGTAGCTTTTTTTATAATAATAAAAACTCATTTAAAAAATGTTTTATTTATTGCACTTTATATATCATTTTCAATCTGTTATATATCTTATAAATACAGTGTATGTATTTATAAAATATTGACTGATTAAAAATTACAAAAAAACTTTAAAATTAAAGAAAATTTATTATAAAAAGCGATTCAAATTTCCCGCCTCAACTTTTAGTTCGTCACTAAGCTCAGTAGTGGGCGCCACAGAGTTAACGATCTGTCAAACAGCCGGAGTTGCCTATCTAATAAAAGCTCACTGAACCGCGCCGCAAATCCTTTATCTATGGCTTGAATTTTTGTTCGCGCGCACGATGTACGCGTGCAAATCTCTCGGTGTCTAGGCAAAACGCATTGATAATATCGTGTTTATGTTTAGAACCTTTAATTTTGGCTTCGTGTGTGTAGCCAATTCCACCAAACGTACATGTATGCAGAGATTAGTTCGCGCGTACTAATCTCAAGAAATGCTCGCGTGTCTGTAGGCCCCTTTACACCCGGTTCCCACCCACGACTTTCTCGTGGATGCCCGCTCACGCGTCACATGATCTCAATATGAAATGTTATGACAGTCATGTGACGCGTGCGCGGGCACACATGAGAAAGTTGTAGGTGGGAACCGGGTTTTAGGAATCACTTAAGAATTTTCTTAGATGAAAAAAATTTGTCATCTCGACAAAATAAAGCCTGTTACTTTCAAAAATAGACCAATGTACTGTGGACTATCAAGAAGACATCCTATTCCATATTCTCGATTATATATTCGGCAATAATTGTTTAAGTAATGAGACAATTAAAAGTTTCGCACTCAAACGAAAACTAACATGTCGCCTACATACAGAACGTTCCTGGCAAAAACAAATTTCAGGAAGGAATAAATAGTTACTACGTTTTCATGCAGAACTGAATACGTTTTCAATACTACAAAGAATATCGCTTATAACGATATCGGATATTAGCGACGACTTATTAAGGTCTCGACCGAGTTCTATAATATAACCCGCAGCCCACGAGAAAGACCGGCCCGGGCGCGGAAGTATCACGTGACCGTAGGAGGCTCACAAAAAAACGCCTCACGGCCTGCACTCATTATAAAACATTGTGTTCAGTTTTGGTATGTTTGTTTACGACGATTTTTTTTTCATTCGGGCACGAATTTTATGTGAATTTTATCAAAGTTATTAAAATAACGCAGCCCACGAAAAAGACTGTAGTGGGCTGCGTTAAAATAATTAATGGCTAATGAGTAAATTATAAAGAAAATACCTATAAGATAAACAATACCGCGAACGTGTAATTAGTGTTGTTCCTTGTCGGTCCAACTATAAAACTGAAACCTAATATGTTGCAAACGGGAAAGAAGTGGTAAAAGATAAGATCTTGGATAAGATTGATTAAGTAATAGACATCCTTAGTGACATTTTCGATAGTGAGAGTGAAAAATGTGTTCAGTTCTCATTTCTTATTGAACACTTAGGTCTCTTGAAAAGGTAACCTGAGAATCGAAGATATGGTGGATACACTTTAATGTTGGCTTCATCTTTGTTTATCCAGTCATCCAGTGCATACACGTCAATTTACAATTCTAAGGTAATTTGTCTTCCGCACCCTCGCAATAATAAAAAACTGATTTGTAAAATATTGTTAACAGATAGCATAGAGTATTACTCTATGCAGATACTAATTTCTCTGGTAGTGTGAAATATTTAAAAAGTAAGATACAGCTTTTAAAAGAACATGAGTTGGTAGTTAACTTACACTTATGAAATGAATCTTAAGGAGAAATTTCTGATAGGTTGAGAAATAAAAAGCGTAGTTTGGATCAAATTACGCTTAATTTATTTTTAAAATCCATCAACCCGACGCGTTTCGGTTTTACAAGTCATTTTCAAGGGTTCTAAAAGTATAAAAAAACCAAAAACATAATAAAAAATAATATAAATATAAAAGTACATTATAAGACCACCAACATTTTCCAAAAAAAAACTCCACAAAAAAAATGTTTTTTAATTAAGTAGTTTTTCAAAAAACTTTTATAAAAAAAATTTTTTTTTACAAAAATTATTTTTTTAAAAAGTAGTTTTTTTAGAAACTAATTTATAAAAAATAAATGATCCATGACGGATCTGACACCTTTTTAGCTAGCCTATTATCACTCTTCAAGTGAAGCCATGATAATATATTAACCTTAAGACAGTTTTTTCTAAATACCTCAGAAACTAAAGCTCCTACGAAGTTTTTGGTTATAACACGAATTATTGAGCAAAACATAGTCTACTGTATTTCGAAAACAGTGTATTGATACGATGCTCCGTTAAAAAGTTAGCCTTTTTTAAGGTTTTAAATTGTCAAAAAACTGTCATTAGCATTAATAGATTTTGATCAAAATCTAATCAGCTCGTAAGAGTGTCGAACACTATTTTACCTAAAAATTTTATGAAAATCGGTTCAGCGGTTTAGGAGCTATCATGATACGGACAGACGATATTGCTAGGATAGGTCAAAACACATCCAACTAACTCATTTTTGGTGTTATCTCAAAAAAAAATTTTCGTCGAAAATAATACCTTCTCTACTCATTGCTTCGCGGGCTAGGAAGGTAAAAATAATAAATTTGGTTTGGACGTAATTGAATCGTATTGAAAACATGTTTAAATCCGTATTTAAACGTAGTGAATTCGTGTTTAGTTGAGAAACTAAGAAAAGTTTTAAGACAATCAACATCCATTTAATTGAAATAGGAAAGCGGCACGTTTTCTTAAATCTCTTGTTTACTCCTGGTTGTTTACATTAAACTTAGCGTAATCTTTGTAAATTTATACTGGAGAATTTGGGGATCACAATTCAATAATTTAATATTTGCTTCTTTATCCTTGATACAACTTCGTCGCTTTTTGTTTCCTTTTTAACCTTAAGATGGCCAGAGGCATATTCTAAATACAGTAGATAGTTTTTGGTCGTACCCACGGTAACTGCCCATTCATGATGCAAACATGTGGGCCTTGGGGGTTTTTAAGCAAAAAAGACCTGATTGGTTGCTTTCAAAGACATATGCATATTACAAGGGTGGATTAAATATAAACAAGCCTTTTAAACTAACGGAAAAGGCATTCAAGATGAACGTGGCCGTTATAATTTTGAAGTAGGGATATTGAGCAGCATGTAGGCGGCTGGTAGTGACGCGATGCTCATTTGGCCAGAAGCAATCGCAATGAGCGAGAAGAAAGTACACAGCAGTGTTGCGCAAAGAATAATCATTAAATTTCTTACACGCGGAAACCTTAAATCTGCTGAAATTCGATGCAGATTGCGAGCACAGTTCGGAAATAAGACGCTTTCGTGGGTACCTGTAAAAACTTGGTGCAAAGAAATTAACGACGGCTGTGAGCGTGTCGACAACGTGAGTCAACCACGTCGTCCTTACCATCATTTCTGCAGTCAAAGTTTTAGCGACCGTTTTCTGGGACTGGAGAGGAGTTATGTTGGTCGATTTTTTGCACGAGCGAATAACAATAAATGCGGCTTACTACTGCAACTTACTCGACCAGGTAAAGCTTGATTATCGCCAAAAGAGGAGAGCACACCCCATCCAAGACGTGTTGCTCCTGTATGACAACGCTAGACCTAATACGGTAGTTTTAACACAGGCCAAAATCAATGAAATGCACTGGACTCTGCTGGAATACCCTCCATACAGTCCAGAATTGTCACCTTGCGATTTTCATATGTTTGGCCCACTCAAAGATTTATTGGGAGGCGAGCAATTTCAGACCAATGAAGAGGTTGGGGCATTCGTGCGCAACTGATTAGATACCCGCCCAGCTTCCTTTTATGAAAACGGGATTAAGAAACTGTCAAACCGTTGGGAAAAGTGTATTAACAGAGAAGGGGGATGTGTAGAAAAGTAGAAAAAATTTCTGTTTTGTGTCATGTTTCTAAATAACTAGTTTATAAACAAAGGCTTGTTTATATTTGATCCACCCTCGTATTTCCATATAGTACGTATTCAAACAAGTTTAATGGCTAATCGGGCAAAAAGGAGTTTTTTGTTTCCCTTATATTTTTCCGTGAGTAGCTTGAAAGCTTAACCTCACGGGGGTCCAAGATCTAATAGACACCTAATAAGTGTTGACAGTTAACCGTTTCGTCCTTATGGGACTCCTCAGAACACTGCTGGTCAAGTGACAAATCGGACGGTTTTGTCTCTAATTAAATGTAATTAGTGAGCGAACTATAGCAAGAGGCGCCATCTACCGAGATACGAGAGAAACAAAAAACCAAAAGCAGGGAAAACACTGCTATACAATATCGATCAATGAAAAGATCGAATGCAAATAAAAGAAGAGCGAGTTTCTATTAACTTCCGCGCCATTTGATGGCGCTAGATGCATAGGTCACAGCAGTGTTGAGCGGAACCAGGAATAGATGGAAGAAGATTCATCAGTCTCTGGCGGAACCCATTTCTTTGACATAGGGGAAGATGGGGTAATAGATTACCAAAAATATTTTTTTGCTACTCTTGCATTTTGTCTTTTGTCATTTGAGATAAGGTATCTGAAAAAACCTTTGAAATTCTTCTACTATAATTATTAACGTTTTAGCACTTTTTTAAACATATTTTTCACAAGCAAACCATTTCAGCTAATATTTTTTTTGTCTGAAGGAAACACTTTATTTTCAGTTTTAATACTTTAATACAAAAAATAATATATTTCTTATTAATCCATTACGATGTTTCCTATTACCCCACGATAGTCAAAACGAAGGTGTAATACGAAACATCTCCATTCATACTACTTGTTAAACACAAGAAAAATTTAAAAACAATACATAGAAAGCATTAAAGTTTTCCTTTAGACAAAAAAATATTCCCCCATCTTCCCCTACAAATTATTAGGGTGCAATTTATTTAAATCTAATGACCAACTTTAGAGCATGAACTTATTTGAAATCGTAAAAAAACTTCCGCGCCATTTGATGGCGCTGGATGCACAGGTCACAGCAGTGTTGAGCGGAACCAGGAATAGATGGAAGAAGATTCATCAGTCTCTGGCGGAACCCATTTTTTTGACATAGGGGAAGATGGGGTAATAGGTTACAGAAAATATTTTTTTGCTACTTTGCAACCTTTGAAATTCTTCTACTAGAATTATTAAAGTTTTAGCACTTTTTTGCTCTTTTTTAAACATATTTTTCATAAGCAAACCATTTCAGCTAATATTTTTTTTTGTCTGAAGGAAACACTTTATTTTCAGTTTTAATACTTTAATACAAAAAATAATATATTTCTTATTAATCCATTACGATGTATCCTATTACCCCACGATAGTCAAAACGAAGGTGTAATACGAAACATCTCCATTCATACTACTTGTTAAACACAAGAAAAATTTAAAAACAATACATAGAAAGCATTAAAGTTTTCCTTTAGACAAAAAAATATTCCCCCATCTTCCCCTACAAATTATTAGGGTGCAATTTATTTAAATCTAATGACCAACTTTAGAGCATGAACTTATTTGAAATCGTAAAAAAACTTCCGCGCCATTTGATGGCGCTGGATGCACAGGTCACAGCAGTGTTGAGCGGAACCAGGAATAGATGGAAGAAGATTCATCAGTCTCTGGCGGAACCCATTTCTTTGACATAGGGGAAGATGGGATAATAGGTTACAGAAAATATTTTTTTGCTACTTTGCAACCTTTGTAATTCTTCTACTAGAATTATTAAAGTTTTAGCACTTTTTTGCTCTTTTTTAAACATATTTTTCACAAGCAAACCATTTCAGCTAATATTTTTTTTTTGTCTAAAGGAAACACTTTATTTTCAGTTTTAATACTTTAATAGAAAAAATAATATATTTCTTATTAATCCATTACGATGTATCCTATTACCCTACGATAGTCAAAACGAAGGAGTAATACGAAACATCTCCATTCATACTACTTGTTAAACACAAGAAAAATTTAAAAACAATACATAGAAAGCATTAAAGTTTTCCTTTAGACAAAAAAATATTCCCCCATCTTCCCCTACAAATTATTAGGGTGCAATTTATTTAAATCTAATGACCAACTTTAGAGCATGAACTTATTTGAAATCGTAAAAAAACTTCCGCGCCATTTGATGGCGCTGGATGCACAGGTCACAGCAGTGTTGAGCGGAACCAGGAATAGATGGAAGAAGATTCATCAGTCTCTGGCGGAACCCATTTCTTTGACATAGGGGAAGATGGGATAACAGGTTACAGAAAATATTTTTTTGCTACTTTGCAACCTTTGTAATTCTTCTACTAGAATTATTAAAGTTTTAGCACTTTTTTGCTCTTTTTTAAACATATTTTTCACAAGCAAACCATTTCAGCTAATATTTTTTTTTTGTCTAAAGGAAACACTTTATTTTCAGTTTTAATACTTTAATAGAAAAAATAATATATTTCTTATTAATCCATTACGATGTATCCTATTACCCTACGATAGTCAAAACGAAGGAGTAATACGAAACATCTCCATTCATACTACTTGTTAAACACAAGAAAAATTTAAAAACAATACATAGAAAGCATTAAAGTTTTCCTTTAGACAAAAAAATATTCCCCCATCTTCCCCTACAAATTATTAGGGTGCAATTTATTTAAATCTAATGACCAACTTTAGAGCATAAACTTATTTGAAATCGTAAAAAAAACGTGTTTGTTGCCTTGTTTTTTTTTGTTGGGAAAAAATTATTTTTTTTATCGGTAACAACGTTTATATTTTTTTTAAATAAATAAATCATATTCAAAAATTTAAAACACAGCTTACTAAATAATTCCTTATAAATATTTAGCTTCGCTGGGTTTATACAGATCGACAGAAGCCAAAAAAGCAAATATTTATCAGCATAGATTTATTAAATCTGGCTTTCCATTATGCGGATCCTTAATTTTTTGTCCCGGAGTATTCTGTGTTTTGTAAAAAAAAATGGCAACCATATTTCGGCCCCTGTGGACCTGTATAGACGAGCTATCAAAATCTACTATTAAGGATTATAAAAAAAACACAGAAACATATCTATATATAAAAAACGCGGAACAACGATTTAAAAAAGTTCTATCAATTATAAAGATTATTAGACAATAAACTCGAATTTCCACTACGTCCGCTATTATAGCTATTCGTAAGCGAGTTACTAGGGATTTATTGCAATAAAGCCTGTAAAACTGTTGGAATAGCGTCCGGTACAATTACTGCCTGGCTTTATTGCAATAAGTCCCTATTTAATAAATGTTGGTTTTTAAAGGTTATTTTTGGTATAAAGACTCATAAAACATTTACACCAGTATTTACTAAAATGGTTTAGGGTTTAAGCTTAAAGTTTAGGTTTAACTTTTAGTTTATCTTTTGTGAAACGTTTTGACTGAATTTCTTTCAAACTTAATAAAAGTTAATAGAATTTTGGACTAATTATAACTACATAGGTTATATCGCAATGGAAAAAAACCGGTTTAAATAAGAATCTGCAAGGATTTCGTAAAAAAAATAGAAAAAACGGAAAAGAAATGGTTTAAACTATAGGTTTAAGTTTGTAGGGAACGAGGTTTAACTGAAAATGCAGCGATATTTAAGTGAATTACTTACATTTTTCAATTTACACTTACTTCCCAAACTTGACATTGTCGGAAAATGTGTTCTAATTTCGTAATTTTTATTATATAACTTGCACAACAAAGCGAAACTGAAAAATAAATTTTTAAATTTATTAAAATGACGTAAAAGTGACTTGACGACTGACACTTGCTGGACTAAGTACTGGGATTGTCATCTGCTGTCATCTCGGTGCATGTACATCTTAAATATATCTGTATGGCTAGAGCGTATTAAAACCATTAATGGAAAATGACTGCTGCAATAAATAAATAAATAAATAAAAACATTTTTTATTATATTAATTTAAAGATTATTTGCAAATAAACAAATCGCGTGTGAGTTTATTTGAATTTTAATCTGAAGATCGTTTTTTTTACTTTCCTCGTCAAGGCAAATATCGTTTAAAAGCTACATGCTAAAATATAAAAGAGATATGAGAATTTAGTACTAAATGGTTTATCCAGCCTTGTGTACATTGCCCTAAAAAACTCGCTCTAATAGTTAATTGAAGCTAAAAATCGTATAAAATTTTGTCATATCGTTCCTAAACATGATCAAATTTTACATTTTTAACAAATAAATTAACAAAAACGTGATTGTTTTCAAGTTACAATGAGATAAACCACCCCCCGTAGGTAGTTTAAAATTTAGCACGATTTTTAGTCGGAATCCCATGACCTAGGGGTTTAAAGTGACGTAGTAGCCTAAATTAGACAGTTGTAGAAAAATCAGTTTTCCATGTTTTCTTCTTTTTTGCGGTCTATATGGTCCATTTCAAGAACAAATCGTCTTAAATTTCAATTTTTAGGACATTTTATCGTCTATACAGGTAAAAATACCAAATCAATTGCGGCCTGTTTCGGCAAAAAATCAATTTTTCCAAACCAATGCACATTTAAATTTTAAACCTAAACCCTAAACTTAAACCAAAACCTAGACTAAAACTTACGCCTTAGTAAATATTGGTGTTAGACTTTTTAGGATAAAAATTCTCGGGTTATCTTCTGACCATGGTTCTTATACTTCGTGTACCACTGCAATTGTTTCATCGAGAAGTCGTAAGTACGAGAGATAAGGTATACAAATAAAAATTAAGTGAAAAGGATAGCCGGTGTCCTACGCTTTGTCTATCCTTTTTATTGATTCACACTGGTTTCTCTGCCTTGCACACTTAGATTATATACTTTCATAAACTTTGTCGCATACACTCTTGATTCAAATAGAGAATTGAATCACAAACGCCCATAATAGCTATAGTGACCATGATGATTCTGCTTAGTAAGAGAAAAATTAATTTAGCAGGTGTTTAGATAAAAATCGAAACATAAGGGTGTACCCCAATCTCAGCAAAACGCAACTGTCCGTGATCGAAAAGTTAAAGAACAGGGGGAAGACCAGAGGAGAAATTATAGGCAGGTAGACAAGAGCTGACTAAGGATATCAGGGGAGATCCAACGAGGTCGCGTGACGGGATCGATTTTGTCTTTTCTTTTAAATCTGTGAAGCGCAATAGAGGGAAGAATTGCGTTTTTATAAACTTTGCCGGTGTTAAAATGTATTAACGAAGAAAAGGTTCAAATGTTAAAATAGTATTTTGTAGGAAACTCTCGAGATGTAATAAATTTGTTTATTGCTAAGTATAAAGACCGTGATATTCCTTGCAAAACTATCATTTTGAATATAATTAACCATTTTGTAAGCTCTACAGACAATGAAGAGGTGGATGAGGGACACAAGACCCATGTGCGGCTGAACTACTCCCTCCTTGTTTAAGTTCAGCCATTGCTAAAGAGATACCTGATGATATTCCTCCCAGAACCATTTAAAACATTTTAAAAAGACATGGATACAAAGCCTACAAGTTAAAAAAAAAATCAGGAACTGTTTCCTGAGGAAAATATTTTAAGGATGAAATTTTGTAAAAAAGGATGGATTGTGCAAATCATGATGAAAATTTTTTCCGCTGTTGAATGGGCTATGCCGTGACAACAGCAATTTAATTCCTAGGATATTGCAGCAGATGTTTAGAGACAATGATAAACGAAAAATGGGTACATTCTTCTTCGAAAATTTCCGAGGAACTGAATTATAGGCCACACCCAAACTAGGCAATTAAATATCTTTATCCCTACCAAAAGCAATGTAATAAACTTATGGAAGGCAGCGCATGACTCGAGAGGGATAAAGAGGGCAGGTTGTTTGTATTTTTATCTAAACACTGCTAAATTAGCTTTTCTCTTTCTAAGAAGAATCTTCGTGGTCAGTATAGCAGTAGGTCTAGGTAAATAATACAGCTTTATTGCTTTAGTTTGTTCTAGTAAAAGCAAATAACATTATAGAACACATTACTAAAATCTCGTATAATTTTGCTCTCTACTTTTTGGTAATACTTAATAGCTGAGACCTGTTTCTAAATATTATAGTGATTTTTAGTATTATTAGATTTAAAATGCATCATGTTATTATAAATGTGTTCCGACAGTTCATCTAACAATTGTTGTTTAATTACAAAATTAAACAGATTTAATTTTTTTACCATTTTACAAAAATCTACATTTTAGTTTAATTTATTATTTAAACATGCAAGTGATCTTGAAAAATTAGGTTTTAAAAACATAAACTAACCTTCTCAAGTCTACCTATTTTAATTATATCAATTATTTAGTTTATAAAACAGCACGAAATATTAAATTTTATATTTAATCATTTGTCACAAATTCTAACAATTTTTTAATTTAAAAAGAGAAGATTCATCTCAATAAACCAGATTCAAAACTTGATAGTTGTTCTCACTATATCTACTTAAGTTTACTGTACCATAAGCCTTATTGGTCATTGCAGGGTGTGAGGCTGCTCCCTGGCAGTAAACTTGTTACTTTAATCCTTATTGTCCCGCTGTAGGGGTCAGCTAACAGCTTAATTTTAAAAATCTACAATGGCAAATTAATTAATAATTTTACTCAGTTAGAGGTTGAACCGTAAAGAAACTTCATTTATTTTTTTCACTCACTATTGTACGATATTAAATTAAAGTAACTCACGTTATTGTATTCAACCCATCACATCACTTAACTTTGACTTTAACCACTGACTAATACTTAACAACACCTTACTTGTGGAGACTCTGAGCTTAAATTAAATAATAAACGAATAGATCCTAGCCTTTTTATCAACTCTGTTCGATGATGAAATATCCGCCAAATCAAGGTTCTAAAGCCTCGAGACAAAAACGGCGCCAACGCTACCTAATTTTAATTAGGACAGCCAAACAAGGCAATGTTTGCATGGCTTTGCGCATTGCTAAAAATAAAAGAAGACAGACCTCGAGGTTAATCCCACTAGGCCAAACTTTGATATTTGTATGACCTTAAATGGTGAAAAACATCACGAGACAGGAAAGCACGATGTTGTTCCCCACTTTAAGACTTGTTATAAAAGCGCGATCGGGATAGCAAAAGGGGATCAGTTCAAATCAGTCAAAAACTTAATATCATTCGTAATAAGTTATGATTTTTGAATCCAAACCAAAAAGTGAAAATAAGTAAACAAATAATAAAAGTGACTAAATGTGCCAAAGGTAACTGTAATGCCACAAAACAAAAAAACTAAGTAGTGTTAAATATTAGTGGTGGCATTCTGGCTGTAATTATGGTGAGAGATTTATTTTGAACTTTAATCTATCGGTTGTTGCTTAAAATTCGTGGACTATGAAAATTGACTTTGAATCGTTTTGTTTTACCATACAAACTTTTGCTCACAAGAGCTTTTTGCTAATATGATAACTGATAGACTATGGTCAAAAAGAGTTTATTGAAAAATATGAATTTAATGTTATAGTTTTAACTTTTGTGTGACTTGAATCAAAATAACGACATGCAATACTTTGGAATATGTACTATATTTTATTTATCAATATATAATAACCTGCTTTAAAGAAAGTGTTTAATTTTTATCAATATAAAACGGTTGTAAACAAAGCAATATACGCTAAAACGCTTACGCTAAAAAGATGGTAAAGATTTTGTAACTGCACCCGGGGTAACTTAGAAAAATATTCGCTCGGTTTTCACGAAACCCTGGGGCAGCTTCACACCGCTGCTTAACCAAGTCGAGTTAAACAAGGGTAATTGTCAAGCACAGCTTGCACGAGTTTAATAGATTAAAATTTTAAATATTTTCTAATTATTGTTCTAGATTTCTATAAAAAACTTCATTATCCCTTTTAGTATTTAAAATTTTGTTTTATAATAATTAGGACATATTATGCCTTATTTTAAAGAAAAAGTAAGAAAGTATTTTCTTGCTAAGTGAACACATTTATAATAATTTGATGCCATAGAAATTTGTAATACAAACAACCACTATATCAAAATTTGCAACAAGTCATAACGTTCAGTGTAAATGATCCTCAGGGACACAAAACACCATAAAATAAATAAAAAAACTTGACGACATGAAAGCTGAAGTCAAATTATGTAAATTTTGTCGCCTTTGAGAGACTTGAGTCATTTGAGGTAAAGCGATCTTTTTTTTCTTGTAACAGCTTTATATACAGTATACAGGGTTCTTCGGAAAATAGTACTAATCCATGAGCCGTGGATCATGGATCCTAATTAGAGGTGTTGAAAAAGTAACTATTCGTTACTCGACTACTCGTTACTCCACAAATAACGGAGTAACGAAAACCGAAAATTAAATGATTACTTTCGTTACTTTGATTACTTTGATTTCTTCGATTATTTTAGTATTCAGTAATCACTCGAACGTCGGCAATCCAAAATCAGGGAGTAAAAGATATGTTTTTTAAATATGTAGTATCTACAATCTACATATTATACAGAATGTATTTTAGCTCACACATATACTATACTATAGTAGTGTGAGCTATGGTGATCCTAATTTTTTCGAGAAAAAAAAAGTTGCTCCGATTTCAATAATTTTTATATATCTTTAAGTTTCAGATGATTTTGAAACTTTTTTGTTGTGGTGTCTGTCTGTCTGTATGTCTGTCTGTCTGTCTGTATGTCTGTCTGTAACGACCAACGCGCATAAGTCAAAAACCGCTTGCCCGATTTCAATGAAATTTGGTACCTAGCCTGGGTCTTGGGTCGAGATGATCCCATTTAAAAATGAAAAAAATCCGCCGAACACAAGTCAAGTAAAAGCCAGGAAAAATATGGCGTGTGTGATATTAAACGAAAGGTAATTGAGTGTGGAGTTAAACAAAATAAATTTTAGTTTAAAGAAAAGGTGGGGGTGGATTTCAAAAATTAGAGTTTACGTGAAAATATGGCATGTGTGATATCAAACGAAAGGTAATTGAGTCTGGAGTTGAACAAAATACATTTAAATTTTTGTTTTTTAAAGGGGGGGAGTTTCAAAAATTTGAGTTTAGTCAAAACATGGCTTGTGTGGTATCAAACGAGAGGTAATTTAGTCTGTAGTTGAATAACATATATTACAGTTTTTAGTTATATTAGCTCACACGTACACTATACCTATAGTACCTAGTGTGAGCTTAAGGGCTCATATATTGACAGACTATTTTTATTTTTGTCAAAACTTTTTGTTTATTTTTTGAGTTCTCGTCTAAGATACAAGACGCTAGCGCTACCAAGTCCACTTTCAATCCCTGGCTTCGCAAGCGCAGATCTACCAATATTATTTACCTCATGTCTTAGAATAGATGCATACAGGGTGATTCTCACTTGAATGATTCTAACCACATGAAAATAGAAAGTTTCAAAAACCTAACCTAACAAAACCTAATCAAATCTAACCGAACCGAAGGAAACTGAACCAATAATTTTTTTCAAAAAAAAAACTTTCCTGACTTCCTGCCCGGGATCCTAGAGGATGTGAATCCAAACCGAACCAAACCGAACCTAACTAAACTGAACCAAACCTAACCTAACCAAACTAAACTACAACACGTACTGCTAATTAGGTTTAGTTGGGTAGGGTTAGGTTTGGATAGGTTCGGTTCGGTACGGTCCGGTTCGGATTCACATCCTCTAGCATCCCAGGTAGGAAGTCAGGAAAGTTTTTTTTTTGAAAAAAAATATTGGTTTAGGTTGCTTTGGTTCGGTTCGGTTAGATCTGATTAGGTTTCGTTAGGTTAGGTTTTTGAAACTTTCTATTTTCATGTGGTTAGAATCATTCAAGTGAAAATCACCCTGTACATCGATTCTAATACATGAGGTAAATAATATTGGTAGATCTACGCATGCGAAGCCAGGGTTGGAAGTGGACTTGGTAGCGCTAGCGTCTTGTGTCTAAGATTGTTATTTTTGACTCTATTTTTATTTACTTTTAGATTTGAAATCTGTATTTCTTTGTAAAAGGCATTAGATTTTTAAAACAAAGTTGTATACAGAAGAGTCCCTACGTAATTTCTACCTTGATTTTTTAAATTTAAGCCCGCATTTTGAAAATTTCAATTAAATATTTCCATAATATCAACAACAAAAATATACCTACAAGTAAATGATCTTCGAATTAACGACAGTCCGAGAATTTTGCACTAATTGTTTAATTGAATTGAATACAGTTACAGTAACGAATATATAAAATGATTACTTAGTAGTCGCAGCTAGCGACAGCTACAAAGCGCGCCCTCAAAAAACTTGCGACCAAAAAAAAAAAAAGGTCATCATGTGTGGGGGAGGCCGACAGGTACAAAGCGCGCCCTCACCAAACTTGCGACCAAAAAAAAAAAAAAAGGTCATCATGTCTTTTCGCAACTACGCCACTGCTTGGGGTTGGGGGGGGGGGGGGGCCGAAGCCTCCTGATGTCAAATTTTAAGGTATTTTTCATGTTTTATCATCAAATATATAGAAAATATATTAAAAATCTAAGGCTTGGGGAGGGCCCGGGCCCCGGGCCCCCCCCTGGGTGCGCCCATGGTAGTCGAGTATTCAAAAGTAACGAAAATCAACACGTCTAATCCTAATGAATGTAATAGAAATTCATATTAATAAAGCAACCACATAGTTTTTGTGGTGTTAAAAATTAAACATAATTTTCTTAATTTTTTTGATCCTGCTTTTAAAAATTTCCTGACATTCGTTGTACGAAGAAGACATTTAAAAACATTGTTTTTTGAGCAAAATTTATTTTTAAATTATTTTTCTACATTGCTTTTTAATGTAAAATGTTCTTAAAATTGCTCGTTATTTATTCAGGTGCTTAATTTGATAAGCAAACATATAAACAGCCATTACTTTAATAAAATAAACATACCCTGTATATCTATTCAAACCCATCGCATTACTCACCCTCTAGAGTGTTAAACGATATAAAACAGGACATTTATTTTCAGTTTCTTTTTTACACTTTTTCGACACTTTTTTGAATGTCTTTTTCTTTAGTTTATTTACAGAACATATAAAAAAAGATGAATAAAGTTGCGGTGTAAAATACAGGGTGAGGAAAAAGTACCGGGACCCCTAAATATCTCGATAACTAAGAGTTATTTGCAAAAATGGTCTAAATAAAAGTTTTAGGATTGAATTTGTTCTATTTGGTCGTGACATTGACTTGACGTATCTGTCAGCATTAGGAGTTTTTCGGAGGTCAACTTTAAAAATTTAAATGAAAATCATATTTTTTTCTTTTACCAGTCGATAGAGAATAAAAATCTACGTTTGAAATGACACTGTAATTTTCTGTCAGAATGACATTTCGAAGAATTAAATTAAATAACTGTTTTTAAAGTGGCCTTGAAAACTTGTAGATTATTTGGGTACCCCGGTATTTTTTATGTCTATACCTATGACAATGACATTATAAATCAGACGGTTTTGTCTCCAATTAAATGTAATTAGTGAGCGAACTATAGCAAGAGGCGCCATCTACCGAGATACGAGAGAAACAAAAAACCAAAAGCAGGGAAACACTGCTATACAATATCGATCAATGAAAAGATCGAATGCAAATAAAAGAAAACAACTATAGTCCGTGACCTACGACAGCTCTGATTAACTTCGCAAGATTTGTCACTTGACCAGCAGTGTTCTGAGGAGTCCCATAAAGACGAAACGGTTAACTGTCAACACTTATTAGGTGTCCATTAGATCTTGGACCCCCGTAAGGTTAAGCTTTCAAGCTACCCACGGAAAAATATAAGGGAAACAAAAAACTCCTTTTTGCCCGATTAGCCATGGAACTTGTTTGATTATTTATTTATATTAAATATTTAGGGGTCCAGGTACTTTCTCCTCACCCTGTATAAAACAGAACGTCCCAACATTTGCAACCCTTAAATCCCTGTGCTATTATAAGGCTCGAATAACTGGTACATAAGGAAGCATTTTTCGGGTACTGACCTTTATAGTTTTTGCTAGATAAATTTTCTACAATTTAAGAGTAACCACATCTCTCTAGGTCTCTTCGTTGCGGAGAAACGTCTAGTCAAAGATGATGAATTTTTTTCCAAAAAGTGAAATTTTATCGGTAGGGTCATTTTTCAAGGCCCGTACCGACGAAACTAATTGTCCTAGAACAAATTCATACAAAAAGAATTTGTAGAGAATTGAATTGGCTTCAATCTGGTTTAAAAATATTGCCTCTAAGTTTCGGTTTTGTTGCAGGCCTGTTAGTAATTGTCTGAGCTACCAATTTAGTGAGACCTAAATGTACAGCGTGTCCCATTTTCGATGGGATTAAATGGGAAACTCGGTTATTATTAAAGATATCGATTTTCTGATTGCACCTTACCGTGCTCTTTTTTGGAGCCCTTAAAAATAGTGTAATCAGATTTTTGCTATACCCCGTGGTTTCGCTAATACAGGGAGTTTTTGAAAAAGTTGCATTTTAATTAATTCCTTGTATCTCGCTTATTTTGCAAAATATTTTTATTCTGTAAAAACCTTCCTGTGGCAACTTTTTTAGAGCAAAATAATGACGTTGTCAATTTTTTAAAATATTGTTTAGTTATTGAGATATGGTATTTATCATAAAAAAATTAAATACGGACCTGGATTTTTTTTTTACTATTTTGATTGGTTCCATGCTATTATTACCTTAAAATGATAAAACTTTAATATTTCTTTTGATTTAAGGTTAAAAAAAAACTATTTAATATTTGAAAAAAAAATTATAGTCCGAACCTGGAAATTTCCAACGTAATTATAAATTAAAAATTGCAAGACACACTAGTTGAACGATTTTGGTTTATCTGTTTTGAAATGATGATTAAATGATATATAAATAAAGTAAAAAACGTTAAAAAGTTACAAAAATAATATCATACTAATTATTTGATGGTAGCACCGCAGGTCGTGAAATTTACAAACCAAAAGCGTAGAATTGACATTGTCATTTTACTTGTCATTTTTATGAATGGCTTACAATTATTTTAAACTGGCTAGAAATCGACCATATCCAGATTTTGAAAAATGTGATATGTTTGACTGCTTCATTGAAGCAACAAAATAAAATCCCAATATTTAAATGGCAGAAATATTTTTATGCAAAATGCGTTAAGAAAAATTACTCAAAAATACCAACAATGTCTTATACATAATGGTATTCAGAAAAATTAATTATTTTTTGTAATTTGTTTTTTTTTGTTTTTTTCGTAGACTTTGTTTCAAATAAATCTGTAAATTAACGTAAAACCATTTTAATATGCTAAGTATCAAACACAGTATACTAATTCTGTATAACTGTCATTCGTCTATGGTATCAAAACAGTTAAACTAAAAATTGTTTAACTAGCAATTTTTAATTTATATTTATGTTGGAAATATCCAGGTTCGGACTAATTTTTTTTTTAATATAAAATATTTTTTTTTACCTTAAAACAAAAATTTTTTCAATTTTTATTATTTTATGATAATACTAGCATGAAACCAATCAAAATAGTAATAAAAAAAATCCAGGTCCGTATTTAATTTTTTTATGATAAATACCATATCTCAAAAACTAAGCAATATTATAAAAATTTGACAACCTCATTATTTTCTTCTAAAAAAGTTGCCATGAAAATGTTTTTACAGAAAAATATCTGCAAAATAAGCGAGATAGAAGGGATTATTAAAAATACAATTTTTTCAAAAACTCCCTGTATTAGCGAAACCACGGGGTATAGCAAAAATCTGATTACACCATTTTTAAGGGCTCCAAAAAAGAGCACGGTACGGTGCAATCAGAAAATCGATATCTTTAATAATAACCGAGTTTCCCATATAATCCCATCGAAAATGGGACACGCTGTACATGTCTAGAAGATATAAGGGATAATCTAAAGGCTCATTTTTCCCCCATACGCCCCGTAGAGGCCATATATGTAATTTTTTTTGACACCTGAAAATTCAGTATTTAAAGGTCATTGCGCTTGTTAACTTTCATTACTCTGGCTTAACATGTTCAGAATAAAAATTTATTTTTTGATATTCTACTTTTTAGCATTTTTGTGTCAGTTAACAGGTCAGGCAGTATTGGTTTCCAGCAATTAGTAATTGGCTAAGACAGTTTTTATAAAATCTTTATCAAAAAGCAGAAGAAAGACGCTATAGGCTAATTATAGATTCCAAAATTATTTAATAGAATGTTTTTTTTTTGTTTTCTGCAACATTGATGGTTTACTATTTTTTTCGTTTTTGCCATAAACTATAAGACCTAGAGGCTCAATTTTCGTAGCATGTTAGAGCCAATAGAACTCTCTATAAATTCTTTCTTTACCACTTTTCTCTAGGATGGTTAGTTTAGCCGGTACGACGCTTAGAAAATGACCCTACCGGTAAAATTTCAGGTTTTGTAAGAAACTGCACATCTTAGACCACACATCTCCGCAACCAATAAATCTAGGAAGCTAGAACTGCGCTCAGAATGTAGAGAATTTTAGGGTCTTTACAAAAGTATGGAACGTAAATACAAAAAAAAATTCTTAAGGTAGTTTATAAATGTGAGCTTAGAGGCCATAAATTGACAAAGTATTTTTATTGACTTTTCTATTTAGATGTTATGAAACCGCAGATGTATCAAAAAAATGTGAAAAAGTGACCTATTTCTACAATACGAGAAGCTGGACTTGCAGAATCTACTTGTCTTACTTATCTGTCTTTGTGGTTCTTCTCCTTGTCGTCGCTTTCGTCCTCGCTGAAGTCCTCGTCGTGCGTGTGCGTCACGGTCTGCGGCGTTTCTGGTCTCACGTGAGGTATTTGGCTATGACTTCGTTCCAAGATCTAAAAGTAATTACAAAAAAAAATTGGTAGGTTAATAAGGTCACTACGCATTTTTAAAGCCTCGTCCAAACTAGAGACCCTGTATGTATGACACATTTTCAAGACGTTGTTTGAAATTCGTAGACAATAGGGACTTATTGGAATAAAGCCATACAATAATAGTGTCAGGCAGTATTTTGACAGATTTACATTTTACACTGACAATTGATCTTTCAAAATTGATATACCAAGCCGAATTTAAAACTAAGGCGTTTATTTATCTATAATTAAAGTCGACAGTATTTATTTCGGTTCGTATAGTAAGCAAAGTCCTTATGTTGAAAGACTAGCTGTCATATACCAATATAAAACTGTCAAAATACGTCCTAACACCATTATTGCATAACTTTATTCCAAAAAGTCCGTAATAATTGAGTAAAAACACAATTTCGGACTTTCATAGTCCATTTATTTTAAACACGACGTTTCGGTTACTAAGTATCTCTGACCGTTTTCAATTGTTTTCAGTTTACACTTGAATAAATCTGTCAAATTATTTTTTATGTTTGCAAAAAAATCCAATTTAAGAAAATGAAATCATAACAAAAATATTTCAATGTGAAGAAGTACTCCATAACTTTCTGTAGAGGTTCATATTTCATGTAAAAAAAAGCCAAGTACGCGAAAGTGGTATTCTGTAAAAAGAATTGAGCTAAAAGCAAAGCCAAGTTCTTCAATACAAATTTCAAAATGAAAGGTTCTTACTAGTTTGGAAATGTTTTTTTTAAACTTTGCTATTCTAGCCAAACTTCTTTATGTTCAATTTGGCACTGTGCCTAAGAATCATTTGCAGCCGTAATAGCTAAGTTAAAAAAAAAATCGAAACTATTAAGAACCTTTCATTTTGGAATTTGTATTGGAGAACTTGGCTTTACTTTTATCTCAACTATTTTTACGTAATGCCATTTTCGCGTACTTGGCTTTTTTTAAATGTTTTTGTTATAATTTTACTCCATTTTTTTAGGTTTCGAAGTAGTAAAATATGCGGAAAATTGTTCAAACCTTTTTCAATGCCTTATTAAAAATTTTGAGGTTTTTTATTTTTCCATGGTTTTATCATAGTTCCTATCTGGGGCTCCCTGGTGGTCCAGATAGGAGAGTTGTCTGGAATTTAACGGTGTCAGATGTGGACTGTAATTTTAAGGGAATAAGGTCATAGGCTAAGCTGGTACAAGGGATTCTGAAATGGTCTAGTTTACCTTCTAGGTTAGTGTAGCAATAAACAAATGTATGTAAGGTAAAAATAATGCATTTTCACTTACCATTTTTATACAGGAAGTGGAACTCATGGGAGGACGTGCTGTTCAACCGTATTTTTTGCACCCCACATGAATGTGGTAGGAGAGTCGCTAACACGCGTGTATTATCGTTCGAAGGCGAAACGGTTCTCGCTGGTCCGGCAGCAGGTATCGCTGCTGCGTTCATTCTCCCACATGTCGCCCAGTGGCGTCGTTAATCCATAGGCGTAGGAGAAAAGGGAATAAGTAGGAGGGAATGAGATTACGAAGGTCCATATTAAAGGAACTAGGAACCTTAGTAATTCAAAATGCATTTTATGTAAAGTAAATTGATTATAGCAAATTGTAATATTTGCCTTTAAAACCGCGGGAGTTTCAAATGCAAATAACCCAGTAATTTTAAGTACTTAATTAGTTAATTAATACTAAATAAACAAAAAATAGAAAATGCTCTAGTAAATCACCAAATAGCCTAATTCGAACCAATTTGGTAAATTATAGTAAAAAGAACATATTTACAAAAAGGAAGGCGGGACGAACCATTTCCCACCCCCCTGAGAATGCCCAGGGGCATTTCAGAGAGTTTAATTTGTAGGCAGGGCGCATAGTTTTACCAAAGGCCGTTTGTAGGTACCTTTAGTAGTCTTTACAATAGCAACCCGTGGAACATTATCAGAACCTTTAATAAGGTCTTCAATGCGGCCTAGGGGCCAATCCAATGGAGTGGAATTTTCATCTTTGATCAGTACCATAGTACCAATATCAATGGAAGCAAGAGGTTGGTGCCATTTGGCTCGCTGTTGCAAAGTGTGCAAATATTCGCGATGCCAGCGAATCCAAAAATCGCGGTGCATTCTTTGCAACAGTTGCCACCTGGACAGCCTGTTTAACGCAATATCGCAGTAGTTTGGATCGGGTATTGTACCTGGAGGCCTCAAATTTAAAAAATTATTAGGAGTCAAGACCGCCAGATCAGTAGGATCGGTGCTTAAGGCACATAAAGGACGTGAGTTCATTATGGCTTCAACTTGGGTTAAAACCGTATTTAATTCCTCATAGGTGAGTATTTGATTTCCAACTACCCTGTGAAGATGAGTCTTTAAAGATTTAATGTTTGATTCCCAAATGCCTCCCATGTGGGGAGCAGCAGGTGGGTTAAAAGACCAAACTATACCTTCCCCCTTCACGCAATCAGAAAAAATTTGTCGCAAGTATTTTTCAGAGGCCACGAAGTTGGTCCCGCAGTCTGAAGAGATCTTTGAGCATAGTCCTCTTCTAGCTATGAAGCGGCGCAGAGCAGCCAGAAAGGCTTCTGATGTCATATCAGAGACTAACTCTAAATGCACGGCTTTAACAGCGCAACAGATAAATAAACAGACATATGCTTTCATGGTTTTGGCACCTCTGGTCCGACCAAGAGTAATCGTGAACGGACCACAAAAATCTATACCTACATTTTCGAACACCTTTGCTTCGGAAACTCTAAATTTCGGTAGGTTACCCATAGGGGGTTGAAGGGAGTTAGGTTTAGTTTTCCAGCAAGTATGGCAAGAACTTAAAACTTTTCTCACTACCTTTTTAGCAGACAATACCCAGAAGTTTTGCATTAGTAAAAAAGTTGTGGTCTGTATACCACAATGAAGATTGCTGCGATGCAAATCTAAAATCAGTAATTCAGTGAATTTTGCACTAGAAGGCAAAAGAATTGGAAATTTTTTATCGTATGATAAATTTGAATGGCATAAACGGCCTCCAACACGAAGCAAATCGTAGCTTTCATTATGCAAAAATGGACATAATTTTTGAAAAGCTTTTGGAAGCTGTTTCTTATCTTTTAGTAATTCAATTTCTTTTTGGAAAGAAAAAGATTGTACGCATTTCGAAATAAAAAGTAAGCTTTTGTAGTAATCCTGATTTGTAAGGTAATCAGTAGCAAAATTGTATGAGGGATTTTTAAACTTTTGTAACCCTCGCAAAAAGTAAGCAACTATTCTCTTAATTTTAAAAAGAGAACTGTATTTTTCAAACAAGTTGTTTACATAATATTCAACTGTTTGTTCGCAAGTAAAAACGTTAAAAATATTTTTTCGCTGTTCTTCCAAAACTGCATTCCCATCGTAAGTAACTGTCATAAAATCCCAAGTATTTGTAGGTTGGTTTAGAAAAGAAGGCCCTTCTAACCAAAAATAAAATCTTTGTAAATCAGAGGGATACATTTCCCTAGTACCGCAGTCAGCAGGATTTTGTTCAGTAGGAACATAATGCCAAAACTCAGGGCTAATTCTTCCTTGTATATAGGCAGTTCTATTCGAAACAAATGTTTTAAATTTGTGAGGAGATCCCTGAATCCAAGATAAGGTCACTGTGCTATCAGTAAAAGCAAGAATTTTATCAAATTTAATTTTTTCCGAGAACGTTTCTAGTAAAAAATCCATTAATTTAGCCAACAAAACAGCTCCTAAAAGCTCTAGTCTTGGTAAAGTTAGTTTACGACGCAACGGTGCGACTCTAGATTTACTACAAACAAAAAAAACTTTAATGTTTCCATCAGAATAAAAAATTCGAATATAAGCGACAGCACAATAGGCCCGTTCTGAACTATCGCAAAATCCTACTAGCTGGATTTGACTAGCATTAGGCAAAATTATTTGACGAGGAATTTTAACAGAATGCAAAAACTTTAATTCATTTTTAAATTTTTCCCATTTAAAAACAATTTCCGGACTGACAGGGTCGTCCCAGTTTAAGTCTTCTGCCCAGCAGTATTGAACAATTAATTTTAAAATTAAAACTATTGGCGCCAAAAAAGACAGAGGGTCGTAAATGCGGGCCAAATTACTTAAAATTGTTCTTTTAGTGCATGTTTGGAGAGAACAGTCGAAAGTATAAAAAAATTCATCAGTATGAGGGTTCCAATTTAAACCGAGAATTTTCAAAGTTGAATTTTCAGCATCTAAATCGAGAGAAAGAGCCTTCATCGAAATGTGTGACTCAGGAAGATCGGATAGTAACTCGGGACAATTGCTCGCCCATTTACGCAATTCGAATCCACCTCGGCTAAGTAGCTCGATTAATTGATTTTTCATCTCAGTGGCCTTAAAAAAGTCATCACTTCCCGAAATCACATCATCGACAAAAACTGCCTCCTCAATGATTTTTGAGGCAAGAGGAAGGTCCTCATGCTCTCTAGCAAGTTGCAGCAAAGTTCTGATAGCCAAAAAGGGGCTACAAGAGACCCCGAATAAAACTCTATTTATTTCGAAGTCTTGAATAGGCTGGTTAGGATCAAACCTCCAAACTATTCTTTGAAAATTAGTTTGACTAGGGTCAACTAAAATCATCCTGTACATTTGACGGATGTCGCAACAAAAGCAAAATTTATGCAAACGATAAAGTAATAAAATTTTTTGTAAGTCCCTTTGTAAAGGGGGCCCAGTATAAACAGCGTTGTTGAGCGAGATTTTGCCAGGGGCGTGCATGCTCGCATCAAAAACCACCCTCAGGGGGGTGCTAGTAGAATCTTTTTTAAACACCGCATGGTGTGCAATATAAAAATGATTTGAAATTTCGGTCGGCAAAGGTGCAGAAACCGGTTGCATATGATTATTATCTAAATAATCTTGTAAAACAGAGCTGTAGGCAGCATAAAAATCAGGGTTTTGTAGCAATTTCTTCTCAAGGGAGAAAAAACGACGTACGGCAATGGATCGAGTGTCGCCAAAATCTGGAGCAGTAACTTTAAATGGTAAAGATACAATATATCTCCCCTCCTCATTTTTTGAGGTAGTTTTCAAAAAATAATTTTCGCAAAACTCATCTTCGGGGTCAATGGCCTTGACATTAGGTATGTCATCTATTTGCCAAAATCGTTGTAGATTTTTATCTAAATTGACAAAAGAATCGTTCATTGACGTAGTAAAAAATGTTTTAATTTGATTTGTAGTTGAAGGTGAAAGTGAAAGATTGCCCATTATTCCCCACCCAAAAATAGTATTAATGCAGACGGGGTTGTTGGGTCCCGTAGACAAACGACCATCTAGCAAAATGTAAGGGTACACATCGCCGCCCAACAATAAATCAATTTTATCGCTTTTATTAAAGCCTGGGTCAGCTAGTTCTAAGTTGGCGAGAAAAGGAAAACTTTTAATCGAAAATGAGGAATGAGGTAAATCACTACAAATTTTATCGAGTATTATCGCATCAAAATTAAAAACAAAATTATTATCACGCAAAGAGGATATATTGCAATTAATTCCAGATTTTGCCGAAGTTGTCATTCGATCTAAGCTTTGTAGAGTCATGGCGATATTAAATTTAGGAAGGCCCAAACTATCAGCACATGACTTAGATATAAATGAAGATTGAGCACCAGAGTCACAGATGGCGCGCACTGTGTGCCAATTTTGAAAAACATCCTGTATTTGTATTAAAGCGGTACAGAGAAGTACTTCGCGATCATTTAAAGACATACCAGTAACAATGGTGTTAGTGGTTCTATTAAATTCGGTAGCCACGGGGCTCCTCGGGGGTTGCACTGCAGAAGTAGAGGGGCTACTCGCAGAACTAGGTGTAGAATTAATAGGAAAAAAATGTAAGAGACTGTGATGAAATTGGCCACAATGTAAACATCTTTTTTCTGATTTGCATTGCTGGGGTAAATTATGCTTTGAGGCCAAACAGTTGACACACGCTTTATGTTGTTTAACAATCTCAAAACGTTGCTGGGGAGTTTTCGCCAAAAAATTAGGACATCTGTATATTATATGATCGCCACTTTTACAGAGAAAACAAAAATTTTGAGGGTTTGGAGTATTATTTAAGCCACTTTGGCCATTTGGAGACTGGGAGGCATTTTTGGAGGCTCTCTGAGTATTAGCAAACAAAGCAGATCGATTTTGAAACTTTGCTTGATTTTTCTGACCTGAAATTGACAAATCTTTATTTTTTAAGTAATCTTGAGTTTGTTGTATTTGTTCCAACGCAATGCAATGGCTAGAAACAAAAGCACGAATTTTATCATAAGAGGGGATCTCATTGGAGCAATAATTTTGCTCAAATGCCTTGCGCGTGGTTGGGTCCAACCTATCCAAGAGCATTTGTGCCATAATATAATCCCAAAACTCCGTTTTAAAACCCATGACTTTTAAAGCACTTAAGTTTTTCGAAAAACAATCAAGCAAATTCCTCAAATTCGTAGCATTCTCTTTAGTAAGAGGAGAGAAGCCTTCAATTGCCTTCCAGTGAAGGTAAGCTTGTAATCGTTTATTTGTATACCTATCCACCAAGGTGTGGTAGGCATTTAAATAATTTTCAGCAAGGATAGGAATGTCAGAAATGACATCCAGGGCAGGGCCCTTTAAATTAGAAAAAAGCAAATTGAATTTTTCAAAGTTTCCCAGCGACCTATTATTGTGCACGGTAGCATTAAAGGCTTGCAAAAAGGTTGGAAACTCCTTAAATTCCCCTTGAAAAAGAGGTATTTTTATCCTAGGCAGTAAACCATGCTGGTTTGTGGAGGCACAGGGACTGCCCATGGGATTTATCGTACTGCTCAAAAGCCCTACATCTTCAAAGGGTAGTTCGAAAAGTTCGTAAAATATAGTGGAAATCTCGTCACAGCGTTTGCAAAAGTCCATAGACACTTTGGTTTCTACTACTAAGCGATCCTCATCAGAGGCTACCAACGTCAACAAAGTATTATGGTGCTTTTCAAAATCTTTTTTGATTTTTGACAATGTCCGAAATTTGACTTTAAAGCCGCTGTGATAGGCAGGGTCATTTTTTGCGAGGGTCGCGGATTCAATGATCAAATTTAGCTGTGAAATCGCACTATAGCGCAAGGCTTTAGCCTTTAAAATTTTATCCGAACTAGACATGATTTAAAAAAAAATCCAAAAAATAATTGACAAAAATTAGGTAAACTGAAAAAAAATCAAAATTTGGACACCCTGTATAAATATTAATGTCCTACGTTTAATTACAATAATCAAACTATAAGCGCACAAAAGTAAAGAAAATACCCGATGCAAACTAATGATAACAAAAAACTTGTGTATAAGTTTTTTTATCTTCGCCTCGCGAATTCAAATAAGTAGGTACCTACTTTTAAAAATAAATACCTACAAATCAAAAGCATTTAATTTGGTAAAACTATTTATCTGCCTTTACACGAAAACAAATTCCCAAGTTAAGAATTAAATTTCCTTCAAAATTTATTATGCACGCAAAAAATGGATACAATCATAGCCATTTGCAGACAGATATTATAATAGTAAATTAGAAATAGATATATTCATAGCAATTTTTACGCAAAAACGAATATAGTAAAGCATCCGCAATCGGATATAGTCATAGCAATTTGCAATAAGCAAAAATGAATATGGCAATTTGGAGATTTTTTTCGAGCAAATTGGATATAATTATAGCAATCCACAAATGTGAAGGCACAACGGCTAAAATAATAGCACTTTGCAGACACTATTTTAAACTATTTCCAGTGACAAACAAAAAAACACCCAAATTCCATACGGTTTTTTTTTTACAAAAAAGAAACGAAAAAACTTGATTTATTCGAAACAAAAAAAAGCATAGTAGTTTACAGATTTTATCTGTGTTTGGTTTTTCGCATGAAAAGGCTAAATTTATTGGTAAAAATATTTAATTTTTACACAAAAAAAATCGCAAAATGTATTTTAGAAACCTAGGGGTTTTCTAAAGTAGGCATGTAAGAAAAACAAGGGTTTTTCTTGCATTTGTTTTTACACAAAAAAAAATCGCAAAATGTATTTTAGAAACCTAGGGGTTTTCTAAAGTAGGCATGTAAGAAAAACAAGGGTTTTTCTTGCATTTGAAACCAGTAAAAAAGGCATTTAGGAAAAACAAGGGTTTTTCTTGCATTTGAAACCAGTAAAAAAAACTAACCTAAAAAGGCAAAAAAAAAACGATTCCAGAAATCCGGGTCGCTAAGGATCAAAAATGGGGCTCCCTGGTGGTCCAGATAGGAGAGTTGTCTGGAATTTAACGGTGTCAGATGTGGACTGTAATTTTAAGGGAATAAGGTCATAGGCTAAGCTGGTACAAGGGATTCTGAAATGGTCTAGTTTACCTTCTAGGTTAGTGTAGCAATAAACAAATGTATGTAAGGTAAAAATAATGCATTTTCACTTACCATTTTTATACAGGAAGTGGAACTCATGGGAGGACGTGCTGTTCAACCGTATTTTTTGCACCCCACATGAATGTGGTAGGAGAGTCGCTAACACGCGTGTATTATCGTTCGAAGGCGAAACGGTTCTCGCTGGTCCGGCAGCAGGTATCGCTGCTGCGTTCATTCTCCCACATGTCGCCCAGTGGCGTCGTTAATCCATAGGCGTAGGAGAAAAGGGAATAAGTAGGAGGGAATGAGATTACGAAGGTCCATATTAAAGGAACTAGGAACCTTAGTAATTCAAAATGCATTTTATGTAAAGTAAATTGATTATAGCAAATTGTAATATTTGCCTTTAAAACCGCGGGAGTTTCAAATGCAAATAACCCAGTAATTTTAAGTACTTAATTAGTTAATTAATACTAAATAAACAAAAAATAGAAAATGCTCTAGTAAATCACCAAATAGCCTAATTCGAACCAATTTGGTAAATTATAGTAAAAAGAACATATTTACAAAAAGGAAGGCGGGACGAACCACTATCAGTCTTCCCAAGCTCAGCTATCTAGCATTTCTGGACTTTTACATTTATAGGGGAGGGAAGTATATTAAAATTTTGGTGTTTTAAAATTTTTTCCTATAGTTTTATCATAGTTCCTATCGGCCTTCCAAAGCTCAGCTTTCTAGCGTTTCTGGAAGTGGGTAATGTTACTTTTATATAACTACATGTATAGGGGAGGGAAGTAAATTAGAATTTTGAGGTTTTATAAATTTTTCTAAGGGGTTGGTCATAATTCAGTTTGGCAAATTTCAGCTTTGTAGCATAGCAGAATTTTGATGATCTATACATGAGTGGCAATTTTGACGTTTTTTGAAATTTCGTAACCACTTTACTACTTCATAAAGGTCCATGAAACTTGGAGGAGTTATTCACTCTATGAAGATCTACGACTGTGCAAAGTTTGAGATTCGTAGCTCGTTCCGAATTTTAGATAGGTTAAATATGGGCTGAAATGTTTCAAGAAAAGATGGTGCAGTTGCGCGAACCTGGCCGGGCAGCGTATTTACGTTTCCGTGCTCATTTCACGTCGGCGCGGTTTTGAAATAGACACGGAAATGTTACAATAAATTTGAGATTAAATACGTGTTGATTTTAACAGTTTTGATCTCGAAATGAGCACGGATCTGTAAGAGAACATCGCTTATTAAACTATTACAAAAGCGTATTCAACTGTCAGGTTAAAACGCTAACATAACGAAAGCTAATCAATCAAATCTAACCGAACCGAACCAAAGCAAACTGAACCAATAATTTTAAAAAAATAACTTTCCTGACTTCCTACCCGGGATCCTAGAGGATGTGAATCCGAACCGAAACGAACCGAATTGAACCAAACCGAACCGAACCGAACCAAAGCAAACTGAACCAACAATTAAAAAAAAAACTTTCCTGACTTCTTTCCCGGGATCCTAGAGGGTGTGAATAGTGTTGTAGTTTAGTTTGGTTAGGT
This sequence comes from Aspidapion aeneum, assembly GCA_963576565.1. Classification (NCBI taxonomy): domain Eukaryota; kingdom Metazoa; phylum Arthropoda; class Insecta; order Coleoptera; family Brentidae; genus Aspidapion; species Aspidapion aeneum. The sequence continues at coordinate 139,397,777 of OY755040.1, read as the reverse complement.
TAGGTTTGGTTCGGTTTAGTTAGAATCGGTTCGGTTCGGATTCACATCCTCTAGGATCCCGGGTAGGAACTCAGGAAAGTTTTTTTTGTTTTGGTTCGGTTCGGTTAGATTTGATTGATTAGCTTTCGTTAGGTTAGGTTTTTGAAACTTTCTATTTTCATGTGGTTAGAAATTAAGTGAAAATCATTTAAATCATTAAAATTTATTAATAACAGAACAACATCTGTCGTCGTAGTTGCCGGTGTAAGACAATGTACACTGAACTTTGCAGGTATAGTTAATGGAAGAGTGTTCGTCAAACTACAAAGAATTTCAAAATCTTGAGTAATATTAGTACAAATACTTTTAAACTGCTCCATAATTTTCATATTAACAAACATATAACCTCAAAATCAAACAAATAAACAACGTGAATCCAATTTAAGTTTCAAATGTGCACTAATAAGTAAACCCCTGCGCTGCGTAATTCAATACAAATCCGTGCCTTGTTCGAGCCTCGGCGCCTTAAAATCAACATGCATTTGTAACCAAATATGTTGCAACATTTCCGTGTCTATTTCAAAACAGCGCTGCCGTGAAATCAGCACGGAAACGTAAATACGCGGCCGGGCACTGCCATGCCCTCGGTATCCTGTAGCATTTGCTCTAAAATAACCTCTCAATGTATCAAATATATAGGTCGTTCGAAGGTAAATAATATGGATAAAAGTACGACGTATATCTGTCTGGCGTGAACTTCACCGTAACGCGCACAACAGCGTGGAGACACAAATTAAATTCCCTATCAATCAAACTGACAAAATTTGGTTAAATCGAATTGTGAAAAAAGACATAAAGTTTTTCTTGGCATTATTATTTGCGAAAAATCTGATGTATAAAATATCTGCGCCGAATTCAAGACTGTAAAGGAGACCGTCTTTGCTTAATCTAAATCTTGCAAAAAAGTAGTTTTTATCAAACAATTCTGAAAGGATTAAACCTTGGAGGAATTATTTGGGGCCTTTTTTAGTATTCAACAACGTTATAAAAGTCTTCGTCCCCATCGCTCAGTCCTTCGAAAACTTTCATTTTCAAAGATTATTATAGGAGAAAAAAATTGGAACCAATAAAAAAATACTCTGCCAATCTATGGGCACCTAAGCTTACACTGGATACTATAGTTATAGTGTATCTACGTGAAAGCTAATATAACGAAAAACTGAAGTATATTTTATTGAACTCCAGACTCAATTACCTTTCGTTTGATACCACACAAGCCATGTTTTGACTTAAACTCTAATTTTTCAAATCTACCCCCACCCTTTTTTAAAAACTAAAATGTATTTTGTTTAACTTCAGACTCAATTACCTTTCGTTTGATATCACACACGCCATATTTCCACTTAAACACTAATTTTTGAAATTTACCCCCACCCTTTTTTTAAAAGTAAAATGTATTTTATTTAACTCCAGACGCAATTACCTTTCGTTTGATATCACACACGCCATATTTTTACATAAACTCTAATTTTTGATATATATACCCCCACCCTTTTATTTGGCTTGTGTTCAGTGGATTTTGTTCATTTTTAAATGGGACGATCTCGACCCAAAACCCAGCGTAGGTACCAAATTTCATTAAAATTGGGCAAGCGGTTTTTGAGTTATGCGCGTTGGTCGTTACAGACAGACATACAGACAGACAGACAGACAGACAGACAGACAGACAGACGGCGCAACAAAAAAGTTTCAAAATCATCTGAAACGCAAAGATATATAAAAATTTTTGAAATCGGAGCAACTTTTTTTTTCTCGAAAAAATTAGGATCACTATAGCTCACACTACTATAGTGTAGTATGAGCTAAAATTCCTCTGGAAGAAGATCAAATTTATAGCAATAGCCAAGTTTAGAAAAATATTTCCAAACTAGTAAGAACCTTTCATTTTGAAATTTGTATTGGAGAACTTGGCTTTACTTTTATCTCAATTCTTTTTACGAAATGCCATTTTCGCGTACTTTTTTTTACATGAAATGTTTTTGTTATGATTTCACTTCTTTTTTAAAGAAATTATATAATACTTAATTTTTAAAGTAGTAAAATATGCGGAATATTGTTCAAAACTTTTGCAATGCCTTACTTAAATTTTTGAGATTTTTTAATTTTTTTTCATGGTTTTATCGTATCAGCCTTCCAAAGCTCAGCGCTCTAGCGTTTCTGAAAGTGCACAATGTTACTTTTACATAACTTTACATGTATAGGGGAGGGAAAAAAATTAAAATTGTCGTGTTTTTAAATTTTGTCCTATAGTTTTATCATAGTTCCTATCAGTCTTCCAATGCTCAGCTCTCTAGCGTTTCTGGAAGTGGGTAATGTTACTTTTACATAACTTTACATTTTATAGGGGAGGAGAGTAAATGAAAATATTGGACGTTTTAAATTTTTTCCCATGGTTTTATCATAATTTCTATCAGCATTCCAATGCTCAGCTTTCTAGCATTTCTGGAAGTGGGCAATGTTAGTTTTATATAAATTTACATTTATAGGAGAAGGAAGTAAATTAAAATGTTGGTGTTTTTAAATTTTTTCATATAGTTTTATAATATTGTCTTTCAGTCTTAAAAAGTTCAGCTCTCTATCGTTTCTGGAAGTGGGCAGTATTAATTTTACATAACTTTACATTAATAGGGGAAGGAAGTAAATTAGAATTTTGGGGTGTTTTAATTTTTTTCTATAACTTTATCATAGTTACTATCGGTCTTCCAAAGCTTAGCTCTCTAGTATGTCTGGAAGTAGGCAATGTTACTTTTACTTAACTTTACATTTATAGGGGAGGGAAGTAAATTAGAATTTTGGGGTGTTTTAATTTTTTCCTATAGTTTTATCATAGTTCCTATCAGTCTGGCAAAGCTCAACTCTCTAGCATTTCTGGAAGTGGGCAATGCTACTCTTACACAACTTTAAATATATAGGGGAGGGGAGTAAATTAAAATTTTGGAGTTTTTTGATTTTTCCCAGGGGTTTGGTCATAATTTCTATCAGTCTGCCAAATTTCAGCTTTGTAGCATGTATGGAAGTACAGTAGAATATTGATGATCTATACATGAGTGAGTGAGTGAGTGAGTGGCAATTTCGACGTTTTTTGAAATTTCGTAACTACTTTACTACTTTATGGAATTCTATGAAACTTGGAGGGGTTGTTAACTCAATGGAGATCTACGACTGTGCAAAGTTTGAGATTCGTAGCTCATTCCGAAGTAGAGTTTTAGGTAGGTCAAATATCGGCTGAAATGTTTCCAGAAAAGATGGTTACGGCGCGCGAACTTGGCGAGGCACTGCCGTGCCCTTCTTCGTAACCAGACCTCGTATATGCAAAACTTAAAAGATAACCCTCGTACGTGAGGGATCTTTTGAAAGCAATGCATGGTTGGCTAGCAAACTTCAATTATTCCAATTTTTTTAATTGTGTGCGTACCTCAATAAAAAACTAAGTGGAAATTAATTGGTTCGGACCTCACAATACGCGTTAGTATTCCGGCAGACCTGAACACAAGGGCGGATCCAGAGGTGCTTCTCGGGGGGGACACTTTAGGTGACATTCTCTGTTGGTAAAAAACAGTATATATTTTTTTAAGCAGCATTTTATTGAATTAGTCAGTGGTTGTAATTTCGATGATAATGCGCCGCAAGAAAAAAATTTGAATTTTTATTAGCAAAAACATTACTTTTTACTCATTTTTTGTATATTCAAAAAATTCTCGGGGGGGGGGGGCAAGTACCCCTAGTGCCCCCCCCTGGATCCGCCACTGCCTGAACAACGCAATTTGTGAAACAAGCAGCAAACGCTAAGCTCCTTCTTTTTGTCAGGGAAAAATTCATCAAACCTAAATCAATACGGTCCTTTGTCAACAATACTAAGCAGGATCATATAGCTGTTAGATTCTTTTGAAAGAAATACCCAGTGACAGCTGAAATTTATATTGCATGGAAAAGAAAATAAAAAAACTTACCTAAACAATTTTATTTTAGCATTTTACAAACAAGCAGCTACATGGTGTAGTTTTTAGTTTATTTGTTTTTAGATAAAGTCTATTCGCCCTTTTTTTACATGCACCAGAATGAACCGAACCGAACCCACAGAATTTTAAACAGTCTATTAACCTACTAAGTATATGTCTATTTTTTACCATATTTTCATTATGTTCGGTAATGTTTTGTTTATAGGCAGTATTCAATTGGCACCTAATATCAGCATAGCAAATAAAAATATAGCATAGAAAATTCTATGTTGGTATTTAAATAAGTAGCACTTATTTTGTGTATTTAACATTTCACTAAAGTGCCTGATATCACACATTCCTTTTGCGACACACGCAGGATCACTTCGTGGATTGTTCATAATAAGACAAATAAAGCAAAAAAAAAGCATCATAACAAAAACATTTCATGTAAAAAAAGGCCAAGTACACGAAAATGGCATTCCGTAAAAAGAATTGAGATAAAAGTAAAACCAAGTTCTCCAATACAAATTTCAAAATGAAAGGTTCTTACTAGTTTAATAATATTTTTTTAAACTTTGCTATTACAGCCAAACTTCTTTATGTTCAATTTAGCACTGTGCCTAAGAGTCATTTACAGCCGTAATAGCCAAGTTTAGAAAAATATTTCCAAACTAGTAAGAACCTTTCATTTGGAAATTTGTATTGGAGAATTTGGCTTTACTTTTATCTCAATTCTTTTTACGGAATGTCATTTTCGCGTACTGGGCCTTTTTTTACATGAAATGTTTTTGTTATGATTTTACTTCTTTTTTAAAGGAATTGGATAATACTTAATTTTTAAAGTAGTAAAATATGCGGAATATTGTTCAAAACTTTTGCAATGCCTTACTTAAATTTTTGAGGTTTTTTAATTTTTTTCCATGGTTTTATCGTAGTTCCTATTAGCCTTCCAAAGCTCAGCTCTCTAGCATTTCTGAAAGTGCACAATGTTACTTTTACATAACTTTACATGTATAGGGGAGGAGAGTAAATGAAAATATTGGACTTATAAATTTTTTCCCATGGTTTTATCATAATTTCTATTAGCATTCTAATGCTCAGCTCTCTAGCGTTTCTGGAAGCGTGCAATGTTAGTTTTATATAAATTTAAATTTATAGGAGAGGGAAATAAATTAAAATGTTGGTGTTTTTAAATTTTTTTATATAGTTTTATCATATTGTCTTTCAGTCTTAAAAAGTTCAGCTCTCTAGCGTTTCTGGAAGTGGGCAGTGTTACTGTTACATAACTTTACATTTATAGGGGAAGGAAGTAAATTAAAATTTTGAGGTGTTTTAATTTTTTTCTATAACTTTATCATAGTTACCATCGGTCTTCCAAAGCTCAGCTCTCTAGCATGTCTGGAAGTAGGCAATGTTACTTTTACTTAACTTTACATTTATAGGGGAGGGAAGTAAATTAGAATTTTGGGGTGTTTTAATTTTTTCCTATAGTTTTATCATAATTCCTATCAGTCTACCAAAGCTCAACTCTCTAGCATTTCTGGAAGTGGGCAATGCTACTTTAACATAACTTTAAATGTATAGGGGAGGGGAGTAAATTAAAATTTTGGGGTTTTTTGATTTTTTCCTATAGTTTTATCATAGTTCCTATCAGTCTGCCAAAGCTCAACTCTCTAGCATTTCTGGAAGTGGGCGATGTTACTTTTATATAACTTTAAATGTATAGGGGAGGGGAGTAAATTAAAATTTTGGGGTTTTTTGATTTTTCCCAGGGGTTTGGTCATAATTTCTATTAGTTTGCCAAATTTCAGCTTTGTAGCATGTCTGAAAGTACAGTAGAATATTGATGATCTATACATGAGTGAGTCAGTGAGTGAGTGGCAATATCGACGTTTTTTGAAATTTCGTAACTACTTTACTACTTTATGGAATTCCATGAAACTTGGAGGGGTTGTTAACTCCATGGAGATTTACGACTATGCAAAGTTTGAGATTCGTAGCTCATTCCGAAGTAGAGTTTTAGGTAGGTCAAATATCGGCTGAAATGTTTCCAGAAAAGATGGTTACGGCGCGCGAACTTGGCGAGGCATTGACGTGTCCTCAGATTTCGTTTTTCACAAGCGCCTAACTAGTTTTCAGCATCGTATAATTTTTTATTACTTGCACTAAAATGTTGGTTAATTTTTAGGATTTTTAGCTCCGGTCCAAGTGGCCCTAAAGATTTTATTTGTAATCGAAGTTCATATGTCAACGTATTTAAATTTGCACAGATAATTCCGTAATCGACGGTATTTATTTCCATTTTATAAACAAACGATAAAAAAACCAAACAATGACAGTCGACCGGCAATGCCTTTTACTACTGACATACAATCCAAACAAACTCATACGTATTCACTAAGGATAGAACACAAGACGCTAGCGCTACCAAGTCCACTTTCAATCCCTGGCTTCGCAAGCGCAGATCTACCAATATTATTTACCTCATGTCTTAGAATAGATGCATACAGGGTGATTTTCACTTGAATGATTCTAACCACATGAAAATAGAAAGTTTCAAAAACCTAACCTAACAAAACCTAATCAAATCTAACCGAACCGAAGGAAACTGAACCAATAATTTTTTTCAAAAAAAAAACTTTCCTGACTTCCTGCCCGGGATCCTAGAGGATGTGAATCCGAACCGAACCAAACCGAACCTAACTAAACTGAACCAAACCTAACCTAACCAAACTAAACTACAACACGTACTGCTAATTAGGTTTAGTTGGGTAGGGTTAGGTTTGGATAGGTTCGGTTCGGTACGGTCCGGTTCGGATTCACATCCTCTAGCATCCCAGGTAGGAAGTCAGGAAAGTTTTTTTTTTGAAAAAAAATATTGGTTTAGGTTGCTTTGGTTCGGTTCGGTTAGATCTGATTAGGTTTCGTTAGGTTAGGTTTTTGAAACTTTCTATTTTCATGTGGTTAGAATCATTCAAGTGAAAATCACCCTGTACATCGATTCTAATACATGAGGTAAATAATATTGGTAGATCTACGCATGCGAAGCCAGGGATTGGAAGTGGACTTGGTAGCGCTAGCGTCTTGTGGATAGAACCGGCTACGTGTAGAAGGGCAAAACGGACGTTTCCGCACGATGATGAATGCCGACTTCAACTAAAACAAACATTCTTCCCGTCCCCGTTTGAGAACATCCACCCATACCCCGCTGAAAAACGGGTGAAATTGAAACCTTGCCCCGCGCGGCGCTGCCGGCTTGTAATTATTTAAGCTAAAAAAGTTCACTCAATTAATCGCTTGTTGTTAACCACAGATAAAAATTAATATTGCTATGAATTGGAAATGTGATGTTCATACATAAACGATAATATACTAAGTACTTTTTTAAGAAAGGTGTGTTTGGTGATAACGATATGCTTCATTTGTAGTGCTGTATGTATTACCTAGTTTAAGCAAGGCTTTGTCTATGTGTACTTGATATATTTTTGACAATAAAGCTACTTTTGAATTTGAATTTGAATAAATAAAAAAACTAGACAATCATGTCATAAGGGCGTTGCCCTCCCGTAGCAGCCACCACTGGAAATACCGGCTAGTCCACGATAAGCATGTACACGGTCGCCACACGAGGGGGGCCAGAAGTAGCCCAGCTCCCCTGAAATTTAGTCGGCTACTCCGTGAAAATAGACCCGGCTCCGGTTTAGACGTCTCCACACTTCACACATGACTTTACACTGCCACAATCATGTACTTAATAACGACGCACAAATTACATGGGAGTTGGGCTTCGGTGGAACGCTTTTAGACTTACGTATGTTATAGAGGAGATCCCCCCATACAATGTTTTTAAAAAAAATTAAATAGGTATTTTATAATTCTACATAATCATCTTTCATCTTCACAAAAGCTTGGTGAAATCCCAACTAACATTTATAGTAGCGGCTACATGTTCTAAAGGCTTTGCTACTTTCTTATAGTAGAAATGTGGTGATCCCAACCAAAATTTGTTACTTTTTAGTTCTAACTACTATTTAGTATCAGGAAATAGTAGATGTTTCGTAAAAACGACCCTCTAAACTACTTCATAGGATTGTTTCTTGATAGTCGATTCTGATAGTCTTCTCTACCACAATAGGACGTTGCTAAAGTTTTACTTTCTTTTTAGTCGTTATTTCGTAGTCGCCCTGACTTTTATATCCTACTTAATTACCACTAGAAAGTTAAGCTTCATTGGAGTCCCAAACAAGTGTATCCGACAACTACATTATAACTTTAATTTTTACCACAAAAGTTTGTGTCATCATAGTAACATCTGATGTAACAATGTAGACAAAATAACTTTTTGGATCAACTTTAAAGCCGCAACTACTTTCAAGTAACCTTTTCGACTATCAGGGAATATAGTTTGGGACGCCATGTTTTTATGTAAGAAAGAAAATTTAATATTTTTGTTGTCGTTTTATGAGCTCATATTAAAGAGCCATACTATTTTATAAACAAATTAGTTGAAGCTTACCAAAAATGCTCTTCTTAAGCACCATTTGTTGGAGTTAACTGTCGATTATGAAAACATAACCTCCAAAATCACAACACAAAAATTCCATCAGCTACCAGAAAACGGCTCAATTTACGGGCGCACCAGTTTTTTGCAATATATATAATGCATGTTATACAAAAAACTTTGCGTCGCACTCGAATTTTGATCCTCTGCTCGTAAATTCTCACACTTTTGGATAACATAGTTCATATTATAACCATAACCAAACAAAAAAACTAAGCGAGTCTGTTTACTGTTGTGTCCACCATATTGTGTAACAATTCTACCAAAAAGAAACGATTATATTATTTGCAACTACATCGCAACTTTTATGCCATTACGGAAAAAAACAGCCTCTACGACGTAGTAGATACCTGGCTACGACGTAGTAGTGTAGTTGTTACTACAGTGACTTTAAACACTTGGCCAAGTAGTTATAACCAGAAATTGGTTCCCCACTTAGGGAATTATAACGTCGCTGTATGGTATACTGAGACGTAGCGGGAGTACGTTGCGGTTACTTTTAAGAAATTCTTTCTAGTTGGGGTTTCGTCGTTACAACTTTAATTGTTTGTTGGGATATTGGTGTCTAAATGATGATAATAAAATAAAAATGAAATCCAAAAAATATAAAATTCTAATTATATTTTTATTTTATCAGTCCATGTTAAATTTAAAAGTTTGAAGGCAATTATCTCAAAAACTAATGCATAGATTTTTGAAATTTTTACACGGTTGTAAGGACATTCGAAAGGCCTTCAAAACAAGGTATCAGTAGACCCACTTTCCCTATTCAAAATATAGTATATAGTTTTTGCAAAGTCAGTTGAACAAAGGTTAAAGCCGACCATCGGCATATCCTTTAAGGAAAGTGACATGGGCGGCGGTAGATATACCCATGAAAATTATTTCATTTAATTATGGCATAAACTAAAGAAATAAAAACAGATAATAAAACTTTCTTCTCCTACGCCTACAGAAACGACACTGATTTATTTTCTAACTCTGCATACTGCCGACTAAAGGGGTCCCGAAAAGAACACCCAAAAGCAATTAAAAGCGCATCTCAAAAAAATCTGCCAATCAGGTGCCGTCTATCCACTTGTGCTGGGTCGGTCAGAAAACAAATACTTTGTGCTCGGACCGCAAAGAGCCGCGCCTTTGCTCTGTCGGTAGGGTTGAAATTATACCAGGATGATTTTATATGAATTTGGATAACTTTTGAAGGGCAGATTGAAGCAAAATTTCATGAAATCGATAGAACCCCGTTTTAGGAGCATTTCAGGTGACTTTGCAAAAACTATACCCCTCGAAGAGGGTTCGTGCTACAAAAATTTTAAGCCAAAAAGTGTCCCCCTTGCAAATAAAATCGACGTGTTTTGGCGTTATTTTAAATTCCTGATAATTTTCGAGAAAATCCAGGTGGATGCTTTTTAAATTGTCAGTTTGTATATCTTTGCGTTTAAGATGATCTTGAAACTTTTTTTGTCGCACCGTCTGTAGGTCTGTCTATCTGTAACGACCAACGCGTATAACTCAAAAACTACTTGCCCGATTTATAGTTCAGGCAAGATTCGGGAAAATCCACTATCTAGAAGCATTTTATGTATTAATGTTATGTTCTACAATAAAGTATAATACATATTTTTTCCTAAAAAGTGTAGTTTTTGAGAAAATTTTGAAAAACCTATAATAAACATGTTTTTTCTAAATAATCCCAATTTACGTACGCCACTGAAGAGCTACTTGCTTTTCCTAACCTTATTGACCAATACATCGTTGGAAAGGGAATTTTATTCTTTACAAAAAACTTTTCTTTGCAATTTTTTATAAAAAGGTTAGTTTTCGAGAAAATTGCATAAAACTGAAAAAAAAACAGGTTTTTGGGGGTTTGGGGGGGATTTCCTCCGTCCCTGTCGATTTTTCGAGTTGGCAACAGAGATATTCGGATTCAGCGGGGTCAAATTAGGGGTAAATGGTCTGTTGCCAAAAAGTAATATGATTTGCTTCTAGACCGAAAACGGAAAGCCTTTTAAAATAATATGCTCTGACTATTAATGAAATTTGGTACCTACGTTGGGTTTTGGCTGTAGATGGTCCCATTTAAAAATAAATCAAATCCACCGAACATAACCTAAAAATAAAGGCTGGGGGTAGGATCGTCTGACCTTACACCCGGTTCCCACCTATGACTTTCTCGAGGACCCGCTCACGCATCACATGATCTCAATATGAAATGTTATGGATGATTCTACAAAAATGGTGCTGTGGAGTGGGAATGCATATTTTTCAAACACAAATGAAGCATAGTTTTAGTTATAAGATTTAAAACGAAATGTTTTCTTTATGGAGCATTTGAGTTTAATGTATAAAAAAAATTGCAAGCTTATAATTTTTTTTATTACAAAGCAAATACCTCATTCCTCTGGTGTAGTCCCAAACCAAATATTAAAAACTCAGATTGAAAAAAATATCCTAATAAATAATATTTAACCAAGTCTTAACTATTTATCAAAAAATTGATAAAACTTAAGTTTGCAGTCATATTTTTGAAAATCCGATATTACATCTTCCCGGAAAATTTTACAATTTTAAACGTGCTCCATTTTTAATAACACAATATTTGTGAATACCACCGGTTAATTTCTAGAGAAAGAGACGGCCCTGGATATCTAATTTACTTGTGAGGATGACAAGTTTTGACAGATAATGTCAACTTTAGTTTGGTCTTTTTTTTTATTTTCGACAGAAAATTAGTTTTTTTCGGAGAAATCAAAAAGGAACGCTTCAATTATCATTCCTCTGGTAAGTAAATATTCGACTGATATCAATAGTATAATTTTTTTGTTGATTGTTTTAAAATTATAAGTATAGGAACTTTGTTTATATAAAACTTAAGTTAAGTAGTCTAAATAGATTTTGATTTAAATTGGAAAACCATTAAAAAACTCATTCCTCTGGTCCTCATTCCTCTGGCATTTTTATGCAATAATTCCTAAAATTTGGGAAAATAAATGTTTCTTAGCTTACACCTAATTAGTTACATAAATTTAACAAAACAAAATTATTTACTGTGCTGTACTGTTATTGTAATGATATCCATATAGCCCACTTTTGGTAGAATCATCCTTATGACAATCATGTGACGCGTGCGCGGGCACGCACGACAAAGTCGTAGGTGGGAACCGGGTTTTTTAGGTGCCCATAAATGGGCGACGTATTTTTAATATGGCTTTATAAATTGCACCGGTTTTCTGGCAAAACAACTATATTACTAAAAACAATGCCAGACTGATATATTATTTAAATCGAGGCCTGGATAGAGAGTTGCTATGCCCCAAATTTGCATAACAATTGAGATTCTTGGCATGCAATTTTCGAAATACAATTTTCAGCACCTAAAGTCAATTGTCGCTGTAATCAACCCAAAATTGCACTCTAGCTTATAATCTCTCGCGTACTTAAATTATTTCAAAACGGAGTACATTTTAAATTTGTTTATTAACTATCTATTTAGCCTTCTTTGATCCATCTTTGAACATAGGCATCCTACAATATCTTCCACTCTTCTCTTCTAGTTCCCGCATGTTTCTTCAAATCGTCCGCCCATCCATTTGGGGTCTTCCCCTACTTATTTTATTTTCACAAGCTCTCCAGTTTACAATAAATTATAACTTGATGTTGTATTAAAGTGGCACCGCGTCATCAAAACCGTGATGGGCGGGAAGGGAGTAGAGGGGTACATACAGTGGCCCGCACTTCCTCTAATTTTTTTATTGGTATTGATTCCCAAAACGAGGCACTGCACTAATTAGTCATTAGCTTACTATTTTACTTGCTTTTTATTTATGTCTTCTTCTAAACGATTTTATTAGAAAGGAACATATATACTCTTGTCTGGTTGTTACGAACATATTGATTTAGCCGGACTATGACGTTTTCTATTCGTTGTTCTTTTGACTGTTTTAATGTCAAACAAATTGGGACCGACTTTTTACAACACAAATTACCGTTTTTGCAACTAAATCAATATTTGCGCACATTTTAATATAATTTTGGATCCTCTTTTATGTTTCGGATCTTTATTTATTAGGTAAGTACCTATTTTATATCTCCTTTAAAAGGTCTCGGTATTTTATGATAGACATATAAAGCGGCACACTGCAGATACAAAGTGAAACAACAATTTTTTACATAGATTTTGCCGCAAAACTTGGTTTACCATAGCTAGGACGCGGTGCCACTTATATACATACTCAACTATAGTTCCATCGATCGTCTTTTTTCCAAGATGGTTTCGTACAGTGGTACAGTCAGGGGTAATTTGCATTCCTGACATATGGTGGAATCACTTTCTTATCTCAACAAAATTATATTTTGCGTTTTTCGTTTTCCCAAGATGGTTTCTTACAGTGGGACAGTCAGAGGTAATCTGCATTCCTGACAATATTATGACCGATAAATTTTCATTTTAAGTTTGCTACATTTCCTCTGACATTTCTTACTTTTGTTTTATTTCTTATCTATTCATTCCTTTTTCTATCTGTCAGCTTTACATGTAACATTTGTTTTTCCATTAATCTTTGCGCTTTTATTACCTTATCCATGTTTGATTTTGTAAGTGTTCAGGTCTGGGATCCATAGGTAAGTACAGGAAGGATACATTGGTTATACACTTTCGTTTTGAGGTACTGAGGATAATTTTAATTTAAATTTACCGAATTATTCTGATCTTGTTATTACGACCAAGTAATTGTAGCTAATGATAAACTGGTAGACAAAGCCAAAGCAAAGTGGTAGGACCATTTGGAGAGGAAGTAACAAATGATAATGGCTTAATACTGATACAATTGTGTGAAACCCATAATCTCTAAATAAATAATGTTTTTTTTAAACATAAGGATATTCATCGGTATACCTGGATTCAGCCAACAAGAAATCTTAGATCAATCATTGATTATGCTATAGGTGGACAACACTCGGAACTAAAGTGGTATGATGTGCGAACACTTCGTCGTGTTACCTGTGGATCTGACCACCATCTGGTAAAAGCAAAAATATTATTCCCTGTAAGAAAAACAAAAGAGACGAAAGTATTGGAGAAAGTGAAAACCTAGAGTGTATCGAAGAAAATCAAAAATACAACTTTAGAAGTCTAGCAATCGAAAGTACGCAAAGATTGTATCAGAAACGATTGGATAAAAAATTATTAAACACACAGCATTCATTTGAAGAGATATATACAAACATATTAAAAAGCTTGAAGGAAGCAAGCAAAGAAGCTGTTGGATACCAAGATAATAGATATAACAATAAGATGTGGTGGACAGAGGAAATACAGGAAACGGTCAAGGAGAAAAAACGCACATACTTGAAATGGCTCAGTACTAAAGAGCCAAGAGACCTAGAAATCTACAGGGATACCAGAAGACAGCTAAGAAATTTGTTACGCATAGAAAAGAATGAAATGTTCGAGCGCAAATGCCACGATATAAATACACACATAGGAGGCAGGCAGAGTTCTGAAGTATGGAAATTCATTTCTACAGTAAAAAACCCAACAAAAGAAAAAGTAAACATCCAGATCATCAAACCAGAACAATGGACAGAACACTATAAGGGACTGCTGCAGGAGATGAGACCCGAATATCTGGCAGCCTATCCGAGGAGAGACATACGAGTACATGGAGAGGAAGTAATCATCGAAAAAGAAATGATAAAGAATAGTATTAAAAAGCTTAAATCCGGAAAAGCTAGCGGACCTGGGGGAATATATGCTGAAATGCTCAAATATGGATCAGAGAAACTACTCGAAAATCTCATATATATTATCAATCAATGCATAAACGGACATCCAGTACCTGATGATTGTAAAATTGCATTCATATCCTCAATACATAAAAAAGGAAACAAGCTGGATTGCAACATTTACAGAGGAATTTCAGTAACCAGTACTCTAAGTAGATTGTACGGTAGGATTCTTAGAGATCTAATAGAGAATGATTTTCATGAACAAGAAGAAGAAGAGCAAAGTGGGTTTCGTGCAGGCAGATCTTGTAGTGATAATGTTTTTTGTCTTAAACAAGTAATTGAGAAAAGGAGCGCAAGAAATATAGAGACTCATGTTACCTTTGTGGACCTACAAAAAGCATATACACCAGTACAAAAATTATGGACAGTGCTAGATCAGACTAATATCAATCATACATACATAAAAGCGATAAAAGAACTATACAAAGGGTCAAAATCTAAAATTAAAATTGGAAATCGACTATCAAAAGAATTCCTGGTAACGAAACGCTTAAGACAGGGATGTCGTATCTCTCCAACTCTTTTTAAAATATATATCGCAGTAGCTCTAAAAAACTGGAAACGCAAAGTACACGGCATGGGAATACAACTTAACGACCGATTTACCATATACACACTACAGTTTGCTGACGACCAAGTAATTGTAGCTAATGATAAAGAAGACATGGAATATATGATAAGAAAGTTAACGGAAGAATACCAAAAGTGGGGGTTAACAGTGAACGTGGACAAGACACAGTACTTATGTATTGGAAACGAAACAAGTGAATTAGAACTAGAAAATGGACAAACATGCAATGAGTATGTATACTTGGGTGTCACATTTGATAAGACAGGAACAGACTGTAAAGAACTGGAAAAAAGAATAGTAAAAGCAAAAAAGGTTATTGGTTGTCTTAACAGTATTTTATGGAGCAGAGAGATAAAAAAGAATGTAAAATTTAACATATATGAAACAATGGTTAAAAGCACGCTGTTGTATGGAATAGAGACTTGTCGCGTAACAGAAAAATACAAAGCAAAAATGAAAAGTGTCGAAATGGATGCAATAAGAAGACCAATGAGAATATCTAGAACAGATCATATAAAACATGAGATCATAAAAGAAAGAATGGGAATCGAGGGAAGCATAACGGATGACATCACTAAAAGACAACTGATATGGTACGGCCATGTACAACGGATGAACGACGAAAGATTACCAAAGCAGGTCCTAGAATGGCAACCAATAGGGCGCAGAAAAAGAGGGCGTCCTAAACTGAAATGGCAACAGTCAATCCAAAGATCAATGAGTCAAAAAAACCTGACAGAAGATGATTGTCAGGATCGAAGGAGGTGGAGAATAGGCGTCGGACAACGTAGAAAAACGTTCTAGACCGACATAGAAGTAGTAGTTATTCTCATCTGGCATGGGCGCACCCAGGGGGGCCGCCCCCCCCCCAAGCCTATGATTTTTGTATATATTTTCCACATATTTCATGAATAAACACAAAAAAATAGCATGAAATACGACATCATGAGGCCTCGCCCCCCCCCCCCAAGACATATCCCTGGGTGCGTTACTGTCTGTGATTGTTATGATTTTAGTTTTAGTGTAGTTCATATTCAAGCCTATAAGTTTATTATAATATAGGATAAAAATAACTTTATATCAGTTGCAGTATACTAGGATATATTGCCTAAGGACAGTCTTTAACCGATTAACGAACTGAATAAAAATAAAAGTAAAATTACCTCTTCATTCATAATTGCTAATGATAAAAACGAGAGAAAAACGATAAAAAAATCGCATTCAAACGGCAGTAACTTTGAATTTACTCAGTGATTAAAACTTTTATTACGACTAAAAACTTTATAGTCTGTTAACGTCACTTTTTTTCGTTTTTCAGGCGGTCAGTTGACGCCCGAAAACCATATATATAAGTGGTATAGTAGAATTTTTACCTTCCTAGCCTGCGCAAAATCCGCCATTTTGATTTTCTCTAGTTTAAGTCAGAAATAATAATCAGCGACCTTAAAGATCGCAAAGTTCCGAGTTTGATGCAAATCGGTTTATAAATGGAAAAGTCCGCCATTTTGGAACCGCCATTTTGATTTTTTGATCTATACTTATTATTCACTTGCGATATCCCAAAGCCAGAAAATTGTCACTTAGCAACATTTGCAGATGATACTGGTTTATTGACGGTAGAAAAATCTATTGAAAAATGCATAGAAAAACTTCAGGATGCAGTCACCGAAGTTCACAGTTGGACCACAAAGTGGCGAATAAAATTAAATGAAACCAAATCAATTCATGTTGATTTTACAAACAAAAATATAAATCACATACAAATAACAATTAACAACATTCTCGTACCATATTCAAATAAGGCAAAATATCTCGGTATAACACTTGATGCCAAATTGCGCTGGAAAGCACATGTTAAGAAAAAAAAAGAAGAACTTGAGATAAGGTATAGAAAAATGAACTGGCTAATTGGAAGGAACTCCAATTTAACAATTCATAATAAGTTACTGCTCTATAGACAAATACTGAAACCAGTATGGACATATGGTATTCAACTATGGGGTTGTGCTAAAAAGAGTAACATTCTAGTTTTACAGAGATTTCAAAATAAAGTATTAAGAAACATTGTGAATGGACCTTGGTACGTTCGAAATAGTGACCTTCATCGAGATCCAAAAATCGAAACTGTAGCAGAGACTATAAAAAAGTACGCAAAAAGCCATGAAGATAGACTTCATCGGCATGTGAATGTGGAAGCAATTCAGCTTCTAGACAATACTATGGTAGTTCGAAGACTAAAAAGAGTGAAGCCGTTTGAGCTAGTAAACTAAGTGAATTATATAAAACAAAATAATGCTACAAACACAACACAATTGTGAGTTACAGACTAAACAAAGCGGGGAGAACTGTTGAGTGAACCCTAAGTTTAAATCTGACTTTTCTAGTAAATTAAGTTAAAACAAAATTGCTAATTAGTCTTACTGACTAGATTGTAATACAATAAACACAGTGTGTTTGACAAATAAAAAAAAAAGTTTAAGTTAGAAATCATAATCAACGACCTGAAGCACCCCAAAGTTCCGAATTTGATGCATATTGGTTCATAAATGGGAAAATCCGCCATTTTGAATCCGCCATTATGATTTTTTTAAAGTTTAAGTTAGAAGTCACAATCAGTGACCTAAAACACCCTAAAGTTCCGAATTTCATGCATATTGGTTCATAAATGGAAAATTCCGCCATTTTGAATCCGCCATTATGATTTTTTAAAAGTTTAAGTTAGAAGTCACAATCAGCGACCTAAAACACCCTAAAGTTCCGAATTTCATGCATATTGGTTCATAAATGGGAAAGTCCGTCATTTTGGATCCGCCATATTGATTTTTTAAAAAGTTTAAGTTAGAAGTCATAATCAGCTACCTAAAACACCTTAAAGTTTTGAATTTGATGTATATTGGTTCATAAATGAAAAAATCCGCCATTTTTGATCCGCCATTTTGATTTTTTTTAGTTTAAGTTAAAAATAATAATCAGCGATCTGAAAGATCGCAAACTTCCGAGTTTGATGCATATTAGATAAATGGGAAAATCCACCATTTTGGACCCGCCATTTTATTTATTCTTCAAAAAAATTTTTTTTATTGAATACTAACCACCAAATACCTAGTTGGAAAAATTTGAAAAAAGTTATGATCAGACAAATAAAGTCAAGCTAAATAATAAATGATAATATCATAAAACAAAAAATCTGGCGGCGAATTGTCCCCGCGGCGAATCGGCCGGCGGCAAATTGTCCCCGAGGCGAATCGGCCGCGGCGAATTGTCCCATCCCCCGCGCAGCAATGGCTAGAGAAGGTATTATTTTCGACCAAAAATTTTTTTTTCAGATAACCCCGAAAATGTGTTATTTGCAATTTGTATAGATGCAAATGTTTTAGCTCACACATATACTATACTATAGTGAGCTATGGTGATCCTAATTTTTTCGAGAAAAAAAAAGTTGCTCCGATTTCAAAATTTTTTATATATCTTTGCGTTTCAGATGATTTTGAAACTTTTTTGTTGCGCCGTCTGTCTGTCTGTCTGTCTGTCTGTCTGTATGTCTGTCTGTCTGTCTGTCTGTCTGTGTGTCTGTATGTCTGTCTGTAACGACCAACGCGCATAACTCAAAAACCGCTTGCCCGATTTTAATGAAATTTGGTACCCAGGCTGGGTTTTGGGTCGAGATGGTCCCATTTAAAAATGAACAAAATCCACCGGACACAAGCCAAATAAAAGGGTGGGGGTAGATTTCAAAAATTAGAGTTTATGAAAAAATATGGCGTGTGTGATATCAAACGAAAGGTAATTGAGTCTGGAGTTAAACAAAATACATTTCAGTTTATTTAAAAAAAGGGGGGGAGGGGGGGGGGGGTAAATTTCAAAAATTAGTGTTTAAGTGGAAATATGGCGTGTGTGATATCAAACGAAAGGTAATTGAGTCTGGAGTAAAACAAAATACATTTTAGTTTATTTAAAAAAAGGGGGGGGGGGTAAATTTCAAAAATTAGTGTTTAAGTGTAAATATGGCGTGTGTGATATCAAACGAAAGGTAATTGAGTCTGGAGTTAAACAAAATACATTTTAGTTTAAAAAAAAAGGGTGGGGGTAGATTTGAAAAATTAGAGTATAAGTCAAAACATGGCTTGTGTGGTATCAAACGAAAGGTAATTGAGTCTGGAGTTCAATAAAACATACTTCAGTTTTTAGTTATATTAGCTTTCACGTAGATACACTATAACTATAGTACCCAGTGTGAGCTTAGGTGCTCATAGATTGGCAGAGTATTTTTTTTGATTTCCCCTAAAATTTGAATTTTAGGACTTCACCGGTTTTTGCACCAAGGTCTTCAATTATTTTTTGTTCCAAACAAATAATAAATTCATGTGGTATTATGATATAGGTAACCTGTCAATAAAATACAAAAAGTTCCAATAAATTTTGTTCAAAACTTTTTTTTTTGATATAAAGGTGCCAACTTAAACAACGTGTAACTGTTTTAGACATATTTTTTCTGCCTATGACCTCTCCCATTGCGCACCAGTGGAGTATTTAGGTTTAGATATTTTTTTGCTTTTTTTTTTAAATATAAATGTTTTCAAGGTATTTTGACATTTTTAGAATTTTACATGGTTTCTCACTATAATTTCCATTGATATCTAGGACTACTAGGATCTACTTGAAGTTAATGATAATTTCCCATTGAAACAAATGATAGAAGGTATAAAAATATGTATTTAAAATGTCAGTGGCGTAAGGGTGTGTTTAAAATAAGAAATATTTTTCAATTGAAAAAGAAACTAAAAATGTTATAAAATACATACAAAAGTTTTTTGTAAAACATGACATTTGACAACAACGGCGCATGCCTTTTAAAAGATCGCAAAAATTCAAGAAGCTCTTAGGTAGTATAAAAAAAATTATTTAGCATGCATATTAAGGGAGAAAATGGGAAGGTGTATTTATGGGAAGACATCCTAAATAAATTAACTTAAAATTAAATATTCTGCGTACAGAAAAGTATACATATGCCGAGTAATGTATATAGGCTATTTCATCAGATAGGAGTCAGCAGTAGCAATGATAAAGATATAAAAATTTTAAAAATCATTAAGAAG
Source organism: Aspidapion aeneum (assembly GCA_963576565.1). NCBI lineage: Eukaryota > Metazoa > Arthropoda > Insecta > Coleoptera > Brentidae > Aspidapion > Aspidapion aeneum. Next base: position 139,377,782 of record OY755040.1, on the reverse strand, counting down.
TTAAAAGAGTGGGATATCCAACAAGAAAAATAAATAAGTTTACATAAATCCCCTTGTCTGAATCAATAATAATCCCCTAAAGTAATTTAAAATTATTAGTTTTTAAATCTATTACTTTGATATACAGTGTCCCAACTAAAAGGTAACAGAGGTGTTTTTGGGTATTTTTCGTGTGAATTTGGAGAAACGCTCGGACACGTCGATTTTGTTTGCAAGGAGGACACTTTTTGACATTTTTTTAGCACGCACTATCTTCGAGGGGTATTCAGTACCCCTATATTTTGAATAGTGAAAGTGAGTCTAGTGATACCTTGTTTTAAAGGCCTCTTGAATGTCTTTACAACCGTGTAAAAATTTCAAAATTCTATCCATTAGTTTTTGAGATAATTTCCTTTAGACTTTCAAATTTAACTGATAAAATAAAAAAATTAATCAGAATTTAATATTTTTCGGATTTAATTTTTATTTTATCATTCCATGTTAAATTTGAAAATTTAAAGCAAATATCTCAAAAACTAATTGATGGGTTAGCTAGGAGGGGGCCAGGGGGGCCTGGCCCCCCCTGAAGTCCCTCAGGCCCCCCCTAAGATATTTTAGGCCTCCCCTACCGACTACTAGTAAAAGAACATGACGCTGAAAATACATACTTTTCTTTTATTATTCGGGAAATATTCAAATAAAATAGGTGCATTAAAATTTAAAATCATTCAGATAATGTTTACATTTCAGGAAAAAGCCCTTGTCTTGCGGAATTAGGCCTTTTCTCTTTAAATTATCGGTAACTTTTCTGCAATTATGCAATTTCCCGAAAATATTTTTTAAATTTAAACATAATTATGCATATTGAATATTTCATACATATTGGCGACATCTTGTAAAATATTATAGAAGTGTAAGTTAAATTTCGCATTTAATAAAGACACCGACCTTTGCCCCTCTGTTTCCGAAATCGGGTTGTAGATGTCGTAAGGTTATAAAAGACCTTTTTAAACTGTTTTTCTAAAATAAATATAATTATCTTTTTAGTTTTTTTGAGGTTAGCGTTTAGTGTCTTATGAAAATTTTCCGATTTTGGTGACAATTTCATAACTATTTTCATATTAAGTTTTCCCACGTCGTTAAATGGAATAAATTCGTCGAGCAATACCGGGAAATTTTTAATATTAATACTTTACTCTAAGAGCAGAAATAACCGTTTTAAAGAATTGTATTTTTCGGTTAAATCAAACTGTTGGTCATGATTCTATCAAACAACATATAGCAGAAAACACCTATCCAAACCTCTACCAACTTTTTAAAGTTGCGAGTATTCTTCCAATTTCAAGTGCAACTTACGAGAGGTCTTTCTCTGCCATGAGGAGAGTTTTTAATTGGCTTAGAACAACTATGACTCAAGAGAGACACTCAGGTTTGTCATTGTTATTCATAGAAAAAGATGTTGAGGTCGACTTAGACAGTGTGGTAGACGCTTTCAGTCAGCGACGTAGAAAACTTTCTTTGTAGAATTGCTGAATTACATACTTCCTGTGTATACATATAAATAAGTTGGTAAATGTATTATTAAATTTGTTATATTAAAATATTAGAACATTTAAGGCGCGTATTTTTTTTTTATTCATTGCACACTTTGCACGACTCTTTAAAACCTATGTTTGCTTTTTGTTCAAGATAGACCGGGGCCACGGCCCCCCCTGAAAAGCAAGGCTAGCTACGCCAATGTGTAAAGATATTCAAGAGAATTTCAAAACTAGGTATCCCTAGACCCACTTCAAAATAAAGGGGTATAGTATTATTTGCTACTTCTTATCTTTAATGTGTACCCACTACCTAACGAGGATTAAAATGTAATTATTTTAACTCCAGCTCGATTAACATTTACTGGATGCCAGAAAGCTTTCCATCCTCCCATTGTACCCCTCGCCAAAAAGGAGAAAAATAATTTTTTATCTCCAGGCTTAATTAATAATTATTGAAATAACCATTTACGACTTGTAAAACTGATCAAACACCAAGGCCAAAAATAAAAAAAATCCTTCATGAAATGGGAATAAATGATCAAATGTAATGTGTATTTTTTCCAATTTTCCCTTTCCATGGTTGTCGAAAAATTTTATTTTCTACAAAGATAATAAATATAATTAGGTACTCACTTTAAATCTAAAAACAAAAATTACAGTTTGTAAACAAGCGGTATCCTTCTTTCTTTTAACAATACAAACTTTTATCAATTACAGTCGAACCTCTATAACTCGAACTTAAAGGGACAACCAAAACAGTTCGAGTTGTGGAGAGTTCAAGTTATAGAAATTCGAGTTAAAGAGGTTAAAATACATATAAAAAGTGCAGGGACCACTTAAAATGTTCGAGTTATAGAGAGGTTCGAGTTTTGTCATTTTCATACAGTCTGTAAAAATTCTTTTTCTATGGAAAAAATTGCCAGCGCGGAAAGTTTATCTTGTGTCATTTTTGATCGTAACTGGAATAGTTAAAACAAGATTACAAAGTTTTTTAGTTTCACTAAAAATTTCACATAGATTTAACTTTTAGGCACTTAAAATGTTAGTCTTTATAAAGTACTGATAATTAATTTTTTAATGTGTCTATATCAAACTTTTTTTATATGCATTTTCTAAACTATCAATACATTTTTTGGGAAAATTTTTGAACTTTCAGTTTTTGAGAAAACCTTGTGCTATAAGTGTAGAATCTGATTTTGAAGCTTCGAGAAACCCCCTTGCCACTTTTTTTGTCTAGACTTAAAATATTTAAGTCTGGCGTTGATCTATTTTTCAAGATTTCCGTTTTTTCAAAATTACTGCGGCGTTGAAATGGTACATTTTTTAGCTTACACATATACTTACTATAGTAGTGTGAGCTATGGTAATCCTAATTTTTTCGAGAAAATAAAAGTTGCTCCGATTTCAAAAATTTTTATATATCTTTGCGTTTCAGATGATTTTGAAACTTTTTTGTTGCGCCGTCTGTCTGTTTGTCTGTATGTCTGTCTGTCTGTAACGACCAACGCGCATAACTCAAAAACCGCTTGGCCGATTTTAATAAAATTTGGTACCTAGGCTGGGTCTTGGGTCGAGATGGTCCCATTTAAAAATGAACAAAATCCACCGAACAGAAACCAAATAAAAGGGTGGGGGTAGATTTCAAAAATTAGAGTTTATGTGAAAATATGGCGTGTGTGATATCAAACGAAAGGTAATTGAGTCTGCAGTTAAACAAAATACATTTTAATGTATTTAAAAAAAAAGGGTGGGGGTATATTTTAAAAATTAGAGTTTAAGTGAAAATATGGCGTGTGTGATATCAAACGAAAAGTAATTGAGTCCGGAGTTTAACAAAATACATTTTAGTTTTTTGTTTTTTTTAAGGGTGGGGGTAGATTTCAAAAATTTGAGTTTAAGTCAAAACATGGCTTGTGTGGTATCAAACAAAAGGTAATTTAGTCTGGAGTTAAATAAAATATATTTCAGTTTTTAGTTATATTAGCTCACACGTACACTATAACTATAGTACCTAGTGTGAGCTTAGGGGCCCATATATTGGCAGGGTATTTAATAAAAATACAGCATAAGCAAAGTTTTAATAAAAGCTCAAAACAATGACTAATTAGGTAATCGGTTGGCGAATGACTCAAAACAGGTGGCAGGTGTTACATAATTTGCATGGATGCGACAAAATCTTACCAGCGATTTATTTAATTGATAGATTCGCATTATAGAGTTTTTAGTCTTCGAACGACCTCAATAATTTTCCGCCACGTGATGTGGACCAGACGCGATATGACCACCCGCAGCGTAAGTGAAGCGGAGCTGCCCGCCGCCTCATGAAAACCCAAAATTTAGCGAATTCTAAAGCCAAGTTTATGCAGGGAATTTTTTTTTTTTTAAATATTTTATTATTTCATATTATATTGTTAAAAGCATTCCAGTAAAACAAAAAACTAAGGGTTTTGTGCTTTAAATTATGTAAAGCCAGCGTGGCATGCTGATGCACACAAATTCATCACTTTTTTAATCGCCTCACCTAGCCATGCAGTCAAGCGCGCGAGTCACAGAAGAGTTTGGTTCAGTCCGCTAGGGCCAATATGTTATGGCGCGAGTTGCGAATGACGATTCAGTTTATTTATTCATTTCATGTTGTAGGTTCCTTTTTATCTGGGGATTTAATGAAAAAACACAAAGTTTAAGTAGCAGAGGGCGAAAAAGCTTGATAAATAATTTAAAATTTACTTTAATTTTTTTATAAGTTGGTGATGCGCCGCCTCACTTGCCTCATCTGACAAGCAGCCACTGACGACATATTTCCCCCATTACACCTCCACTGATGAAAAAAGACTCCATTAATATTAATTTTATACCACAGAAGCCATATTTTATATATAATCTTGACAATTCCAGTCCAAAACGATTAAATCAATCTGACTGTTTGGAACTGACCCTTTTTAGAATTTTTATTTTGATAAATTTTCCGGTTTGCTTAACACAGATAGGGTTTAAGAGTAAAATTTTATTTGTTTGCAAATTAGCAATATAGTAGGAATTGCGCGTGATAAACCCATCTCATATCTCTTGTGATAATCAGTCAGTGTTGCCAACCCTACGGATTTATCTGTAGATCTACGGATTTTGGATTTCGATCTCCGATATCCGATTTTGGATCGAAGTCTACAGATTTTTGGCAATTTTACTAAAAAACGGTATACATCGAAACACAACGGCGGCCGCGCCTCATTCCTCCTTATCAGTGCTCAGTAGGTACCTATTGCAATAGTGCCAGGCACAAATTGTGCCGGGCACTATATTGACAGTTTCTCATTATAAGAACAGCTGTGTCCTTTCAAAATTAGGCCTTTGTGTATTATACGAGCCGGATTTAATAGTGACGCCACTATTAATGGAAAATAAACGACGGGATTTATAAATTCGACTTTGGTATGTCAATTTTGAAAGATCAACTGTCAGTTTGTAATGCGAAACTGTTAATTGCAATAGGTCACCATTATCTTGCTTGGATCAGTGACCTTATTTTTCTAGACATCTAGCGGACGGTCGTTGCAACATTATTTAGAACGAATTGTATTACTTCGCGCGTTGTTTGATGGGGAGTCAAACAACGCTTCGCGCCACGAAAGTTAAACTTTGTTTTACGTTATGTATGTTGCACTAGAAAATATTAGTGTTTGTACGTACCTTAACTGAATAAAAAAGGTTAAAAAAGTACGTACTTTTTATTTCTTCTTCTAATTATAACGGTTTTATTTTATTTGCGGCACTGCAAAAAAGTTTATTTGGATCCGTTGGAACGGAGCAGTAGGTACCGTACCGTTCTCGTGCAATTCCGAACCTAAAAAGTTGTGCACTCCTGTCACTGTCAAAAAAAGAAAAAAATCAAACCAATATAAACTTTTTAATTGTAAAAAAAGCACCTTTTTTTGTTTTTAGTCTTAGAACCTACGGATTTCTACAGATTTTTCGCGTTCACGCTACGGATTTTCGCTTTCCAATAGTTGGCAACACTGTAATCAGTGGTCAAATTGGGAAGAAAAACGTGGCTTTATTTTCTTAATTGTTTAAATCATTTTGAACTTTGAAAACATTGAAGGAACCGACCTGGTATTTATTAACGATTTTACGGCCATTTTAAATTTGATTCTGTTTAAAACGTACCTAACCTCACCTGACCTGTTAGAACTATTAATATTTTAAAAATACCATAACTTTTTTTTTGAACTACACCAATTTAAAAACGACTAACTGGACTCTTAGATCCTCGTATTATATTAAGATTATGACTTTTCTTCCCTTAAGCTTTTTGGACCTCACCCGACCTAACCGGATTTATCAATCCTACTTCAAATTACTCTATTTAAACTTAATATAAATGCGGCACTACTAACACCTTAACCGATTTGACACATGACCTGATTTAAAATAATTAAGTTGATTTGAGTACAGGTAACCTTCACCATAGAAAAAACAGTCGAACCTCTATAACTCGAACTCAAAGGGACCACCAAAACAGTTGGAGCTATGGAGAGTTCGAGTTATAGAAATTTGAATTAAAGGGGTTAGAATACATATAAAAATGTGCAGGGACCACTTTAAAGGTTCGAGTTATAGAGAGGTTCGAGTTATGGAGGTTCGACTGCCCAACTAACATTTATAGTAGCGGCTACATGTTCTAAAGGCTTTGCTACTTTCTTATAGTAGAAATGTGGTGATCCCAACCAAAATTTGTTACTTTTTAGTTCTAACAACTATTTAGTATCAGGAAATAGTAGATGTTTCGTAAAAACGACCCTCTAAACTACTTCATAGGATTGTTTCTTGATAGTCGATTCTGATAGTCTTCTCTACCACAATAGGACGTTGCTAAAGTTTTACTTTCTTTTTAGTCGTTATTTCGTAGTCGCCCTGACTTTTATATCCTACTTAATTACCACTAGAAAGTTAAGCTTCATTGGAGTCCCAAACAAGTGTATCCGACAACTACATTATAACTTTAATTTTTACCACAAAAGTTTGTGTCATCATAGTAACATCTGATGTAACAATGTAGACAAAATAACTTTTTGGATCAACTTTAAAGCCGCAACTACTTTCAAGTAACCTTTTCGACTATCAGGGAATATAGTTTGGGACGCCATGTTTTTATGTAAGAAAGAAAATTTAATATTTTTGTTGTCGTTTTATGAGCTCATATTAAAGAGCCATACTATTTTATAAACAAATTAGTTGAAGCTTACCAAAAATGCTCTTCTTAAGCACCATTTGTTGGAGTTAACTGTCGATTATGAAAACATAACCTCCAAAATCACAACACAAAAATTCCATTAGCTACCAGAAAACGGCTCAATTTTACGGGCGCACCGGTTTTTTGCAATATATATAATGCATGTTATACAAAAAACTTTGCGTCGCACTCGAATTTTGATCCTCTGCTCGTAAATTCTCACACTTTTGGATAACATAGTTCATATTATAACCATAACCAAACAAAAAAACTAAGCGAGTCTGTTTACTGTTGTGTCCACCATATTGTGTAACAATTCTACCAAAAAGAAACGATTATATTATTTGCAACTACATCGCAACTTTTATGCCATTACGGAAAAAAAAACAGCCTCTACGACGTAGTAGATACCTGGCTACGACGTAGTAGTGTAGTTGTTACTACAGTGACTTTAAACACTTGGCCAAGTAGTTATAACCAGAAATTGGTTCCCCACTTAGGGAATTATAACGTCGTTGTATGGTATACTGAGACGTAGCGGGAGTACGTTGCGGTTACTTTTAAGAAATTCTTTGTAGTTGGGGTTTCGTCGTTACAACTTTAATTGTTTGTTGGGTGTATAACATTATATTTTCTATGCCTTCACCGAAGAAAGCTGACCTGACTTTAGCTAATCGTACGTGACCTAGCCATAGTGCCTTTTTGTCACGTTTAAAAGAAATCGATGTTATGTTATATCAATAAGTATATGACCCATACAAAGTGGCAACCGGCGAGCCTTGCAAAATTGAGGGACAGATGGCGCTGAAATAAATTCGTGTACATAGATATTTGCTGCGCGGTTCAGTGAGTTTTTATTAGATAGGCAACTCCGGCTGTTTGACAGGTCGTTAGCTCTGTGGCGCCCACTGCAGAGCTTAGTGACGAACTAAAAGGCGAGGCGGGAAATTTGAATCGCCTTTCATAATAAATTTTCTTTAATTTTAAAGTTTTTTCTTTGAAATTTTTAATCAGTCAATATTTTATAAAGACATACAATGTCTTTATAAGATATAAACAGATTGAAAATTATATATAAAATGCAATAAATAAAACATTTTTTAAATGAGTTTTTATTATTATAAAAAAAGCTACAAATTAACGACTAACTATTGATGAAATAATACATAGTCTTATTGATTGGTAAAATAAAATATAATGCAAAACCAAACACTGTCTAGTATATTTAAATTTGCTTTTAACATTTCTGGTGAGTGATGAGTGAATAAATAATGAAACAGTTGTTCGTGAAGAGAATCATTCTTAAGTGTCTACTTTTTAACAGCTCGACGAAAATCTGACATGATTTAAAAGTACCTCCTCGCCTTGGTTGTAAGTTGTGTAGGGTATGTTTCAAAGCAGTATATACAGTGTGTCCACGTAAGTTGGCGGCATATGGGAAACTTTTTTATTATTAGGTTGTACGAAAAAAAGTTATTCTTCATAAAAAGTTCTGCATGGTCCAAAACCTAAAATGCAACCATCAGATGTTAAATTTTTTCAGTCATATTACGAGGTTTGTCAAAAAATATGATTTTTGCTCCAGAGTAAAGTACCTTTCTTTTTGACAATATCAAAAATTGTTATAAAGAAAAGATGTTTAGAATTAAAAATAGCTTTCAAATATTCAACATTGTTTATTTACATTAAAAAAATATTTTTTTTCTCCATTTTCTCTGCGAATATGTTGGAAATTTAAGTTTGCACATTAATGCATTGCATTTATTAATTATAAATTTGATTAAACAATTATAAATAAACTTTAAAAAACAATTATCTCTTAATATTTATCGAACACTGATAACCTTTAAGTTGCTTAATCACTAGTTTGTAACAAACAAATACGTCTGTCAAACATAAAACTGTACAATACGGATCTCTAAAAATTTTGAAAAACACTGTTAGACTGCCTAAAAAATTGTTTATACCTTGGCACTTTTTGAAATAAGATTGTTGACGTTTCTTCGAATTTTCGATATTTAGACAGTTCGCAAAGCCTACTTTAATTATCAGTTTTAAAAATGCCAGTGCATCCTAGATTAATTATGCATTAATGTGCAAACTTAAATTTCCAACGTAATCGCAGAGAAAATGTGGAAAAAAAATATTTTTTTAATGTAAATAAACAATGTTGAATATTTGAAAGCTATTTTTAATAATAAAAATCTTTTCATTATAACAATTTTCGATATTATCAAAAAGAAAGGTTCTTTACTCTGGAGCAAAAATCACATTTTTTGACAAACCTCGTAATATGACTGAAAAAATTTAACATCTGATGGTTGCATTTTAGGTTTTGGACCATGCAGAACTTTTTATGAAGAATAACTTTTTTTCGTAAAGCTAATAATAAAAAAGTTTCCCATATGCCGCCAACTTACGTGGACACACTGTATATAGCTTATCAGTGGTCAAACATATCATCGAAAAGCTGAAAACAATAAAAAAAATCAACTAACCACATTAATCATAGGTACTAGATTATGGTAAGATTTAAAATTAAGGAATAAATTTATTTAAAGTACATTACGCTGCTGGGTAATCCCTCGTTTACCCATCAATTAAGCCCCCCCGTTTTACTTAATATCAAACGAAAGGGATGAACATAAAATTAACACTAAATTTGTGCTTAGTTCATGGGCAAATAAGGCACCTACCAGGCATTGGAAACCTGTATTCAGAGTTCCGTAAAGTAAGCGATAAAAAGTTAAAAAGACACTACCAATACAAATTTTATTAAATGCCAATCTAACCTCAAATGAGAAAATAAGAAAACTTACCTTAAAATTTCTCGAAAAACTATGCATTTTATACTCGTCTGAACTTTAGACACTTCACCCAGAAAAGCAACTAGAAATTCTTATTCTTTTATATTTAAATTGCAAAAGTTACAAATTTAACAAAATTTAATTTTAATGCGTCACAGCAGCAAAGATTACCTACATAAGCCAAAAAGATAGATTTTAAATGAACCCGAAATAAAATGATGTGGAAGAGGTTTTTCTACCTGAAAAAAAGGTGGACGGAAAATCCAAACCACAGATAATTCACAAAAAAAATAGAATAAGGAACAAACGCGCGACCGCAGTGCCTCTTGTGAGCTTAGTGAGAACTTTAACCTAACGACCTGTCAAATTGCATTGAGTTTCCTAGGCATGTTCGTGTTCGATTTATCATAGTAGTTGTCTCTGAATATTGCGTACGAGATGAATTGATTTCAGCGCCATCTGCCCCTTAATGTTGCAAGGCTCGCCAGTTGCCACTCTATATGGGTCATATACTCATTGGTTATATCACTTACCTTTTTCTTTTCTATCAATTCGGCAGCTTCTTTCTGTTGACTCTCCAAAACAAAGTTTTGTTCGTGGGCAACCGTAGATTCGTGGGGCAGCAACATGGCCGGGGCACGGAACATGTAGGAGAACGGGTAGTACAACAGGTTCATGTGGGTGGCTGCGTACAGATCTGCGTATCTCACAACCTAAGGATAAAGAAAAAACTAAGATAATACTAATTATCCTTTTTAAAATTATACTTTTTTTAAATCAGAATTTGTGGCTAATCGGGTAAAAATAAGTTTTTGTTTCTCGCATATTTTTTCGTGGGTAGCTCAAAAGCTTAACCTCACGGGGTCCAAGATCTAATGGACACCTAATAAGTCTTGAAAGTTAACTGTTTAGTCCTTATGGGACTCCTCAGAACACCGCTTGGTCAATATGCCACCCTTGCAAAGTTAATCAGACCATTATGTTGTCTCTCATCCTACGTCTATAGTGAGAAAACTCTCGCAAAAAGCGCCATCTACGGAGATACGAGAGAAACTAGAACAAGAGTAGGCGAGTATAAACTGCTATATATACTGTGTCCCCGGATGGAGTTGACAAAAGGAAAAAAAAATCCTTTATTTTTGATTTTACGAAAAAAGTTCTCTCTTTATAAAAAATTCTGCTTGTTGAATAATGAAGATTACCATAATAAAATTGATGGATTAGATGTACAGGGTGTTCAAAATCAAATTAAGAAACATGTAATTAATAAGAGGAGAAAAATCTTTATTTTTAATTTTACGAAAAACATCACTCTTTATAAAAATAATATCTTTGATTAGAAGTACAGGGTATCAATTGCGTACTGATACGATACATTTCAAATTCCGTAGCACTTAATTACATAAATCCGTTCTGCTTTTGTAAAATTTGTTTAGAATGTAAAACTTATGACTTAAAAATCAATATGACAATAAAGAGTGATGGTTTTCGTGAAAATAAAAAATAAAGATTTTTCTCCTCTTAGTAATTACATGTTTCTTAATTTGATAACACCCTGTACAGCTAATTAAAGATTTTATTATGGTAATGTTAATTTTTCAACAAGCAGAATTTTTTATAAAGAGTGATTTTTTTTTCGTAAAATCAAAACACACTGTATATCGATCGATGAAAAGATCGAATGCAAAGAAAAAGAAACCATCCGTCACCTACGACAGCCCTGTCTTTCAGGCCAGATCAACGCTGAGTAGCGTTTTTACCCACCTTTAGACGTGAGCGTCAATCAGCGGAATTTTTAAACCAAATAATACTAACAAACGTAAATTTTAGTACCCGTGAATTTAACAAAGTATGGTAACACGTCATAGGAGCTTTCGTTTCTAAGATATTTACAAAAAACTTATTGTACTTTTAACTAACAATAATTATTTAGACGCGATTTTATTGGTGTAAAAAGTCTCTATTTTCGATTTAATGATCTTTTGATTGGTAAAAAAACTTATAATAATAAAGTGCAATTTCAGAAAAATTGAGAATTTACAAATTTCATTAAAAAAAATAATAATTTTAATGGATAAAAGAATAAAAATGCTTTTCCATTCTGGTTGATAATCAAGTTTAAAACAATTTCGCATAAAACGTTCATTTTTCTCTCCGGTAAGCAATTCTCATTTCCGCATCGTGTTGATTCCACAACAAAAATGAAAAAAGGTTCAAAAACACGACAGCAATCCTCTTTTATCATTTAAAATTATAATTTTGAAGCAACACGGTGCTGGCACAATTTTAAAATCTTGCGAACATTTTTGACATTTTTTTTAAACGTTTAAAACTAGGCATGTTTTAGTGTTTTTTTCTAATCAAGAAATTATTGATTAAAATATGAACAATTTAAAAACCAAACAAACGTTGTTAATTTAGCGATAAAAGAACTGTACAAAGGGTCAAAATCTAAAATTAAAATTGGTTCGAAACTGACTTTTAAAAAAGAATTCCTGGTAACGAAAGGCTTAAGACCGGGATGTTGTATCTCTCCAACTCTTTTTAAAATATATATCGCAGTAGCTCTATAAAACTGGAAACGTAAAGTAGACTACAGTTTGCTGACGACCAAGTAATTGTAGCCAAATACGTTTTAGCATAAGTATATGATGAGAAAGTCAACGAAAGAATTCCAAAAGTGGGGGTTAACAGTGAACATGGACAAGACACAGTACTTATGTTTTGGAAAAGCATCAAGTGAGTTAGAACTAGCCGATGGACATACCATATCTCAATGGAATGAGTATGTATACTTGGGTGTTAAATTTGATAAGATAGGAACAAACCGTAAAGAACTGGAAAAAAGAATAGCTGAAGCAAAAAAGGTTATTGGATGTCTTAACAATATTTTATGAAGCAGAGCGATAAAAAATGATGTAAAATTTAACATATCTGAAACAATGATGAAAAGCATGCTGTTGTGTGAAAAAAAGACTTGTCACGTAACAGAAAAATACAAAATAAAAATTGTCGAAATCGATGCAATGAAACCATAAAAGAAAGAATAGGAATCGAGGGAAGCATAACGGACAACATAACTAAAAAACAACTGATATGATACGGCCAGGTACAACGGATTTCATCATCTATATATTATCTAAAAAATTAAATGATGAAATTCAGTTTGACAGTTGCATTCTTTATTTAAAAAAACTCTAAAAATTCTTTAAATCAAAATAAAATTTTTATAAATAAAAAGTTATGAATTTATCCCACAATTTCATCTTTCAAAAAACTCTAGTAGCTCAAAAACTTGTTCTTGATGTATCAAGATCTTACCTCAATTCTTACAAAAGTTTCCAAAATAATATCTTTGTAATTTATTAGATTAAAAGTGAAAGAGTTTTGTTTGTTCTTTAGCTAAGTCTAGCAATTTTCCCCAAATTACGCGGCTGATTAACTCATATACATAATATTCCAATACCCACGGTAATTGGCCATTTATAATGCAAACATAAGGGCCTTGGGGTCCTTAAGCAAAAAAGACCTGATTGGTTCAAAGACATATGCATATTATTTCCATATAGTACGTATTATTGCAATACCTACATATTTGAAATAGCAATATCAATGGGTATAAGTCTATCCTTTTTGCGGTCCTTAAGATAAAATGTCCTGATTGGTTATACTGTTACAAATTTAATTTATTTAAATTTTATAATTGGAATTTATTTAGGTTTAGTGTAGTATTAGGTTGATTTATCTTAAGGTTGTATTCTTAGTCTAGGTTTTAGTTGCGTTATCTGTGACTTGCGGTCCAAATAATACGAGAACTTTCCGGACGTCGAAGGCTGCCGGAAAGTTCGAGAGAGATGGACGATCCTATATATAGGGCCGGGGTCGTGCACCAGTCAGTCAGTCACAGATAACGTAGTGTAGTGGTCGTGAGATATTAACACGAAGTTAATAGACCGATTATAGTAGTGAATTATCAGCGAGTTATTAGTCAGTTTAAGTGCGTGTTTTTGTACATAATTTGTCGAAATAAATTGACGTATCGTTTTCAACAATTGCGAGTTTTTAATTTGTCGTTGTGAACCCGTAACAATACTTTTACGCATTAATATTATTTTATTCTTGTATTCGTTACGTCAAATCATCGGCGTACAGTTGACAAAAACTCTATCTATGTAAATTTGGTATAGTGCATTCTTCGTATCTTTATTTCTGAATGCTTGGATCAAACCACAGTATACTAATTATTTATAGTAAGGAAAGCACCCCGGTCTTGTCATAATACTGTTATACATTAAATCGGAATACAAAGTTCGAGAGGCGCTTATTACAGACCGTTACCCCTGGTATAAAAATATTATGTACAGACTTCTGTGCTGTCGCCATGGACATTAACCGCTACTCCGGTATATGTTTTTGATTATGACTGACATTGGCAAAACAGATAAAAATATGACGTAAATGTAATTCGGAATTTTTCCTTTGTGATTGCAGTTTTTCGTGATTTTCCGACTTTTTACCTTATTTTTAAAAGTGTTTTTTGCTAAATTGTGGCCTATCGGTAATTAAGAAATTTAAAATAAAAAAATGTTGTGTTCGTGGATGCGAAGACTATGTTAGCAAGCGCCATTCCCAAACAGAACCTAAAAAAAAATACTTCGGCAAAAAGCTAACTTTGACGAAAGACGAAATTCACAAATATATAGTGTGTGATGGACACGTTGAACCTGGACGAACTTTTAAATGTTTAGTCTTAAATGTTAATATTTGGAAAAACATAGATTATTTCACTATACTTATATACAGGGTCCGGCAAAATGATCTCCCACAATAAAAACGCCATTGTGCAGTAACTCTAAAGCGATATTCCTGTAATTTCTTGGTGTATTGCTGCTTTCAATCCGTCAATGGTTCGGGAATAGTGTTCAGATATTCCCAAAGTATCAGGAACTAAAACATATCTACCAAGTGCGAAGTGAGTACGAAAAGTTCTTTGTGTCGTAATCACAGATTCGTTACCTACTTTTGCCTAATGTCTCGATAACGAAGGCACGATGGCAAGGTTCAGTGATTCAGGCACAGTGGCAGTGCAAAATGTGGGAGATCATTATGCCGGATCCTGTTTAATTAAATGAATAACCGGCAATATTCACTTTACTTTAAAAGGCTTACGTTACATTTTTTTATTTTTCATGAAAAAACAATTAAAAATGTTTCCGTTTTTAGAAACCTATATTTGCAACATTATTATGTAAAAAGTATTGTAAAAGTATACATTATTAATTTAAGTTAACGTAGAATGTGTAAATATTTTCTATGCACTAATAAAAAGGAAATTACTGTAGAATATTCGTCAAAAAGCCTTTTTTTAACTAGAAAATTAGCCTCTCAAGGAAATTTATGTACCTAAATGAATGGGAAACAAACTTTTAAACCTTATAGATTGAATAAAAATTTAACTTTCCTTTTTTTTATTGCTAGTAGTCATTAATTTAAACATTCTTTGATAAAGCTTCCTTATTGATTGGTGTTTATAGAGTCTTTTTAAGCAAATTGAGCTTTGACACAAAATAACTCACTCTTATCAGCGCGCATCGTTTAAATTTAAATCTATGTAATTGACGAGTAGAATGAGTTTTTTAGTGTTAAAATTTAACTTGATAAAAACTGTTCAAAACACTATATTAAAAGATGTAGCTTGATTGGAGAACGATTTCATTGATGGCTACGAGCATCCGGTATACAATAATTTGAAAAGCCATCCTGTAGCTTAGAGACAAACTGCGCAAGCGTTATATTGTTTCAAATCCCCCTGTAAATGTTTAGTACGGAGCACAAAGTTGGAGAGGCGCTGATTCGTGCACGACACTAGGGTCACTGCATCACGAAGACGTAGTGTCTTCTTAGGGTAGCGACACGACAGCTAAATATTTTTGGTTATATGACGAATCTGACACTGTCAGGAGCGTAGCTTTTTTTGTGTTCAAAAAAATAAAATGGTTTACAAATGTTACGTAAAGAACTGTCCACCACACCCCTTATATATATTTAGACTGTCCAAATAAATAAACCATTAAAATAATGCTTTTTTAGATTATCGAATATAAAAACTAAATCTTTTATGATTTCATATTTATTAGGTTCGACACAGCGCAAGAAACAAACATGTTTTATAAAATATAAAAAACTGTTGTTGGATCTTGATCATTTAATAAATTTCTTTATGCACTCTAGGGCATAAACGTGTACGTTTATTCCCTTTTTTCATGGACTGAGGTAGTATTTTTTATCCGCTGTGATTAAAAGTAATTTCTTTAAAACTATAAAGGCAAAATATAGGTTTTTTGGATCATTTTATTTAAAAAAAAAACAAAAAGCTATCATGATACACGATACGGTTATTCTGTTGCTTCCAGCTTGGCGGCAGTTTACTGTACTTTGCTGACTGACTTGGTTGGTTTCGATTGTTATTATTGTGTCCTTTGGCATAGGCTCCATATAAACGAAGCATTTAACTTTCTAGACTTCCCCAGGATGTAAAACAGGAATACCTTTTCGATGAAATTTTCGACATTCCTTTTATTGCATCATTCGGTACTCTGAAAGCTGCTTCTTTGGTGGCCTTTTCAATGTCCATCTCAAAGTAGAATAGACTTTATTATTTGATCCCTCGTTTGTTCCATCTTTGAGAAATTTAATTCGAACATATTCTCGACTAAACCTATTTAGTTTGTTATAAAATAAATATTATTTTTTTGCCAATTTTTTCTCTGTTTGTTAGCGTCTGACTGACTTTTGTTTAATGTCTACCATAGCAACGCGCCCAAAGCTCACCAAATAAATGAAAACTATCACTGCCCACTGTATTATTATATACCGGGAGTTGACATGATAAAACTAGAGTACCGGAGTAAGTGGTTTAATATTTATTTATTTTATAATTATTATTATTTTTAGTATATAAGCATTGCCATTAAAGTCCGTTTTAATCACAGCAAATTATAGCCGTCCTTCCGGTCGGGCGCAGAAAATCTTGCCGCGGGATTAAAACTAAACACAGCAGTTCCGAGGTTTATAATATATCTACTATTATTTTATTACGGTGTCCAAACAAAAGCGGGCGGCGAATAAAACGTCGAAAGAACAAAATGTCGAAGACACAAAAGGTCGAAAACATTCCTACTTTAGGTGATCTTCCAGGTTTACGTCTCGATAGATTTCTAATAATGCCGTTAAATGTTATAATCCCAAATCTAAAGAACTTATGTTATTTTAAAAACAAAGACTTACTGATATCAATGTAATATACAAAAATAAAAGTTTGGAATATTTTTCAAAAAATTATGTTTTTGTACAAAGGCTACCTGTTTGAAAGCACGGCAGAACCTCAGGAATGACTTTTGAAACTATAAAAAAATTACAAAAAAGGCAAAATTTAGAGTAATCCCACAGAAATTATATTTTTTATCATTTCTAGGTAAGTACTATAACTAATATTATATCTAATGGTAAAAGTGTATGCATTAAATTGTTTCGTAGTCTTTTTTGTATTAATTTATATTTCAAAAATAAAAAGTTGGTCAAAAACTTATAAGTATTGTTTGTTTTTAATGTTTTTAAAAATATTTTACATACTGTAGGTACTCTGAAAATTCTGAGATCGCATTACAAACTTCTAGAGAAATTGTAGGTACTCTAAAAATTCCGAGGTTTATTAACAATATTGTATAAAAATTGCATGTAGGTACTCTAATTATTCCGAGGTAAGTGGACGAGTCGCCCATGGAAATTCCGAGGCAGGTCACGTGGGCTTGTCGCTACCCATGGAGACGCCAGGCTTCCAGGATGCAGTGACCCTACACGACACCCCGGTATACTGCGGCAATTTAGTAATACAACTCCCACCGTGTAAGTGTCTGGTTTATCTCTGTCATTCGTCTATGGATCAAACGTCAACCATTGTGTTAATGTAACAGGGAGTATTGGAATATTACGTATATAGATTAACTTGACGCAGGCACTTTGAAATATCCAAAGCTAAATCTCATTTTTTCACTCTGATAAAAAATGTGTACTTACCATTTTACCGACCGCCCTTAATAAAAGCCATTGATCATATTCAGGAAATTAAGGTCTCAGGCAATATCTCACAAAAAGAAAGTAAGTAAATAAAAATTTTCGCTCGGTGCTTTGTTAATTTATTCATGGAAAAGTGGCAAGAGGGTGGTTCGCTTCTTTAAATATTAAAAATTATCTCCAGTAAAATAACCCGAACCCATCTTCGCTCCATGCAATAGCCCAATACTTTTAGATATTTTTAAAGAGAATAAATGAATCCATGATGGATCTTATACCGTCCTAGCCCATGAGCACACACCAAGTAAACATGCTATATCAGCCTAAAAAAACTGTTTTTTGTAAATATTCCAGAAACGAAACCTCCTACAAAGTTTTTGGTTATAAATTTCATGAAATATCAAAACATTTAATCCAAAATGATTGGGCTATATGGCCTAAACCAACATTGTACCTACATTTAGTTTAATACAGACTATTATGAAATTTATGTATGATTGAATCCTTGACTGAAAAAGATTCTGCCTTACCTTTTTTGGATGTTCTTGTCAAACGATTAGACAGAAATATTCAAACCACTGTATATAGGAAACCTACACATACGGGACAGTACTTAAATTTTAAGTCTAATCATTCTGTTGCTACAAAACAAGGAGTTGTAAGAAGTTTGTATTTAAGAGCCGTAAATTGGACATCTCTTAGTGACGTCTGAAGCTTCAAATATAGCTCTCATTTTTAAACCAAAATATTATACTTTTTGTATTTATTTTTGAGTTTTGTGTGGATATAATGAATTGCGACAACGCAAAATGATCGCCTAATCTCTATACCATTATCTTTGAGATAACTTTTGACTATGTCACTTTTCATCAAGAAAAAAGCTGTCCAAGGGTGCACAGGTCCGGATTCAGACTAGACGAAAAATTGGCAAGGCAATCGTATAATATTCAAAACATTGGTTAAAACAAAAATATATATTTTTAGAACCACTAAACCGATTTTGCTGATTCATACCTTGTTGTGCCTGGCAAGAATGTTGACTTTTCAGTGATTTAAAAAAATACTCCGCCAATATATGGGCCCCTAGGCTCACACTAGGTACTATAGTTATAGTGTACGTGTGAGCTAATATAACTAAAAACTGAAATATATTTTATTTAACTCCAGACTAAATTACCTTTTGTTTGATACCACACAAGCCATGTTTTGACTTAAACTCAAATTTTTGAAATCTACCCCCACCCTTAAAAAAACAAAAAACTAAAATGTATTTTGTTAAACTCCGGACTCAATTACCTTTCGTTTGATATCACACACGCCATATTTTCACTTAAACTCTAATTTTTAAAATATACCCCCACCCTTTTTTTTTTAAATAAATTAAAATGTATTTTGTTTAACTGCAGACTCAATTACCTTTCGTTTGATATCACACACGCCATATTTTCACATAAACTCTAATTTTTGAAATCTACCCCCACCCTTTTATTTGGTTTCTGTTCGGTGGATTTTGTTCATTTTTAAATGGGACCATCTCGACCCAAGACCCAGCCTAGGTACCAAATTTCATTAAAATCGGCCAAGCGGTTTTTGAGTTATGCGCGTTGGTCGTTACAGACATACAGAGAGACAGACATACAGACAGACAGACAGACAGACAGACGGCGCAACAAAAAAGTTTCAAAATCATCTGAAACGCAAAAATATATAAAAATTTTTGAAATCGGAGCAACTTTTTTTTTCTCGAAAAAATTAGGATCACCATAGGTCACACTACTATAGTATAGTATATGTGTGAGCTAATTCTTAAAACGTGTTCGCAACACAAGAATAAACGAGCATATTTGAAGGGTACAATTTTATTTCGTCCGCCATCTTGGATTTTGAAATGACGGACAAAAAAACTTTTTTGTTCAAAACTCTGATTAATTTTATGCCAAGTACAGTTTTTTCCATTAAAATCGATGATATAGTTCAAAAGTTATAATAATAAAAAAATTGTCCGGTTTTTTTTGGTCCACCCGGTATACTATGAAAAATACATAGGAAACAGGTGTACACGAGGGGTGATTAGCTGCCCACAGTAGGTGTACAGAAATTGTCTACCGGTTTCCACATGACACTATAGAGTTTTTGAGATATTCAATTTTTTTATAACTCAAGATATAGGTACTTTTTTATCTAGCCACATTATCTATTTAAAACCAATTATGATATACAACTGTACTTTTACTTACTGTAATTTAAATACACAGCCAATATGTAAAAAATTTAACTTTTAACGAAATTTTTGTTCACTTCACAAATGCTTGTTTATAGAAAAATCTCAAATAAACAAAATAGCAAAATGTAAATAGATACGGAACTGTCTTTTAACCTTGGATTAATCCCATACTTATATTGATTTAGCACCGGATCAACTCAACTGCGATTCATCTCTTTTTAACATGCACTGGCCGCGCGCATGCTATCGAGAGGATTAAATCGCTGGATAAGTTAAGCTTTATAAAACGAATATTCACCATGTATACGTTTATCTCTATTAGCGCATTGAAACTGTATATTAAATTGTCTTTTTTTATGAAATTATTCAAGAAAAACGATTGACTCCTAACCAAAGCAAGCAATTTTTTGATCTTTACCTTGCTATGCTATGGTCTGAAAAAAAGTTATCTCAATAAATTATATACGAAGTAATTGGAATATATGGGACACTGAGGCAAAACTTTAGTTTTTTTTAGAGTGAGAACATACAATGAATGATAAGCATTGCAACCGTTCTCTCTCTAGTTCTAATCACCGGTTGTATTCTGTGAACTTAATACTTCAAGGAGATTGTCACTTGTGATTTGTAATTAAAGTGTTTGTCAATGTCAATGTCAGTATATTTTTAAAATTGTTTTTGCTGAACAAAAATAAAAAATGGGAACACGATGCGTTGCTTGTAAAAACGAATTTTATAGAAGTGAAAATTCGGTTTTCTTTTTGAAGTAAGTAGCTTTGATTATTTAAAAAACTTTATTAGAACCTAATCACAGTAAAAATCCAATTATAGATTGAAAATCAAACGTCCGCGAACTTTCAAAACCACTGAATATCTCATCAATATATTTGCCTCACTTTGCATATATGTAAAGGCTTATCCAGAGATTATTTGGCCTATGTTGCAAGGTATCTGAGGGCACGGCAGTGCCTCGCCAAGTTCGCGCGCCGTAACCATCTTTTCTGGAAACATTTCAGCCGATATTTAACCTACCTAAAACTCTACTTCGGAATGAGCTACGAATCTCAAACTTTGCACAGTCGTAGATCTCCAAGTTTCATGGAATTCCATAAAGTAGTAAAGTAGTTACGAAATTTCAAAAAAAGTCGAAATTGCCACTCACTCACTGACTCACTCACTCATGTATAGATCATCAATATTCTACTGTACTTCCAGACATGCAACAAAGCTGAACTTTGGTAGACTGATAGAAATTATGACCAAACCCCTGGGAAAAATCAAAAAACCCCAAAATTCTAATTTACTTTCCTCCCCTATACATTTAAAGTTATATAAAAGTAGCATCGCCCACTTCCAGAAATGCTAGAGAGTTGAGCTTTGGCAGACTGATAGGAACTATGATAAAACTATAGGAAAAAATCAAAAAACCCCAAAATTTTAATTTACTCCCCTCCCCTATACATTTAAAGTTATGTTAAAGTAGCATTGCCCACTTCCAGAAATGCTAGAGAGTTGAGCTTTGGTAGATTGATAGGAACTATGATAAAACTATAGGAAAAAATCAAAACACCCCAAAATTCTAATTTACTTCCCTCCCCTATATATGTAAATTTAAGTAAAAGTAACATTGCCTACTTCCACACATGCTAGAGAGCTGAGCTTTGGAAGACTGATGGTAACTATGATAAAGTTATAGAAAAAATTAAAACATTCCAACATTCTAATTTACTTTCTTCCTCTATAAATGTAAAGTTATGTAAAAGTAACACTGCCCACTTCCAGAAACGCTAGAGAGCTGAACTTTTTAAGACTGAAAGACAATATGATAAAACTATATGAAAAAATTTAAAAACACCAACATTTTAATTTACTTCCCTCTCCTATAAATGTAAATTTATATAAAACTAACATTGCACACTTCCAGAAACGCTAGAGAGCTGAGCATTGGAATGCTGATAGAAATTATGATAAAACCATGGGAAAAAATTTAAAAAGTCCAATATTTTCATTTACTCTCCTCCCCTATACATATAAAGTTATGTAAAAGTAACATTGTGCACTTTCAGAAACGCTAGAGAGCTGAGCTTTGGAAGGCTAATAGGAACTACGATAAAACCATGGAAAAAAGTTAAAAAACCTCAAAAATTTAAGTAAGGCATTGCAAAAGTTTTGAACAATATTCCGCATATTTTACTACTTTAAAAATTAAGTATTATCCAATTCCTTTAAAAAAGAAGTGAAATCATAACAAAAACATTTCATGTAAAAAAAGGCCAAGTACGCGAAAATGGCATTCCGTAAAAAGAATTGAGATAAAAGTAAAGCCAAGTTCTCCAATACAAATTTCAAAATGAAATGTTCTTACTAGTTTGGAAATATTTTTCTAAACTTGGCTATTCCGGCTGTAAATGACTCTTAGGCACAGTGTTAAATTGAACATAAAGAAGTTTGACTGTAATAGCAAAGTTTTAAAAAAATATTTCCGAACTGGTAAGAACCTTTCATTTTAAAATTTGTATTGGAGAACTTGGCTTTACTTTTATCTCAATTCTTTTTACGGAATGCCATTTTCGCGTACTTGGCCTTTTTTACATGAAATGTTTTTGTTATGATTTATTAAATATTAAAAACTATTGCATTAAACCTTCACCCAAAATCTAGATTTTCAGAACTTTAGACCCTTTAGTAAATACTGTTGTTAGTTGTTGACAAAAACATTTAAGAGTTTTTTAATTGTAATTTTCATTAGTGTTTTAGAGTTCCTTATTTGCCGACTTCAAAGGATTATAATTAGACAGAGAATACGTAAATAAGCTTCTCTTCGCATTAACGCGTTTCTCTGGAGTAGAGATATAAACGCGACGTGTATGGCTTCTTAAAATGTTCATCTCATATACCTACGCTGGCGGGTTCAAAAAATATACAGTAACACCTCTGGCTATAACCTGTTTGTTTTCCCCCCATTCATTAATTACAAATAACCGCATTTCAACGGTATTTTCATTGTTTAAATAACAAAGTCAGTCAGCCAAACTTATTATAAGTGCTTTAACCCCATTTAAACGACATCTACACACCAAATTTCAGCATTATTGGATAAACATAGTTTATTATGTATACACATATATGATGAGAAAGTTAAGGGAAGAATAACAAAAGTGGGGATTCACAGAGAACGTGGATAAGACACAGTACTTATGTATTGGAAACGAATCAAGTGAGACAAGACAAGAAATAGACAATGGACAAACAATATCTCCAGGCAGTGAGTATGTATACGTGTCACATTTGCTCAGACAGTAACAGACTGTAATAGAAAAGCAAAAAAGGTTATTGCAACGAGCAGAGATATAAAAAAGAATGTAAAATTTAACATATATGAAAAAATGGTAAAAAGCGCGCTGTTGTATTGTATAGAGACTTGTCGCGTAACAGAAAAATACAAAACAAAAATGGAAAGTGTCGAAATGGATGCAATAAGAAGATCAATGAGAATATCTAGAACAGATCACATAAAAAATGAGATCATAAAAGAAAGAATGGGAATCGAGGGAAGCATAATGGATGACATCACTAAAGGCAACTGATATGGTACGGCCATGTACAACGGATGAACAAACGACTGGTGCCTGCTTCTGATTGCTTTAGATTTCAGTAAATTTGATGGCTTTGATTACATTAAATTCATATACCTAGAAAGATAATATAAAAAAATTAAAATAAACATAAATAAATACTTGAGAATACACATAACTAAAGTTTTTAATATTTTAATGAGTTTTTATAAACTGTAGGGACATTCTGCAATGGTTTCGATTTATATTTTTTTAAATTTTTATTTTTTAAATTTTGTTTTTGACTTTTTAATTTGTTTGTTTAATAGTCCTAATGTCCTAGTTAAGGATGTATTTTATTAAAGTGTGTTTAGCTCAGGAAAAACTTTTTTATGTCTTTTTAGAGTTTATTTTGTGTATAACATTTTTGTTTTTTTTTTGTTTTTAAGTCGACATAGATAGATAGATAGATAAGTGGGTAGGGTTTGAAAATTAAAAATTGAAAATTTTAGAAAAAGAAAAACTAACAATACTTGAAATTAAAATTTGCTTTTCTATTTTTTAGCTCACACATATACTATACTATAGTAGTGTGAGCTATGGTGATCCTAATTTTTTCGAGAAAAAAAAAGTTGCTCCGGTTTCAAAAATTTTTATATATCTTTGAGTTTCAGATGATTTTGAAACTTTTTTGCTGCGCCGTCTGTCTGTCTGTCTGTATGTATGTCTGTCTGTCTGTCTGTATGTCTGTAACGACCAACGCGCATAACTCAAAAACCGCTTGGCCGATTTTAATGAAATTTGGTACCTAGGCTGGGTCTTGGGTCGAGATGGTCCCATTTAAAAATGAACAAAATCCACCGAACACAAACCAAATAAAAGGGTGGGGGTAAATTTCAAAAATTAGAGTTTATGTGAAAATATGGCGTGTGTGATATCAAACGAAAGGTGATTGAGTCTGCAGTTAAACAAAATACATTTTAATTTATTTTAAAAAAAGGGTGGGGGTATATTTTAAAAATTAGAGTTTAAGTGAAAATATGGCGTGTGTGATATCAAACGAAGGGTAATTGAGTCCGGAGTTTAACAAAATACATTTTCGTTTTTGTGTTTTTTAAGGGTTGGGGTAGATTTCAAAAATTTGAGTTTAAGTCAAAACATGGCTTGTGTGGTATCAAACAAAAGGTAATTTAGTCTGGAGTTGAATAAAATATATTTTAGTTTTTAGTTATGTTAGCTCACACGTACACTATAACTATAGTACGTAGTGTGAGCTTAGGGGCCCATATATTGGCAGAGTATTTTTCTGAGACACAATTCTTTTAACTTAAGACTGATTTGCAGGTATTGTAATTTAGGCTTGGGTTCATTTGAATAAAGAAGATTTGAATTTGAGAGATTACCACAGCAGGTTCTAGAATGGCACCGAATAGGGCGCAGAAAAAGAGGGCGTCATAAACTAGAATGGCAACATTCAATCCAAAGATCACTGAGTCAAAAAAACCTGACAGAAGATGATCATAGGAGGTGGAGAATAGGCGTCGGACAACGTAGAAAAACGTTCGAAACCGACATAGTACTATTTATACACGTTTCTGCCATGTTTTGTGACTTCCTTGATATTGAATATTTAAAATTTACCATTATAATAGTAATTAGCTTTATTTTTCTGAGATTCCTTACTTTTTTCTCTGCGAAAATTTTATAAATTGATTTTTAACAATGCGCAGGGGCTAAATGTTAATTTAGTGGCAGTAAAAAATTTATTACGTAGTAACATACTATTAGAGTAAAAGCTATACTGACCACGAAGATTCTGCGTAGAAAAAGAAAAACTAAGATTTAGATAAAACTAGAAACAACTTCTCCTCGTCTTAAGGGCATTATTTTTGGTAGGGTTAAAGATATTTAATTGCCTAGTTTGGGTGTGGTCTATGATTCAGTTTCTCGGAGATTTTCGAATGTTTATACTGCTGTTGTCAATGACCATATTTTCATCCTGATTTGCACGATCCTGTAGGCTTTTATGTATGTTTTTTTAAAATGTTTCGAATGGTTCTGGGAGAAATATAATCAGGTATCTCTTTAGCAATGGCTGTTGCCTTTGTTTCTGACATGAGTCTTGGACCATCATCCACCCCTTCATTGTCACTACTTTATCTGCAGAGTTTAACGCACCCAAATTTCTCAAAATGGTTAAATATATTCAAAATGATAGTCATATCACGGTCCTCATACATTTAGCAATAAACAAATTTATTGCATCCCGAGCGGAGTTTCCTGCAAAATACCATTTTACCTTTTAAACCTTTTCTTCGGTAGTAAATTTTAAAGCCGGCATAATGCCAAGAAAGAAATTAGCAAGGTTTATAAAAACGCAATTCTTACCTCCTTCTCGCTTCGCTGATTTAAAAGAAAAGACAATCTAGATCCCATAAAGCGACCTCGTTCGTTCTCCCCTGATATCCTTAGTCAGCTCTTGTCTACCTGCCTATAAATCCTGGTCTTCTTGGTTAACTTTTAGTTTATGGACCGTCGCGTTTTGTTTCAGTAAAGCGACCTCGTTCGTTCTCCCCTGATATCCTTAGTCAGCTCTTGTCTACCTGCCTATAATTCCTGGTCTTCTTGGTTAACTTTTAGTTTATGGACCGTCGCGTTTTGTTGAGGTCGAAGTACACCCTTATGTTTCTATTTTTATCTAAACATCTGCTGAATGAGTTTTTCTCTTTCTAAGATGCACAATTTTTTGCAAGTGTATGTTCCTGTTCTCGTAAATTTTTGATAGGTGTATGATAGTTCCTAATTTTGTTTTATAATAAAGTGCTTTGCAGTGAAAATTTCGTTAGTGCGACATTTTAAGTTAAGAGTGTGCTTGCACTTTGTCAGCATTAAAATGAAACAAGATGCTAAAAGCATTTTTTATTTATTTATTACATTCTGGGATGCTGAAAAGTTAAAAGAACTAAATTTTGGGCATGGGGTAACAGGGATCTTGTAATTGATTATTTTCAGTGACTTTATAATTCGTACAAATTCGTATTTTATTACCCCTTTTTTCCTCTTAATGTGACAATTAAGTGATTTTCGTTATTTCTCTAAATGACTCAAATATTAAAGGAGTGCAGCATTCATACAGGGTGTTCCAATATGATCTAAGTGTTCAAAGTAGAGAAATAAAAATACAATAAAAACACAGGTAGCGTAAGCGTAGGGAAATTGCTATCCTTTTCATGTACTTTTAAAATGTATATTGCAGTGAGACAGGTAGTATATGAAACACTCTACATAATACTTATGCTAACGATCACAAACTCACAAAACACTCACCTGTGACGCAAAGAAAGTTTGCCTCGATCCGGACCTGAACAGACTGCCCATCATGCCGTAGGACATGTCCATTTTGTGTGTTACGTCTCTGATTGCCGACCTCAGTTTGGAAATATCTGGTTTTTCTCTCGTACTACTATCCAAATGTCTGAAATCAAAATTTTAACGGGTCATTATAATGTGTGATGTGCAGTTTTGATGATTCATTTGTTTTGTTTTTAAAATATAAAATTTTCGTTTTAAAAACAAAGTTTGTTGAGCTCTATGAAAAATAACTAAGCCGACATGGAAAATCGTGTAGTCCATTTAAATTTTAAAATATCGGTTGCAATCCGAAACGCACTCCCGTTTTATAGGACGACGAAATTTGAAATGGACGATAGTCCATAGGGCACTCAAAGTATATTTTACAAAACCTATATAAAATGATTGTCACAACATGAAAAACTGAACTAACAAAAAAATATATTTTTTATAAGACTTCTATTATGTGTACTGTTGTACAGGGTCGACTCTACATCTAGAAATAGAAAATTTAATAAAACACTTCTCAAAGATGCGCAGACTGTAGGAAATGGGTTCCACCATCTTCTTACAGGTAAAATATTATTGCTATTGATTTTAATTAAATTTTAAATTTTTGGCGAATGCGAAGGGCAGGCTGCTTGTTCAACGCGCCTGCTAGGATTGCTGGCTTGTACTATGCTTGTTCACCCGCAGCCCACGAGAAAGACCGGCCCGGGCGCGGAAATATCACGTGACCGTAGGAGGCTCACAAAAAAACGCCTCACGGCCCGCTGTCATTATAAAACATGTATGTTTTCAGTTTTGGTATGTTTGTTTACGTCGATTTTTTTGTCATTTCTTATTGAACAATTAGGTCCTTGAAAAGGTAACCTGAGAATCGAAGATATAGTGGATACACTTTAATGTTGGCTTCATCTTTGTATACACGTCAATTTAAAATTCTAAGGTAATATGTCTTCCGCAATATTAAAAAACTGATTTGTAAAATATTGTTAACAGATAGTAATCTCTCTGGTAGTGTGAAATATTTAAAAAGTAAGATACAGCTTTTAAAATAACATGAGTTGTTAGTTAACTTACACTTTAATGAAATATATATTAAACTTTGTGCTGGGTAATTTTTCAAAAAATTATTGACGACCACTACATTCAATTCATTGAATGTGAAAACCATCTCACTTATTCACAAGATCACTTGTTTCTTTTTAATAAATTATTGTGAAATGTTTTATATTGAAAATTTTTCTTCAGATAACTCTAGCGAGTGTTTTTGTGGAGAAAAACTATTGTCAAAGATGGAAAAATTTAGTCTAAGGGCAGTAAAGTTTTTTTAAATAATTTTATTAAAAAGCACAATGATTTAGTGTTTGCTAATAAATCTTTGAATAAGAACTCAGACAAAGATGGTGACACTCAAAAAAAAATTAAAAAACTGAAAGCTTAGGTTTGATATGTCGAATTTTGAAAGAATTGTATAGATTTGAAGTTACTAACGATATTATGTACCTAATATATGTACCTGAAGATATTAGAGTGCAAATTTTGTATAATTTTTGATTTTATAGATTCAGTTCTTTTATCCATAATAAACACATATATCAGCAAAATATTTTTTTCAATTTTTGCCTATAAAAGAACAAAATTTTTTTGTTAATTTATTTAAATTGTGTAAAAACATATAATATATTAAGCAATACAATAAGAATCCTGGGATTCCTAAGATCACGTGACCGCCGACTTGCTTATAACGCGCCATGGCCGGTCTTTATCGTTGGCTGCGTTGTTCACCATAGGGATCTTTGTATGTATGACATAATATAAGGAAATAGAGAGGCTACAAACTTATCAAAGTTATTTAAGTCAAAATCAAAGGAGGGAAATATCGGTCCTCTATACTCTAGCCAGTGGCGTATATAGAAAAAAGTTTCGGGGTGAGCCCGAGGCAGTTTGGGGGGGGGGGGCCCGAGACCCCATGAGGCCGTATTTTATGTTTGTATTCAGGAAATATGTGGAAAATATCTAAAAAAATCTTAGCTTCGGGGGGGCCCGGGCCCCCCCTTATATACGCCACTGACTCTAGCCGTATTTAGAGAAAGTCCTTGTTGATTTATAAGCGTCGCAAAATAAAAACTAGGATATATTATCCACCATCCCACGTGCCAACGTAACTAGCATTTAATGAATTTCTCCAGAGAGCGCAAATTAAAAAATCAGCTGTATTAAAAATGGTAGAACTCTACTGCCGTGCGTGCTATCGCTAGAGATACGGTTACGCCACTTCGTGAGCAAAAAGTACTTATGGCAAACATTTTGGTAGCGTATCTCATTTTTTTATTTTTTTCAGTTACGTCGGTACGTGAGATAGGGGACGATATGTATGGTTGTTTTTGGCGACTAAAAGTTTACCGCCGAGGCTGATTTGAAACCACTTTAGGGGCATACTGTGGTGTTTAGATTTCCGCAGAAAATCCGAAAAATCTGTTTTCACAGCACTCTAAAACTTAATTTAGTATCGAAGCCTAGTGCATATTCAACCTAGCGTAGTTCATTAACAGATTTTTTTCGTTTCCTTAATATACATGCTCCAAAAAAAATTATGCATAAAATTTTGCGATATACTTAAAATTAAAGGTTTTTAATATCCCCTAATTGGGTACTTTTTTGATGTTCGTTTACTCTAACTAAAGAGCAAGGTCTAGGTTTGAAAACCCTGTAGTAGTAATAGTGGTGGCTAGACCATTTTTTGGTCTAGTCACTAGGCACACGGCGTGCCCTTTTCGCAAACCCCGATTTTTCCGTAAAACATATACCAAACTGGCCCTCGGGATGCAAGTTTCTTTCTCTAAGAGGACTTAATTTTGCCTGGCACCTCTTTGTCGAGGGCAGGGATCTTTATACTGCGTAACAAGTATACACAGTGGACCCACGCTTGTACACTTTTGAAAGACGGTCCTGCTACATGTTAGACTTGCATCTATCTAACATCGCTATCGTCCCAGCAGAACTTGGTTATAGACGATAGACTTTCCTTTTCAGTGCAACAGTCGTGGTCGTCGTGAGTTGACTGTAGGAGATTTATGCTGCAGCCATTCTGATACCGACTATATAGCACTTATAGCAAGCTCCTGGGTTATTATTCCTGGTTCCTCGGCTGGCTGCGTGTCGGCTCCTGGACTACACCTACGCCTATTCTCGATGTTCAAGGTCAACTTATATTTTGCGTGCATCGCATCGAACGCTAATTCGATGACGACTGTTGAACGTGAGGTTAAGCTTTCAGGCTACCCACGGAAAAATATAAGGGAAACAAAAAACTCCTTTTTGCCCGATTAGCCACGAAACTTGTTTGATTTTTAAATTCACGGGTACGAAACTCCACGTTTGTTAGTATTATTTGGCTTAAAAATTCCGTTGATTGACGCTCACTGTCTTGAAAACGGGTAAAAATGCAATCTGTGTTGATCCGGACTGAAAGACAAAGAGCTGTCGTAGGTCACGGACTATAGTTGTTTTCTTTTATTTGCATTCGATCTTTTCATTGATCGATATTGTATAGCAGTGTTTTCGCCTGCTTTTAGTTTTTTGTTTCTCTCGTATCTCGGTAGATGCCGCCTCTTGCTATAGTTCGCTCACTAATTACATTTAATTAGAGACAAAACCGTCTGATTAACTTCGCAAGATTTGTCACATTGACCAGCAGTGTTCTGAGGAGTCCCATAAGGACGAAACGGTTAACTGTCAACACTTATTAGGTGTCCATTAGATCTTGGACCCCCGTGAGGTTAAGCTTTCAGACTACCCACGGAAAAATATAAGGGAAACAAAAAACTCCTTTTTGCCCGATTAGCCGCGAAACTTGTTTGATTTTTAAATTCACGGGTACGAAATTCCACGTTTTTTAGTATTATTTGGCTTAAAAATTCCGTTGATTGACGCTCACTGTTTTGAAGACGGGTAAAAATGCAATCTGTGTTGATCCGGACTGAAAGACAAAGAGCTGTCGTAGGTCACGGACTATAGTTGTTTTCTTTTATTTGCATTCGATCTTTTCATTGATCGACATTGTATAGCAGTGTTTTCGCCTGCTTTTAGTTTTTTGTTTCTCTCGTATCTCGGTAGATGGCGCCTCTTGCTATAGTTCGCTCACTAATTACATTTAATTAGAGACAAAACCGTCTGATTAACTTCGCAAGATTTGTCACATTGACCATCAGTGTTCTGAGGAGTCCCATAAGGACGAAACGGTTAACTGTCAACACTTATTAGGTGTCCATTAGATCTTGGACCCCCGTGAGGTTAAGCTTTCAGGCTACCCACGGAAAAATATAAGGGAAACAAAAAACTCCTTTTTGCCCGATTAGCCACGAAACTTGTTTGATTTTTAAATTCACGGGTACGAAATTCCACGTTTGTTAGTATTATTTGGCTTAAAAATTCCGTTGATTGACGCTCACTGTCTTGAAGACGGGTAAAAAGGCAATCTGTGTTGATCCGGCCTGAAAGACAAAGAGCTGTCGTAGGTCACGGACTATAGTTGTTTTCTTTTATTTGCATTCGATCTTTTCATTGATCGACATTGTATAGCAGTGTTTTCGCCTGCTTTTAGTTTTTTGTTTCTCTCGTATCTCGGTAGATGCCGCCTCTTGCTATAGTTCGCTCACTAATTACATTTAATTAGAGACAAAACCGTCTGATTAACTTCGCAAGATTTGTCACATTGACCAGCAGTGTTCTGAGGAGTCCCATAAGGACGAAACGGTTAACTGTCAACACTTATTAGGTGTCCATTAGATCTTGGACCCCCGTGAGGTTAAGCTTTCAGACTACCCACGGAAAAATATAAGGGAAACAAAAAACTCCTTTTTGCCCGATTAGCCGCGAAACTTGTTTGATTTTTAAATTCACGGGTACGAAATTCCACGTTTTTTAGTATTATTTGGCTTAAAAATTCCGTTGATTGACGCTCACTGTTTTGAAGACGGGTAAAAATGCAATCTGTGTTGATCCGGACTGAAAGACAAAGAGCTGTCGTAGGTCACGGACTATAGTTGTTTTCTTTTATTTGCATTCGATCTTTTCATTGATCGACATTGTATAGCAGTGTTTTCGCCTGCTTTTAGTTTTTTGTTTCTCTCGTATCTCGGTAGATGGCGCCTCTTGCTATAGTTCGCTCACTAATTACATTTAATTAGAGACAAAACCGTCTGATTAACTTCGCAAGATTTGTCACATTGACCATCAGTGTTCTGAGGAGTCCCATAAGGACGAAACGGTTAACTGTCAACACTTATTAGGTGTCCATTAGATCTTGGACCCCCGTGAGGTTAAGCTTTCAGGCTACCCACGGAAAAATATAAGGGAAACAAAAAACTCCTTTTTGCCCGATTAGCCACGAAACTTGTTTGATTTTTAAATTCACGGGTACGAAATTCCACGTTTGTTAGTATTATTTGGCTTAAAAATTCCGTTGATTGACGCTCACTGTCTTGAAGACGGGTAAAAATGCAATCTGTGTTGATCCGGCCTGAAAGACAAAGAGCTGTCGTAGGTCACGGACTATAGTTGTTTTCCTTTATTTGCATTCGATCTTTTCATTGATCGACATTGTATAGCAGTGTTTTCGCCTGCTTTTAGTTTTTTGTTTCTCTCGTATCTCGGTAGATGCCGCCTCTTGCTATAGTTCGCTCACTAATTACATTTAATTAGAGACAAAACCGTCTGATTAACTTCGCAAGATTTGTCACATTGACCAGCAGTGTTCTGAGGAGTCCCATAAGGACGAAACGGTTAACTGTCAACACTTATTAGGTGTCCATTAGATCTTGGACCCCCGTGAGGTTAAGCTTTCAGACTACCCACGGAAAAATATAAGGGAAACAAAAAACTCCTTTTTGCCCGATTAGCCGCGAAACTTGTTTGATTTTTAAATTCACGGGTACGAAATTCCACGTTTTTTAGTATTATTTGGCTTAATAATTCCGTTGATTGACGCTCACTGTTTTGAAGACGGGTAAAAATGCAATCTGTGTTGATCCGGACTGAAAGACAAAGAGCTGTCGTAGGTCACGGACTATAGTTGTTTTCTTTTATTTGCATTCGATCTTTTCATTGATCGACATTGTATAGCAGTGTTTTCGCCTGCTTTTAGTTTTTTGTTTCTCTCGTATCTCGGTAGATGGCGCCTCTTGCTATAGTTCGCTCACTAATTACATTTAATTAGAGACAAAACCGTCTGATTAACTTCGCAAGATTTGTCACATTGACCATCAGTGTTCTGAGGAGTCCCATAAGGACGAAACGGTTAACTGTCAACACTTATTAGGTGTCCATTAGATCTTGGACCCCCGTGAGGTTAAGCTTTCAGGCTACCCACGGAAAAATATAAGGGAAACAAAAAACTCCTTTTTGCCCGATTAGCCACGAAACTTGTTTGATTTTTAAATTCACGGGTACGAAATTCCACGTTTGTTAGTATTATTTGGCTTAAAAATTCCGTTGATTGACGCTCACTGTCTTGAAGACGGGTAAAAATGCAATCTGTGTTGATCCGGCCTGAAAGACAAAGAGCTGTCGTAGGTCACGGACTATAGTTGTTTTCCTTTATTTGCATTCGATCTTTTCATTGATCGACATTGTATAGCAGTGTTTTCGCCTGCTTTTAGTTTTTTGTTTCTCTCGTATCTCGGTAGATGGCGCCTCTTGCTATCGTTCGCTCACTAATTACATTTAATTAGAGACAAAACTGTCTGATTAACTTTGCAAGATTTGTCACATTGACCAGCAGTGTTCTGAGGAGTCCCATAAGGACGAAACGGTTAACTGTCAACACTTATTAGGTGTCCATTAGATCTTGGACCCCCGTGAGGTTAAGCTTTCAGGCTACCCACGGAAAAATATAAGGGAAACAAAAAACTCCTTTTTTCCCGATTAGCCACGAAACGTGTTTGATGCTGAAAAGAAAATGAGCGGCAGGGCAGACTTTTTTTTTGTTTTTGCATCGTTGTTCGAGACGCGAACCTGGTACCTTCTGCATGGGAAGCCGACGACCATACCACGGCACTAGCTTGCCGCCTTGAAAATCCTGTATAATTACGATGGTATATATATATTTATCGGTTTCACAACGTTTTACGTCTTCCGATACCCAATCTCCACTCGTTTCTGTTTGCCCATAATTCATCATCTAGGCCTCTTATTCTTATTTCACTGTCTATTCCTTCTCTCCAGTTTCTTCTTGGCCGTCCTCGTTTTCTTCGGCCAGTTGGTTTCCATTGTAGTATTTGTTTAGGTAGTCTTTCATCATTCATTCTTTGTACATGTCCGTACCACACCAGTTGTTTTGTTCTTATTGGTTCGTTTCCACGCCCTTAGTTAAGTTTTTGAACTACAAAACATTTTTAGTTTATTTTATTTATTTATTTTTTGAAATTTGATTTCAACCCGGTGTTAGAAATAAATAACACTCGGTACCTTGGGATAACAAACCAGATATGTTTTTGCTTATTTGATTTTAAAATGTTAAAATTAAAACTGGAGCAATTTTAGTACACACCCATCTCGATGTGTCCTTGTTTATCACACCTGATATTCCGTTTTCCTATTTCCTTTAAACTGACCCATTTAAAAATACGATACCTACATAAATTCGTGGAGTCAACGAAAGAGGAAAACAACAAAACAACGATAAGATAGTGTGCTTTAATCGTTTGTCCCAGCCAAACGCATACTGAAAAAGGGTTGATCATAGCCGCCCTGTGGCATCAATCTACGGCCTTTGCCGAATTAATTAGTGTCAAACTAAACATAATTAAACAAAAAGTCAAAATCGTTAAGCCGCGCGCGCGCAAATCCATAACAGTGCATTAAAGATATATTAGTGCGGTTAAAACCATAAACCCTATAAAACCTAAAATTTACCTAACTAGTGCGGAAAGTGCCTCTTTTCCGCACGCGATTGCAGATGGCCAAACGACGCGATAGCGGAGTTTGGCCAGCAATCAAGTGCGGAAAAGACACTTTACGCACGAGTTAGGTACACTATTTTTTCTATAAGCGTGAGGAAAAAACTAAAAATTAATCAGAAAATTATTTATATTCAAAACGTTTTAATCAAATCAATTATTATTATTCACATTCTAGCGGCTTCTAGAACTGACTAGGGTAGATCTTCGTCCGAAGAATCCATTGAAAATCTGATTTTTTTGTTTGAAAAATTCAAAAGACGCTTGTATCTGCAAAATTGGCTTTGTTTTGACAGTTTGTTTGTACTTTGTTGCTATGGTGATTTAAGATGCCAAATCTAAAACCACTAGTGTTCATTGTTGTTTGACATTGACAATGACGATATTTATACCGGGGAGGTTTAAAACTTATAATTTGAACCTATTTTACTGAAAACTTTATTTTATCGAAAATATTGAAAATATAGCAGAATTTTAGTCAATTTGAATATTTTTAGGATATTTCGTGTGCTAGGAAAGATACAAATGTATTTTGAACGGTCTAAATGTTATAGAACACCTCAAAATCGTAACAAATTTACTTATTTTTCCGTACAAGTGCGGAAAAGTGGCACTTTTCACACTAAAATGCGTGCGGAAAAGTGAACTTTTCCGCACGCTTATAGAAAAAAGAGTTAACAACGCCGAAAGAAGAGATCATCATCGGATTACTCCATTTCCATGGTACCCTTCCTTTTAAAGAAAACACCATCGAGGTAAGTCATTTTTTTCAAAAATAACTCTTTTTTAGCTCCTTTTCATACCCATTAAGGGTTGTTCGCCCACCTCACTGCGTCAGGTGAAATCACGCTCTGTTGTTCCCGCGCTCCCTATTGTTTACAGTAGGTGTCCGATTGAGTGGTAGCTCCATAGCTCCTTAGCGAAGAAGCTATTACACACTCGGCCCGTTTCACTTATATCATCCATTAAAGTACGTTCACCCACTGTCATAATTTCTCTTATTCTTTGATTTGTAACTCTTTCTCTTTTTGATTTCCCTGCTGCTCTTCTCCAATAGTCCATCTCCGTAGCGAAAAGCATTTTTTCTGTTCTATCCTTGATTGGTCATACTTCTGAGCCGTATGTAACAATACTTTTTACAATGGTGTTATATATAAGCTTTTTGTTATGTTTTGATATACTTTGGTCCCAAATTATTCCATTTAATAAAGTTATTGCTTTTCTTCCTTGTACGTTTCGATCGTTTATAGCTTTGTCTAGTGTTCCGTCAGCTGTAATTTTTAGACCCAAGTATTTATACTCATCACAGGACTGAATTCGCTGCCCGGTATTTAAGATTAGATCCTGTTTCATTTCACCGATACACATATACTCTGTCTTATTGAGATTAACCTCTAGTCCCCACTTATTATACTCTTCTATTAGTTTTCGTGTCATATATTCGAGGTCGTCATAATCCTGAGCCACTACTATCTGATCATCGGCGAAACATAAAGTATACAAGGTGGTTTCGTCCAACGGAATTCCCATGTTTTGGCATTTTCTCTTCCATACTTTAAGGAGTTGTTCCAAGTATATCTTGAAGAGCGTAGACGAGATACAGCAACCTTGTTTAAGACCTTTATTTACTTGAAAGCCTTTGGTTAGTTTTTCTATTATTTTTACGATGGTACTTACTTGTACATATTGCCCAGTTTGACGTCTAGCGCTTGAAGTTCGTTGAAAATTTGATTTTTGTCGATCCACACATGCAACTCTTTGACAAGTTCAGGTACAATGAGGAATGTCCGCCAGCCTCGGATTTTCTTACTTTTGAGAATGTCGCCGAATATGTGATCTCCCACGTAGAGAACGTCCTTGCCCTTGGCGCCGATGAATTTTGTGAAAACGTCACACGAACCTATAAACAACAAAAAGTGGTTTTATGTACAGGGTGTAACAAAACGGGATTTGAATATAAATGGTATTTTTGCCATTTATAAGTTTTTAAATATTTTAAATTAAATATTGTTTTAGACATCAACAAGCATCAATATTAATTATATGCAAGACTAGGTTCCCAACTAACATTTATAGTAGCGGCTACATGTTCTAAAGGCTTTGCTACTTTCTTATAGTAGAAATGTGGTGATCCCAACCAAAATTTGTTACTTTTTAGTTCTAACTACTATTTAATATCAGGAAATAGTAGATGTTTCGTAAAAACGACCCTCTAAACTACTTCATAGGATTGTTTCTTGATAGTCGATTCTGATAGTCTTCTCTACCACAATAGGACGTTGCTAAAGTTTTACTTTCTTTTTAGTCGTTATTTCGTAGTCGCCCTGACTTTTATATCCTACTTAATTACCACTAGAAAGTTAAGCTTCATTGGAGTCCCAAACAAGTGTATCCGACAACTACATTATAACTTTAATTTTTACCACAAAAGTTTGTGTCATCATAGTAACATCTGATGTAACAATGTAGACAAAATAACTTTTTGGATCAACTTTAAAGCCGCAACTACTTTCAAGTAACCTTTTCGACTATCAGGGAATATAGTTTGGGACGCCATGTTTTTATGTAAGAAAGAAAATTTAATATTTTTGTTGTCGTTTTATGAGCTCATATTAAAGAGCCATACTATTTTATAAACAAATTAGTTGAAGCTTACCAAAAATGCTCTTCTTAAGCACCATTTGTTGGAGTTAACTGTCGATTATGAAAACATAACCTCCAAAATCACAAAACAAAAATTCCATCAGCTACCAGAAAACGGCTCAATTTTACGAGCGCACCGGTTTTTTGCAATATATATAATGCATGTTATACAAAAAACTTTGCGTCGCACTCGAATTTTGATCCTCTGCTCGTAAATTCTCACACTTTTGGATAACATAGTTCATATTATAACCATAACCAAACAAAAAAACTAAGCGAGTCTGTTTACTGTTGTGTCCACCATATTGTGTAACAATTCTACCAAAAAGAAACGATTATATTATTTGCAACTACATCGCAACTTTTATGCCATTACGGAAAAAAAACAGCCTCTACGACGTAGTAGATACCTGGCTACGACGTAGTAGTGTAGTTGTTACTACAGTGACTTTAAACACTTGGCCAAGTAGTTATAACCAGAAATTGGTTCCCCACTTAGGGAATTATAACGTCGCTGTATGGTATACTGAGACGTAGCGGGAGTACGTTGCGGTTACTTTTAAGAAATTCTTTCTAGTTGGGGTTTCGTCATTACAACTTTAATTGTTTGTTGGGTTAAGAATAAGTAAAATTTATGGCAACTCCGGCGACTTGTTTTTAGGCATACTTTCAGGTCTACTGTATTTTAATAAAAGTTGTATTCGGCTAATATGTCCTTTGAGCTACTAACATCAAAATAATTTATATTCTGTAACTGGAAACAAATTTGCTAAATTATTTTCAATTTTTAAAAAACACACTGTGTAATTTTACTTTCTAACGGTTTCTTTAAGTCTGGCTTGCGTTGGTATTTTGTCTCTTACTGGAGCGTTTAAAGCGCAATCTATCTCTTTCTCACCAAGGCGACAGGGAGTGGAAGTCTAGCCAATCAACGCCATTGTATTTGTGCCTGCAAGCGTAGGATGACTTTAACTGAGACAGGAAACTTTCGAAAGTCGATAGGGAAAACATTCTTTAGTTGGCTTTGCTTTCGTTCACACTTCCTAAGGGGTTTTTTTTCAACTGGGGAAATTTATCAATTATTTTAACTTTGTATAAAACTGTTAACTTTATTATTCATAATTATTTTAGTCTTTTCTTTTGGAGTTTATTAATTTAAAGCTTTTAATTATTACTGTTCCCAGTGTTTTAAAATAATGTTTTTAACTGTTTTATGGTTTTTTAACATCAAAATACAAACCATTCGTTGCCCTAAAATCGGCATTTTTAATCAATAATACATCCCAAACCTAAACGATAATATTAAGTAAATTAAACAGTTGATTGAATAGTTTCATCTATTCAATCAACGTTTAAAATGTTGATAAATAAAAATATTTACAACAAATATATAAAAGGTTTATAAAACCTAAAAGTTTAAAGAGTGTGAATATTTGAATACAAAAGCTTAATAGTAGTAAAATTTGATATTCCATTAATAAATATAAGAAGTGATAATGTGAAGTTTCGGGAAGAAAATTGAAAATTGTATGATTTTCCTACATTGTTTATTCATTTAGGAAAGAACCGTCAAATTCCCTTTGGAGATCGTGTAAATTTAATAACATAAAGCAACTTTTATGAGCATGAAGTTAGCGAAGCACCCATCGCAGATCGAATCGTAACTAGGTGGATAATTTGCCGTTAATTAGTCGTGAATTAGTTGTGGAAAAATTAATTTTGTCGCTCTTATTTTTGACCGTTTTTTAGGGTGCTTCGTTAACTTCATATGAAGTAAGCGAAACACCCCTGTCAAAAATGGCTTTAGACAAACCGAATATGGTGGATAATTTGCCGCTAATTAGTCGTGAATTAGTCGTGGAAAAATTAATTTTGTCGCTCTTATTTTTGACCGTTTTTTGGGTGCTAAATTCATATGAAGTTAGCAAAGCACCCAAAAAAACGGTCAAAAATAAAAGCGACAAAATTAATTTTACCACAACTAATTCACGACTAATTAGCGGCAAATTATCCATGACATGATATGATATTCGGTTTCGATAGGTCATGTCTAAAGCCATTTTTGACAAGGGTGCTTCGCTAACTTCATATGAAGTTAGCGAAGCACCCAAAAAAACGGTCAAAAATAAGAGCGACAAAATTAATTTTCCACAACTAATTCACGATTCGATCTGCGATGGGTGCTTCGCTAACTTCATGCTCATGCAACTTTTAATAATTATATTAATTTTCAAATCGTTGTACAAATTGGTGGCTCACAACGTTTAAGCCTTTGCCACTTGAGATGACAGAACCACTGCCACACAGGCCGCCTGTTACAAGGGTTAATGGTTATTCGATAAATTTCTTTGGGGATGTGATAGGGGAGGTGGTAAAGAGTAAATTTAACCCAAAGATGCATTATGCAAGTAAATAGTTTTTGAGATATTTAAATTTTTCTGTTTTTCTCCATTTTTTTCCAGGTTTTTTTGATTTTAAAAAAGATTAAAAATATAACAAAAAGATTTTTCGGAAACTAAGTTGTAAGCTCTTATGGTCTGACTTTTGGAAAAAAAACAGAAAAAATTTAATTTCTCAAAAACTATTAACTTTTGCCTATATTACATCCTCAAAGGAATGTAGCGAATTAGCAAGTCACCCTGTATATAACTACGGTATTGTAGAACACAGTACTTATGTATTAGAAACGAATCAAGTGAGTTAGAACTAGATATATGACAAATAATATCTCCATGCAATGAGTATGTATACTTTGGTATAACATTTGATAAGATTGGAAATGACAGGAAAAAAGAATAGTAAAAGCAAAACAGGTTATTGGATGTCTTAACAGTATTTATGGAGCAGAGATAAAAAAGAATGTAAAATTTAACATATATGAAACAATGGTGAAAAGCACGCTGTTGTATGGAATAGAGACTTGTCGCGTAAAAGAAAAATACAAAGCAAAAATGGAAAGAGTCCAAATGGATGCAGTAAGAAGATCAATGAGAATATCTAGAACAGATTATATAAGAAATAAGATCATAAAAGAAATAATAGAAATCGAGACAAGAATAACGGATGACATCACAAAAAGACAACTGATATGGTACGGCCATGTAGAACGGATGAACGACGAAAGATTACCAAAGCAGATCCTAGAATGGCAACCAATAGGGCGCAGAAAGAGGGGGCGTCCTAAACTGGAAAGATCAATGAGTCAAAAAAACCTGTCAGGATCGAAGAAGGTGGAGAATAGGCGTCGGACCACATAAAAAAAACATTCTAAACCGATATAATAGTAGTATTGTAATCTTTTTTAAACCCCTGTGAAAAATTCCTGATTTATCGTATTTGTAACATTAGAAATTGACATTAAATAAAAAGTCAAATCACCTAAAAAAACTGCAATTAATAAGTTAAACTAGCTGATATCTCAAGACTGTATTGCTCCTTCGTGACATATCGTAGTCGGTACACGATTCGAAAAGTTTGTAGAAAACGGCGAAAGATAAGAGAAAGTTCATTTTTGCAATAGTCTCTTTGTGCGCGTTTAAAATAACAAACTATTTAGAGCAAAGATAAAAAATAAAATTTTCCATACAACAGAACTAAAGATAAAGAGAAAATACAATAATTCGGTCAAATTAGAACAAAAAATGCATGTAAGCATTGGCGTAGCTAGCCTTGCTTTACAGGGGGGGGGGCGTGGCCCCGGTCTATCTTGAACAAAAAGCAAACATATTTAACATTATTTATATGTATACACAGGAAGTATGTGATTCAGCAATTCTACAAAGAAAGTTTTCTACGTCGCTGACTGAAAGCGTCTACCACACTGTCTAAGTCGACCTCAACATCTTTTTCTATGAATAACAATGACAAACCTGAGTGTCTCTCTTGAGTCATAGTTGTTCTAAGCCAATTAAATACTCTCCTCATGGCAGAGAAAGACCTCTCGCAAGTTGCACTTGAAATTGGAAGAATACTCGCAACTTTAAAAAGTTGGTAGAGGTTTGGATAGGTGTTTTCTGCTATATGTTGTTTGATAGAATCATGACCAACAGTTTGATTTAACCGAAAAATACAATTCTTTAAAACGGTCATTTCTGCTCTTAGAGTAGAAGTATTAATATTAAAAATTTCCCGGTATTGCTCGACGAATTTATTCCATTTAACGACGTGGCAAAACTTAATATGAAAATGGTTATGAAATTGTCACCAAAATCGGAAAATTTTCATAAGACACTAAACGCTAACCTCAAAAAAACTAAAAAGATAATTATATTTATTTTAGAAAAACAGTTTAAAAAGGTCGTTTATAACCTTACGACATCTACAACCCGATTTCGGAAACAGAGAGGCAAAGGTCGCTGTCTTTATTAAATGCGAAATTCAACTTACACTTCTATAATATTTTACAAGATGTCGCCAATATGTATGAAATATTCAATATGCATAATTATGTTTAAATTTAAAAAATATTTTCGGGAAATTGCATAAGTGCCGAAAAGTTACCGATAA
Organism: Aspidapion aeneum; assembly: GCA_963576565.1. Lineage (NCBI taxonomy): Eukaryota > Metazoa > Arthropoda > Insecta > Coleoptera > Brentidae > Aspidapion > Aspidapion aeneum. Next base: position 139,335,913 of record OY755040.1, on the reverse strand, counting down.
TTTAAAGAGGAAAAGCCTAATTCCGCAAGACAAGGGCTTTTTCCTGAAATGTAAACATAATCTGAATGATTTTAAATTTGAATGCACTTATTTTATTTGAATATTTCCCGAATAATAATAGAAAAGTATGTATTTTCAGCGTCATGTTCTTTTACTAGTAGTCGATAGGGGAGGCCTAAAATATCTTAGGGGGGGCCTGAGGGACTTCAGGGGGGGGGCCAGGCCCCCCCTGGCCCTCCCCTAGCTACGCCAATGCATGTAAGGTTACATAAATTCGCACTAGGCTGAAACTTGGTAGGATTGTTCAAAACACCATTAAAAATGAATCCTAAAAAGTCCTCATCAATCTGACACCTGGAAAAATATTTATTCAGGGTCAAAGGTCACAAAAATGGGTTTTTCGCGATTTTCAGCAAAACGGTAAATTTTATCACAAAATTAGCTCAGATCAAAATTGTAGAGCAGGTAATTATCTACAAAAAATGTCCAAGATTTTTTTTCCTAAGAGCCACAGTTTCCTAGATATAACAATTCAAAAAGTTCGAGGAGTTGGAATTGTCGTAATATGTATAAGTACACTACGTATATACATCACTGAATTTCTTACAAACTCCTCGAACTTTTTGAATTGTTATATCTAGGAAACGGTGGCTCTTAGGAAAAACATTTTTTGTAGATAATTACCTGCTCTACAATTTTGATCTGAGCTAATTTTGTGATAAAACTTACCGTTTTGCTGAAAATCGCGAAAACCCCATTTTTGTGACCTTTGACCCCGAATAAATATTTTTCCAGGTGTCGGATTGATGAGGACTTTTTAGGATTCATTTTTAATGGTGTTTTGAACAATCCTACCAAGTTTCAGCCTAGTGCGAATTTATGTAACCTTGAATGTCTAGATTGACCGGACTACAAGGGCATTTTACGAAAAGAGCTGATTGTTTTGAAAAGGGTTGCTAAAGAACAAAAAAAAATCCAAAATGGTAAAATAAAAATCTAATAAAAATTGTATATTTTTCTTCTTCCAAATTTCAAAAAGTCTTTGATAAGTTTTCATTGAAACACTCTGTATAGACAATATTTTTTTTAAATAATGATGATATCTGATATTTCTTCCTCGTATTTCAATCAAATTTCACACCTTGGACATAAAAAGTGCACTTTCATTATTTTAGGCATAATATCATTTAACCTTTGACATTTTCGTCGCTTTGTCCCTAGTAATTTGTGCAAATGGGTTATTTTTTTCTTTTTATCCCGTTTCCGCGTAAACGATTTGGATTGGAATCAATCAAGTTTTTTCACACATTGCTTTATTTGAATGTTGCATAGTTTTGTTTGCGTAAAACATCGTAACAAGAGTGTAAAATTATCTCAACGTAATTGAATAATAACATTGATAAAAAAAAATATCAAAAATAATTTTATACTTCAGACAAAGGTGTATGTGCTTAACTCGCGAGTGTCAGAAAGAGAAGGAAGAGTTGGTTTTGGTTAGTTTCCAACTTACACAAGGTAGCATCTCCAGACGTACGTTTCTGTATGTTTCACGTCATCATTGGAGAACAGCATAGACAGATAAGCCAATTTGAACCAAAACCAACTCCTACATATGAATTACTCGCATCCATGAGATACGAGCAAACTTAAAGGTGTGGCGCCATCTAGCGATCTGGCTCGAGCACTCGAAAGTTGAACCACACTGGCATCGTCTTGTCTGAGACACAGTTGCGCCATCTATAGACAAGTTTCGTCCATTTAATGTGGTTTTAAAACATCGTAACAAGAGTGTCAATTTATCTCTTCGTAATTGAATAATAACATTGATAAAAAAAAAAATATCAAAAATAATTTTATACTTCAGACAAAGGTGTATGTGCTTAACTCGCGAGTGTCAGAAAGAGAAGGAAGAGTTGGTTTTGGTTAGTTTTCAACTTACACAAGGTAGCATCTCCAGACGTACGTTTCTGTGTGTTTCACGTCATCAGTGGAGAACAGCATAGACAGATAAGCCAATTTGAACCAAAACCAACTCCTACATATGAATTACTCGCATCCATGAGATACGAGCAAACTTAAAGGTGTGGCGCCATCTAGCGATCTGGTTCGAGCACTCGAAAGTTGAACTACACTGGCATCGTCTTGTCTGAGACACAGTTGCGCCATCTATACACACGTTTCGTCCATTGAATGTGGTTTTAAAACCACGTAATCACGTAGCAACTAAAAGGCCGTACTGGCCAAAGCATATCCAAAGAAAAAAGATGAAAGATGACAAAAATCAGTTTTGATGCCCTTGTTATATGAAGTTTTCCTTGAAACACTCTGTATAGACAATATTTTTTTTAAATAATGATGATATCTGATATTTCTTCATCGTATTTCAATGAAATTTCACACCTTGGATATAAAAAGTGCACTTTCATTATTTTAGGCATAATATCATTTAACCTTTGACATTTTCGTTGCTTTGTCCATAGTAATTTGTGCAAATGTGTTTTTTACTTTTTATCACGTTTCCGCGTAAACGATTTGGATTGGAATCAATCAAGTTTTTTCACACATTGCTTTATTTGAATGTTGCATAGTTTTGTTTGCGTAAAACATCGTAACAAGAGTGTCAATTTATCTCAACGTAATTGAATAATAACATTGATTAAAAAAAATATCAAAAATAATTTTATACTTCAGACAAAGGTGTATGTTCTTAACTCGCCAGTGTCAGAAAGAGAAGGAAGAGTTGGTTTTGGTTAGTTCCCAACTTACACAAGGTAGCATCTCCAGACGTACGTTTCTGTGTGTTTCACGTCATCAGTGGAGAACAGCATAGACAGATAAGCCAATTTGAACCAAAACCAACATGAATTACTCGCATCCATGAGATACGAGCAAACTTAAAGGTGTGGCGCCATCTAGCGATCTGGCTCGAGCACTCGAAAGTTGAACCACACTGGCATCGTCTTGTCTGAGACACAGTTGCGCCATCTATAGACAAGTTTCGTCCATTGAATGTGGTTTTAAAACATCGTAACAAGAGTGTCAATTTATCTCTTCGTAATTGAATAATAACATTGATAAAAAAAAATATCAAAAATAATTTTATACTTCAGACAAAGGTGTATGTGCTTAACTCGCGAGTGTCAGAAAGAGAAGGAAGAGTTGGTTTTGGTTAGTTTCCAACTTACACAAGGTAGCATCTCCAGACGTACGTTTCTGTGTGTTTCACGTCATCATTGGAGAACAGCATAGACAGATAAGCCAATTTGAACCAAAACCAACTCCTACATATGAATTACTCGCATCCATGAGATACGAGCAAACTTAAAGGTGTGGCGCCATCTAGCGATCTGGCTCGAGCACTCGAAAGTTGAACCACACTGGCATCGTCTTGTCTGAGACACAGTTGCGCCATCTATAGACAAGTTTCGTCCATTGAATGTGGTTTTAAAACATCGTAACAAGAGTGTCAATTTATCTCTTCGTAATTGAATAATAACATTGATAAAAAAAATATCAAAAATAATTTTATACTTCAGACAAAGGTGTATGTACTTAACTCGCGAGTGTCAGAAAGAGAAGGAAGAGTTGGTTTTGGTTAGTTTCCAACTTACACAAGGTAGCATCTCCAGACGTACGTTTCTGTGTGTTTCACGTCATCAGTGGAGAACAGCATAGACAGATAAGCCAATTTGAACCAAAACCAACATGAATTACTCGCATCCATGAGATACGAGCAAACTTAAAGGTGTGGCGCCATCTAGCGATCTGGCTCGAGCACTCGAAAGTTGAACCACACTGGCATTGTCTTGTCTGAGACACAGTTGCGCCATCTATAGACAAGTTTCGTCCATTGAATGTGGTTTTAAAACATCGTAACAAGAGTGTCAATTTATCTCTTCGTAATTGAATAATAACATTGATAAAAAAAAATATCAAAAATAATTTTATACTTCAGACAAAGGTGTATGTGCTTAACTCGCGAGTGTCAGAAAGAGAAGGAAGAGTTGGTTTTGGTTAGTTTCCAACTTACACAAGGTAGCATCTCCAGACGTACGTTTCTGTGTGTTTCACGTCATCAGAGGAGAACAGCATAGACAGATAAGCCAATATGAACCAAAACCAACTCCTACATATGAATTACTCGCATCCATGAGATACGAGCAAACTTAAAGGTGTGGCGCCATCTAGCGATCTGGCTCGAGCACTCGAAAATTGAACCACACTGGCATCGTCTTGTCTGAGACACAGTTGCGCCATCTATACACACGTTTCGTCCATTGAATGTGGTTTTAAAACAACGTAATCACGTAGCAATTAAAAGGCCGTACTGCCCAAAGCATATCCAAAGAAAAAAGATGAAAGATGACAAAAATCAGTTTTGACGCCCTTGTTATATGAAATTTTCCTTGAAACACTCTGTATAGACAATATTTTTTTAAAATAATGATGATATCTGATATTTCTTCCTCGTATTTCAATCAAATTTCACACCTTGGACATAAAAAGTGCACTTTCATTATTTTAGGCATAATATCATTTAACCTTTGACATTTTCGTCGCTTTGTCCCTAGTAATTTGTGCAAATGGGTTATTTTTTTACTTTTTATCCCGTTTCTGCGTAAACGATTTAGATTGGAATCAATCAAGTTTTTTCACACATTACTTTATTTGAATGTTGCATAGTTTTGTTTGCATAAAACATCGTAACAAGAGTGTCAATTTATCTCAACGTAATTGAATAATAACATGTATTTAAAAAAAAATCAAAAATAATTTTATACTTCAGACAAAGGTGTATGTGCTTAACTCGCGAGTGTCAGAAAGAGAAGGAAGAGTTGGTTTTGGTTAGTTTTCAACTTACACAAGGTAGCATCTCCAGACGTACGTTTCTGTGTGTTTCACGTCATCAGTGGAGAACAGCATAGACAGATAAGCCAATTTGAACCAAAACCAACTCCTACATATGAATTACTCGCATCCATGAGATACGAGCAAACTTAAAGGTGTGGCGCCATCTAGCGATCTGGTTCGAGCACTCGAAAGTTGAACTACACTGGCATCGTCTTGTCTGAGACACAGTTGCGCCATCTATACACACGTTTCGTCCATTGAATGTGGTTTTAAAACCACGTAATCACGTAGCAACTAAAAGGCCGTACTGGCCAAAGCATATCCAAAGAAAAAAGATGAAAGATGACAAAAATCAGTTTTGATGCCCTTGTTATATGAAGTTTTCCTTGAAACACTCTGTATAGACAATATTTTTTTTAAATAATGATGATATCTGATATTTCTTCATCGTATTTCAATGAAATTTCACACCTTGGATATAAAAAGTGCACTTTCATTATTTTAGGCATAATATCATTTAACCTTTGACATTTTCGTTGCTTTGTCCATAGTAATTTGTGCAAATGTGTTTTTTACTTTTTATCACGTTTCCGCGTAAACGATTTGGATTGGAATCAATCAAGTTTTTTCACACATTGCTTTATTTGAATGTTGCATAGTTTTGTTTGCGTAAAACATCGTAACAAGAGTGTCAATTTATCTCAACGTAATTGAATAATAACATTGATTAAAAAAAATATCAAAAATAATTTTATACTTCAGACAAAGGTGTATGTTCTTAACTCGCCAGTGTCAGAAAGAGAAGGAAGAGTTGGTTTTGGTTAGTTCCCAACTTACACAAGGTAGCATCTCCAGACGTACGTTTCTGTGTGTTTCACGTCATCAGTGGAGAACAGCATAGACAGATAAGCCAATTTGAACCAAAACCAACATGAATTACTCGCATCCATGAGATACGAGCAAACTTAAAGGTGTGGCGCCATCTAGCGATCTGGCTCGAGCACTCGAAAGTTGAACCACACTGGCATCGTCTTGTCTGAGACACAGTTGCGCCATCTATAGACAAGTTTCGTCCATTGAATGTGGTTTTAAAACATCGTAACAAGAGTGTCAATTTATCTCTTCGTAATTGAATAATAACATTGATAAAAAAAAATATCAAAAATAATTTTATACTTCAGACAAAGGTGTATGTGCTTAACTCGCGAGTGTCAGAAAGAGAAGGAAGAGTTGGTTTTGGTTAGTTTCCAACTTACACAAGGTAGCATCTCCAGACGTACGTTTCTGTGTGTTTCACGTCATCATTGGAGAACAGCATAGACAGATAAGCCAATTTGAACCAAAACCAACTCCTACATATGAATTACTCGCATCCATGAGATACGAGCAAACTTAAAGGTGTGGCGCCATCTAGCGATCTGGCTCGAGCACTCGAAAGTTGAACCACACTGGCATCGTCTTGTCTGAGACACAGTTGCGCCATCTATAGACAAGTTTCGTCCATTGAATGTGGTTTTAAAACATCGTAACAAGAGTGTCAATTTATCTCTTCGTAATTGAATAATAACATTGATAAAAAAAAATATCAAAAATAATTTTATACTTCAGACAAAGGTGTATGTACTTAACTCGCGAGTGTCAGAAAGAGAAGGAAGAGTTGGTTTTGGTTAGTTTCCAACTTACACAAGGTAGCATCTCCAGACGTACGTTTCTGTGTGTTTCACGTCATCAGTGGAGAACAGCATAGACAGATAAGCCAATTTGAACCAAAACCAACATGAATTACTCGCATCCATGAGATACGAGCAAACTTAAAGGTGTGGCGCCATCTAGCGATCTGGCTCGAGCACTCGAAAGTTGAACCACACTGGCATCGTCTTGTCTGAGACACAGTTGCGCCATCTATACACACGTTTCGTCCATTGAATGTGGTTTTAAAACAACGTAATCACGTAGCAATTAAAAGGCCGTACTGCCCAAAGCATATCCAAAGAAAAAAGATGAAAGATGACAAAAATCAGTTTTGACGCCCTTGTTATATGAAATTTTCCTTGAAACACTCTGTATAGACAATATTTTTTTAAAATAATGATGATATCTGATATTTCTTCCTCGTATTTCAATCAAATTTCACACCTTGGACATAAAAAGTGCACTTTCATTATTTTAGGCATAATATCATTTAACCTTTGACATTTTCGTCGCTTTGTCCCTAGTAATTTGTGCAAATGGGTTATTTTTTTACTTTTTATCCCGTTTCTGCGTAAACGATTTAGATTGGAATCAATCAAGTTTTTTCACACATTACTTTATTTGAATGTTGCATAGTTTTGTTTGCATAAAACATCGTAACAAGAGTGTCAATTTATCTCAACGTAATTGAATAATAACATGTATTTAAAAAAAAATCAAAAATAATTTTATACTTCAGACAAAGGTGTATGTGCTTAACTCGCGAGTGTCAGAAAGAGAAGGAAGAGTTGGTTTTGGTTAGTTTCCAACTTACACAAGGTAACATCTCCAGACGTACGTTTCTGTATGTTTCACGTCATCATTGGAGAACAGCATAGACAGATAAGCCAATTTGAACCAAAACCAACTCCTACATATGAATTACTCGCATCCATGAGATACGAGCAAACTTAAAGGTGTGGCGCCATCTAGCGATCTGGCTCGAGCACTCGAAAGTTGAACCACACTGGCATCGTCTTGTCTGAGACACAATTGCGCCATCTATAGACAAGTTTCGTCCATTGAATGTGGTTTTAAAACATCGTAACAAGAGTGTCAATTTATCTCTTCGTAATTGAATAATAACATTGATTAAAAAAAAATATCAAAAATAATTTTATACTTCAGACAAAGGTGTATGTGCTTAACTCGCGAGTGTCAGAAAGAGAAGGAAGAGTTGGTTTTGGTTAGTTTCCAACTTACACAAGGTAGCATCTCCAGACGTACGTTTCTGTGTGTTTCATGTCATCAGTGGAGAACAGCATAGACAGATAAGCCAATTTGAACCAAAACCAACTCCTACATATGAATTACTCGCATCCATGAGATACGAGCAAACTTAAAGGTGTGGCGCCATCTAGCGATCTGGCTCGAGCACTCGAAAATTGAACCACACTGGCATCGTCTTATCTGAGACACAATTGCGCCATCTATAGACAAGTTTCGTCCATTGAATGTGGTTTTAAAACATCGTAACAAGAGTGTCAATTTATCTCTTCGTAATTGAATAATAACATTGATAAAAAAAAATATCAAAAATAATTTTATACTTCAGACAAAGGTGTATGTGCTTAACTCGCGAGTGTCAGAAAGAGAAGGAAGAGTTGGTTTTGGTTAGTTTCCAACTTACACAAGATAGCATCTCCAGACGTACGTTTCTGTGTGTTTCACGTCATCAGTGGAGAACAGCATAGACAGATAAGCCAATTTGAACCAAAACCAACTCCTACATATGAATTACTCGCCTCCATGAGATACGAGCAAACTTAAAGGTGTGGCGCCATCTAGCGATCTGGCTCGAGCACTCGAAAGTTGAACCACACTGACATCGTCTTGTCTGAGACACAGTTGCGCCATCTATAGACAAGTTTCGTCCATTGAATGTGGTTTTAAAACATCGTAACAAGAGTGTCAATTTATCTCTTCGTAATTGAATAATAACATTGATAAAAAAAAATATCAAAAATAATTTTATACTTCAGACAAAGGTGTATGTGCTTAACTCGCGAGTGTCAGAAAGAGAAGGAAGAGTTGGTTTTGGTTAGTTTCCAACTTACACAAGGTAGCATCTCCAGACGTACGTTTCTGTGTGTTTCACGTCATCAGTGGAGAACAGCATAGACAGATAAGCCAATTTGAACCAAAACCAACTCCTACATATGAATTACTCGCATCCATGAGATACGAGCAAACTTAAAGGTGTGGCGCCATCTAGCGATCTGGCTCGAGCACTCGAAAGTTGAACCACACTGACATCGTCTTTTCTGAGACACAGTTGCGCCATCTATACACACGTTTCGTCCATTGAATGTAGTTTTAAAACAACGTAATCACGTAGCAATTAAAAGGCCGTACTGCCCAAAGCATATCCAAAGAAAAAAGATGAAAAAAATCAGTTTTGACGCCCTTGTTATATGAAGTTTTCCTTGAAACACTCTGTATAGACAATATTTTTTTTAAAATAATGATGATATCTGATATTTCTTCATCGTATTTCAATGAAATTTCACACCTTGGATATAAAAAGTGCACTTTCATTATTTTAGGCATAATATCATTTAACCTTTGACATTTTCGTTGCTTTGTCCATAGTAATTTGTGCAAATGTGTTTTTTACTTTTTATCCCGTTTCCGCGTAAACGATTTGGATTGGAATCAATCAAGTTTTTTCACACATTGCTTTATTTGAATGTTTCATAGTTTTGTTTGCATAAAACATCGTAACAAGAGTGTCAATTTATCTCTTCGTAATTGAATAATAACATTGATAAAAAAAAATATCAAAAATAATTTTAAACTTCAGACAAAGGTGTATGTGCTTAACTCGCGAGTGTCAGAAAGAGAAGGAAGAGTTGGTTTTGGTTAGTTTCCAACTTACACAAGGTAGCATCTCCAGACGTACGTTTCTGTGTGTTTCACGTCATCAGTGGAGAACAGCATAGACAGATAAGCCAATTTGAACCAAAACCAACTCCTACATATGAATTACTCGCATCCATGAGATACGAGCAAACTTAAAGGTGTGGCGCCATCTAGCGATCTGGCTCGAGCACTCGAAAGTTGAACCACACTGACATCGTCTTTTCTGAGACACAGTTGCGCCATCTATACACACGTTTCGTCCATTGAATGTGGTTTTAAAACATCGTAACAAGAGTGTCAATTTATCTCTTCGTAATTGAATAATAACATTGATAAAAAAAAATATCAAAAATAATTTTATACTTCAGACAAAGGTGTATGTTCTTAACTCGCCAGTGTCAGAAAGAGAAGGAAGAGTTGGTTTTGGTTAGTTCCCAACTTACACAAGGTAGCATCTCCAGACGTACGTTTCTGTGTGTTTCACGTCATCAGTGGAGAACAGCATAGACAGATAAGCCAATTTGAACCAAAACCAACATGAATTACTCGCATCCATGAGATACGAGCAAACTTAAAGGTGTGGCGCCATCTAGCGATCTGGCTCGAGCACTCGAAAGTTGAACCACACTGGCATCGTCTTGTCTGAGACACAGTTGCGCCATCTATAGACAAGTTTCGTCCATTGAATGTGGTTTTAAAACATCGTAACAAGAGTGTCAATTTATCTCTTCGTAATTGAATAATAACATTGATAAAAAAAAATATCAAAAATAATTTTATACTTCAGACAAAGGTGTATGTGCTTAACTCGCGAGTGTCAGAAAGAGAAGGAAGAGTTGGTTTTGGTTAGTTTCCAACTTACACAAGGTAGCATCTCCAGACGTACGTTTCTGTGTGTTTCACGTCATCATTGGAGAACAGCATAGACAGATAAGCCAATTTGAACCAAAACCAACTCCTACATATGAATTACTCGCATCCATGAGATACGAGCAAACTTAAAGGTGTGGCGCCATCTAGCGATCTGGCTCGAGCACTCGAAAGTTGAACCACACTGGCATCGTCTTGTCTGAGACACAGTTGCGCCATCTATAGACAAGTTTCGTCCATTGAATGTGGTTTTAAAACATCGTAACAAGAGTGTCAATTTATCTCTTCGTAATTGAATAATAACATTGATAAAAAAAAATATCAAAAATAATTTTATACTTCAGACAAAGGTGTATGTACTTAACTCGCGAGTGTCAGAAAGAGAAGGAAGAGTTGGTTTTGGTTAGTTTCCAACTTACACAAGGTAGCATCTCCAGACGTACGTTTCTGTGTGTTTCACGTCATCAGTGGAGAACAGCATAGACAGATAAGCCAATTTGAACCAAAACCAACATGAATTACTCGCATCCATGAGATACGAGCAAACTTAAAGGTGTGGCGCCATCTAGCGATCTGGCTCGAGCACTCGAAAGTTGAACCACACTGGCATCGTCTTGTCTGAGACACAGTTGCGCCATCTATACACACGTTTCGTCCATTGAATGTGGTTTTAAAACAACGTAATCACGTAGCAATTAAAAGGCCGTACTGCCCAAAGCATATCCAAAGAAAAAAGATGAAAGATGACAAAAATCAGTTTTGACGCCCTTGTTATATGAAATTTTCCTTGAAACACTCTGTATAGACAATATTTTTTTAAAATAATGATGATATCTGATATTTCTTCCTCGTATTTCAATCAAATTTCACACCTTGGACATAAAAAGTGCACTTTCATTATTTTAGGCATAATATCATTTAACCTTTGACATTTTCGTCGCTTTGTCCCTAGTAATTTGTGCAAATGGGTTATTTTTTTACTTTTTATCCCGTTTCTGCGTAAACGATTTAGATTGGAATCAATCAAGTTTTTTCACACATTACTTTATTTGAATGTTGCATAGTTTTGTTTGCATAAAACATCGTAACAAGAGTGTCAATTTATCTCAACGTAATTGAATAATAACATGTATTTAAAAAAAAATCAAAAATAATTTTATACTTCAGACAAAGGTGTATGTGCTTAACTCGCGAGTGTCAGAAAGAGAAGGAAGAGTTGGTTTTGGTTAGTTTCCAACTTACACAAGGTAACATCTCCAGACGTACGTTTCTGTATGTTTCACGTCATCATTGGAGAACAGCATAGACAGATAAGCCAATTTGAACCAAAACCAACTCCTACATATGAATTACTCGCATCCATGAGATACGAGCAAACTTAAAGGTGTGGCGCCATCTAGCGATCTGGCTCGAGCACTCGAAAGTTGAACCACACTGGCATCGTCTTGTCTGAGACACAATTGCGCCATCTATAGACAAGTTTCGTCCATTGAATGTGGTTTTAAAACATCGTAACAAGAGTGTCAATTTATCTCTTCGTAATTGAATAATAACATTGATTAAAAAAAAATATCAAAAATAATTTTATACTTCAGACAAAGGTGTATGTGCTTAACTCGCGAGTGTCAGAAAGAGAAGGAAGAGTTGGTTTTGGTTAGTTTCCAACTTACACAAGGTAGCATCTCCAGACGTACGTTTCTGTGTGTTTCATGTCATCAGTGGAGAACAGCATAGACAGATAAGCCAATTTGAACCAAAACCAACTCCTACATATGAATTACTCGCATCCATGAGATACGAGCAAACTTAAAGGTGTGGCGCCATCTAGCGATCTGGCTCGAGCACTCGAAAATTGAACCACACTGGCATCGTCTTATCTGAGACACAATTGCGCCATCTATAGACAAGTTTCGTCCATTGAATGTGGTTTTAAAACATCGTAACAAGAGTGTCAATTTATCTCTTCGTAATTGAATAATAACATTGATAAAAAAAAATATCAAAAATAATTTTATACTTCAGACAAAGGTGTATGTGCTTAACTCGCGAGTGTCAGAAAGAGAAGGAAGAGTTGGTTTTGGTTAGTTTCCAACTTACACAAGATAGCATCTCCAGACGTACGTTTCTGTGTGTTTCACGTCATCAGTGGAGAACAGCATAGACAGATAAGCCAATTTGAACCAAAACCAACTCCTACATATGAATTACTCGCCTCCATGAGATACGAGCAAACTTAAAGGTGTGGCGCCATCTAGCGATCTGGCTCGAGCACTCGAAAGTTGAACCACACTGACATCGTCTTGTCTGAGACACAGTTGCGCCATCTATAGACAAGTTTCGTCCATTGAATGTGGTTTTAAAACATCGTAACAAGAGTGTCAATTTATCTCTTCGTAATTGAATAATAACATTGATAAAAAAAAATATCAAAAATAATTTTATACTTCAGACAAAGGTGTATGTGCTTAACTCGCGAGTGTCAGAAAGAGAAGGAAGAGTTGGTTTTGGTTAGTTTCCAACTTACACAAGGTAGCATCTCCAGACGTACGTTTCTGTGTGTTTCACGTCATCAGTGGAGAACAGCATAGACAGATAAGCCAATTTGAACCAAAACCAACTCCTACATATGAATTACTCGCATCCATGAGATACGAGCAAACTTAAAGGTGTGGCGCCATCTAGCGATCTGGCTCGAGCACTCGAAAGTTGAACCACACTGACATCGTCTTTTCTGAGACACAGTTGCGCCATCTATACACACGTTTCGTCCATTGAATGTAGTTTTAAAACAACGTAATCACGTAGCAATTAAAAGGCCGTACTGCCCAAAGCATATCCAAAGAAAAAAGATGAAAAAAATCAGTTTTGACGCCCTTGTTATATGAAGTTTTCCTTGAAACACTCTGTATAGACAATATTTTTTTTAAAATAATGATGATATCTGATATTTCTTCATCGTATTTCAATGAAATTTCACACCTTGGATATAAAAAGTGCACTTTCATTATTTTAGGCATAATATCATTTAACCTTTGACATTTTCGTTGCTTTGTCCATAGTAATTTGTGCAAATGTGTTTTTTACTTTTTATCCCGTTTCCGCGTAAACGATTTGGATTGGAATCAATCAAGTTTTTTCACACATTGCTTTATTTGAATGTTTCATAGTTTTGTTTGCATAAAACATCGTAACAAGAGTGTCAATTTATCTCTTCGTAATTGAATAATAACATTGATAAAAAAAAATATCAAAAATAATTTTAAACTTCAGACAAAGGTGTATGTGCTTAACTCGCGAGTGTCAGAAAGAGAAGGAAGAGTTGGTTTTGGTTAGTTTCCAACTTACACAAGGTAGCATCTCCAGACGTACGTTTCTGTGTGTTTCACGTCATCAGTGGAGAACAGCATAGACAGATAAGCCAATTTGAACCAAAACCAACTCCTACATATGAATTACTCGCATCCATGAGATACGAGCAAACTTAAAGGTGTGGCGCCATCTAGCGATCTGGCTCGAGCACTCGAAAGTTGAACCACACTGACATCGTCTTTTCTGAGACACAGTTGCGCCATCTATACACACGTTTCGTCCATTGAATGTGGTTTTAAAACATCGTAACAAGAGTGTCAATTTATCTCTTCGTAATTGAATAATAACATTGATAAAAAAAAATATCAAAAATAATTTTATACTTCAGACAAAGGTGTATGTGCTTAACTCGCGAGTGTCAGAAAGAGAAGGAAGAGTTGGTTTTGGTTAGTTTCCAACTTACACAAGGTAGCATCTCCAGACGTACGTTTCTGTGTGTTTCACGTCATCAGTGGAGAACAGCATAGACAGATAAGCCAATTTGAACCAAAACCAACTCCTACATATGAATTACTCGCATCCATGAGATACGAGCAAACTTAAAGGTGTGGCGCCATCTAGCGATCTGGCTCGAGCACTCGAAAGTTGAACCACACTGACATCGTCTTTTCTGAGACACAGTTGCGCCATCTATACACACGTTTCGTCCATTGAATGTAGTTTTAAAACAACGTAATCACGTAGCAATTAAAAGGCCGTACTGCCCAAAGCATATCCAAAGAAAAAAGATGAAAAAAATCAGTTTTGACGCCCTTGTTATATGAAGTTTTCCTTGAAACACTCTGTATAGACAATATTTTTTTTAAAATAATGATGATATCTGATATTTCTTCATCGTATTTCAATGAAATTTCACACCTTGGATATAAAAAGTGCACTTTCATTATTTTAGGCATAATATCATTTAACCTTTGACATTTTCGTTGCTTTGTCCATAGTAATTTGTGCAAATGTGTTTTTTACTTTTTATCCCGTTTCCGCGTAAACGATTTGGATTGGAATCAATCAAGTTTTTTCACACATTGCTTTATTTGAATGTTTCATAGTTTTGTTTGCATAAAACATCGTAACAAGAGTGTCAATTTATCTCTTCGTAATTGAATAATAACATTGATAAAAAAAAATATCAAAAATAATTTTAAACTTCAGACAAAGGTGTATGTGCTTAACTCGCGAGTGTCAGAAAGAGAAGGAAGAGTTGGTTTTGGTTAGTTTCCAACTTACACAAGGTAGCATCTCCAGACGTACGTTTCTGTGTGTTTCACGTCATCAGTGGAGAACAGCATAGACAGATAAGCCAATTTGAACCAAAACCAACTCCTACATATGAATTACTCGCATCCATGAGATACGAGCAAACTTAAAGGTGTGGCGCCATCTAGCGATCTGGCTCGAGCACTCGAAAGTTGAACCACACTGACATCGTCTTTTCTGAGACACAGTTGCGCCATCTATACACACGTTTCGTCCATTGAATGTGGTTTTAAAACATCGTAACAAGAGTGTCAATTTATCTCTTCGTAATTGAATAATAACATTGATAAAAAAAAATATCAAAAATAATTTTATACTTCAGACAAAGGTGTATGTGCTTAACTCGCGAGTGTCAGAAAGAGAAGGAAGAGTTGGTTTTGGTTAGTTTCCAACTTACACAAGGTAGCATCTCCAGACGTACGTTTCTGTGTGTTTCACGTCATCAGTGGAGAACAGCATAGACAGATAAGCCAATTTGAACCAAAACCAACTCCTACATATGAATTACTCGCCTCCATGAGATACGAGCAAACTTAAAGGTGTGGCGCCATCTAGCGATCTGGCTCGAGCACTCGAAAGTTGAACCACACTGACATCGTCTTGTCTGAGACACAGTTGCGCCATCTATAGACAAGTTTCGTCCATTGAATGTGGTTTTAAAACATCGTAACAAGAGTGTCAATTTATCTCTTCGTAATTGAATAATAACATTGATAAAAAAAAATATCAAAAATAATTTTATACTTCAGACAAAGGTGTATGTGCTTAACTCGCGAGTGTCAGAAAGAGAAGGAAGAGTTGGTTTTGGTTAGTTTCCAACTTACACAAGGTAGCATCTCCAGACGTACGTTTCTGTGTGTTTCACGTCATCAGTGGAGAACAGCATAGACAGATGAGTCAATTTGAACCAAAACCAACTCCTACATATGAAATACTCGCATCCATGAGATACGAGCAAACTAAAAGGTGTGGCGCCATCTAGCGATCTGGCTCGAGCACTCGAAAGTTGAATCACACTGGCATCGTCTTGTCTGAGACACAGTTGCGCCATCTATAGACGTAATCACGTAGCAACTAAAAGGCCGTACTGGCCAAAGCATATCCAAAGAAAAAAGATGAAAGATGACAAAAATCAGTTTTGACGCCCTTGTTATATAATTTTATACTTCAGACAAAGGTGTATGTGCTTAACTCGCGAGTGTCAGAAAGAGAAGGAAGAGTTGGTTTTGGTTAGTTTCCAACTTACACAAGGTAGCATCTCCAGACGTACGTTTCTGTGTGTTTCACGTCATCAGTGGAGAACAGCATAGACAGATAAGCCAATTTGAACCAAAACCAACTCCTACATATGAATTACTCGCATCCATGAGATACGAGCAAACTTAAAGGTGTGGCGCCATCTAGCGATCTGGCTCGAGCACTCGAAAGTTGAACCACACTGGCATCGTCTTGTCTGAGACACAGTTGCGCCATCTATAGACAAGTTTCGTCCATTGAATGTGGTTTTAAAACATCGTAACAAGAGTGTCAATTTATCTCTTCGTAATTGAATAATAACATTGATAAAAAAAAATATCAAAAATAATTTTATACTTCAGACAAAGGTGTATGTGCTTAACTCCCAAGTGTCAGAAAGAGAAGGAAGAGTTGGTTTTGGTTAGTTTCCAACTTACACAAGGTAGCATCTCCAGACGTACGTTTCTGTGTGTTTCACGTCATCAGAGGAGAACAGCATAGACAGATAAGCCAATTTGAACCAAAACCAACTCCTACATATGAATTACTCGCATCCATGAGATACGAGCAAACTTAAAGGTGTGGCGCCATCTAGCGATCTGGCTCGAGCACTCGAAAGTTGAACCACACTGGCATCGTCTTGTCTGAGACACAGTTGCGCCATCTATACACACGTTTCGTCCATTGAATGTGGTTTTAAAACATCGTAACAAAAGTGTCAATTTATCTCTTCGTAATTGAATAATAACATTGATAAAAAAAAATATCAAAAATAATTTTATACTTCAGACAAAGGTGTATGTGCTTAACTCGCGAGTGTCAGAAAGAGAAGGAAGAGTTGGTTTTGGTTAGTTTCCAACTTACACAAGGTAGCATCTCCAGACGTACGTTTCTGTGTGTTTCACGTCATCAGAGGAGAACAGCATAGACAGATAAGCCAATTTGAACCAAAACCAACTCCTACATATGAATTACTCGCATCCATGAGATACGAGCAAACTTAAAGGTGTGGCGCCATCTAGCGATCTGGCTCGAGCACTCGAAAGTTGAACCACACTGGCATCGTCTTGTCTGAGACACAGTTGCGCCATCTATAGACGTAATCACGTAGCAACTAAAAGGCCGTACTGGCCAAAGCATATCCAAAGAAAAAAGATGAAAGATGACAAAAATCAGTTTTGACGCCATTGTTATATGAACTTTTTTTTATTTTGGCCTCCCCTATGAACCATTAAAATTTTGTGGACTTTCAAAGTATACGTTTTCCAAGTATTCTAGGAACTTTGTACGTGAAATTTTGACTAAATATAATTGGTAAGATCAAAATGTGTATAACATACCTCCAGAATATACGTGCTCTTTCTGCAAGGGCCCCGTGTGGACACCCACCCTGAGCTGGCCCGTTCTGGTGTCAACCTGACGTAGAATGGTACCCTCGCCGAAAAAGAGCGGTTTTCTTGCATCTACCACCACGATGTCGAAATAGGATTGCCATGTTCTTGGTGGTCCTTCTGGCTATAAAAAATACTTCAAATTCAAATCACGAGTGCGTGAGATAAAATATGATCTAAGTGTGTAAGAGAGAGACAATGAATTATATACGAAGTATCTGGAACGACCACGGCTATACATTATGTATATGAATGATTCTACAAAAATGGTGCTGTGGAGTGGGAATGCATATTTTTTAAACACAGACTGCAAATGAAGCATAGTTTTAGTTATAAGATTTAAAACGAAATGTTTTCTTTATGGAGCATTTGAGTTTAATGTATAAAAAAAATTGCAAGTTTATAATTTTTTTCATTTCAAAGCAAATACCTCATTCCTCTGGTGTAGTCCCTAACCAAATATTAAAAACTCAGATTGAAAAAAATATCCTAATAAATAATATTTAACCAAGTCTTAACTATTTATCAAAAAATTGATAAAACTTAAGTTTGCAGTCATATTTTTAAAAATCCGAATTTACATCTTCCCGGAAAATTTTACAATTTTAAACATGCTCCATTTTTAATAACACAATATTTGTGAATACCACCGGTTAATTTCTAGAGAAAGAGACGGCCCTGGATATCTAATTCACTTGTGAGGGTGACAAGTTGTGACAGATAATGTCAACTTTAGTTTGGTTTAAGTTATAGATCTTTTTATTTTCGGCAGAAAATTAGTTTTTTTCAGAGAAATCAAAAAGGAACGCTTCAATTATCATTCCTCTGGTAAGTAAATATTCGACTGATATCAATAGTATAATATTTTAGTTGATTATTTTAAAATTATAAGTATAGGAACTTTGTTTATATAAAACTTAAGTTAAGTAGTCTAAATAGATTTTGATTTAAATTGGAAAACCATAAAAAAACTCATTCCTCTGGTACTCATCCCTCTGGCATTTTTATGCAATAATTCCTAAAATTCGGGAAAATAAATGTTTCTTAGCTTACACCTAATTAGTTACATAAATTTAAAAAAACTAAATTATTTACTGTGCTATACTGTTATTTAAAGGCAATGACCAAAAATGATATCCATATAGCCCACTTTTGATAGAATCATCCTTATGGGACACTGAGACAAAAATTTAAAAAAAAATTTTGAATTGAGAAAAAACATGAATGAATGAATGCTCAAATGTACAAAAAATTGTCCCTTCTGTAACACGATTTGTCCCGTTCGGTAACATTATCTTTCGAGGTTAAAGAGATTGTCCCTGTATTAAAAATCGGGACATTGAACAACAATTTTTGCTTGCTTTATCATTAAAAAATTTAGTATTGTTTCAAAAGAAAAAGTGCCGTATATGTAAGCAAATGCATTGTTGTATCTGGCCATAGGTTTTTTTATGAATGATCTCACCTTATTGGCATCCGGCAAATCAAACAAAAACGTCATAATTTGATTTGTAAACCTGTAGTCGCTATTTGTCAACAAGAAAGTTTTGGCGCCACTTTCTCTCAGCCTTGTTAGAAACATTGGAAGCCTGTCGTCTTTTTTTACGTATTTTTCTAAATTTTCCACCGTTCGATCTTTCAGTTCACCTTTTAAATGGACGTGGTCGACAGCATTCCGAACATCCTGAAATTAATAAATCTATTAATAAGTAAACAATTCAAAAACTGTATAATTTAAAGCCAAGATTTTTTATAAAGAAACCTTATCGCACGTATGTGGTATCTCAGAGAAAAAGTGCAAGTATTAATTAATCTTTCAGCAATATATTTCAGTATTACTTTGACTGGTGCTGTCCTGTACAAACAGTGCGAGTCAAGGATAAAAGCACATGGGTAACTAAAGAAATTCAAAGGTACTCTTCATACATCAAGGATCTATATGTAAATTACCAAACAACTAAAAGTGAAATTCTTTTATCTCAGTACAAAAGGGAACGTAAGGAGTACAGGAAATTCCTGCTTGACATTAAACAAAGTTCGAATGACAACAAAATAATAAATTCTCAAAATAAAACTAAAACAATGTGGCAAATTTTTAACCATGAGACAAATCGGGCCAAGTCTCAGAGCAACATTACAATAAAAAACAATAGTAACATAATTCAAGATCCCAACATAATAGCACAAGAGTTCTTAAACCAGTTTTCCCTAGATCTAATACCTAACAATAGAGAAATAAAATATGAAAGTAAAATCCCTAACTCATTCTTTCTTACACCAGTAGACAGTACTAAAATTTTGTCAATTATTAAAAAACTTCCAAATAAATTTTCATCAGGTTTGGATAAAGTTCCAACATATATTTTAAAACAGGTTGATGAACACATTATTAATTGTTGTTTTGTCAAGGGTGAATTTCCTGTGCAACTAAAAAGAGCTAAAGTTATACCAGTTTTTAAAAAAGGAGATAGACAGGTTCTTGGTAATTACAGGCCAGTATCTCTGCTGCCATCAGTGTCAAAAGTCTTTGAAAGGTCTATATATAATCGATTAATTAATTTCATAGAAATAAACAATTTACTATATGAAGGCCAATATGGTTTTAGACCAAAAAAGTCAACAGAGGAAGCAATTTACAATGTCATAACAACAATATAGAATAACCTAGAACAAGGACAAAAAACCGCAAGTATATACTTTGACCTCTCAAAAACCTTTGACACGATAAATCACAACTTAGTTTTAGAAAAACTGCCACGTGTTGGCATTAGAGGGCTGCCTTTAAAACTGTTACTTTCTTTTATCACAGAAAAAAAGCAAATTGATTCACTAACACAAGAACACACAAGAACTGGTGTGACATGCAGCAGGGGGTGGCTCAGGGATCCATCCTGGGGCCACTTATCTTCCTGTTGTATGTTGATGAGGTTCAAGAAAAGATAACAGTTGGCAAAGTGGCAAAGTAGCCCAGTTTGCTGATGATAAAACTGTGACTGCATCTGGACGTAATAGTCAAGAACTTTCTAAAAAATGCTCTCAAGCTTCCAATGAAATGTCAAACTGGTGTACAGAAAATTCTCTTAGGCTTAACATGGGGAAAACTGGCTTACTAACTTTTCGCAAACAAATCAAAACTGATGAATCTTTAAATGTTCAGTTCAATGGAAAGTCTATACCAGTTTTAGAATTTACAGATTTCTTAGGAATCACAATAGATTCATGTCTCCGTTGGGAACAACAAATAAATAAATTAAAAAACAAACTTAATAGCTCTTGTGCTGTTATAAGACGCCTTAGAGATCTGGTTTCATTTGACAGTCTTAAAACATACTATTATGCAAGTATACATAGTGTACTGTCATATGGTATTATTTTTTGGGGGTCCTCCTCTTTTGCAATGGATGTTTTCCGAACGCAAAAAAGAATCATAAGGTGTTTACTAAAACTTAAACCAGGCACTTCATGTGCTCAGCACTTCACCAGACTAAGAATACTGACAGTGCCATCTATATATTTCCTACAACTTGTTATTTTTGTTAAAAGACACAAAGCCCTTTTTCCAACAAATAGTGACAGATACGGCAGTAATATGACTGTTGAAACCAGACCCAGAGCTGAGCTCGCTATTCCTATGCATAGATCAACATTTTTTGAAAAGGGACCATTTTATAAAGCTATAAAAGCCTAGAACAGTTTACCAACAGAGATCAAATCAATTGAGAATGAAATAAAATTTAAAAATGCTACAAAAAACTATCTTTACCAAAAATGTTGTACAAATTTTTGATGTTGCTTTGTCAAACATTGTTTTGATTTTGTCGGCAATAAATGTTTTGAGTTTTGAGTGTGAGTTTAAGTCCGAAACAAAAAAATTACGAAAATTAATAATGAAAAATACCCAACGCTACAACAACGTTAAGAAAGATAGAAATGCGTTGGGTTGTATAAATTACTGTTTAGAAAGAACCGCGCAGTTTTCTTACAAGGCGTGTGTGTGTATCGGCCATTCAAGAAAATAATTGTTTTGAAATACTCTGAATCACTTATCCTAGAGATAATAATAGACAGTAACGGATCAAGAATAAAAGTATTCTCGCACTTTATCTTAAAAAGTGCACTTTTTATCTCGCATTTTAGGAATAAAAGAATGATTTTTTATCTGCGGTATCTGCGGGGTGTTTAACAGACATAACTTCGTGTGGGCCGATGAAAATCCGTTCTTAAATCGTGAGGTGCACCATCAATTTAGGTGGGGTTTCAATGTATGGCTAGGAGTCATAAACGGACATATGCTATTTAACATTTTTTATAATATTTTGAGGGCACCTCGATATCTAGAAATTCTACAAAATTACGTTGACCAAATTTTAGAAAATTTGCCTCTTCAAGATGTAGCAAACATGTGGTTCCAGCAAGATGTAGCACCTCCATATAATGCAAAAATCATAACCGACTATTTGAATCAGCAACATGGAAATAACTGGATCGGAAATCAAGGTCCAGTTGCCTGGCCTGCACGTTCGCCAGACCTTACGTCTCTTGATTTTTGTCTTTTGGGGATACTTAAGGAATAACGTTTATTCTACTATTTCTACTACGCATAATACGATAAAAGAACTTGAGACAGTCGTTGTTCAAGAAATTCCTGAACAAATGGATAAAGATGTCTCTAATTCATCGATGCAGGATTTGCATGAATAACAACGGTGGAATTTTCGAACATTTGCTTATTTAATTCAATGCATTGTTATCGGTTTTTCGTTTTATTTTAAATTAAATAATAAATGCAAACTTTTGTTTCAGAAATAAAAGATAGATTTTAAGAAATTGTATTATTTCTTAGCCAGAGAAAAATTTAAAAAAAATTTTTTTAGTCGGTTTAGAACGTTTTTCTACGTTGTCCGACGCCTATTCTCCACCTCCTTCGATCCTGACAATCATCTTCGGTCAGATTTTTTTGACTCATTGATCTTTGGATTGACTGTTGCCATTCTAGTTTAGGACGCCCTCTTTTTCTGCGCCCTATTGGTTGCCATTCTAGGACCTGCTTTGGTAATCTTTCGTCGTTCATCCGTTGTACATGGCCGTACCATATCAGTTGTCTTTTAGTGATGTCATCCGTTATGCTTCCTTCGATTCCCATTCTTTCTTTTATGATCTCATTTCTTATGTGATCTGTTCTAGATATTCTCATTGATCTTCTTATTGCATCCATTTCGACACTTTCCATTTTTGTTTTGTATTTTTCTGTTACGCGATAAGTCTCTATTCCATACAACAGCGTGCTTTTCACCATTGTTTCATATATGTTAAATTTTACATCCTTTTTTATCTCTCTGCTCCATAAAATACTGTTAAGACATCCAATAACCTTTTTTGCTTTTACTATTCTTTTTTCCAGTTCTTTACAGTCTGTTCCTGTCTTATCAAATGTGACACCCAAGTATACATACTCATTGCATGGAGATATTACTTGTCCATTGTCTAGTTCTAACTCACTGGATTCGTTTCCAATACATAAGTACTGTGTCTTGTCCACGTTCACTGTTAATCCCCACTTTTGGTATTCTTCCATTAACTTTCTCATCATATACTCCATGTCCTCTTTATCATTAGCTACAATTACTTGGTCGTCAGCAAACTGTAGTGTGTATATGGTAAATCGGTCGTTAAGTTGTATTCCCATGCCGTGCACTTTCCGTTTCCAATATTTTAGAGCTACTGCGATATATATTTTAAAAAGAGTTGGAGAAATACAACATCCCTGTCTTAAGCCTTTTGTTACCAGGAATTCTTTTGAAAGTCGATTTCCAATTTTAATTTTAGATTTTAACCCTTTGTATAGTTCTTTTAATTAAAAAATAAGGGCCTTAAAGATTTGCATATAAATCAAATAAATGGAAAAGTTTTGAAAGGTAGTTACGTAGGTATGACAACAAACACAACTACGGCATTTGTTTCCGTTCCAGCCAACTAAGTGAAAAACAATTTTTTTAATAAATTCATATTTTCCGTCATCCAAAGATAGGCTTATTATACACGGTTGAAAAGCTCCTTTTATGCTCTATTTATTGAAGTATAAATCCAATATGGCGGTCATAAGAAATAGCAAAGTTGGCTATGGTTTTAAAAAAACTAGAAGACCTAGAAAAAAATTGTTAACGTCATTCAATTGGCCGTAGTCTCATACAAAACCACCAAATTTCATTAAATTTTTTTGCAAAATAGCGGCGATATTTTAGTTTTTCAAAAAATACAATTTTTCGTTTTTGCTCGATATTTTAAAAACCCCTGTAGATATTTTTAATTTTGATACGGCATCTGATTGGGCTTAGAATAGCGCAACTTTTTTCTTATTTAAACAAACTCGTATCTCTGACACCCTGTATATGGAAGCACTTAACTCTACTTATATTGTCTATGCTTAGTTACCTGGAAAATGGACTGGTACGACATCAACAGATCGCCACAATTAACGCCGGTAACGGATTTCGTGTAGTCGGTACAGTTGGTAAAAAAGTCAATGAGGCACGCTATCATATAGGTTTCCGGTAAATTGAACAGTGTATTGAGTACGTAAACTCTGGATTCATCCAGCGTTAGAAATTTGTTTGGATATAATTCGTAGATTTGAGAACTAAAATAAAATAACAAATATAATGGCAGGGGAAGTCGTGAACAAGTTTCGTTCCCTGAACCTGGTGCGTCATTGATAGATTCAAAAATACAGAATAAATTCCTTGTTTTATCTAGAAACTTTTAGGATCCTGCAGGTTTTTTGTATTTGCGGATGTTAACGAGCAATAAATTAATTAACTATTTTTTAGAATAGAATAGAATAGATCTTAGAGCTTTTCTGGCGAGGCTTTCGTATTTGGAAATAACAGCCAGAATAATTTTCTTCATGACATTATAGTATGATCTACCATGTGAAAAATTTTCCAAACCAAGAAAATAAGTTCCTGATTTTCCAATTATGAATTTTCCAACCTTGTAAATCAGCCAGAGTTATTTTTAGTTATAGTGTATTATAAAATCAGTTTATACGTTCAGTTTCAATACTAAGAAAATAAGGGCAAAATTTTCATGGATATTTTCCATTACTTGAGATGAGCCAGAGTACTTTTCTTATAATTCAAACAAGCTTCGTGGCTAATCGGGTATAAAGGAGTTTTTGTTTCTCTCATATTTTTCCTTGGGTAGCTTGAAAGCTTAACCTCGCAGGTCCAAGATCTAATGGACATCTGATAAGTGTTGACAGTTAACCGTTTCGTCCTTATCGGACTCCTCAGAACACTGCTTGGTCAATGTGACACTCTTGCGAAGTTAATTAGACGGTTTTGTCTCTAATCTTATGTAAATAAAGAGGAAACTCTCGCAAGAAGCGCCATCTACCGAGATACGAGAGAAACCAGAACAATAGCAGGCGAAAATAAACTGCAATACATATCGATCAATGAAAAGATTGATTAGAAATAAAAAGAAACAAACTAATCCGTGACCTACGACAGCTCTTCTGCCTTTTAGGTTAGATCAAGGCTTATTGCGTTTTTATCCGCCATCAGACATGTGAGCGTCAAATCAGCGAAATTTTTAAGGCAAATAATATTAACAAACGTGAAATTTCACCGTCTAATTGACTTCGTAAGAGTGTCACATTGACCAAGCAGTGTTCTGAGGAGTCCCATAAGGATGAAACAGTTAACTGTCAACACTTATTAGGTGTCCATTAGATCTTGGACCCCCGTGAGGTTAAGCTTTCAAGCTACCCACGGAAAAATATGAGAGAAACAAAAACTCCTTTTTACCCGATTAGCCACGAAGCTTGTTTGAATTATAAGAAAAGTACTCTGGCTCATCTCAAGTAATGGAAAATATCCCTGAAAATTTTGCCCTTATTTTCTTAGTATTGAAACTGAACGTATAAACTGATTTTATAATACACTATAACTAAAAATAACTCTGGCTGATTTACAAGGTTGGAAAATTCATAATTGGAAAATCAGGAACTTATTTTATTGGTTTGGAAATTTTTTCACATGGTAGATCATACTATAATGTCGTGGAGAAAATTATTCTGGCTGTTATTTACAATCACGAAAATCTCGCCAGAAAAGCTCTAAAATCCAGTCTAAAAAATAGTTAATTAATTTATTGCTCGTTAACGGCCGCAGATACAAAAAAACTGCAGGATACCGAAAAGTTTCCGGATGAAACAAGGAATTTATTCTATATCTTAGAATGTATTAATGACGCACCAGGTTCAGGAAAAAGTAAAAAAAGAATATTCCCGCTAAAAAAATATTTTATTTTACATTCTAATTATTATTTGGCATGCCTACGGACGTATACCCTGTAGCTTAATTTAGGTTTGAGCTATATATATATATTTATTTATTCACAACGTTCTACGTCCTCCGATACCCAATCTCCACTCGTTTCTGTTTGCCCATAATTCATCATCTAGGCCTCTTATTCTTATTTCACTGTCTATTCCTTCTCTTCAGCTTCTCCTTGGCCGTCGTCGTTTTCTTCGGCCAGTTGGTTTCCATTGTAGTATTTGTTTAGGTAGTCTTTCATCATTCATTCTTTGTCTTTGTCCGTACCACACCAGTTTTGTTCTTATATCCTCCACTAAAGTAGGTTCACCTACTGTCATAATTTCTCTTATTCTTTGATTTGTAACTCTTTCTCTTTTTGATTTCCCTGCTGCTCTTCTCCAATAGTCCATCTCCGTAGCGGAAAGCATTTTTTCTGTTCTATCCTTGATTGGCCATACTTCTGAGCCGTATTTAATAATACTCTTTACAATGGTGTTATATATAAGCTTTTTTTATGTTTTGATATACTTTGGTCCCAAATTATTCCATTTAATAAAGTTATTGCTTTTCTTCCTTGTACCTTTCGATCTTTTATAGCTTTGTCTAGTGTTCCGTCAGCTATAATTTTTATACCTAAGTATTTATTCTCATTACAGGACTGAATTCGCTGCCCGGTATTTAAGATTAGATCCTGTTTCATTCCACCGATACACATATACTCTGTCTCATTGAAATTGGTTTGAGTTAAATATCTTAAAAACTGCGAGAGCTATCAACGAAAAATTAAAAAAATTCAATTAGAGTGGCCTAATGATTTTAAAAAAGATAAGATACGAAAAATTTGCACTTTTTTTTAAACAATTTTTTTATTGGTTACTCGTAAATGCAGGCAAACAATTATTGAAAGATTCTAGATAAACTCTGAATAGAAATTTAACCAAAAGGTACACTTACTGTTTTAGAAAATCAAATCCATGCACAGCCACTAAAATATTGCCGTAAGCGTCAACCTTCAGGAGGTTTCCGTATAAGGTATCAAACCATAATCCTCTAAAAAGAAAAAATAGTATTATAAATTTTGTTATTCACTCATATACAAGGTGACAATTTATTAAATTGGTTAAAAAAAAATTTAAGTCACAAGCTTTTATAAAATACACTAAAAATTAAAAAATAATTTCCTAACATTCTAATATTATCATAAAAATAAAAGCGATGGCCGCAAATCAAAGGATAAGTTAATCTAAATTTGTGATCTAAACACTTAAAGAATATTCAACAACAGCAAGTTATCAAAGATATGCTTAAGGTGCCGCAATGTTATGACATTGCCATACCTATGTCAGAGAAATGCTGGGGTATCTTGGGTCGGGTTGGGTGGGTTTGGTACCTCTGCATTTTTCTGCTAGATTAATTCTTGCAAATAATGATATTTAATTGATACGGATATCTTATCGTGCTAACATTGTCAAAATTTCCATCAGTCGGCCATCGCTTTTATTATTATGATAATATTAGAATGTTAGAAAGAAAAATTACCAATTTATTTTCTACTTTTTAGTCTCAGCTATCTACTCTATTAAATGAAAATATTTGTTCAATAACAGAACAGAAGAGTTTATTCTAGATTATAATGAAATCGCTGATCGTGAGTTGTTTGGAAACTCATTTTTCTATTGGGGGAAGGACAGGGTGGGGGTAGAGGTAGAAATATATTTTTTGTTTGGGCTGTATTCCCATCGGACCTTTATGCATATACCAAATTTTATAAAAGTCATTTGAAGTGAAGTGTGTCAAAAACGCATTTTTTATGGAAAGAGGTGGGGGGTAGGGGTGGGAGGACATTTTTTCATTATTGTTATATTGTTATCGGACCACTATATGTATACCAAATTTCATCCAAATCGGATAATGTGAAGTGTGTCAAAAACGCATTTTTCTATAGATGGGGATGGGGGTAGGAGTGGTGGGATTTTTTTTTCGATGTTGTATTGTCATCGCACTATATGATAATGGGAAGGGTGTCAAAAACGCATTTTCTATGGAAGGGGGTGGGGGTAGGGGTGGGAGGATATTTTTTTTTAAATGTATTGTCATCGGACCACTATGTGAATACCAAAGTTCATCCAAATGGGATAATGGGAAGTGTGTCAAAAACTCATTTTTCTATGAAAGGGGGTGGGGGTAGGGGTGGGAGGATATTTTTTTCTTAATATTGTATTGTCATCGGATCACTATATGTATACCAAATTTCATCCAAATCGGATAACGGAATGTGTATCAAAAACAAATTTTTCGATGGAAGGGCGTGGGGGTAAAAAAACTGAAGCTAAATAAAAGCTTGTAAAAAGGAACCACCTGAATTTTCGAGAAAATTATCAAGAAATTAAAAAAAACGCCGAAACACGTTGATTTTGTTTGCAAGGGGGACACTTTTTAGCTATCTTGAAATTTTTGTAGCACGAACCCCCTTGGAGGGGTATACTTTACCCCTATATTTCGAATAGGGAGAGTAGGTCTAGTGATACCTTGTTTTGAAGGCCTTTTGAATGTCCTTACAACCGTGTAAAAATTTTAAAAATCTATGCATTAGTTTTTGAGATAATCGCCTTTAAACTTTCGAATTTAACATATGGACTGATAAAATAAAAATTTTATTAGAATTTTATATTTTTCGGATTTCATTTTTATTTTATCATTCTATGTTAAATTTCAAAATTTGAAAGCAAATATCTCAAAAACTAATCGATGAATTTTCGAAATTTTTACACGGTTGTAAAGATATTTAAGAGAGCTTCAAAACAAGGTCTCACTAGACCCACTTTCCCTATTCAAAATATCGGGGTAAAGTATACCCCTCGAAAGGGGTTTGTTCGGTTTACATAAAAAACCTCTTTATTTTTCTTTTATTTCTGAATTTTACTTTTATTTTTTCCTATTTTTCATGGACTAAAATTTTGTCTTGAACATAAAATTATTAGTCTTAAATTTATATTAATCCTAAGTAAATGGGTCAACTATTAGTTATTATAAAATTTACCTAAAGCAAAATTGCATTAAAATGCGAGAATTAAACGCCAAAAATGTAATTTCTATTCTAAATTTAAGAATTATGATTTTATTTCTTATTTCTTTATTTTTATATACTTTGGCACTACCAGCGTCCTCTATCGTGTTTTTCACATATCC
The DNA here is from genome assembly GCA_963576565.1 of Aspidapion aeneum. Taxonomy (NCBI): domain Eukaryota; kingdom Metazoa; phylum Arthropoda; class Insecta; order Coleoptera; family Brentidae; genus Aspidapion; species Aspidapion aeneum. The sequence goes on along the minus strand of OY755040.1, from coordinate 139,306,839 downwards.
ATAAAATTTAAGATATAGTGATATGGTTTTCCTATAGAGGGTGAAGTGATGTGCGCATGTGCGAAAAAACTGCAAGCGCAGAATTGAGAGACAGACAAAGTGTGACAACCTTAAAATTTAAATTTAAAAAATAGTGAAAATTCACTTTAAAATTCCGCAAATAATTAAAATTATCGTGCCATCATCCTGTTGGAACTTCAAGCCACATAGCTCTTATGGAAAGGTGTACACCTTGCACTTTGGAACTTCAAAACAGCGGTAAATCCCTCTCCATGAGGCTATATCACCATTTTCTTTCTCTTTCAAATTTACCCTACGATTTTTAAATTATTTACTTTCTCTAGTTAAATGAATTTTTTGCGCCAATGTTTATTATAGTCCACTGTATATACCAAAACCCAATCTGAGCCATCGGAGTGCTACAGGGTTCGTGCTACAAAAATTTCAAGATAGCTAAAAAGTGTCCCCCTCGCTGCAAAATTGACGTGTCCGAGCGTTTCTCCAAATTCGCACGAAAAATACCCAAAAAAGGCTCTGATTTAATGTTCTTGAAACACCCTGTATAGGGTAAAGACATTACATGGGGTTTTAGCTCACACATATACTATACTATAGTAGTGTGAGCTATGGTGATCCTAATTTTTTCGAGAAAAAAAAAGTTGCTCCGATTTCAAAAATTTTTGTATATCTTTGCGTTTCAGATGATTTTGAAACTTTTTTGTTGCGCCGTCTGTCTGTCTGTCTGTATGTCTGTCTGTCTGTGTGTCTGTATGTCTGTCTGTAACGACCAACGCGCATAACTCAAAAACCGCTTGGCCGATTTTAATGAAATTTGGTACCTAGGCTGGGTCTTGGGTCGAGATGGTCCCATTTAAAAATGAACAAAATCCACCGAACACAAACCAAATAAAAGGGTGGGGGTAGATTTCAAAAATTAGAGTTTATGTGAAAATATGGCGTGTGTGATATTAAACGAAAGGTAATTGAGTCTGCAGTTAAACAAAATAAATTTTAATTTATTTAAAAAAAAGGGTGGGGGTATATTTTAAAAATTAGAGTTTAAGTGAAAATATGGCGTGTGTGACATCAAACGAAAGGTAATTGAGTCCGGACTTTAACAAAATACATTTAGTTTGTGTTTTTTTTAGCTCACACTACTACTATATTTTAAGGGTGGGGGTAGATTTCAAAAATTTGAGTTTAAGTCAAAACATGACTTGTGTGGTATCAAACAAAAGGTAATTTAGTCTGGAGTTGAATAAAATATATTTTAGTTTTTAGTTATATTAGCTCACACGTACACTATAACTATAGTACCTAGTGTGAGCTTAGGGGCCCATATATTGGCAGAGTATTTTTTTAAGTCTTCTCTTTGTAATCATTTAAGTTTTGGAGTTTGATTTAACTCCGTGTAAGGGGTCCGTTAAATACCAAACCGATATGCCCCAAGTTTTTTAAGAAATCGTGTTATAAATACTCTAAAACACCTTTATAAAACACCTATATTTAAGAAAAAAAACAAACGTTTGGTTCGTTTGTGTATTTTATTTAGAAAAATTGGCGGCAGTCCGCACGTAGAGCCACCCATACGACCTAGTAGTTCTGGCTGTGAAGGACTATTTTTGTTGAAAATTAAATTTTTATCAATTTGTAAAAACTGTGTGTAGTGTGTAGTGCTGTCCTTTTTGAGATATATACGACTTTCTTTTTTTAGCTTACACATATACTATACTATAGTAAAGTGTTAGCTCACCCATATACTATACTATAGTAGTGTGAGCTATGGTGATCCTAATTTTTTCGAGAAAAAAAACAGTTGCTCCGATTTCAAAAAAATATACATCTTTGCGTTTCAGATGATTTTGAAACTTTTTTATTGCGCCGTCTGTCTGTCTGTCTGTCTGTAACGACCAACACGAATAACTCAAAAACGGCTTGCCCGATTTCAATGAAATTTGGTACTAGGCTGGGTCTTGGGTTGAGATGGTCCCATTTAAAAATGAACAAAATCCATCGAACATATGCCAAATAAAATGGTGGGGGTAGATTTCAAAAATTAAGTTTATGTGAAAATATGGCGTGCGTGATATCAAACGAGAGGTAATTGGGTCTGGAGTAAAACAAAATACATTTTAGTTTTTTTTAAAGGGTGGGGATAGATTTCAAAAATTAGAGTTTACGTGAAAATATGGCATGTGTGATATCGAACGAAAGGTAATTGAGCCCGCAGTTAAACAAAATACATTTTAGTTCTTGTTTTTTTTTAAGGGTGGGGGTAGATTTAAAAAATTTGAGTTTAATTTAAAACATGGCTTATGTGGTATCAAACGAAAGGTAATTTAGTCTGGAGTTAAATAAAATATATTTCAGTTTTTAGTTATATTAGCTCACACGTACACTATAACTATAGCACCTAGTGTGAGCTTAGGGGCCCATATATTGGCAGAGTATTTTAATTGTGATTAGCAAATTTTGACGATATAAATTTTTTTTCTGAAAATACAGTTCTGAATCTAAATTTGAAAACCGCGTCTCGCTAGCTGCTGGGGTTCGTAAGATATGATTTTTTTAACATTTTCTTATATCTCAAAAACTGTGAAACGAACTTTGACGTTAAGACAAATATTGTTTAAAATATAACATATAATAATTTTAAAAACCTCGGTTTCCTAGCTGATGTGGTTCTCAAATTATTAAAATGACCTCATCCACGGGTATTGGAAAATTTTTGTGCCAAATTTGTTTAAAATCGGTTTATCAGTTATTGAGTTATTGTGTCCTGTGTCCCAGACAGACAGACACCATCACAAAATTTGGTGGTAAAAAGATTGTTTTTTTTTACAATCCCAATAGACAAGACGCTAGCGCTACCAAGACCACTTTCAATCCCTGGCTTCGCAAGCGCAGATCTACCAATATTATTTACCTCATGTCTTAGAATAGATGCATACAGGGTGATTTTCACTTGAATGATTCTAACCACATGAAAATAGAAAGTTTCAAAAACCTAACCTAACAAAACCTAATCAAATCTAACCGAACCGAAGGAAACTGAACCAATAATTTTTTTCAAAAAAAAAACTTTCCTGACTTCCTGCTCGGGATCCTAGAGGATGTGAATCCGAACCGAACCGAACCTAACTAAACTGAACCAAACCTAACCTAACCAAACTAAACTACAACACGTACTGCTAATTAGGTTTAGTTGGGTAGGGTTAGGTTTGGATAGGTTCGGTTCGGTACGGTCCGGTTCGGATTCACATCCTCTAGCATCCCAGGTAGGAAGTCAGGAAAGTTTCTTTTTTGAAAAAAAATGTTGGTTTAGTTTGCTTTGGTTCGGTTCGGTTAGATCTGATTAGGTTTCGTTAGGTTAGGTTTTTGAAACTTTCTATTTTCATGTGGTTAGAGTCATTCAAGTGAAAATCACCCTGTACATCGATTCTAATACATGAGGTAAATAATATTGGTAGATCTACGCATGCGAAGCCAGGGATTGGAAGTGGACTTGGTAGCGCTAGCGTCTTATTCCCAATAGCCTTCAAGGTCAAGCACGGATCTGGGTGAAAATTTAGGGGGGGGGTTATAGTCGACCAAAAATTATTTGTAATATATTTTTTCTAGGGGGGGGGGGGGTAATTCTCCTATTTTTCTTTTACTTATTAACAAAAGGTGCATATTTTTTTTGTAGAGGGGGGTAATTACCACGTCACTCCCCCACCCCTCCCTCAAATCCGAGCTAGGTATGGATGGCTAAAAAATAGCTGACAGGATCGTTCCTAACATGGAATACTAAATCCCGGAGTTTAGTTTCAAAGGTGCTAAAAGTTGGAGCCAATAAATAGATTTCCAGACAGATAGGTATAAAAGAATCGGATTACTGAACCTTTTTAAATTAGGACCCCCAAAGGGACGTTTTACGAGACGTTTAATTTTTTGAGGTATCTATAGTTATATGAGGAGTTAAAGGACCGCTTTATTTTTATACCTTTTAGTGTTAAAACATCCTTGGAGTGATGAAACGAAAAATCTAATTTTTGTTATTAATAAAAAGTAAAATGGCTAAAAGCTTCATCACCCAAAGGATCAGCCTAGCAATACAGAGAGGCAATGCTGCCTCAATTCTCGGTACCATTCCGAAAAAATCCGGTCTGGAAGATTTTTTTATTTGCTTTTTTTTATACATTTTTATTACTTTTGTTACTTTTATTATTTCATTTATTGTTTTATTAATTTTATACACAAATATACCTATTTATAATGTTGATATTGTATTAAAGTGGCACCACGTCATCAAAACCGTGGTGGGCGGGAAGGGAGTAGAGGCGTACATACAGTGGCAAGCACTTCCTTTAATTTTTTTTATTGATATTGATTCCCAAAACAAGGCACTGCACTAATTAGTCATTAGCTTACTATTTTACTTGCTTTTTATTTATGTCTTCTTTTAAACGAAATTATTAGAAAGGAATACATATACTCTTATCTGGTTGTTACGAACATATTGATTTAGCCGGGCTTTGACATTTTCTGTTCGTTGTTGTTTTGACTGTTTTATGTCAAACAAATTACAACCGACAAATTACCGTTTTTACAACTAAAGGATTTATGGTGAAAATAACCCGGTAACAGTGAAACCTTTACCTACCTTACAGCAAAAGAAGGATCATATTCAAACTCTAAAATTTCCTGTGGATATCCAATTGATACCATGTGTTTTTTGATTAAATCGAAGCCCAAAATTTCGTAGTGGGGAGATTTGTATTCTGAAAGAAAAAAAATAAAACATAAATAAAGTTACATTTCTCAAATACTTTTTTTACTAAAATGTTAGGGACTTATTGGAATAAAACCTGACTTTAATTTAGAGTCGGCTTTATTCTGACAGATTTACAAAGAAAATTGACAGCTGACCTGTCAAAATTCAAGTCCCTACTATCTATCTAATCTAATTGTTACGAAAAATGTAGTAAAAACCCATCAAACCGAAAAAAAGAAGAAAAAGCAAAAAAAAAAAGAAAATTAAATCAACTAAAATTTAAACTATATAAAAAGAAAGAAAAAAAATAAACAAAAAAGAGAAGAGGAGAGAAAATAAGAAACCGCAAGCAGCGAAAAACTTAAGTTTTGATTTTTTTTTTAAACTTTTGGTCTCTCACATTTTATTTTATTTTGAAAAGTTATTTTATAACTGTTATTTATTATATTTGCAAAAGCTTTTAAAAGCTGTCTCTATTAATACATTATTTTATAATTATTATAATACCTAGCAGTAATTAATTTTCCTGTTATAAGTGAAACTGCGAATTACCATATTGTTCCATTTAATTGACGGTCATTCGCTTGTGCGCTTAATTTTCCAATTTTCCTTTTAATTTTCGACTTTTATGTATACCCCGCGAAATTAATTTTTGTCGGATTATTATCTATTTATTATGATCACTACGGTTTCATTTAAGTTAGATTAAATTTTTAACTTAATATGAAAAATTGAAAAAAAAAACAAAGAAACTGAAAAGGGAATGAACAAAACGCATTATCTGATCTGATACCTCTTGGCATACTTCAAGTGAAGCCGTGATATATTAGCCTTGAAAACAGTTTTTTTTGTAAATATCTTAGAAACTAAAGCTGTTATGAAGTTTTTGGTTATAACACAAATTATTATCCCCATGACTGTTAAAATTTAATCAAATTGTTCACTAATTAGTTGTTCATAATTGAATTATGTAAAATTTTAAGTCAGATTTTTATTTTATTCAAGCTTTCTTTTTGGAAAGGTAGGCGACGACGCGACGCCTTTAATTTATTTATACAAACAAAAAGCTACAAGCTCTTTCTGAAGTTTAAAATATGTAAACTGTACCTCTTTAAACAAGAACAGTTCTTAACGCCGTATTTAACTCTTTCTAAAATTAACCGTAATCGTAAATAGGGACCTCCAATCACTCCTTTTGCAGACCCAAAATTTCACGTTATATAATATCTATCAAAAATAAGTTTTTTTTTATACTGGAACTTTTACATCCAGACAAGGATTAATCGTCCAGTTTTTAGTGAGAGGGAGAGGAGAGGGAGAGGGAGAGGGAGAGGGAGAGGGAGAGGGAGAGGGAGAGGGAGAGGGAGAGGGAGAGGGAGAGGAGAGGGAGAGGGAGAGGGAGAGGGAGAGGGAGAGGGAGAGGGAGAGGGAGAGGGAGAGGAGAGGGAGAGGGAGAGGGAGAGGGAGAGGGAGAGGGAGAGGGAGAGGGAGAGGGAGAGGAGAGGGAGAGGGAGAGGGAGAGGGAGAGGAGAGGGAGAGGGAGAGGAGAGGAGAGGGAGAGGAGAGGGAGAGGGAGAGGGAGAGGGAGAGGGAGAGGGAGAGGGAGAGGGAGAGGGAGAGGGAGAGGGAGAGGGAGAGGGAGAGGAGAGGGAGAGGGAGAGGGAGAGGGAGAGGGAGAGGGAGAGGGAGAGGGAGAGGGAGAGGGAGAGGGAGAGGGAGAGGGAGAGGGAGAGGGAGAGGGAGAGGGAGAGGGAGAGGGAGAGGGAGAGGGAGAGGGAGAGGAGAGGGAGAGGAGAGGGAGAGGGAGAGGGAGAGGGAGAGGGAGAGGGAGAGGGAGAGGGAGAGGAGAGGGAGAGGGAGAGGAGAGGGAGAGGGAGAGGGAGAGGGAGAGGGAGAGGGAGAGGGAGAGGGAGAGGAGAGGGAGAGGGAGAGGGAGAGGGAGAGGGAGAGGGAGAGGGAGAGGGAGAGGGAGAGGGAGAGGAGAGGGAGAGGGAGAGGGAGAGGGAGAGGAGAGGGAGAGGGAGAGGGAGAGGGAGAGGGAGAGGGAGAGGGAGAGGGAGAGGGAGAGGGAGAGGGAGAGGAGAGGAGAGGGAGAGGGAGAGGGAGAGGGAGAGGGAGAGGGAGAGGAGAGGGAGAGGGAGAGGGAGAGGGAGAGGGAGAGGGAGAGGGAGAGGGAGAGGGAGAGGGAGAGGGACCAACAATTAATTATAACCTATTTTTTACAAATACTGTAATTTGGAATGTTCGGCCCAGCGTGGTAATGCGAAAAAAGGTTATTGTCGCCTCATTAAAAACGTTTATAAAATTCCCGCTGGATTCGCGGTAATTTTAATTTGCAAGTCTTTTCGAGCTTGCACTAACCGGCAAAAAATTTTGCAATTTATTTAAACCAAAAAAGGATTGAAAAAAATTGCAACTAATTTTCGAACGAAACAGTGGTAGCACCTTTCAACGAATTTGTGGGATAGTGTAGTTATTTAGTTATGATAAATAAATATTAAGCTACTAAAAAAAAAGCAACGGGTACTCTATTTCAGCAACCTCTCGAGGAGGCTTTTCTTTAATGCGTGTTCTCTTTCCCTCTCTTAGATGATTCTAGAGAGAGAGAGAGAAAAAAAAAGAGAGAGAAAGAAAGAAAAAGAGAGGGAGAAAGAGAGAAAGAGAAAGAGAGAGAGAAAAAGAGAGAGAGCAAGAGAGAGAGAAAGAGAGAGAAAAAGAGAGAGAGAAAGAGAGAGAGAGAAAGAGAGAGAAAGAAAGAGGGAGAGAAAGAGAGAGAGAAAGAGAGAGAGAAAGAGAGAAAGAGAGAGAAAGAGAGAGAAAAAGAGAGAGCGAGAGAGAGAGAAAGAGAGAGAGAGAGCGTTGTAAAAGTTAAATACATGTTTTCGAGATGCAAGGAAAAGATGCATAGTTTGAATAGAGTAGAAGAGAGGATAAATAGAATTATCGAGTCGGTAGGATCCTATAAGACGTAAAATATTATAAACAAATCATTTTTTCTTATTCTGTTTACACAGTTGCTTTTAACCAGTCATATCTATGAAATAAAATTCTTCGAACTGAGCAGTAAACAACCGTTTAGATATCACTTGCGATAATAAGGAAACATTAGAAGCCAATTGAATTAACTAAACATTTCCGCTCAAAAATGTTAACAGTACGACATATTCTTATCTGTGAAATTTAACAGTACTTAGAACGAAAATCTCCGAACGTCAAGAATCAGAAATTGAAGACTTCAGGAGAAAAATTAATGATGAATTTTAATGATTTTTATGAACAGGAAGAAGTGGGTTTCGTGCAGGCAGATCTTGCGGTGATAATCTTTTTCCGGTGAGTTAGAACTAGACAATGGACAAACAATATCTCCATGCAATGAGTATGTATACTTGGGTGTCACATTTGATAAGACAGCAACAGACTGTAAAGAACTGGAAAAAAGAATAGTAAAAGCAAAAAAGGTTATTGGATGTCTTAACAGTATTTTATGGAGCCGAGAGATAAAAAAGAACGTAAAATTTAACATATATGAAACAATGGTAAAAAGCACGCTTTGTATGGAATATAGACTTGTCGCGCAACAGAAAAATACAAAACAAAAATAGAAAGTGTCGAAATGAATGCAATAAGAAGATCAATTAGGATATCTAGAACAGATCACATAAGAAATGAGATCAGAAAAGAAAGATTGGGAATTAAGAGACGCATAACGGATGACATCACTAAAAGACAAATGATATGGTACGGCCATGTACAACGGATGAACGACGAAAGATTACCAAAGCAGGTATTAGAATGGCAACCAATAGGGCGCAGAAAAAGAGGGCGTCGTTAACTTGAATGGCAACAGTCAATCCAAAGATCAATGAGTCAAAAAAACCTGACAGAAAATGTTTGTCAGGATCGAAGGAGGTGGAGAATAGGCGTCGGACAACGTAGAAAAACGTTCTAAACCGACAGAGTAAAAATGATTAAGATAAAGTATTGCTAGGTAGATTATTCTATAAGAAACGCTGAGGTGGCCAATATAATTGGCAGAGATTTTTTTCTTAATAAATTAAGCAGTTTAGATCAAATTAGAATATTTAATAAAAAGACCTGATTTTAATTAGCCCAATGCAAGCTATGAAGATTTTAAAAAGTTATTTAATTAAGCAGAAGGCGAATTTTCGCCTCGAGCTAACTTTATACAATAAAATCCTAATTCTTTTGTTTTTTAAAAGCGCCCGTATTCTTAAAGTCATCGATTTTATCGGTTCAGAAAATTCAACGGCAAATTCGACTTCATTTCTGTTCCCTGCATCTGAACTCTAGTGACATCATTTTATTCAGTAAAGTTTGATTACAGCCAAACTTTATTGTGTTCAATTTAGCACTGTGCCTACGTCAATCTGCAGTCGTAATAGCCAAGTTTAGAAAAACATTTCCAAACTAGTAAGTACAGGGTTTTCCCGTATATTTTTACACCATATCTAAAATGTTTATTTGCATAGATATCAAAATATGATAAATACAAAAGTTTCATATTTTTTTACAAAGTTTAAGAATTTTTAAGTCGGAATGTCAAAAAAAAATTCTAAATGTCAAAATTTGACAGGTCGATCGTTTTTATCTGTATATTATTTTAGATCTTTATAGATCTTTAATCCCTGATTTTATTGTATTATTTTATTCATTAGTTTTGGAGATATATGCGGTTAAATGTTTAAAATACTTAAATTGATCTCCTTAAAACATCAAGGCAGCCATGAAAAAGACAATCGCATTTACACAAAAAGTGATGCTGTTGCTTTTGTAAGGTATATAAATAATTAATATTTACTATCCAGGGTGATTCTGCGCAGTAATGTGTGGCGCCGCAAGCCAGTAAAAACAAAAAATTATGCAATTTTTGTGAAAGAAAAAATATTTATTACTTAATTTTTAATTTTCTACATAGCTTCCTTGATTATTAATTTTAACAATTTTAAATAATTCTTACAAATTTTCTGTGGATAGCTTGAAAGATAGAGTTCGCAAAACTTTCGTTAAGATCAACAATTGTTTGCTCTATTATCTGTTGTAAAATTTGAAGTGTTTGCGGCCTGTTATAATACACCTTATTAGCTCACACTACTACTATAAGTAGTGTGAGCTATGGTGATCGTAATTTTTTCGAGAAAAAAAAGTTGCTCCGATTTCAAAAAATTTTATATATCTTTGCGTTTCAGATGATTTTGAAACTTTTTTGTTTTACTGTCTGTCTGTCTGTCTGTCTGTCTGTCTGTCTGTCTGTCTGTCTGTCTGTCTGTATGTCTGTCTGTATGTCTGTCTGTAACGACCAACCCGCATAACTCAAAAACCGCTTGTCCGATTTTAATGAAATTTGGTACCTAAGTTGGGTCTTGGGCCGTGATGGTCCCATTTAAAAATGAACAAAATCCACCGAACGCAAGCCAAATAAAAGGGTGGGGGTTGATTCCAAAAATTAGAGTTTATGTGAAAATATGGCGTGTGTGATATCAAATGAAAGGTAATTAAGTCTGGAGTTAAAAAAAATGAATTTTAGTTTATTTTTAAAAAAAGGGTGGGGGTAGATGTCAAAAATTAGAGTTTAAGTGAAAATATGGCGTGTGTGATATCAAACGAAAGGTAATTGAGTCTGGAGTTAAACAAAATACATTTTAGTTTTTTTTAAAAGGGTGGGGGGTAGATTGAAAAAATTTGAGTTTAAGTCAAAACATGGCTTGTGTGGTATCAAACGAAAGGTAATTGAGCCTGGAGTTGAAAAAAATATATTTCAGTTTTTGATTATATTAGCTCACACTATAACTATAGTACCTAGTGTGAGCTTAGGTGCCCATAGATTGGCAGAGTATTTTTTAGGTAGCCCAACAAAAAAAAATCAAGGGGAGACAAATCGGGGCTATTTGCTGGCCATAATAATGTGCCGTCTCTTCCTATCCAATACATATATCTATTATTTTAAAAAAAATCGTTACTGGCTGGATGCTATGTGGGGGGGGGGGGCTCCGTCCTGTTGGCATATTAAATGTCTATAGTTATTAACAGGGAGTTCTTCTAAAAGCGGTTGTATTTCATTTCGCAACAAATCATAGTATTTTTCTCCGGTTTAGTTACCATTTAAAAATATCGGCCCAATAACTCTGTTATTCAGGAGACCGCACCACACACGTAGGGATCTGCGTCCTTGAATTTTGACAGCTTGTAAAGCATGCGGGTTTTCTCTTGACCAAATATGCTTATTGTTTCTATTGAACATTCCCGCCGTGGTGAATGCTGCCTCATCAGTAAAAATTATATTTGACAAATTTATTTGCTTTTTCGCTATTCCTCGTTGTATTTCCTGACAAAAATGTAATCTGTTTATTTTATTTTCGTTGCTTAAATTTCGCACGGATAAAAATTTATAAGCCGTGTATTTGTGATATTTTAAAGCAGAGTGAATTTTGTGCCATGATTTGTTAAAAAAAAGTTGCTGCATCCGGAATAGACCATTCAGGATTCTCTAAAATAACAAGGGAAAACATTTTTTTAAATATGATAAACGAACTTATAAAGACAAACTAACCTTGAAAATATAACAAAATATTTAAGTTCTCTTTAGCGTTTCTTTCGACTGTTCTAGTTTTTCTTTTAAGTGTTTTTCTTTCATTAAATGAGTTTATTTTATTTACTATGGTTTGGCGGGTTGGTTGTCTTTTGTCGGGAAACTGAATATAATACTGGTTGCGAGCTACAGTATGCATTTTCATTATTAGAGTAAAATAATTTAATAATATCCAGTTTATCTTCCTCGGTAAAAATCATCCTTAACTGCTTTTAAAACTGAATTTGACAAGATGACAAAACAATAGGATCAATTTTATGTCAATGCGATTGTTCTTTTCATGGCTTCCTTGATGTTTTAAAAAGTACCAATTTAAGTTTTTTATACTTCTAAACGCATATATCTGCAAAACTATTAAACGAAATAATCCCAACATATTTTTGAAATCAAGAAAGGATCTATAAAAATCTGAAATAATACATAGGGTTTCTTTTAAAAAAACCATCGACCTGTCAAATTTTGACATT